>JAPZDV010000025.1:14665786-14761055 GCA_029814665.1 Acanthurus lineatus
AAAAAAATAAAAAAATTGTGGGTACCCCTGTTCAATCCCACTTTTCATCCACTTCCCTTTAAATGTTTTTTCATCCCATTTCTTCCAGTGCAGTGCGGCTCCTTTTGGGTCTCGCCTGAAAATTGAGTTATCGCCACTTTAGGTTGTTCATTGCAAGATCTTGTTATGAACTCTGTTATGGGGTTCATTCGTGGCACTGGAGTACTCTGTCTCCCTCTTGTTGCAATCTCTCAAAGCACATTACATCTCTCTCTCCACACACTGCACGGCATGGCACCCTCACACCTCCCGCTCTATGTAAGCACACACTGTCACCACTTTGTTCAGCTTAGTATTATACTTGTGCATCTGTGTGTCTTTTCAGCGGCATTCTGTTCTTTTTATTAAATGCATGCCCACAGTCCACCCACTGCAAAGACACACACATTTTTCTTAATTTCATTGCTTGAACTTCCTAAAGTTTCTCAAATAAGCCAAAGTGAGAGCAGAGACTGCTCTTTTGGTCACAACTACTGAAGAATGCATGAGTACAAGGACTGTATGTGCCTACATTTAATCACCGATGAAACAACCCTCACCCTCTGATCTCCCCTCTCCCCCCTAGCCGTGCGTGCAGTACTGGCCTGAGCCTGGTTTACAGCAGTACGGGCCCATGGAGGTGGAGTTTCTGTCCATGTCAGCAGACGAGGATGTCATCACTCGTCTGTTTCGGGTCAAGAACGTAACGAGGGTGAGCCACTGCCATTCCGAAAAAACCCTGCACAGGACATGTTGTTCCACTCAGTGGTATTTCACAAATGATAAACTTGAACCTCATTAGAAATGCATTAGCTGTGGTCCTCACTGGTAATTCAGATGTGACATTTTACCTACAGTGCATTTAGAGCTGCCAGCTGTAATGTGCGTCTAAAAAAAATCGACACAAGTCCTCAGGGTCAGAGCACTGTAGGCTCTGCTTTAAAAAATGTTGTGTACCTGAAACTCTCATATGATGATGATTTGAAGTTTTTACCAATTTTTAGAAGTCCACTTACTCAAAGGCTAAATCATTCACATGATGTTGTTTAACTACATATCATGTGCCTTTGCATCATTATCTCTCTCTTATCCTCTCTCAGTAAATCAGTAAAAAAGCGTATTCGCAGGCTGTATCAGGCATACAGCAGTACCAAGGACATTAATTTCATATTCAGGAGTCCAGAGTCCAGATAATTCAGCCAGAACCACCAGTGTTTCCATAAGATGTTCCCACGAGAGTCATTAGAGATATAAAAACTTGCTCTGAAAAACATGCAAGAGAAGCCCATTGACATGCATGCAATAAAGGTCAACCTCCCTTTTTCAATTTCTCCTTGTCATTACCTAGATAGGCATTTTCCCACTCTTGCAGCAGCTGCCTGTTGGCATACTAAAGAGGGTCCCTTCCCTTTTATCATCATAAGGCATGCCATATTTTTTCGGTTGCAGGGTACACTTTTCAGGCTGCAAAGCAGACTCTTTTGATTCGTTCATAAACCATGTCACACATTTGAAGAAGTATCCTGCATGTGGAGAATTAGAAAGACCCCATGAAACAAGCTAAAAAAAGGCACTGTCAGTGTCTGTCATGGTAGAGGAAGCACAGAGGATGTGAGGGTGGTCTTTTCTCACAGGTTTTTTTTCTCCAGATGTGTGCATATGTATGAAACAGTCATTTTGACTTCGCACACTTCATTGTGTCGACTGTGTGTGTATGCAGGTGTAGTTTAAGCCTGGGAATTTGCATAAGCACATGCATGCATTCAGCTCAGGATCACTGGCAACCAATTATTGAAGAAATCTGCATGCAAGGCATTTCCTCGCCACCATTAGAAGTAGCGCGACATGCAGTGCCAAGAACTTCCTTTCTTGATTGGCATCCTCATCTCCCCTGTAGACTGCCCTTGTCATTCCCCTCTATACCTGTGGTAACTTTTTTCTACCCAGTGCACACCACTGTCAAGGAGAGGGCAACTTAGCTCAGCATGAGAGAAATCAAATCACACAGAAATAACACACACCTCTCCCTCTCTCTAGCCCTCTCTCAATGCATTAGTGTGTAGAAATCCTGCACTTGCCAATGATATACAAGGGTAGGGAGTAAAAGTCAGAGGAAGTGCATTGTAAGCATATGTATGTGTGGGTATGAGAGTAGTGCAAAAAAAGGTACATTGTGTAAATCCCATCTCCACTGAGGCAATTCCTCCATGCATCGTTGGTGTCTTTGCCAGCCCAATTTGCATGACTTACAGTTCTCCACTGGTCCTTAAGTATTAGGTGAGATTCTACAGCACAAGGTTATGAACACACAGGGACCTCTCACACACACAGAGCGGGCCCCACTTACACTTGCAAACCCATATATCTCAAAGTTAGTCTGCTGAGTGAGCACAGCTGAGAGTGCCAGCACGCAGCCTGGGGAGTACTCAAACACGGGTGTTAACTGGCACACACACACAGAAATACTGAAACAACCCAAAACATGTGATACAACACAGACGCATGAGAGCATGTGCATGCACACCCACGCGGTACAGTAGACTCACTACCCATGTGTTTAATGTTTTCTGTTTCATCTGAAGCTCCAAGAGGGCCAGCTGGTGGTGTGTCAGTTCCAGTTTCTGCGCTGGTCGGCGTATCGAGATGTTCCCGACTCCAAGAAGGCTTTCCTCAACCTGCTAGCTCAAGTGCACAAGTGGCAGAGGGAGTGTGGAGAAGGACGCACTGTTGTCCACTGCCTGTGAGTAATCTGTTAACAAATAAACGCAACATGTACTGTATGTTTATAGAAAGGGAGACATCTCTGCCTCTCTTTCTGGAGAGTATATTAGCAGTGTTGAAGAGCGACATATAAAAATGCATTCAAAACTCAAAGCTTTTTCACAGAGAAGAGTAGCACAAAAATTGAGTTAATCATAGTGATATATGACCAAATTTGCTTGAGTGACTTTGTCGTATCTTGTCTCTTCTGTGGTTTGGTGCAGTGAGATGCAGTGCGAAGTACTTTTCCATAGTTGTGTTTTGTAATGTAGAAAATCAGATTACAGTGGGACATGCTGTGCAGTGGTGTAGTGCAGTGTGTGGCGTATATGCTCCTCTGTTGTCCCAAGCCCCCGCAGTGCACGCCCGCTGATGAATATGAATGGGTCCGTCCAGCTCATTGCCAACCCATCACACGTTCATCCCCACCGCCCCCGTCCAAAAGCACATCACTCAGCGCTGTCACACAGTGTTACCCACGACAACCAGGAAAGAGATTATGGAGATCAAATCAATTATGGCTTAATACAGAATGTGATGGTTCTCACTACAGTAAATCCAGGACTGCCAAAGCACTGACGACGATTGATTACCTTAATATTGCTTGTATACGGTGCGGAGGCTTCTGTGCCCACCTTCCCTGCATTTGTCTCAGGAGAGAGGAAGTGGATTGTCCTCCACTAGTTTATTGATATTGCCTTTCATTTATGATGACCAGGACAATATTTCCGACAAAATGCCACACTATGCTGTTATTTCTCAATTCTCTCTTTCTCACATTTTTTTTTCTGCTGTCTCTATATTTGTATCCAGGTATTGTGTACATGTGCTGTATGAACTGTATCAAATGCTTGTATTTCATGAGGTAGCATGAACTCAGAGACAGGGTTATCACATTACATATATTCTGCCCTGCTTTCACTGTATTATTGTCTTTCAGGACCCTGTTAAACACATTAGAGAGGTTTATTCCCACCTGAGATGAATATATATTTGTTTTAACAGAAATTCACCATACATATTCAGTGCATGCCTCGCTGTAGGTAGGGATTTTATCATATTGTCAAGGTCTAAATCTGATACTTTCTATGTTTGACATAAAAACAAGGCAAGCTTAACACAATGCACTCCAAGTCACACATCAAACACAAAATATCGTATTTTAAAGTGAACTAATTATAATTAAAAAACATTTAATTAACTGTAATGCCATGTTATATGTAATGTCATGCCAGTGATTATGTAAAGCTGTAATTAGGCGCAGTGGTGCTTTAGGCTAAATGCTACCATCAGCATGCTAACATGCTTACACACGGATATCAGGAGATCACCAAAGCGGTTACAAGTCATCATGACAGGAACATTAATGGTGTCCCAGTTTTTGTAATTTACATTATTAAATTTAAAAATGTCAACCTTGTTGTGGTGCCTAGAGGACCTTTAAGAGGATCCATAAAGTCTGGAGGATTTATCTAAAATATTTTTGCAATTTATTGAATGTTTTTTTAGATATACCACACATATTTCACATATCTGGACTAAAGTGGTGGAGAGACAGGCATTGCTGTCCTTAGAGTTCACCCCTAGCATGGCCCTAATACAGCACAACTGGACAAAAACTAATTGTAAATGATATAAAAAAGATGAAGCTTCTCTTAAAAAACTCATTTTGTCCTCTGCAGCAACGGTGGCGGTCGCAGTGGGACCTTCTGTGCCTGCAACATTCTCCTAGAGATGATTCAGTACCAGAACATGGTGGACATCTTTTATGCTGTCAAAACTCTACGCAACTGTAAACCCAACATGGTGGAGTCCCTGGTAAGAGAGACTGTAAAGAAATGTAGCTGTGTGTTCTGAAATGCAAAGAATGCTTCTGCAGCCTTTCTCCCGTTTTCACTTTTTAATTAAAGAATGTGGTGTTTTTCCTCAGGACCAGTATCGATTCTGCTATGACCTTGTGCTGGAGTACTTGGACTGCTTTGATGGTAGATAGCAACTAAATGTTTACCACAGCGGCGGTATCCACTGCGCTGGAGATTTGATTTTAAGGCCACCCAGTGATCCCTCTACTTTAATGCTTGGACCTGTGGACTTGGCATAGAAAGGACTGCAAAGAAAGGAGAGGAGAAAAAAAAAACATGGTCATGGTTCTAACTTTTAACCTTTAATGTACAGCTGTGATTTCCTCCTTGTTGGTGATGTTTATCTCTTTTGATATTTTTTGTGCTTTTATTGGTCCTCTTTGCCTCTGGACTAAAGCTCTTTTGTGCTAAGGGTTTCTGTAGCAGTAAAACAATATCCTGAGCTACAAAATGGACCTGTCTATTCTGAAGAAAGGTCACCTTGGCTGTGTTTCATCTCCCATTCAAACAGCGAGAGGGCTGGACAGGTTTCCAGAGTCACAGCAGAATTATCTAAACGTGGAGGCTTTTTTCTTCTATCTTAAGAGCTACATACAACAGCAGTCCACTGTGGTTGTGGCATGACTTCTCTACCATACCATAAACTGCCTTATTCTCTGATAAAAAAAGACTGAATTATTCACGCTGAGTGAATCTGAAGGTCGTCATACTGGTGTACAAAGAGCGAGAAGAGATTTTAACAAGAGACCTAAAGCATTAGGATAGACCAGCCCAGTGCTCAGCAGTATTGATGCAGAAACTGTACAGTTGTGCAATGTGTTGTATTTTACCATAACGTTTGTGCTGGATTACCATGCGTGCTACAGGTGGGCGTTTCCAGGGACCACAGCACCGGGCCTGGTGCCACCACAGGAGATACCTGTCTCATTACTGTCACAGTGCCAATCCCATTAACTGACTTGAATCCTCTCTTTACTTTGTTCTTACTGCTTCATCTTGATATATGCCTACAAACATACAGTATGTACTGCATCAGCTAATGCTCTCGCTCCAAAGTGATTGTTTCGTATTTTGAACCCAGCTGAGGGAAGGAAAGGGAGCAAAGCGGGGGGGTGAAACTGTTAGACGTGCTGACATGCCATAGTGGTGGTGTGAAAAGTAATGTTTCATCATGGCTGTGGTGTCTAAAGCAGTGCCGCGTTACAGGTTTGAGTCTGTAAACTCCTTTTTACTTCTCTGTTGTCTGAGGCATTTGGTTGTACTGTAAACTGTCGAAGCAAGCTAAACCAGTCTGGATTTTATCACAACCCTTTCAGGTAGGGGGTTCATTTTGATGATTTTAACATGAATATTAGTTGTTGTTCTCAGTGGTGTAAAATAAATAAAGTAAATATATAAATAAAAAAGGGCCAGTAATATTGTGTAAGGGGGAAAAATACTATGTTACGTCACCACTCAGCACTGCTCGGTGTTTTCACGTTGGTGGTCATTTTTAGTATCTTAAAATAACATGGGACTTTAAACAGGAGGAACAGCAACAGTAAGCAGTTGCACACAGATCCTGTCTAGTTATCAATGACTTGATGGACAAACAAGATCCTTTGTTCCTCATCTACTGGCCAATGTCTGGAGACCACTGGAACTTTCAATGCCTGATCAATGAGAGAAACTCTGGCAGGTTGACATGTGTGATACACATCTACTACAGCAACACACAGACAGGAAGCGATCCTCTATTTTTTTACCAGAACCAAGAAAAATATCTGTTCTACACTTTATTATTAACCTTTAAAGTATGTTATGCTCCACCATATCTTCTGAAACTCCTTTAAGTGCAGGTTTTCAAGATGGGCGGCGAAGGTTTCACTCCACGATCTGCCCTAATAAACAAGGAGAGACACCTTGAAGCTCGCAGAAACTGAGAAATGGCAGCTAGACAAACTGCTCTGCTTTTAGTTGGCAGCTCACAGTCTGGTTCAGGTGGGAGTGTCAGAATATGTGTTGAATCTAGCAATATACCAACATCCTGCAGGTTCACTAAGAGAGCAGCTTGATTTTAACGAGAGTGAAGTAATGAGGTAGCTACAGTGCAGTCAGTGGTCCGATGCAGGATCACTGCAGGAAGTGCCTGGACACGATTTCTCGAGGGCGGAAGGAATGTGTACATACAGATGTATATTATGTAAAGTGAATACTATGTGAATAATATATGTTTGCCGAGAGTAAAGACGTACAGTTAAGTAACCACTACATTACTACAAAAGGTGAATGTGCTGTAAATGACCATTTTGTGAGTTCATTGCCAGAACTTTTAGCAACCGAGTCTCCCTGAGTGTTCATTCCAGCGCTCTGAGTAAAAACAGGTCTGTCAAAGCATGTGTGAATCCACCGTGTGCTCTCATTTCATCGAGTTCATTTCAAAATATCCTAATCCACATCATTTATTTCAAACGCTGTGTTTTCAAGTAGCCACGGCTGTGTGAGTGCATTGTACTTATACCATTCCAAAGCTTTTTATTATGATGCTCTCTGTGTGGCGGCGACTGCCTCGAGAGTACTGTTTATTTCACTCGGTGTCTCTGTATGAACCAATGGTACATGACTACTGTGTTTTTGACCATTGTATTTGTGGGGGCAAGATGTGTATTTAATGAAAGACAAGGAGACAACAGATGTATTTTGGGGTGAGGAAGGGGTTTGTTCTGAGGAATTACAACTATCAACAATAAAAGAACAAGGGGAAACAAAGAGACGTGTTGTCAGCTTATCATTGGATGTTGTTTAAAAAAAATGCATACACAGCATGAAAATTTGGTGTGGTTTTATAATTGGTTTGTCAGCAGAAGCAGAGAACTGACCGCTGGACATGGACTTCCTGTCCATAAGCCTCTGACCCTCCTGCGGTTTCTTTCGGATGTGTTCTTTTAGCAGTCTTCCTCGCCTTGAACCACATCAACCATTTGATCTCTCCCTCCTTTTTAATCTCTCACCTTATTTCTTTCCCTTTTCCCCTTTTCATCACCTCCCCCACCACCATCCCTCCATCCTCTCCTTTTACCTTCCCCCATCCTCAACTCCTCCTCCATCACTTTCATTTCTCCCTCTCATCCTTCTCCATCTCTCTCGCTTTGTCGCTGTGCCCAGAGTAAGGTGACCCCAGACCACAGACTTCCTCTCTCACCCGCGGCTATGTTAAATAATGCAGCAGTCCTGCAAAAGGATCCAGTGTTTAGCAGAGGGACAAGCCAGATTAATTAGAGGACAAAACTCCCTAATGTTGGATTGAGGACAACGTAGGCTATAAGAGTTCCCTTTTAGATTGTTTGAGGATTGATAAGCCCTAAAAAACTAACTTTATGATGTGGTAAAAGAGAGTGTTGGTAAATGTTAGCGTTCTTTAGATGAGATTTTTCATTTGTAATGTCTTGAGAAGGAGAAAGAACACATTAAAGATTTAACATGGCATAGATAAGGAGGTTTTTAAGAAGCCAGGTCATTTAGACTACCGGGTTTAATATCTGCAAGATTTTCTCAATTTACTTTTTTACCTGCAGAAAGCTATTACAACACAAAATCCTTAGCAGCAGGGCCCATCATCCTTTACTACTCGTATTTGACCGCTGTTTTAAATTAGCAGGTAATTGGACTCTTATCATTTAATTCAGGTGGTGTAATGACTGCCGTGTGCAAGGCAACTTATCACCAGGTCGAGATCCAACTGGGTTTTGTCTTTTCTCTCTCTGGGTTTTCTGTCTTGTATTCCTCCACTGACGGGCTCGATGGATGTCAGCCTTACCCCGAACTCCCTGGTGAGTCTCGCACTGGATACACTCTGGTGTATTTTCTGCAAAACGGCAGTGAGGTCCGACAGCGAGCAGTGTCAGCTGATGTAAGGAAGAGGTAGGGGGGGCGAGACACAGCTGAAAAAAAGGCTGTGAAATAGTGGCTCCAAACCAATCCATTATTTTTATACATCAGATATGAAACAATTCTCTTTTAAAATGTTTTTTAAAAAATAACATCTTCATTTATATAATATATACATTATTCCAAATGTGTCGAATAGTGTTCAAACCAGAGAATCAGTTTATGCAGAGTAACAGTGCGTTTAGTTTTGTCAGCCATCACTTACTCTTGTGATCCTATATGACTTTATTAAGTATTCAGATTACATCTTTTGTTTTCATTGTTTAATACAGAGACCTCAAGCAGTAGAAATTACGTATAGTGCATTTAGCTGTTAAACCATTTACTAATTAGACTACTTTTGCATAACTGTTTTGAAAATTTATCTACTACTTTTAATTTAGGTAAATTACCCATTAATCTCTAACTTATAGTTGATTGTTTGAATTAATCATTTATTACCTTCGGCTAAAAAGCTTTATCCTCGCCTAGTAAACCCATAAAACCATATACCTATTTTGTTAAATTAATCTTTTCATTTCCTCGCTGGCTTTTTAACTACAGTTTATGCCCTTGCAGTGCTATTGTCTAAAGGGTTTATTTTTTTTGGTAAAGTTGGTGGAAGGTGTAGGATAAAAAAGTGGACATTTTCTCCATTAACACAAGTATTTTTTTTTATCTTTTTATAATAATTTCAGATTTTTAGAATCAGTTACATCACATCCTCTGATTCGATCCCTTCATGGATAAAAGCAGACGACTCCAGGTTGGGTATCACTGTGCCATAAAGTGTTCCCACCTGTTGCCAATCTACAGAGACATGATACAGGCTTTAAAGCTCCTGTAAGGTTATATCTTTGGCAGAATGTTATCCTTCAAAGCACAGTGGTATATCTCACTAAATGTTAAATGTTTCCTCTTTCATGCCAAATGCTTTGCTAATAGATGTAGATAAAATCTAATATTCTCTAGGAGAATATTGTCGCAAAAGCTTTTGCCAATGACCTTGCCTCAGCCTGCGTCAATAAGTAGAAAGAGAAGATGCATATCCATTAACATGGCATAGAAATAGTGTGAGAGGCTTTTGGAAAACAGGACAATATCTGGATCAATGAAGGCGATTATATGGTTTCTTAGAAGTGATACAGGACTCTAAACAGGCTGCCTTCTCTGAGAACATCTCCTGTCTGCACATATTTTCTATAAAATCCACATGGTGAAATATGTACGCGTACACATACATTATCTTGTCTTGCCATCCTGGTAGTACTCAACTTTTGCTGGGTAGTGCAGCAGACAAGACAGGTGGCTGCAGCTTTGTGCTCAGCGGAGCGAGGACGGAAAGGAGCCGGCCAGATGGCTCTGTCCACCATGTTTTCTCGCTGGCTTCATTGCCACAGTCGGTCTGACTGGAGCCCTTATCTCAGCAGTGTGCTCTCAGTTCAATGAAAGTCATGGTTCACATGAATGAGTGGAAGAGAGGGAGCCCCTGATGGTTCCAGCCCAGATCTCCCAGGCAAACAAGAAGCCTGAAACAGATAACCAGAATCTGAGGACACATGAGCGACTCAACCGTCCCTTTCCTCTTTATCACGCTTACCTTTTGCTGAAACCAAGCAGTAGTTTTGCTTCCATCGCCGACACAAGCCACCTTTAACTTACGATGCTTTGACCCGTGTCAGTTTGTGGCCTCAAATTCAACAGCTGAATTAAACCAGTGGAGGGAAGCAAAATGGTTGGCATGAAATGGCCGCAGTAAAATAAAAACAGGGCAGAGGGGAGCTGTGAAATGCAGGGAAAGAAAAAAATAAAGTTTGGGAGGTTATAGTGCTGAAATATCAAGGTTTTACACACAAAATCTGTCTCTGTCACCTCTCTCTCGATGACAATACAGTCTCAGGTGAAGCAGAGGCTGAAGTTATTTTGCTCCAAGGATAATCTCTTGTTGTTGGTACACATATAGAGGTGTTGAGCCTTGAGGGTTCTTGGGAGAAGCTTGTAAATGATCTTATGTCAACATGAACCATTTCTAGGTTGTGCCAATAAAGCATCTCCAAGCTGCCATAAATTTGAGGGATGGGCTTATCAAAAGGTCAGCCCTTTGAGGGACTGGCTTAGCAACTGGATTTATCCTTCGGTTTATTTAGAGCAGAAAAATGGGGCCACAAGCGACGACCAACATCAATCATACTTCATTGTGATCCTTGACAAACTTCAAAAAGAAGAGAAGTAATTTTGATTTCTTTGAAGGGTAGTGAACAAACACTAGAAATATATCATAGTCAATAAAGTTTCAAATTTCCATTTTTTGCTATAGACTTGTCAAATATTCCAGGCACATCCAGCTACTGCACATAGATCCTAATTAGTTTCTGTAGAAGTAGTGAATAAATTAAATTGTATGCCTCTCTGTTTTGCTGTTAGCATTTGTGTCACTGGATAAAAAGTCTGTTTATAGCAGATTTCTGTCTTTGTATTGGTGGCAGCTGCTTGCACAAATTGTGTTCTGTGTTTTTGAAACTATAAATTTAAAGGCAAGGCTCCAGCTCTCAACTTTCAATGCACTTAAAACAACTACAAATCAAATACAACAAAGGCTAGAATCTACTCCTTACAGTGTTCATTTTCATTATTGCTTTCCAGCCTCTTTTTACCCCTCTCTCCTCCCCTTATCCATGTTCCTCTTGACCCCCCCCATCCCCATCCCCGCCCATCTTTATCATCCTCATTCTCTTCATCTTTTTTCCCCATTTTTCCTCCAGCAGTTGTTAAAATAGATGTAGCCACGAGAGGACAGTTGTGCAACTGATAGTGCTACGTTAACCTCGGGGAGAAAAACAGTCGTCCTCTACTCCCTCATCCCTCTTCCACACCAGACACCCTCGAGTGCGTGATTCTGTAACCCCAGTCCTCCTCCTGACATCCCTGGAGCCCTTCGTCCTCAGGTTTATGCAGCCCTATAGCTGCAACCTATCTTCCTTCTGCCACGGCTGAGTAATGTTACGCTAGTTGAGAAAACAGTTCTCTGCATCCTCAATGAAAATGTGGCCCACAATATCTTTTCTTCTTTGACTTTCACACCTTTATTGTGTGATTTACAATGTCCGCATAACATTTAGCGCTTCAGTCTATCTAATAGGCCTGCACTTGCTCTTATTTGTTCTTTGGAAGTAAAATTACAATAATTTATTTGCATTGTACCTTGGGAGAGGAGCTCCTCTGGAAGATGGCAAACAAATGCAACTCGAGCAAGGCGCTGAACAAAAACTCGTTTCTCTACTACAATTCTGTTTATATTGCTAAAATAGCCAAGTTGGGGTACATTTTGCTCTAAAAGGCTTAATCAAATTATGAAGGGTAAGTCACAGTGGTGCTTTAAAAAAAATTAATATTAAAATATTATAATTTTATTACCAGATTACATGAGAGCTTGCACAGCATGTGAAAAGGATTGCTTGTAATAAAAAAAACTCTAGGAGATTAATCACCCAACTCTGCAGTATCACACAGCTCTACAGAGTGTTTCAATGTTTGTTTTCTTGCCCTCAACTTTAGTGTTTTGGTTCAGTCTTCTGTTCAGTCTGCTGTATTCAACCCCATTTTGAGCAGAGGGCAGCTATTGTCAGCACAAATCAAAATCCTAAAAACTCACCGTACACTATGTGCCCAAACAGCACACAGACAAAGAGGCTGGCTATCTGGTGAACATAGTGCAGATGTTGCAGCTAAGGAGCTAAATATTTCACTCAGGAGTTAGTGGAAACCAAATGGAGTCAAAGGATGCTAAGACTACCATGGCTTTAAGAATGACTCCAAATGAATGTTGGTATATTTTCATATTAGTAAGGCATGTAAATAGACTATTGTTTTCCAAGAATATTAGCATAACATCTTTATTAAAGAACTGTATGTCAGTGTTATGACAAAGAGCTTGTTTGTGCTGCCTCCAAGTGGCTAAACCAAGCTGGATTAGAATTTTCACATTTAAACTATAAAGTTTAAAATTGCACTTTTAAAATGCTGTGGTGGGTTTTTTGTTTGTTTGTTTTTTTTTTTTTCTTGTGGTTAAAATGTGAAAGCTTTAGCCCGGCTGACTCTATTTTCTTCATAAACAACACTTGCACACCATGAAACTAAAAAAACAAAAAATCAAAAAGCCAATCAAAATAATAGCTGATAACTTCAATTTTAGTTAAAAGAATCATTTGATTTTTGGGGAAAAATGCTTATTTGCTAACTTGCACAGAACTGGATAAAAGGAGTGAGATGATCTGACTCACATTAAACATCTAGTTGGAGCCGGCTGCTAATTAGCCTAGTTTAGCTAAACAACAAGAAGACAGAAAATAGACAGTTAGCCTGGCTGTCTCCACATACTAGCACCTCTGAGGTTAATTTAACACTTTAAAATAATATAAAGATAATGTGATGCAGTGTAAGGGGGTGTTATGTCCCTAAATATGTCTAAGGTGGGAGCACCGACTTCCTGTAGTCTTCAGCGGTTGCCTGACAACCTCAGGTTGACGACCTGTTTTAAGTCTGTGTGTTTAGTTTAGCTTGTGTCTGCTGCTTTCAGATTCATATTGACAGAAATGAGCATAGTATTGAACAGTCAGCTAAAAAAATCGAATAAGCATATTTCTCAAAATGTCAAACTGAGACTTTAATCAGCTGTGTAGTTTGCACCGACATAAATACTTTATTTGACAGAGTTTTCCTGGAGCGTTTTGCATTTAGTGCTCATGTGATTTGATTTAAAACTTGGCCTCTACCCATTTAATGAAATTTGGCAAACTGGACTGTCCTTTCACTGCCTCTGCCTGCCTCCACACCTGCAAGACATACTGATTTCACTTTTACCCATCCTCCTGCAGGTCAGCCAGAGTGACTGACTTGTCTACAAATTAGTCTCTGGGTTTAGGAGTCTTGTCTCTTGCACTCTTTCCTAGCAACTGTCAGTGTCATGCTCTGGTCTTTCACAACCTTCAAACCTAATTAAAGGGAGGAAAGAGCTATTTCTCTTCATCTCTCGCTGTGGCTTTCCATTTAATACTGTGCCTGGTCCACAGAGCGTTAGGGATTATGCTGTCGTGTCATCTAGGCCGAGCCCTCGGATCTACATGCATGCATATATGAACTCTTTAATATTTCATTTCACAGGTCGGGCTGCTCTTCTGTACTAGAAGAATACCGTCTTGCAAGAAAAAAAGGAAGTCTTTGGAGACTGCTGTCAGACAGGATAACAACCGAATAATTCATGGCCCTGTTTTCCCTACATTTGACTGTCTCTCTACTATTTTTTTTCCTTTGCAGCCTTTTATCAATTTCACTTCTGCTCTTGCAATTTCCCTTCTGTTCCTTTTTTGTCTCCTCACCTTTTTCTTTCACTATCTGTATCCACCTCACTTATTGTAAACATCCTCTTCCTTTCCATCATCCCAGCTCCCTTTTCCTATTTTAGTCCCTTTGCCTTTTTCTTTGCTCTCGCTGCGTTTCACCTGTTCTGTGTCAGGTGAGAAGATGGGAGGCGGGAGTGTCTGACAGCTGCTGAAGCATCTGCAGAGTGGAGGTCTTTGCCTGCCCTCTCGTCAGCTGTCTGCTCTGCCGTGTGACCTGGGTGAGGGGGGTCATGACATGCTTTGCGGAGACATGTTTTTGATGCTGTTGTGTCACTCACAGGGGAGAGAACAGCACCCTCAGAGGAGGCTACATTCACACTACATACTATTATGCAGTCAGCCTCCTCTGCATGTGAGAGCACATCATATAAGGCTTTTGAAGAAATGCAAAACATGCCAAAAGGGCATTAGCGTTTTGGCAAAAATCATTCATGTTGGCAGTCTAATAGATTTTGTTTCGTGCTGTCACTTTTGTTTTCAAGACCTGCCGCTTTGTTTTTCACTTTGATCATAGAGCGTTTGAAGAGAGAATCCATAGCGAGAGGAGAACGACAGCACACACTCGCAAAAAAGGTAGGGAAAGCTACACTCTTTTGGGTGTGAACACTGACTGGACCTCCACTCTGTGCTGAGGCATTGTTATTTAAAGAGTCCAATGATGCGCTGTGGCATTCCTAATGGTGTGTTTGATGTTAATCTGCTGGAATGAGCAGAAAAACAGGAAAACAGTGAACCGTGTTGCATATTGCATTGAGCTTGACATGTGTCTCTAAAGTGGCAACAATGGAGTGTAATTACCATGAATGACCAAATGCATGGCTGCATTATGGATGGAAGAAAAGTATGATACATGATCCTCTTATCAATGTTCCCAATGAAAGGCAGCTATCCTTCTTTTCTTCTCCTCTAACTGTGGATTTGCTCATTAAGAAAATGCCTTGTCTGTAGGTCAGTGGGGGGAGGACATCCACTGTGGCAATCCGGTGCTGTCCACGCAACATGTGAGAGGGAATACACACCGGTCAATTTATTTACTACTAGCTCATCTCTGATTCAGTTCTGCTCTTGTCAGCTGGCTTTAATCGTCCTCGACAATAGAGGTTGCTTCAAATGCAGATCAAAAACGCTCAGACAAACGAGGAGGGTTCACTCTACACAAACACATTAAATCATGTTAGAGAACAGAGGCATAGGACAATGCTCCCTGTGTGTCTCTCACACATGAATGCCTGGCTGCAGCCCCACTGCGGAGCTCCTGGCAGCTGGCAGGGTAAAAGTGTCTGACATGTTCAGTGGTTTAGACTGGCCGAGGCTTTACAAGATGACTGGTTACTCCAACCTGTCTTTACCTCAGCAGAGACAGTGACAGATCGACAACCAGATGTTAGAGATTGTACTCTTTGAGTGTGGAGTGATTGAGTGATGAAAGGAAAGAAAAAATCAAGTTAAATGTGAACAGCAGTTTGCATTAGGACAGGGATCTCAGCCTGACAATGCCTCATCTCCTCAAAGACATGCACCATTAGAGGTGAAACAACAGGGGCTCTCATGTGATCTCCCTAGAACATGTGTTAACTCTGAGAGTTTGGGCCATTAAGAGCAGCCATTTGTCATATTGGATTTAAATGAGATTAATATGTATTTTTCAACTAAGGCATAAAGGTTTTAATGATGTTTTTCATTGGAACATCACTCTCTTGTGGCTCATTGTAGCGTGAAGTGCATTGATGGAATGTTAATTTACTATCTTTGTGATGATGTTGAAAGCAGTGACTGGGGCTCAGACATAATACATCTACTGCACTGAATAAAAAAATATCTAAACTGTGACTTTTTATTTTGTTTGAGTGTGTCTGATTCAAACTCAACAGAATCCCATGAGGACCTCTTCTCAGGTTAAGGTGTGAATTAAATAGTGCACCTTTATCCTTGCTTCAAACTGAGAGAGTGAAACACTCCCTTGTCCTCCTAATTTCCCATCCTGAAGCCCTGTAACACCTGCATAATTAGCTATGTAACCTGACAACAGCACACAAACCTCCTGCGGCTTTTGCACAGTGATTTGCGTGCACATAGACTCAGAGACACGTGCATCATACTTTATGTGAGTATACACAAGCACATTAGACATTTTTACCTTATTTAGCATACGGAAAAAAACATGCAGTGTACTAAAATTAGCATTTTCTGTGGATGTATCAGTTTTTGAGGACCTGGGCTGAATTTTAGTCATTCCTCACTACCTGTTTGTGCTTGTTCTAAATAGTTCAGCGTCTTCTCACCTGCCTCTGAGCTTTCATGGTTCTGGCTCTTGGGCTTTGTGAAAGCTGCTGCTTAGAGATTGTTTGCAGCCGCAGGCACTTCCAGCTCAGTTCCAGGGGAAAGGAAAAGCAATTCCATGCTTGGGCCACAGTGAATCCGTCTTTGTCAGTTCCGCTTCTTGATGCCTTCAAATCACATCCCCCCTCCCTGCCGCTCTCCCATCAGCCCTTGCTGTTCTGTGATCAGGGAGTGAAAGAGCATCAGACTAGAAGTGAAATAAGGATGCGCTTTACATGCTCCCTTACCATACTATCCTCCTTGATGTCATTCACTCTCATTCCCTAGCACTTGCAATTTCCTGCTCTGCAAAGAAAATGATACTTCACGCAGGAGTAGTCACAGCCTACAGTTATAATATACCTTCTGCTCTGTCTATCAAGCTACATGAGGCCAGTTATTATTCTGTGATAGATGCACAAATCAAACCATTTTTATTAGCTCAGATGCAGATTTGTTCATTTGCACCGTGGCTTCAGATACAAAGCCATATTTATTTGTTGTCACATACAGTGATGCAAATAAATAGAATAAAATCAAGCTTATAAAATGTGCATAGCTGTGCCTGCAGTGTTTGCCTTAAACTAAACAAGATTTCATTTGAGTTTTATTCCTGCATTTTAAGAGATGAACAGCTTTCGAAGCCCTTTGCCAAGACTTTGTTTTTTCAAAAAAATACACTGCCTGCAACACTTTATATAACAGATGATGTATGAATAACACTCTCTTTACAAGTACTTGATCAGTTTTGCAAGGTCACCATTTAGGTTTTTTCTCTCTGTTAAGTCTCCAAGTCAGAACATTCTGAGATGCAGTCACTTTATATTTCTTTCAGTCATGTCAGTGAGCTGATCAATAAACCTGTAGGTGCGACCTCTCACAGTAGGTTTGAGAGAGGTATTCAGAGGTATTTTCCTGATTAAAGCATCCGAACTATCCAAAGTAAAAAAAACTGTGCAGTGCATTTTTTTTACTCCACAGTTAGAAATCCAAACTTGCCTTTCAGATGTTTTATTTCCAACTAATTTTTCCCTCAAACATGACAAATTTTTGTCATCACTTTTTTTATGCCTGTCTGTGACTAAATTTGTTGCTTTGCCTTTATAGAAAACAGTGACACATAATTTTTGAAAGTGATGAAGGCACAAAAAATGATTGATGGCAGCATATTGGATGGGAAAATAACGTTCTGGACCGTTAATTTTACCAAGTCAAGGAAACAGCCCCAGACTGTCAACACAGGAAATGAGGAGGATTTATCTCTGGCCTAGTGTCTGGGTAGCTCTCCTGTGCTGGGTGCATTTACCGAGGGCCACAGTGATGGGTTTCAAATGCTGTGTAGTACAAATTGTACAAGTACACGACAGACACAGAATTTGAGGGATGACATCGAAACTGCCTATTACTGCTGTTGTTGGTAGAATTGTTAAGGCAGCAAATATAAACATGTAAAATACACTAAAGTCATGTTCAGGTCATTTTCGCATTTTTCACCAAAGCAGGACTAGATGGTAAATACTGACCCCAAGTCAGCCTCGGCTGTCAGTTAACCAACCCTCTTCAAAATGTAAGCAATGTGATCTGTGAACACTGTGCATCACCATTTCCCTTTGTCAACACAAATAAGTTATCATGCTGCACAATAGTAATAACTAAAGCTTTTGCAATACCCACACTGGTAGAGACATTTCTTTAGATGCGCCACAGCTCTATTGCAGCCATGGCCAATTTTATAAGGTAAACATAAACACAATACTAACACAGACTAAATGTCTGTGCAAAGTGATAAACTTGATAGAATTTTATATGATCTATGAAGCAATAATACCTGACATTGTCTGCTTCAGACAGAAGCAATAAACCACAGCAGAAGAAAATTTATTTGGACACATCCTATCCTACACACCATATACAGTAAGCCACATCTTGCATTATGTCAATAGTAAAACTTTTTGATGTGGAGCAGAGGAATTTTCATTCATTATCTCTGAAGGAGCCCAGGTGCCACAAAGTAAAAGAAAAATAGTGGATGGATAAATAAGTCTTAGCTTGTTATTTTCAAAATTTAAGATGCCTAGAATAGAAATGTTTCACTGCAAACAGCAACTGTCCAATCACACTACATACATAAGAACTCCAACATAGGTGGTCTGCCTGTCAAGACCCCAAGAGCAATAATATGCTTAAACTGTGTTAAGCTGGTGAAGATTTTTGCTTATTTCCTGCAGCCTTAGCCGCAGCATGATATGCATGCTGGAAACATTTGAAAAAGTCAGCTGGAGACACAGTTTTCACCGACCTCATGGAGCAAATGTTAGCTTAATTATCCCACTAGGTACAGCTGTTTGCAACAGTCTGACTTTTACCAGAAGAACTGGCAGCTGCTCCCTACATTTGACTATGACTGAGAAACATTGTATAAAGAATAATTTTGTATTTTAAGGGATAAATCTGCTATGATTATCGTAATCTTGGCTTCACCTTGTTCAGTGCAAAATTTGAAAACCTGACAGCTTTTAGTAACTACAAGACGCAAGTGAGCGAACGTATAAATGGTGATAATTACACACTAAAACACACTTTGAAGATTACCCACCTACTCTACATTTTACTTTATATGGATCTTTTTCCACTGTTATAGTCGACAGACCTTTAGAAATGTGTATTTGTAGAAGCCCTAAAACATCACATTTGGGATTTTTTACTGTTTCAGATGTGATCAGGTTCCAGGGGAGCAGAACAGACTGATGTGAGCTGACATACATATTTTCCCTCTGACACTTTCGTCTCCTCTCGCATAAGTCACTGTCAATGACCCCTGAGTCAGGAGAGAGGTGTGAGGGAATCATACACCCTCTCACAGAGCTGCCGATAAATCTTGCTGTGAGGCATGACAGCACCAGTGTCTCCCCAGGGCGGAGTACTGGTGGGCACAATTCTTCACGATATTGATGGTGTTTTTTAAGGCTTTAATCTTAAATTGGCGGAATAATGCTCATTTTTGAGTTCCAATATGGTGTATACTAGAATAGTTGTACATGTTTTAAGATTTAAAAAAACATTTATTATCGTGTTAATTGCTAAAGTCTTCTTTACAACACTTTGTTTCAATCCAGGCCCCCTTCATGACAAGTAAAGTTTGTGGTGATTGGTCAACTTACACAGACCTGAACGGGCACTGTATGTCTGAGCAGATCTGCATGTGTTTTAGCTTCCAGCTAGCTGCACTTCTACTATGAATATTATCACAAGAATCTTTGAATACAAAAATTCACCATTAACAAGATAAAGAAGAAATGTGATTCATATAAACCTTGGTCTCATTATAAACTGACCACTAGAATTACAGCCTTACAAAGGTCTTTGAACATTGTGAGCAAACTAGCTTGTGTGATAATCAGAGTTACACAAGTTTCTATGTATCTTCAGGGCGTACAACATCAACACACACACATAGATACCCAATGGTGAGGATCCTGCAGCAAAGTGGGCTTCATGTAACAACTAAGCTAACGCTAGCGGAGCTAGTGCTGCAATGCAAATACACCAAAAGCAAACAGTTACCACCAGACCTCTCACTCTGGTTATTCATTTGGCAGTAAATGCAGCTTAGCATTAAGGTAGTTTCTTTTAACTGTCTCTTTCACACAACTTTAGTCCAACATCGTTCTACAAAGTTTACCGGAGAAGCCACTAGAATGCAGTTTAGCAGGATATCTACTAGATTAATAGTGTAAGTACATTAAACACAGAGAAATTTAAGGCTTCCAAGTTTAAAGTCTGGTCACAGACAGCTGGTATCAATCCATCCTTGAGATTGTACCATTGGTGGCTCTTCTTGATAAAGCAGTCAGGCAGACAAATGTTAAACTGCGAATAAAAAAATATCCAAAAATATGTCACTGATTGACGTCATAGTCAACACGCAGTTGCATGTCTTTGTAAATATCATTTTCCGCCATATAATTCAGGTTTATTAGCCTACAAGCCTGCAGATTGTAGACTCTTTAAGCCCACATTATCATATATCTTTCAGTGTGCAACAACTGTTTTTTGTTTGCCAACGTTATAATTATCTCGGATGTGACTATGCATTAGCTGGTAACCATTGTGATTGAGTTAATTTTTTGTTACTTCTGAATAAAAGCCTAATTGCACTCATATTCACTTAGCTTGAGCCCAGTGTAGTTTTGCTAATCAATAAATACACTGAAACAATCAGACTTTGGTGCCTTGTTCTTAAAAGGCTATCCAAAATATATTGCATTCCTATCTTTGGTTTCTCTTCTGATGAAAAAATAAATTCAAAGACTGACTGGAGATTGCCACTGACAGTTAATGTTGTATTAGAAACACAATATACACATGAAAAATGCACTGTTCACCTCTGCATACAACTATTATTAAATAGTTTGATCTCTGCCACTCTACAGCTGCACCAGATGAGGAATGCTGCCACAGTTGTTTGAATTATGAGCGCATGTCGAAGGCCAAATAGTAGGTGTGTACTAGCTGTCCGGATGTGTACGTCTAGAGCTGATGGTTCCTTTTTACTCCAAACAGACAACATGTCGGGTTTGATCCATTTACTATTAACACCCTGTCAATCACGCAGACTCCTCATTTCACAGAAAAATATAAAGAGATGCCCTGAATAGCTGCTTCTAGTCTGAGGGCTTGAACTCAATCTATGCTGCAGAAAAGCAGTGCCTCCACACATGCAATGATAGAGAGACATTGTGGAGTCCTGGCAGAGTAGATTGCAACACAGTTACACTGTTATCCCCAGGGAAGAGGGGTGAACAACAGGAAACTCTAGTTATTATTACTTCCTTGTTTGTAATTTCAGACTAGAAGAGTGGCAAGCAAAGGTGTCCATTGTGCCCTTAAAAGAAAAGTGTAGTATGTAACCCTTTGGAGTTCTTCAAAAGCACAAAAAGGATTTCAAGGGCAGAAGAAGCTATTCTGCTCTGAGCAAAAGCAAGCGAGTGAGGTCTGCTACTTAAAATATTCATGTACTTTTTTTTTTTTAAATTGGGATGAGACAGCAAAACGTCTACAAGAGAAAAATGAAATAAACACAATATAGCTGCAGAAACTGTAACAACTGAAGCGCTGATGGCCTGTATCTGACACTAACAATAAAGTCACAGTTTGATCATGAAGGCAAGTGATAGAGGCAGTTAATGAAATACAGGATCCAAGTGAAATGTCCAGGTAGGAGACTTTTGCATGATGCAACATCTTATAATTATATTAGTTTCATTAGAATTGTTGGTTTTAGAATAGTGCTCACTTTTAACAGATTTCTCTATGATAAATAGTATTTGGGTAACGCGTTACAGTACAGTTCTTTCAGGTAGTAATGGAGTAATATAATGGGTTACTAATTAAACTCTTGCAATATTTTTACAGTT
Source organism: Acanthurus lineatus (assembly GCA_029814665.1). NCBI lineage: Eukaryota > Metazoa > Chordata > Actinopteri > Acanthuriformes > Acanthuridae > Acanthurus > Acanthurus lineatus. Next base: position 14,687,468 of record JAPZDV010000025.1, read on the forward strand.
ATTGTATCCAGTCATGAGTTACAACCCAAAACAAAGATTTTTTTTTAAGAGTTTATCGAACAAATGCCATTTCCACTAGTTTGACAGAAAAAAATAGCCAATGAAGAAGAACTGATTTGACAGAATGGCAAAATTGCTGTGGCGGCCTCAGACTCAGTTAAAATCTCAACTTGATAGACACCAAATCTCCTTTTTTTTATGCCTTGCTAATCAGTTAGAGAATGCTGTTTAATTTTTCTGTATCATCACACTTTTGTAATTCCAGTGGGCAATTTTAATACATAATGGTAACCATTCCTTGTGACTGCAAGGAAGTCTTCACTAGGCTCTACAATGCTGTCCCCAGTGGGATTTTTTGTAAGAACTGTGGCTAACTAAAACTTCAGTGCTTTGATTACTCTCTATAAAAGAATAGAGTGTGCTTCCATTTTTTTATGTCTAGACATACTTAGTGTTTTCAGCAACTTATTATTTTTCACAGACAGTGAAATTGTAAAGTAAATATATTTTCAAATGAAGTAACTAGTAATATCTCATAAATTACATATCAGAAGTAAATTGTCCAACACTGATAACTAAACAGTTAAAAATGTCTTGTTACAAGGTGGAAATGGGCTGATATGTGATTTTGGACTGCAAGAAATCTTAGCTCAATGATGTCAATAAACTCTTTTATCATTTTACTTTGTTATTAGATTAGACTGTATGTGATGTATTTTCATTTTATATTTTCTGTCCTTAGGATATGCACAAGATAGTAATTTTAAAAATGATTTAAATCTTAGTTATTTTACACTACGGTAGTTTCATACGTTGTAACCTTTCACCAACCCATGCTATGAACTCCTCAAACATAAACTCATGTCCATGCAGAGCAGTGGTGGTATCACCTATGCTACGAAAACAGATTTCTTGGCCAATGGACCTTTTTCATAGGAGGCATTCTGACCTCTCATAACAGGAAAAGGACAGGTGTAACAAACAAGGTTAACAATGACAGCTCTGCTGCATTCAGGTGTCCCAGTAAGTCGTGCTGAAGAGCCAACATGCATATCTTTATTAAAAAAAGGGCCTTTATGTAAAAGACTAAATGTTTTCTTTAGTTGCTAGTGTTTAACATCTATTCATCATCATCACAACACTTGAGGTAAACACAATATTAAAAGCATAGCGACATAATGAAAACAGTGTGGTAATGGGTTTTGTCTGATTGAGCTAACTTTGACTTTTTTTGTCCTGATAATTAAGACTCAAATGGTTTTAATGAACTCAGACAGCGGCACTTAGCACCACACAGTGTTATACTTGCTACTGATGGAGAAGCTTTTAGCTTTACTCAAGTATCATCTTCACCGACAACTGATTAATGCTCTTTTGTCTTTTTTTCCCAGAAATCTAAAGAGAAATCAGCATTATTGCTTTCACTAGAGGCCAACTACCAAGATAATTTGATATTTTGATTGCAATGATTTAATTGGCCGTTTGTGTGACAAAGATTTAATTTATTCTTTCAAGAATAATGTGGGTTGGGGGTTTAGTTGACGAGGCCTCCAAATCAAATCCCATTAAGGATTTATAAAAAGCAATATGCAAATGCAATATATCTATCAAACACAACTAGTATCATTTAAAACAGAATAATCCTGCTCAAGCTCCATGTGTTTTAGAATGGGAGATGGGAACACTGTAATTGTCATAGAGAGAAAAAGCAAAACAAGTTGCATATCTCATCATACATCAAGAGTCTTTGCACGCAGGCTGCTGAAACCACCAGCAAAGGCTTTGTGCACCAGCAGTATGAAGATAACTTATTTTTTGAAGATGTGCAGTGCAGAAAAAACTGACAGTATAAAAACAAGATGGATGACAGCAATTAACATCAAAGCTGTCAGTTATTATAATTTAATATTGAATGGATGTGAGCCAGCATCCACATTCCTACAGGTAATACATTTTAGTTTCTTTAAAATGTTTTTTTGCAAGAAAAACTGAGAATATGTAACAGTGCCACAAATAAAAATGTCTAAAAACAACTATATTTCCGTCATATATTTTGATGAGATATGTACTTAAATTTTTAAAACATTTTTAATTTTATTTAAGGTAACTGTACATTTCATTTTGTTAGGGAAGGAAGTCGTCAAATGTGACTGAAAATAACATGAATAAAACTTTGACACATTACCTCGGCTGTGAACATTTCTACCTGACTGAGTTAGATAATTATTCATCTTCAGTGGTGGCTGTTGATGAAATAAACAATTCCCATGATCCCACGCTGCTTTACAATGCCATCAAACTACGTCTTTTGTTTTCAGTGTTTTTAAACAGAGACCTCTAGTGTCAGGAATTACATATAGCATGTTTGCTGTCATAGGTATAATGATTCAGGACTTTTATTTTACTTTACCTTGAAGTATGATTAAATTGACTATTTTACAACCTTGCAATAACAATCTAATTAACCTTGCTCCATCCTCATAGAGTTCAACAGGGCTGCTGACAGCATGATACAGTGGCTATGTGACCAGGACTTTCCAAATGGAGAGATAATTAAAAAGGGATAGACCTCCAACCAGGGCCGCTATAATGACTCTCACCAAAGACATAAACAACTCTCGTTATGACTGTGCCAACAAAATCTCCATCAAGATAGGGGTATAATTAACAGGAACCGCATAAATGTTAAAATCCATTGATCTTCCAATTTTATCACCCCCACAGCTGGCTGTTCCTGTGTTCCCTGTGGGCTCAGTCCATTAGTCTTCTGACTAAAGCGTCATAAAAAAATAGTTATTGAAGCAATTCTTTAAACATCAAAGCATGGATATATGTCTGAAATGTTGGGAGGAACAAGAGGCAAGTTTGAACCAGACAAAAAGCAAAGTAAGCTTTTTAAGAAAAAATATTGAAACCCAGCCCTTTAAGCTTTCCACCTGAGGTAAAGTTGGGGTCCTTGAGCCGATGTTGCTGCACCATCTGCTTTGAATGCTGTGGGAGGAGACGCCATCCATCTGCTGAGTTTCCTCATCCTCAAGCAGTCTGGTCTATTCTTGCATTGAGAGCCCAGGTGTTCCAGGTCCTTTTAGAAAGCTTGGTTAACTCAAAGTATTGACTACATGCATCTTAAAATACCTTGATTCCTAAAGCATATGCTCTCTGTACTCCTCAGTTTGTTTCAGTATTAAAACCGTGATGTAAAAATAAACTGATTCAATCTACATTTTTTTTCTTTCTTTTTTTTTCTTTTTGACAGACTCATATTTCTAAACAGCAAATGGAGCTGACAGAGAATAGAGGTAGCCTTCAGTGATTTTGGCTCAGTCACTCTCTAAAGCACAGCTTGCCTAAAAGACAGTCTTTTGAGCAGGCCTGTTTTGGAAATGGGAGAGTGGTCTGATTGTATGTGTGAGAGACAGACAAGACCTGTAATCTTGTCTGAAGTTGAAACCTGGTCCTCTGCTGTTTGTGTGAGACTGATGACATTACACAGCATGACCCCTGATCCTTCAAGCACACCCTAATATTAATAACCCACTGCCAGGAATCATGTTACACTATAATTATGGTCATATAATTTGTGGCTTGTTGTAGAAATACCTGGACATTTTGACAACCAGCTTATTCCTTAAAAATTAATACAAAGCTACCATTGGCAGCCTGCTATGACCTTGATTAAAGCACACTGACTAAGATTTAAATGTTGGTTTAATCTGCCCAGGTATAAACGACATGATGCTGATGCAGTGGTAAATGCTAAGCTAAGTGGCTACTTGCTTTGAAGTGATAGACATTGGTGTAAAAACAATCTTATCCAATAATCTCTGGGCAAGTAAGTATTTTAGTTCCCCATATTTTTAACCACTTCTTTAAGTGTGCTCATTGTCAGAAACAGTGTGGTTTCTATGCAGACCGCTTCAGTGACCTGATATTCTTAAATCTTTAATTTGACCATATGCTCGGACAGAAGAATAAATGAACATGGTGACGAAACTAAACCCAAGTAGGTCTAAGCCAGTCAATCTCAGCAATGTTCCTGGACAATCATTACAGGCTGACAAGACCAAGCCAGCCTTAAAACAATGATAAGAGAGGACATAACTGCACTTACAATTATCAACACTATATATGAATTTGCCATCTAAATCTGAGAGAAATTGTTTAAAAAGTTTGTTGACACAGCCTTAAAATAAGGTTTAAAACCTTATTTTTATCCACAACTCAGACCTTTTCTATGCATGCAATGTACAAGGCTTTAAGGACACCAACATCTTTTATTCCTAAAATCCAGAGTTCCACATGACTGACGGGCTGGTTATTCTTCCAGATTATGCTGTTAAAAAGCTAACGATTAGCTTTTGGAAGAAGTGATGGGATATGTTTCATACAACCATCATTTCAATGTTAGGGACTTTTCTTTTCAAAATGCTCTCAGTGGTTTGTCTCCTCTTCCATAACCTCCTGTATAACATCTGTGGCTAAGTGCTAAATGAGAGGAAAAGAGCAGCTGGCAGCTGACCTGAAGCTGCCTGCTGCAGCAGTATCAGGAGGAACTCTAGCCAGGCACTGTATCTTATCACCATGTTACGTGCTTGTGGCTCAGTGCTGCAGGGCTGCTCGACTGTGAATGTTAGTACAATGGACACTACGCTGTATCAGATGAGATGACAAACCTGATCAGAGGCCAACGTCTCAGTCACAGCATCCTGTTGGTCTGCAGCACATGTCCAGAGAGCTTCCTCTGGACTGCTAGAGGCTACGCAGCAATCCTCTAACACCTGTCACAGCCAGAAAATTGTCCTTCACAGCAGCAGCAGGATGAGCAAGCAGCCTCCAGGTTTGAAACAATATCACAAGTCCAATGATTTTATTTATAGCTTTAATATAAAGATGAGTTCTTCCTCTCAGTCTCATCCCTGGGGCTTATGGGGTCAACCAACAGTGTCATAAAATGTTCTGGCAAATGACGCTCCCACAGACAATGACCCATGGCCCTAAAAATATACAATGACCATAAAAGCAACCTTTACTCGGCAGCAAGCCCATACAAGTACTGTGTAAATGGTGAAACTTAAGTAAGCATGTGTGGTTATTTGTGTGTGTTCCTCCACTCACACGTATGTATTCTGTGCATGTGCGCCCCCTTCACACCTGAGTGCCTTCCACTTTGGCTTTCACAGGACACTTCAAGGGTGAAATGATACATTTTTATAGAGATAAATCGGTGGAAACAGGCTGAGAAGTAGCAGTGCACATATAATCTCTTAAAATAGTCCTCTTTGTCAGCTGCCCATTCAATCTGGCCGATCCACACCCTTTTGTCTCCTGTCAGCTTAAACTCATAGATTCAGATCATTTATAAACAAAGCAGGTTAATGATGCAGAGAAATGCAATCTCTTAAAACAGCAGAGGTTAAGATAAAAAAAAGTAAAAACACACAGATCAGAATATTGCTCACACTAAAAGGTGTCACACTGTCCAACCCCATGCACCACCCTGACCCAGGTGAGAGAGACGTCAAACTGTTGGCTGTATTTAGCCAGTCTGTCTCTGTGGCCTCAGAACCAGTCACCCATAGCTGCATTTGTTTCTGCCTTTCAGTGTCCCAGTGACGAATAACCTTCCTCCGAGAGGTTATAGGAATATGCATTAGTACAAGATCTCACTGGAATTTGAAAAATTTTTTTATTCATGCGACATATTTTCAATTTATAGCATGAGCATCTTGTTTGTGAAAGATTAAAGCTGCAATTTGTCCTTCACAGCAATACAAGAACTCAGTAAAAAAGCCAGCTTGTGAAATAGTCACAAAACTTTATCCATGTAACTTGTATACATGATCACAAAATGTCTGTTTTTCGTAACTTTTTGTGATTTACAAAAAGAAAATTTGTGCATGTACACAAATGTTTTTGATCAATCACATTTCATGACTAGTTTAAACACAAGTTTTGATTTATATTTATCTATATTTTAGATTTAAGCATAATCTATTCTTAGGCCTCTGCGAATTGAAGTCACTAAATCACTTATTCACAAATTGGACAGATGTTTTCACAAGCAAATTTAAGGTGCTTTTGTTGCCAAAAACTGGAATCAAATCCTTGATTCCTGTCTAAGTCCTGCACTCTGAAAATTATTTTATTTGTCACATTAAATTATACAAATTACAGTGACTTAACATGGATTAACTGCATTTCACCCATCCACTGGAATGCAGTGAAGCACCATGCAGTGCCAGGGGACCAACTCCAGCTCTGAGCTGGTGCTGTGGCAGGAGGGTTTACCTATATGTGGAGGACACTGGAGCACCCAAGACCCCCATCAGTGGAGTATGCATGTTTATTGTCAAACAGAAAGGCCCTAAACACTGAGTCACTGCCCTCTGTGCTGCTACGCACTACCTTAACAACTTCACTGCAACTGAAATGCAGTTTATTATAGTGTCTGTGATGCAGACACGAAAAGTAGTTATTCTATATTAGACATTATTATTTATTATTGACTTTTTGCACTTGTGGCACAGCACTCTTAAACCACATGACTAGAAGAGTTTGAATGTCTTTGGTGTACTCAAAGTAAAGAAAAAAGAAGAGAACAGAAAACTAGAGAAGCTTCTTGTGTGCATAAAGTGTCTTTGAGAGAAAAATACAGAAGGTAGATTTTTTCACAAATGTACAATGACGGATATACAATGTATCTGACCTTTTGATACACTATAGAAGTTTAAAGCAGTTTCTCCTTGTTGCAAAGTGAAAGTACAAATGTGCTTCCATTCAACCCAAGGCACAGTTACTAAAGTCAGTGAAGGCAGCACAGTGATCGAGGTTCCTGGGTGGTGCAGGGAGAAAAAAAGCACCACAAAGACCTGGGTTCAATGCCCAGCAGCAGTGTTTAGCCCCATTGAAAAGAGCTGGTAGTGCTCCCAGGTGAGAAGCTGTTAAAGGATAATGTCCTTGTACAGTAGCTGCAGTAATGTACTTATATAGGCTACTGCCCCAGCCCCCTGAGCCTTTGTACTTCAATAGATTCAATTCCACCTTTTTTCTGAGCGTGAAATACATACTTCTTCTTGGTTTATGCTCCTTCTATTTTTGTATTAGTCTCATTCATATGGATACACTTGATGTAGATACATGATGTTATAGATACATGATACTCTGGGGAAAACAAGTGTCTCCATCTCCGTATGAAAGAATAAACAGCAAATAAGAAGTGAATCTTCTGATATTTTAGATGAGTTCAAACTACCACACCGTTCTCTGATTCTTTTATCAGCTACATACAAATCCAGCAATTGCTGAGACCCTGAGGAAGGACTTTTCCCTTTGTTTATAAATTGAATACTTTTCTAAAAATGTTTCAGTGTTTTTATTCAAGTATACTAGAGAGGAGGCCAAACAGGTTTTCTCAATATTTGTCCAAAATTTTGTTTTATCATGGCTTTGAAAATAAAGCAATTCCTCTTGAATTATTCATGTCACTTGTCCTAAAGCCAAATTTAAGTTTGAGCTACACGCTGGTACATGATAATAGGTATTTATAGGCTTTTAACCGTACACATGTGTTGTCCAGGGTAACCTCTGGCTTCACTCAGTTTGACTCTGCACGTCAGCTCAATACAGCAGGAATTTGCACCTCTATTAAAAACAGGGCCACATGCATGAAGTCATGCCTTTTACTGAAGGTGCGCTTGACTTGAGATTGTTATTTTGCTGCAAGTGTTTTTCCATCACACAACACGGCAGGTAGGAGCTGTTTACCTGTTGGAGGGGAGCTGTTAGCAGAGTTACAGTCACAGCTGTCTGACGCTCCTCATCACACCTCTAAATGTGGCTGTTTCTGATTGAACTCCTTCTGCTCTCTTAGTTGCATTGTTTTACTGAAGAATAGCCGTTAGCAAAGCTTTGCTAATTTAGTGATTCAGTGACTACTTTTAATTTCCTATAAATTCCTCATAATTAAATTCCTTCATCACTTTGATTTTTATAGTTTTTATTTCAAATCAGCAAAATCAGAAAATGTTGAGTTTTTATAACAATTCCAGAAAGCTCATTGTGGCATAAATTGGTTTTTTGATAAAAACCCTAGTACTGCTCTTGGTAAACTACTAGCCAGCATTTTTGCATTAAACCAGCAGAGCCTAAATAAAATGTTAGGACTGAGATGTTATGAAAATACCAGCAAAGAGCAAGGAGCAGGAGCGAGTTTCTGGGAATGGCTTGGCCACTGGAAACAAAGTCTCCATTTCATGTAAGAAGAGAAAGGTGTCAGCAGCCAGGAACAGGTCACGTCTCACCAGGAGTGTTTCCGTACAATGTTCTGAAGCCAGGCTGCAGGATATTGTATTTATTGAAATCATATATTTTGCTAACTGAAGCACATGTCTCTTTCTTTTCTTTCCAACTCTTTCCAAAGTGAGACACTATTGGATGGCTTTCTATCCTTGGGGGAGTGCTTTACATAAACAGCCCGAGCTGGTAGAGAGCACTCTGTATTGAGCTCTCAGCTCTTTCAATTTCTGCGTTATAATAGCTTTCACAAACATCATCAGAAATCCTCTGCTGGCAATAATGGCCCTCTATTCAATTGCTGGCTCACACTTATCCCACCAAGTGACATTGCCTGGTCTTTTGGACATCCTAGATAATATTATCTCTACTGCCCATGCAATCATTATATTTCTACAGTGCACATTTTGAATTACTAGTAAATACACACCCAAATTGAGGCAGGAGGCATGTGCGCACAGAGGTGCACAAGTACGGTAATTATGTGGACACTCACACAATAACATATGCACACACGGAGTACACATCAAACACTTCAGTATACTGTATTTGTGCGGCTAATGAACAACTGACAGAAATAAGAGTGTTTTCCACTCGGTGAAGGCTGATTAATTTGCCACCTTCCGCCAAACGTACCGACAAAGATTAATGTTCTCTATTGAAATGATCTCTGTGTCGAAAGGTAAACAGTAAGCACATCAAATGTGCAGTGCAGAGGAAAAATATCTAAATAGAAGAATCCCTGTTATTGTAATCATCATGATATTAGCCTTAAGCTGACATCCACACACTTCAGTGACAATGCAGAATCCTCCGATTCATATATTTTCTTGCTTAAATATGCTGTCTTAAACTTCTCAGCCTTAATGAAGATCCTCCACAGATGACCAAACACCCTGACAGAAAGGATACGATAACTACGAAGCAGGACAAAATTAAAAGGCTTGAATATTACATTACCCAGTTAGGTGTAAATATGTGAAGTTAATAAATAAAAAATTTTCAATTTTGCACACCTTGTCAACCAGACTGAATACTGAAAGGCTCTAATCTGATGATGCCTGGTGCAGTTTGCATTCCTGTTTTTTTTCAGGGCATTCAGGCAGCTTATGGTATGAGACAAAAACAAGTCTGTTAGTGAGCGCATGTTTTTGAAATGACATGGTAAGGAAGCCATGATAGAAGGATTTTTTGGTTTAAAACCTAGTTTAAAAAAATTCAAACAGGAGGCCAAATACTGTTTTACAGTTTAAAATGAAGGGATTTTGTGCTTTAAGGTTGTTTCCTGCCTCTTTGTTACAGCCTCCTTCTCCTACATTTAAAAAAAAAAGAAAAATACAAAAAATATGATTTACTGGGAAATTTCAAATTCACAAACAGAATCGTCTTTCTAAAATAACATTCCTCAGCACTGATAATTTGTTAAATTGCACGTTGAATATTTTTCAGTCCACATTTCAGCTGTGTGACAAACCACACTGATGGTGTAAAGGGGGGAAGAGAGAAAAAACAAAGACCAGACAGCTGGCAGGGTGAAGGGATTCTGCTGAACAGACCAAAAAAAATTGAACAAAACACAATATAATTGTGGCTTTTGCATTACGCTGCACAACTCCAGGTTTCCCTCACAGGTTTTACTGATACCTGAGGGGAACGCACTTCTGATAAAAACATGGTAATTTGTCTACTCAGGCTTATTTTATGTGTTTTTGTTCATTTGTGTTGCAATAAAATCTAACCCCCCCTTTTCAAATAAATGAGCAGACACTTAACAACACTGTCATTTAGTGAAGCTTCACTTCACAATTACACAAACACAAAGAATAATCAGTGATACACATAATGTCATCCAAATAGGAAATGTCTCTAATTCTGCCACAGACTGAATACTGAACAGCTACGAAAGCGCTGCATCATTGGAGATATCTTATTTCTGTGTATTAAGATAAAAATTGTGGGAGAAGTAATAGAACTAAATACTAATAATGAAATTTGGTGTAATGTTTAAATTAAATTGACATGAGTTTTGACCTCATTTGCTAAATCATTCCCCAAAACAGGGATTGTCCAATCATAGCTCAGCAACCACAGCTGTGGCCCATTAAGCTCTGGATTTCTCAACATATTCATGGTACTAACAAAGAAATACTAAGCACTAAAGAGTTTTTAAAAGTTTAAAGGTTGGTCAGGGGAGTTTTATGCCGTTTTTGCCTTTTTGACTAAACTCTTGTTAAGTCAAGAGTGTGGTCTTTCAATTTTTCAACATTATTTCATTAAATTTATATTCTGTAATTCTTTGACTAAAATCCTGCCCTTGCACTTTAAGAAGATCCTGCTTTGCTTAGATTTGCTTCTCTGTGCTCAGACTCTAATGCTTGCACTTAGACATAATGCTTGCATATACATATCTCCTGCACTTCAGCTTCAGCCTTTGTCTTTGCACTTGGCCTTGTCTGTGTTTTTGTCGAACTTTAACTGTTGGATTTTTTCTTATCTACTCACACAGTTTTTTGTGCAACAAGCCTGTTAAAAGTTCCCCAAACAGAGAAATCCAGCTGCAGTGAAATGCTCCTTGCCTTATTGTGGGCGTGTATGCTCTTCTTCTTAGAGTGTCCCAAATGGATGATTCCTGTTTAACTCAACACATCTCATAGTTAATAAATAATTCTCTCAAATTGAAAGACCACACTCTTGACTACAGTTAGAAAAAAAAGAAAAAAAGGATGCAGTGGTCCATCTGAAAACACATCAGCAAAAGGGGAATGCAGTAAACTGTTTGTCTGCTCTGTAAGCTGCCCGCCTAACGTGTTTACTTCCAACAGTGACTCATTAATTCCTGGAAGGCATTTCTCAAAAAACAAATCCCATTCATGTTTGAGTTGAATTTCCCCCACTGTGTGAGGGACAGACTTTATGCTAAAGTTAGCAAACAAACAAACAAACAAAGAAAAAACAAGCAAACAAACAAACAAAAGGTGTTACATGTACTTCAAATTTTCAATTTCCAAGCAACCAACACCTACATTTTCACTACTAATTGCTGACTTTAATTAAGTTATCCTGAACACTTTTTCCATTCACTGAAATGGTTTTTGAGAGGAAATTTTATCTTGTTTGTGTTCCTGAATAAACTGGTTAATGACAAGCATCATTTAAACCACTCAAAGCACCAGCTGTTGGTTTAAAATACGAGGTTTGCTTTTGTTTAACTTCATCTAAAACCAGATCAAATTTTTTTACAATTACCCAGAATTTTGATTTCAGTAAACCGTGCTGTGCAAGGCTGAAAAGCTTGAGAAACACAGCAGTGATAACTCAGAGGTTAAGGGCTTATCAAACAGTAAATTGTAATCAGAGGTCAAAAGAAAAAAGAAGAAAAGTAGGTTTTTGTGGCAGATGGTTTATGAAGAGGAAACACTTTCCTATGTTCCTTTCAATAAAAAAGATGCCATGAATAACATCTCTTACAGCAGAGCACATTGGTGAAGAGAAGAACTTTACATTGATCAGAAAAGTACTGCAGATGAAGATGCACTCCAAGGACCTCTGAATGGATGTAAGAATAAACATGAATCATCACAGTGACGTAGGTTCAGAATGGAAACTGGACAAAGGTAAGGAGAAAAAATCATCTGTGTGAACTGTGGCCAGGCTCAGGATAATTTTTAACTAGCTTACCAGGTTTTTTTTATGCAGCTACTGATGTGCAGTAACATCATTTTGGTCATTAAAAGTGATCGTCTCCTTTGCTGTCTTTTCGGCATCTACAGTTTTTCCTTTATCAGAATTCCCAGCTTTGGCTCACTGGTGTTTCCACTTTAAAATAAGTTTAATGACAATGACAAATACTTCTGATGCTAACAAACACTGCGGCTGAAATGTTAAGAAACTGGTTAAAGCTGCTCATAGAAGGAAATGGTTTATATATCCCTCTTACTTTCTCCTGCAGAGTCTTTAGGAAGGATGCGGCTAAATAAGCATACAGAGTAAGTATGCAAATACCTTTTTGTTGGTGCGAACAGAGGAGATGCACATTACTCAACTTCTTTCCAGTCACTTAAACTGTCTCATATTCGAGAGTCATAGGAGGCAAAACAGTTCAAAATGCTTACAACTTCTTCAGAGGAACACCACGGGGTGTAAGTAAGCCTCTAAGTGAACTTGTTGATGCTGGCAGGCTACAACTGTTGCAAAGTGCTGCTCTTACTGTGGCAGCCCGCCTTTGAAGTGATGGAGAAATTCATTTGCAGAAGCTAAAGGAAGTCATGGTCTGCTGAGCCCGAGATGCGACTATAATGTGAGAAAATGGTTTCAGATTAAGTCTTAATGATGTGGTGGCAAAGGATTTTTTTAATCCAGGCGGTTTTTGTGCCACTACAGTTAATCATACGATCTCAAAATTCCCCTAAACTACAGATAATAACAAATATACAGCGGGAACAGTATATTTTTGGATGTTTACAACTCAAATATATTTAAATTGCTTCTGCTCTTTACCAAGCATAGGTTATGTTATAAAGTAGAGCATAAAATGTAGATGAAATCAATCAACTGTCAATTTCTTTTATCTTTTTTAGCAAAATAGCAACTTGTCTTTTAAGTATTTTTGTCTCTTGGTGTCTTGCAGTGGGTTAGTCTATCTTTACACAACCATGGATAAATTTACACATTATAAAAAGGCAGCGCACGCAAATCACAGCACTTTCATAATGAATGATAAGCTCACATACGTCGTCTTCAGTCTCTGTTTCTTTTTAAATAAGACCATGTGGAGGAGTTAACTTCTCATACGCTGCACTCACAGCACTGCTGTCACTGTGAGGCGTGTCATAGCCAAAGGGAGACGAGAAGGGAAACAATTTGTGTTGCTTAAAAGCATCATATTGTGCCATTCTTGTCTTTTGTATCTTTATCCATCAGTCCGACTTGGCATGTCTGGGTTCTTGAATCCACCACAAAACTGAGCAGTCATGCACTGAATCCTTAAATTTGACACATTGTGTCTTGTTGTAGTTTTACTTCGTCTCTTCTGACACAGTCTCCCCCTCTCTCCCTCTGACTGTGTTTTGTTAGAGTCAATAAAATAGAGAGGCTTGTGAGAGTCACTTTGAACCTTCTCAGACATTTTCACATGCATGTGAAGTGCTTTGAAATGCAGAACTTGAATCTGCAGCTGTTTTTTGGATATGTGTGTTCTGTTGTGATGTTATTTGGGTACGATGTTATTTTACATTAAAGTGATACCTTACTTGAACTTTATCTTTAGACTATGAGACACTTACCCCTTGTAGACTTCACAGGAGGTAAAAAGTTTGGAGTTGGCTCCCTTGTGAAGAGGCTGTAGTCGACTTAGATTCACAGCAGCTTCACGGCAAGTTTTCATGGTGGAAATAAAGCATAACAACATCTATAAAAACTCACCCCTGCCCATCTGTCCTCTCAGTACACTCATATTTATGTCAAAATATGACCAAATACTGTGCTTTCTAATCCCTGAGCACTGCCTCGTCGCCTTTACAGGTTCACGCTTGTTTGCTGCCTTTCCATTGGTCAGGAGAACTGTTGTACCCTCACTCATTGGCCTGCCTGGGACAGGACTTCCTGTACACAAACAAAGAAAGGCTAAGTTTATTGCACCGAAACTAAGATGACAAAAGAATGGAAAGGAAAAAACAAACTTAGCTATCTTGGTTGACATGCTTGATGATCAGTAAACTGCAGGATAAATTCAGAGGCACAGAGAGCTGAAGTCGAGCTTGTCAGGGGCTAATTTTGCTTATGTGTATACTAAGAGCTTGACTTTTGAGGTGCTTAATTGTGCATGAGGAAACAGGGGGAAAGAGCATGTACAGTCCCCTTTGGTGATGTATCCTGCCTTGGCAAGTGCCAAAAGGATCAACCAGATGCTGGAACATCTGTGGGTTTAATAGATTTACTGAAAACTCCGTATGCAGATTCTCCCTGGATGATATGGGTGAGAAATAATTAATCCTTATATTATTCATCATTTCCACATTGCTTCACCTCACATTGTGACGGCTGCAAAGGCAAACACTGTACATATCTTCACATGTGTTAATTCACATTAGTGATATCTGCAAAAAACATTTCCTTCTTTCTGTAGTTTGACCTTTATTAACCTCCAGGGTTTCATCAAAGTTTGAAAGCCTATAATTATATTTAACTGATCTACTGATACACAGGTTTTCCTGGTGACTGTTCAAGAAGAAGAATAAATTATAATAAATAATAAATAAAAATAAATAATAAATTGCCACTCTAAATAGTAATAAAATGAAAAAGTATTGATAAACATCTTCACGAATCATATTTTTTTGTTCCAAGGTCTAAAGGTTTGTTTTGTGATTAAATATGTAGCAATTAATCTTGGCCAATCTTAAGCTTGGCTACAGGGAGGATAGCTCTAACTCGGTCTAATATCATGCGGACATGATTGATTTTAATCATCTTGTTTTTTTAAAGAATTACACTGTTGCAGGCAAAACTTTGTCCTGTTTCATATTGCCGCACTTGTGCACAGACTACACAGTTAACAGCAGAGATGGTCTGTCTCTTTCTAAATTAATTTTTAATTTGCAAAACTTTTTGACATCTTTGACACAAGATCAAGACCATGTATTTGAAAAACTAAGTTGACTCACTGTGATAATGCTGACATGCTCCGCTCTATGTTGCGTTGAGATGTGTGGGCCCAAGGTGTTGCAAAAATGGATCCAATTTTCAATCAATGTGTGGCTCTGTGAGACCTGGTCTAAAAATAGCCCTGCACCACCCTGTTGCTCCTATTGACAAACCCTGCTGTCAGACAATACATTGGTTTTTTTTTGCAGAAAAGTGAGCAAGCAAGTAAATAAGTAACTCTACCAATATACTATTTTTCAAGAGCAGATACATCAAAAAGGGAATTAAAAAAGAAATAATACTTAAACATGTGGACCTACAATATAGACACAGAAATAAAAAGACAATAATGGAGAATTTGCACAAAAACAAGTCCAAGCAAATGGGTCTGTAGCTGCTTTTTGAAGATGTCTACATTGTCCACACATCGTTAGTCCAATAGGAAAGGGCTGCAAAGTTCAGGAGCTTCACCTGAAAAGCACAGTAAGAGGACCTGTGGGTTACAAAGAGCTGCAACAGGTTAATAAAGTTGGCAGGTGCACGATGATGCAAATATATACAAGTGATCACAAGAGCCTTAAATTGGATCCCATATTTTAAGGGCCAGTGTGTGGAATTTAGTGACATCTAGTGATCAATTTTTAAACTGCACCAAGCAGAATATCCCACAGTTCACCCTCTTTATGAAACTTGCAAAAAAAAAGAAGAAGCAAAAAAGCCTTCTTTAGAGCCAGGTTAGTTTTGTCCATTCAGGGCCACTGTAGAAACATGGCAGGACAACATGGTGGACTACAGACCTCCCTCTGTAGACATTAAAGGATCATTCTAAGGTAATTAAAAACATGACCATTATTATTTTCAGATGATTATTAACTAATGAAAACATATCTTCATTGCATTCCATTTCTGTCAAATTCAAGAAGCTCTACCCCCCAAAAATCCTAAACAATGGATCTTTAATAATTAAAGGAGTGAGGTGGACAGGGTTAATGAGCATGGATTGCTGAGTGCATGCAGGGCACTGTGCAAAGTTTACAGTGGCAACAGGAGACAGGATATTGGCAGGTGCACAAAAAAGACTGCGAGATAAGCAGTGCTGTCGGTGATGATCAAATCAGTGGCGCTCTGAACAATTAACTGTTATTAACACTCACTAAAGGCCCACTGCAAAAAAAGAGAGGGACGGGGCGGGATGTTATAAAACAGCAGAGAATATCTTTTCAACTCAGGTGAAGCATGTTTAGATGATAACATCCAAAGGCAAAAAATTGTAAGAACACCTTTTGTGTCCTGATAAACCATAAAACAAAAACAACAACAACAACAAAAAAAACAAGCTGCTTTTAAAGTCATTTTTCTTTGCGTGGAGCCAGTCCATGGTAATGTCTTTGAGATGGCTCATTCTTCCATGTCAGCCAGCAGGAAAACAGAAAGAAAAACAGTGCAGCTGTGAAAATAGCTTGCAAAGGGAAAATGGTTAATGAAATCAAAGCAGTTCAGGAGGAAGGATTAAAACACCCTCAGTCAGATGGGAACACTGCAGTGGGCAACTTCATCTTCTCTGTCATAGCTGTGAGTGTGTGGTCCAAATTCGTTCTTTCTACTTCAGCATTTTTCTGGAGTTTTATTCGGAGCAGCTTCCAGCCCAGAAAGGGAGCCTTGGCTGGATGTTCAGTTTTATTGTGAATCACCTGTGCTGACAAATATTTCCATGGAGGAAATATTCACTGACCCACGAGGTGTAACCCTTTTATGTGCTGAATTTAACAAATCACTTTGTCAATTAAAATAAAAACTCTTGTTTGTTCAGCTACAGAGCGATCAGGGGAGGCGTGCAGCAGACCTCATCAAACCTAAGTTTTTTCAAGCGAAGATTGGGAGTGAACATTAAAAACCTCTCTAATTAATTTGCATTCTAATCTCTGCAGCCACATTGAAGGCCCACAGGCCGACTTTGTGGATGTTGTTCCTTTCCTGACTTCTGATAGACCTGGCAGAATAAAAAGTTCAACATTTTATTTTACGAGCCACAAACATACAAGCACAAAGAGTGCTGTTATCTTCTCAGGGTAATGAGTTTGTAACACTAATAATAGAACTTTTATTCCAAAAAACTAATGTATCAGGATTATAGTTGTGGTTTTTATAGTTAGAGAGTGGAGGCATGTTATTTGATGAATTCTTGGTCATATAAGGGTTAAAAACTTTGTTGAGCAGGACACCAGATATGCATAAATTTTATTAGCTTGAAATGAATTCTGTAGCTAACAGGTCACCAGGGAGGCCTGGAGTGGATTAATGTGATCTCTGTTAAAACCCTGATGGCTGAATTTGATATAAGTACAAGTAGAGGGACTGTACGCTTTAAGGAGCAAAGGCACAAACTGACAGCCATAGCAATTTGACTACCATTTGAGCCCTCTATGCTATAAATAAGCATGTTGGTTGAACCACAAGCTACTATTAATGATGTCTAATTTTATATCTTAAAAGTTATGCATATACATTTTATATAATATATCCCCAATGCTGTCACAGCCACATTTCTCTTTTTTTTTGCTTCATAAAACATGCATTATATTTTTTAATGCTCCTTCATGGTGCAGTCGGAGAACATATCTTCCTCTTAATTAAGTTAATTAAACTCAGAAGACATCTCCAAATAAGTTTTTGCATATTTCCAACGAAAATGTTCCCTCTGGCTATAAAAAGAACAATAAGATATTAAGTCAAAGTTCTTCTTGTTCAGAAACAGCAGTGTGGGTGCTTATTAGTTCATATTGTGTTCTATCAGAAAAAGCAACATCAAGCTCCACAGACTCCCTCCTCCCTCCCTCCCCCTCTCCGTCTCTCTCATCTCTCTTTAAGTCTTCGCACCTCTCCTTCTTCTCCTTCTGCTGCTGTTTCTTGGCTCACTTCTTATCAGACATGTTCAGCTGTCGTTGTTGCATCCACAGAGACTGCCAGCGTACCGGGCAACTTGGCACTGGTCGAAGCTTTTAATTTTCCCCCCCACTTTTCAATATTTTTAACATATTTCTGGCCCAGTATTTCCCCTCCACCGATCCTCCCACCTTGTCACAGCTGACCTGCACCTGAAGGAAGATCTCTGGATCTACATCAAGCCGAGGGATAATTTCCCCAATCAGAGGAGATGTTTGCCACCATATTGAAGATAACATAAATGAGACATGATAATTGGGTGTGTGCATGACATGGATTGGGGGTTTGGGTGGCAGACAGATGTTTAGATGCCTTTCTAGTGCATAAGCAGTTAGTAATTACAGGTAATAGCAAGTCTGTTGTGACAGAGATCCAAAACACAGTATTACCTGTATTGAAGTCACATGTTTACATCGGTAATTATCATAAGGATTCCTATGACTCATATAACCTACATACATATAGAGTAACCTGGTTTTCTGAAAAAAGGTGAGCATAACAAAGACTTAAGGTAAGTGAAGAAACAAGAAAAAGAAAATAATTATGTGAGGGACAGTTGTGCTTTGAGCAAACAACATCATCACAATGACAATACTCACATGCTGATGTTAACAGGTGCACTGATTAATAAGTTTACCATCTTTCAAAGTTAGCATGCTGATATATGCTAATTAGCACAAATTAGAGGACAGCTGAGACTGATAATGGAGGCATTTACCAAAGTTTCTTATATTTTAATCTGATGATGGCTCCAGATGAAAAATAACTGGACCATCAAATAAATCAGAATTCATCCTCTGGGAACAATTAAGGTGTAAAAAATGGTGCACTGATTTACAACACACACTGAGATAAACACATAAAAAGTTAAAACTTTGAGATAAAAAGCAGATGGATCACCGGTGTCAGTTGGTTTAACATTTTTCTTTGGGGGAACATGAATGTCAGCATCAAATTTCATAACAAACCATTAGTTTTTTTTTTTTATTTCAGATGTTTTTTTAGTCTGAATCAAAGTGGTAGACTGAAAAACTAACATAACAAAACAAAACCATGAGTCTGAATTTACACCTTTAAGGACAATGGTAGTTGTTTTTATTCTGGATCTTACAATCCTTGATTTTGATTTTGATTAAAAAAAATCTCATCATGTCTTTGAAGAGACTCTTTGAAAAGCCTCATTAAGAGAACTGAACCAGAAAAGTGATTAAAACACCATTTACAATGCATTCTACCTTCTCTTCACACCTTCTGATTTATAGAACTTATAAACTATCAGCTTTTGTGCAATGAAACGTGTGCATGAAAAAATGTAATTAAGACAGCTGTTACTGAAATCTCATGCATATTTGCTTGATCAGAGTGTTTTAAAGGTGTGTAAATGAAGAGTGCTTTTTATTGTATGTTGTGTTGAAAGGATGTGTTTTAATCTTCTGGAGTGCAGTTATTTGATTTGCTTCGCTCTTCAGTGTGGGCCGGGTAGCAACACTTTGAGCTACGAAACGCTGATGAAATTTTGAAAGCAATAAATTTTTATGATGAAGAAAAGAAAAAAACAAGGGAAAATGAGGTTCTGCCTTCAAAAATAGCTGGAGTTATGTTTTAACATACAGAAAAGCTGGGGGAGGGGGGGGTTCCCACTATTTCTCTAATCAGTGCTGAAGAAATTAGGTTTGTAATATTTGTAAACATTGCCAATACTCTCTAATACCTTGTGAATGATAAAGCTTGACAATTTTAATCCTGAGGTTTAGTGAAAGAGTGGCTTAATGTACTGTTTCATGAGACATGTTTTGGTTATGAAGTGCTCTTGTGCTGCTTCCTCTGGCTGGTTTTGACTGTTACGGAGATAAAATAAACTAGATTTGATGGAATTTTAATGATCTCTGTGAGGAAATGAAAAAACGTGCCAACGGTCCCACTGAGTGTGGACAGTCGGGAGAGCTGCTCATCAATAGTCAGGATAATAATGGTCCTCTGAGCAGCGGTCCAGGAGGATGGGAGGGTCCGTGGCTATCTCTCCGCCTCAGTGCACAGCGGACCCAGAGGGACGGACCCATTAACAGAGATCTGTTTATACTGCCTCACCTCAATCTCAGCGCATACCTCCTCACTAATTTCAGCCATGTTTAACAACTACCTGCCTTATCACGTGTACACAGAGACAGACGGCAGCGACAGTGAGATCAGTCAGGCACAGGACTCGTGTCAGCTGCTGGAGAACAGCAAAAAATAAGACTCCGAGAAAAGGCTGCGAGTTAAGATGTGATACAACCAAGTGGATCTGGAAGGTTTGTGTAAATAAGTGATAATGTTTTATTCCATTACAGAACAAAATAACAAAAATGTGCAAAATGCAGCTATCTATTTAAGAGCTTCCTCCCTGATTTAATTTGTTCTCTGCCAAAATATCTACAGTTAGCAACAAAATGAACTTGAATAAACCTTGTATGGCTTAGTTACAGTTATTTTTAGGCACTCAGCCTTTGTTTACAGTTAGAGAAGATGTTGTTTTTTGCTGAATATTTAAAAAGTCTGCAGTGACTTCAAGGGCTTCATAAAAATTTTACCTGAGCCTGATCTTTCCCCTTAAAAACAGTGCATATGTTATCTCAACATAACCCCATACAGGACTTAGAGATGAGATTACATCAGCCATAACACCTGCTAACTTGTTGAAATTCCACCCCATGAGTATTCACTGTTCATCTCTACATTGTTACTCGAGCACCCAGTACTCTTGGTTAGACCACACCCATCTTTAAATCTGAACTTAATCTTGATCTCAACAAAACATGTTAAGTTTTTTATGTTTTTCATGTTTTTTCCCTGTTGTTCTGTGTTGATGCAGCTATGAGATCGACAAAATCTGTCCACAGAAAGACAGACACGAAAAAATCAGGCACACACACACTCAAACAGATGTGTAAAGAAACTTAGAGGTTGAAATTAATACCATTAATGTAGCAATTCTTTTTTTTGTTATGTTTCCTGAAAACATAATTCAGGCAGGAATGACGTTTCTTATCACAATAAGAAAGCAAATTTGTATTATAAAAATGTAATATCTGTGAAACGGGGTTGGCCGTGACATATAATTCACTTAAACCAAAACTGTGCAGTGCAAAGAAGATCACACATTTACATTAACTGAGTAATAGAGCTTTTCCTGAAAAGACATTTTGCTCGTCACTGCAGGAAAATGCAGGTGTAAATAATAAAAGGCATGAAGGCTGAATTACATTTAGCTACTTTACTTTCAGGGTCCCTGTATTGTGCACGCTGGCTCACTGTCACACTGTCATGGCTTACCAAGACACTTGAATAGAATAGAGACATTTTAATGTTATTAGTAACACAAGTCAAAATATCTGCTGTGAATAAGGCCTCTTGGTGAAATTACACCTACAAGAAAATAACCTGATGGCACCATGAGAACGTGATTATGCAGATATTGACTTCTGTCCGTCAAACTGGACTTTAAAACATGCTGTTTTTACAGGAATCAGCTGTCACAATATAGTTTGTCCTTGAATGAGGAGAGTGTGTTCCTGCTCTGTGAGAGCACGAATAACATGCTCAGTACGAGTCTTATCTGAGTCTCTGCCCAACGATGTTCACTCTCTCCAAAATGGCCCAAACATGCCACTGGCAGTCATGGACCGGGTTGTAGTGATAACACTCACAGAATTGATGTATTGTGGCTTTAAACTCTTGCTGTTTTATGTGCAGGAGAAGATGAAATTCAAGCTGAAAGCAGAAATTTCCTGCAATGGCTTGTTGTAGCCAAGAGCCCTCCTTAGGAGTCGAGACAAACCACTGTTTCATACGATTATAAACGCATTTGGTGGATGAAATTTAGGAATGCAAGCTGTTGCTTTTCAACTTGCAGAAAATCGATGGGAACAACCCCTTCTCATTAGTGACTATAGACAGAAATGACTATATGTAAGAGGTCCTCAAGGACTTCCCATGTTAAAGCAGTTTGTTTGTTTATTGAATATTTCATAGAGTTCTTAAAGAAATGTGGTAGGCGTGCTGAAAACACACAGGCAGGAGGTAGTCAAAATATACCCAGAAACAAGGGAAATTTTTCAGCACCAAAATAGGTTGTTAACCATGTGACCCATGTCGCCAGCACCCTTTTACATTCATTATCTCACTACATGTCAAACACAGCCAGAAGCAGCAGCAAAGAAGCCATTAGGCCTTATCTATTATTGAACAGTCAAAGGGCTTCTAATGGCTGGAAATCGCTGACACCAAGATTCTTTCATACGCGTGTGAATTAAAGTCTATCCCTGCTTCAAAAGACAATAAACACACACACACACGCTCTCTCTCTCTCACACACATACACACACATCATCCACAGCAGAATTATTGTCATGAAATTTACATCTCATTGTTAATCTACACACCAAGAGCAGTCAGTGTATCAGTGTTCTGGCTTTATCTCCCTGTTGTTCTGTGTTGTGAGTAGCTTAGTTAGAGTCATGTGACAACCCCAGTCTGCACCCTCCGGATATCTCTATTCTATGCACTGCAGGAGTGACATTATTTTTTCATGTGGATAAAGACATTGAGATGACAGAGACGGCTGCCCTTTCACCAATAACCACAAAGGATGCGATGCAGTCCCACTGTCGCCTCTAATATGCGTCTGTGGTTTTTCGCGTTAATGTGACCATTCAGAGGACACAGTCACAGGCGTCTATCAGCATCCCAATATTTCCCCACCATTTAGGCTGACAAGCAGTGGCACTTTGAGCGAGCCGCCACAGTCCCACACTCATCACGGATGAGAGTCACAGTACAGACGATCATGTGGTGAGTCATAAAAGACCTTTGCAGCAGCACCAATAAGTAAGAAAGGTCAGAAGTAAAGTTTTTTTAGTTTGTTGTGTGTTTTCACAGATTTCGAAAATACTAATTCTGACAATTGCTTGTGTGCAGCATATCTTCAAACAAGCATATTTTTTCTCGCAGCGTACTTTTTATCTACTCTTCATCCTATTTTTCCCTTTTCAGACTGGATGTCACAGAAATCACTCAGAAGAAGAAAACCCCAGACAAGAAAACAATCTCACAAGGAAAATTTAAAGGTATTCCGGAGCTTTGGCTCATTTTATTAATCTTTATCAGCAGATGGTGACTGCTGATGTTTGGCTGTTCAGCCAAAGTAGGTAAACAAACTTCATCTGCTAATGAAGCTCATGTAATAGAACTGAAAGCTCCAAAGAAGCTCAAAAAACAACTCTGTAATATAAAAAATTAAAAACATAAAAACATTTATACGCACTTGGCTTTATTACTTTATTTTCATCATGCAGAAAAAAATTCTTATAATGATACCATTTTGATTTCTTTATCATCGCTAAACTTCACTTCTCATATATCTATTCTTAAAAGCCACAGGAAACATTAGCTGTGCCTTTGTAAAAGCTCATGTACGGCTTTCTCTCATTTTTTTCCCCCATCATTCCCAATTGACAATTTGTAGACTTAACTAAACATTTAATATAAGTGAGTTGTCAGCCAGTAATTTTGCCTATCTTCCTCAAAATTGACTCTAAATGAGGCATTTAGTGTTATTTTTGTGTTGGTGAGTGAGTGTTGCTAACCTGTGTGGGGAATTGGTCTGCCTTGTTACATTCACAAGTTTATGTTTGAGAGCAGCCGTGGCGTTACGTCCCCAGAGTCAAATAACCAGCCTAAATGGAGGAATAGCACCTCGGGTCTCTTGTGTAACTAATGAGAAGGTAATACCAAAAGTGCTGTGAACTGCCTGTGAACAGAGCTGACTGGTGTAAGGTGAGAGCTAATCAGGGTCTTTCCATGCTCTGACAACTCTGTGTGCCTCGAACAATTATAATGCTGAGGATTAGTGAGTTCTGCAGAAACACACAATATGTCAAACTGCAATCATTAAATGATGGTTCCTCATGGCTGCCTCTGCCGAAAATCACATGGTGCATTTGTATGCAAATGCAGGTTAGAAGCAGTCCTGCTTCTGGTATAATTGTCATCTGTGGTTGAATGGTTATATTTGATATCATGTTGCATTCATTTCACTGGGAGTTTCAGTGTGCAACGACACACTGATAACCCTTAAAAAATGGTACATAATGCAGACTATCCACATAATGAAACACTTGTTTACTGATGCATCCGTGAGCTAAAAAGTTTCAGAGACAGTATAACTAACATGTGTGTGTGTTATACATATCCTTATCCTTTTTTAAACGAGTGGTCCCAAAGGTTTTTTTTTTTGTCCAGAGGTAACAAATCCTCCTCTAAAGCCTGATAATGAAAATATTATATTTGGTTTGTTTAAATCTTTTAAAGGTTAAAAATGTTAATTTCTGTTATTTTACAAGAGATTATGTGGCACATTACTTCTTGGCAAACAAAGGATATAATGTGTCAGTTAGTGTAGTGGAGTGGTGCTGTTGGGGAATTTAGTTAAATTTAGTTTAAATTGGAGAAAGACTCACTGTTTTCCCTGTTTACAGCTTTTTAGCTTTTTTTGGCTTTTAGCTAAAATGCCTATTAATGATAGCATCATTTTTACTGTACAAACTTAAAATTGGTATCAATTTTTTCTTTTGCTCTCACTGTGAGAACATACCCTATTTGAACAGTTTAATTTGAACAGTTTGGTTTGTCCATTCTGGGCTACTGTACAAATATGGCAGTGCTACATGGTGGAAAAAGACGGCTTGCTTGTTAATGTAAAAGGCTTTTAAGATTATGAAAACACATGAACTCTTATTTTCAGGTAATTATGCATAACTGAAACCATAATTTAAATATTTTTCCTATTCAGACTGGCACATGTTTTAAAGAGATTTCTCAACCTGTCTTACACAGTCTCTTATTTCTTTTACATAAATTTCAATAACTTTACTGCAATAACCTAAATTCATGTATTTCTGTGCTTCAGTGGTAGCATAATGAAACTACAACTCTACTTCACTATACGACCTTGTGGTGTATAAGAATCAATAAATAATCTTGAATCTTGAAAGCTGTCCATAGATTCCCCTAATAAATAGTGTCACTTCATCTAAATCAAACATTGCTTTCAGAGTCGTACTTTAAAAATTTGCTAGCCAACATTCTACAGTATATTACCATGGTTTTCACTCTCTGCTGCCTCGACTTTAACACAAAACCACCAAAAGGTTTAGTTCTAGTCATTAATGAGGTGATGCCCTGATCAATTCTTATAGACTAAAGGCCTCCATTATTGGCTTGTAAGACATTGCTGTTGCACCATTATCCCTTAATTATTTTGTAGGTAAAGTACTGCTGGTGCAGCTCTCTCTCTCTTGTACAGTACAAAATGAAAGGAAGTACTAATCATGCTTTCTAACACACACATGGCTCGAGGTGTTACCGCCTTTGCTGTTGCACTGTAATGGATTCATTAGCAAAAGTGTGATTTATTTGTTTAGGGAGATGCATGATTGCTTAATGGCAAGAGAACAAAAAAGGTCCACAATCAAATTTCTGCACTTAATGGAGGGTTAAATATTTTTAGGGATCAAATCAAGATACAAGCCGCAACAACAGGAAATGCAGTAGACCTTAAACAATTATTGCTTCCTTTCAGAACTTTAACAAAATCTGAAATATGAAATGAGCAAAGCGCTCGCTCCTGGGCCCTTGAGTATGTTCTAATGAGAAGTGCTGTTAGTTACCACAGTTAGCTGGAAAAGAGGGATTCATCATATAGCCCTGCCTTTCACTGCAGGTTAGAGAATAAAAAAATCAAATTTAATTTATCATTTGACTGGCTGTCTCATGCTTTATATGCCACAGAAAGTGGCCTGCTTTCTTGCTGTAAGGATATAATAAGTTATGTGTCACAATGACAGAGTCATTCTGTTGAAAAGAGAGAGTTATTTCACTTTATACACAGACATACAATCTTTGAATCATCAAGTTCTGTGTCACAGTATGCACAATAAATCATCAAATAAAGCTTTTTGCTTCTGAAGGTTAAAGCCCATCAATTAAGTTCTGTGTTGATTAAAGTTACATTTTTGCATTCATTACTTTTACTTTATACTTTCTTTTCAATCAGTGACCCCAGAAACTTTCTGTTAAAAAAAACAAGTTAAACAGCCTGTGAAGTTGGACACTGCAGCTGTAATTGTGCCGTAGCTGTATGCCAAAGTTAATGGCAGGTAGAGGGTTTGACTGCCGCTGTGGCCTCAATAAAAGCCGAGCTTTCCTGCTGCCCTGCGGTGCTTTCTCTCTGCCCAGTGGTGTGACAGCAGGATTTCACCACTGATCCCTTTGCAGATCTGACCTCCAACAATTTGAGCCTGAAAAAGTCTAACCTCACCTGGCCTGATTACATCACCTCCTTTTATTTAAATACATCCAAGTCTACAAGCTTCCTGAACTCTCTGAGTATGTTAGATGGTAGAAAACCTCTGTTTCACATGTTAATCTTTCTGCATCATAAGTTCACTCTAACAGTTTTTCAGTAACAGTGGTCAAAAACTCTAATTTGTTGCTAAATTTGAGAAACTCAGCAGGTGAGTCATTAAATGTTCATATATTTTCTATTGGCACGGATCTATAGATTTCACCATCAGTCCATTGATTGTTTGATCCAACGCAGGTGGACAAAATAACTGTGAATAGCCCTTAAAACTAGTGCTGACTTCATTGATCCCTGAAAGATGAAACCTATGACTTTGCTGATGCCCTCGTTTTTTTTTCCCTAGCGCCACCACAAGGTTGGAATTTGCAGTTTTAAGTGAAACATATCAACATTTAGACAGGTTGATATTAATTGGTTACAGTGTTTCCCCCTAAAGGAGAATTTTTATAACCTTGATACTCATCTGACTTCATCTAGCATCTAAAATTGATTCAATTATCTGACTTGTGACATTCCTAAAAGCTTTAATTCTATTTAGTGTTAAGTTGTTAATAGCAAAATAACATGCTGACACAATAAACTAAGATTTTTGACATCTTCTATCTTTTTTTTTAGTTACATATTTCCCATGACCTTAATTGAAAGCATAAAGAAGTCAAGGACAAATGTGAGTCTATATTAAGAACACCTTGTCCACTTTTCTGCTGAGAAATGGACATAATTATGCACATACTTTATGCCTTTGACTTGATAGAAGATGGAAGGTGTGCGATGGAGGGAGAGGGTGCCGGTCCTTCCCGTCAGAGATAAGACAGCCAAGAATGATGGGGCCAAATGGCAGGAGAACAGAAAAGGGCAAATTATCTGATGTAGCAGAGGCTTTGAATTCTCTGTGAATACTAGCAGGGAATAAACAAGATACTCTGGCACGCAGGATGGAGGGCTAACACTTTAACTTTTACCCTTTTTGACACAGCTGGAGGTTGCTGTTGCCTTTATGTGTGGTGATATTCTCAGCATGTGTAACATGATTGAGTCCTGCTGTAAGATTAGATAAAAATAAAACATAAAAAGCACATCATATGTGTCAGCTAGATGCCCTTTATGAAACAGGAACGCATGTTGAGATAAATGAAATAATCACATATCAGTTATTTGACTGGCATGACAATCGCAATGACTTTTTCCCGGGGGACTAAATGCTTACAGGTAAATGTGACTTTGTCAGCCCCAGGCTTGCAACATGTCTGAAGATCATTAGATAACTTGCATGACACAAAATATTATTCTTTTGACAAAATGTGCGGATATGATTGTTTTCTGATGGACGGATTCGTGTCAAATTTTGTATTCTTCTTCTGTTTTAGGCCACACGTCTAAAGATGATTAAGGAACAAATGCAACTGAAACATGGATTAACCATCCTTGACTCTGTCATATATATTTGGGGGCCTGATCTTTCAGCAGATTACCTGCTGTTCTCTCTCCACCTGTCATGGAGATGGTCCCTTGGTGTGTGACAGGCCATGCAGCCGGGCATTTGACCTCTGAGAATGCTCCTGTTATGTGTGAGCGTGAACTGACAGCAGCTTAATGCCAGTGTCGAGGCCTGCCTGTGGATGAGAGAGAGTGAGAAAGAAAGAGGGAGAGAGGGAAAGGGGGATTGCTGCTATATTGCAGACCAGTTCCCTTCCAAAGCAGCTATCTATAGCAGCAGGGTCATCAGCTGTCATAGACACCTTGAACACTATTCCTGTACAAATTAATTTCATAAAACCTGTCCCATTTCTATCAGTATAATTTGTAGCTTCCCCTCTTTTTTTAGAAGTTCCTGTCCATTACAGCAATCTCCCTGTGGCCGATCATCAATTTTCTTTTATTCATTCACTTTTAATCAGTAACTTGGACCAAAACTCACCTGTGTTTTTCTTGCTTTGTCATTTTTCACTGCTCATTTTTAATAGCTCCTCAGAGGTATTATACAAATTGACAGTGGTGCACATAACTCTAATAAAGGTATGCATGCGCAAAAAAATGCTTGACAATGAGCCCCTTGTATCTACACAGGGAGCAGGTCCTCTTACATGGAGTCAGCCATGTTGCACCAGCATGTTTCTACAATGGCTGTGATGTAGCCTGCAATTTAAGCTTTAGATGCCTCTAAATCTTTGCACGGGATCTTTGACCAGACGACAAGGGCACCAAATGTGGTTATCATTTACATCTACATCAAGGAGACAAGGCAGGTGCATTTCATACAGCTTTAAACAATTTCAATCATTTGTGACTCAATTAACATGAAAAGAGCACCAAGGAGACCGTGGCATTAACTGCTGTTAACACACAAGCTAGTGAAGCTGAAAAATCCAGTTGCCCACTTCTTTAATGTTGTTGAGCAGCAAGCGCTGTTTGATGTTTCGCAGTCTGCTGAAATTTGGAGGCTGCTCTGTGTTAGATCCGAAGACATCACAAAAACTGAGCAGGAGATTCATTACAGTGTGTCTATGTCTAAAAACATAAAAGTTTACCTCTGCCTCACTTGGACAGGGAGGTGCATCTACCATGCAGGCAGCAGAGGACAAAGTCAGTGCAAACATGAAAGAAACAAATTTATGTAAAAGTGATCTCTGGGTCTCTGATCACCCACCTTTGTCATGCTGTACAAAGAAATAAGCTATGTAAATAAAAGAAGAAGACACAGCATATAAAATTCAAAGAAATATCAGTTGGCAAATCTTTTTTCCCTTTATTCTACATAGGCGGATATCAAAGGGTTTGATGATAAGTCTTATTCATTGTTAAATCCTTTCTAATTTTAGTTAAACTTGAAACAGTGCAGAAATATGAGATAGTTTGGATTTTGTTTAACTTAGTACTTAAGTACTTAAATTATATTAAATAGTAACTTTGGCTCTACACTAAGTCAGTGCAATACCAAGAAAAGAAAACAGCAACATAGCACCAATTTGCAACTAGATTTATCAAACTATAGATTGGAATATATCTGCAAACTTTGATAAAATAGCAGATCTCAGATAATAGCAGGGTAACAGCTGGTTAAAAGCAAAGAATGGAATGGTACATACTGTAAGTGCCAAGTCCTGATGCATTTGTGACAATCCTCTTTTGTAGACAGAAGTACGGCCCACAGCATTCGGCTGAAAACCACCATCACCTGCAATTTACTGCAGTCTGAATGCCAGGCTGAAACAAGCAAAGCTTTCATTTGCGCCAGTGAAAACGGCATGAGCAGAATATAAAAAAAAATCAAATGCAAGATGATCGCTGCTGTAGCTGAATAGATTTGAGTGATTTAAATCCTGTATTATTTTCCATTTCAAAGGGGTCACAAAAGCAGTCGGTCTGCAACCGACAAGCCTCCCCCAACAAGTCCGACTCCAACCCCGCAGAGCTCCAGAAGGATCAACTAAGGTCTATTCAGACAGCACAACCCGCATTCGGGGAGCTTATTACTGAAAAACCAATGTGACTTTACAGCACTATCAATCTACAGAACCAAAAGGCAAACAGTGGAGGTTGATGGATGTGACAGGCTGCATTGATGCTGCTATCCTCAGGTTCCCCTGATTATCACTAACATTTTGTTTTTGTAACACTGGTAGAGCCTCAGGCATCCAAACACTATTTAATTCATGAGTTGTTGTCAGAGAGATTATTTGTAATTAATAAACAGCGATGTTCAGGCTGCCACTAGATATTTGAGTGTAAAGAAAATGGGTTGGATGCACACACAGGCTGTAAGGAAACATTTCCCAAATACTCAACTTTGTGTCTGTAATGAGCAGAAGGTCCAAATGTTAAACCACTTGCATATAAATCACACTGACAGGAAACTCGATGTTAACCTGCTCACACTGTCTTGTTCATCCAATATACATAAAGTTACATGGTAAGTGTGGCTCTAGCTTACATTAGCATAGCCCCTAATTACATGTGCCACCCAAAAACACAAGTACAGAATTTATGATTACAGTCAACCCTGTCTCACTGAAATTATATTTTTTTAGTGTATCTGCTAAATCATATTTTTAATTCTAATGGTTCTTTTTAAATTCTGGTAGCCATACGTAACAAATTCACATTGTTTTATCAGCTTGATACTTCCGTAAGCACAGCTTACACATATGGTTTTGGAAAGATGGCAGTCATACATGGAGTCAGCCATGTATTAAAGCAACATTTAGTGTTAGCCACAAGCACTGCTGAACACAGGTTTGCCTCAAAATCTTGAAAAATAATACAACTTGTGAATTTTATCTGAACTAAAAAGCTATTTGTAAAAAAGTTGTTTTTTTTACAAATAGCTTTTGTAAAAAACCTTACCTCTAAAGTTATTAGACTGCAGAGGTTGTAACATTATTATTCTGAACCTCCTCCATGTTTCTACAGAAGCCCAGAGTAGACAAACCACACACTGGCTCTAAATAGGCCTTTCTTTTTTTTTTATGATGCTTTGCAGGCGAGGGTCATGTAGTCTTGTGCAGTCTGCTACTTCACAGCTAGAGGCCACTAGATCCTACACACTGGACCTTTCATTTTTGTTCATGTAGAAAAAACACAAACACTTTTACTTTTACATAACACCTAAAACTCACCCTGGTACTAGGTTGGTCATGGTGACATGTTTAAATGGAATAAAAGCTTGATTTATATTTTCTGCACCTGTTTATTTTTCTGCTAAAACAGAGCATCTCTGCCTTAATAAAAGTCTGTTCAGACTGTGTTGACACTTCAGAAAAATGGCTAAAATTTAAAATTTGACCACACAATTTTCTTTCAAGTTGTTCTTGCTTCAGCCTAGTTTGGGAGAATTTTATGTAGATCTTATCAAGTTCCTCCTGCCTCCACTTGTGTTGCAGGGGTTGGTGTAACGAGCTACAGGGAAGAAATTGTGGCCAGGTTGTTTACCTCAGTGAACATAGGATTGGGCCACTAAATTGAAAGACAGGATTATAGAGGAAATCCGGATAGAGATCGGAGGATGTCGACTTCAAAAAGAGCTTGGTCAACAAACTCAGCCCTTTTCTCATCTCGGTAAAATTACACCCCTTCTCTTGCCTTCTGGCCTCCTCTTATCTCTTAGTATCTACCATTCTTGGAAAACTTCAATATGCAGCAAGTGTTTCCTACAGTCTTACATTGTTGAATCAAATTCAACACCCTGTTCTCAAGGGCTGGATTTTCACCTGCTGAATCTCCTCCAGGGGCTCTTTAGAAACGTTTCTTTGACTCTGCGCTGAGAATTCGCTGAGATTATGCAGCTCTGCTGATTCGGGCTTTAGATTAAGGCCAGAAATTCTCAGGTCCATCGGAGATAAGTCCAGACCAGTTGACTTTAGCAAAAAACCTGTCTCTGCTGGGAGTTTAAGCAGCCTGGTTATCTGATACTGGGAGCAATGATCAGGAGATACAACCGTGGTCAGTATGAAGTGTAGTCCTCTCGCGTACTGCCCAGATACACGAAGGTTATCTTTTAACATCATACAGAGCCACTGTGCAGCTCCTCAGGGGAGATGGGCAAAACTCTCCCTTTTCCCTCGGGGAAGATTGTTTCAAACCCAGTCAGGGCTGGAAAAAAACATGTGGATATAAACTGTCAATCCTTGCAAATTCAGCTCTTTTGAATGTTGACCAACGTGGTTTTAATATTTATATTTTAGGCTGAATGGGTTGTTTCTCTGTACTGAAGAAGAGCATCATAAAGGCAGAGAAATAATAAAGGATGACAGTGATTTTGATATCTAGCATTGTGACATGACGACATGTGCAGCCAGATGAGTAATTCAAAAACAAATCTGATAAAAAAATAAACCTTGTTACCAGTTCTAGTTTACAAATCCGTTGTAGTAGGGCATATTTTTCAATGGCTAAAACATAAAATCAAATGCTTTCACCTGACACTCCAATCTGGCACAGCATATGATGATTATTATGGGCTGCATAGTCTCTGAAAAAGCTTTACAGAAGAGGTGGTGTGTTGTTCTCTATGCTGTTCAAGGTTTAAAAACAGATCCATCATATTTGGCAACATTACATTTTGTTCTATTACTGCCTCTAAATTATTTACCATCATTACACACATGATGGACACATAATTTAATATCTTTTCAAAATCTGCATAATTTCTGCTTTTAGTTATTATGCTTTATAATGAAAGCTGTGGTACAAATATGTTGCCTATTAAATGTCAAGGAAGACATAAAAGACCTGCCCAACGACACAGTGTCACCACATAATAAACCAGATGAATGGTCGTGTGCACCTTTCACAGAAATTGATTCATCTTCGCTTGGACTGATTAAGCTTAGCGCAAGGCTGATGAAAGCAACAGGGCAGGAAATAATCACAATAACACTGACAGAGAAAGGGAAATGATGAGGCTCTGTTGTGTCTCATACCTGTCTCATTCAGAGGTGGCAAAATCCTTTCTACAATCATTTTATATTGATGAACTAAGGAAGGAAAATAATTTATTTCACCATGAAAATCCCTGTTAAGATTAAACTTTATAATCCCCTTTCACTGAATAATTTCACAATCACAGATAAGAGATTATATGCAGTGAAACAGGTTACCCAAAATATCATAGAGCGCGGTTTTCTCCGAAGTTAGAATAATCCTTTATACCCAACTCCATTTCAGATAGCGTCGTCTAATACGAAATATGCAATATTTGAAGGGGGGGAACATTCAGAGAGTCTGTGAGGCAAATACAGTGTATATATTAAACTGCAAGAGGCAATGAACTGTGTCATTTGAGGTCTTTCTCCCCTTCTGCAGCACAGGTTTTTGTATAAACTAAAGGGAAAATATACTGTATTCTGCATACCTTTTTATTACAAAGAGATAAAATAATATGAGGACCCCAATTTTCCAAGCCAGACAGAGGACTTGATTCATGCACCTGAATTCATATATTAATTAAATCAGGTCTATTGTTTTTTAAGGCAGCTATTATTGTAGGCAGAGCCGCTGTTGAAAACAAAATTAGGTTAGTCATATTTACTCATTATATTAAACTACAGCATACAAATACATCTTTTATTTAATTATTTCAACCTTTGTTGTTTTGTAATCATGATTTAATTTGCTCATTAAGATGAAACAACAAATGATCCTCCAGATGACATCAGAATTGTGTGATACCGGCTGAGCTTGTTTGGATGACTTAATGTGGTCATTTATTATAAGTCATACCAGTTTTATATCATAATAAACAATAATATGAAAAACATGATGGCATTTTAAGGAGACCCTTATTCTTGACCAAATGTAATCTCCTGCTTCACCATTTATTATTAGACAATAGACAGTATCAGCTTGATAAAAGAGAAAAAAATGTACCCTAATTAAAGGATCATCAGTCACATTGTAGAAGACATGGAAACTATTTTTTCTCTTTTGTTTTACAAACTCCCACACCATTTTTACCTTACAGCAATAGTTTTTCCTCTTAAATTGTTGTGTATTCCATTATATATGGCTATGCATATAGATAAATCTGCTATATATTTGTCACACTTTCCTAGCAACTATGCAAATTTTTACCTCTATTGATGTTTTTCTTACATTCTGCCATGACTTTCTTATTCAAATATGCTTCAAAGCTTGGCATGTCATTTCAATACATGATAAAAGGTGATAAAATGATAAAAAACTCAGAAGCTCTGCAGGGAAATCTGAAGCAACTTGAAACGTAGCCTGACATCACAGTGCTGCAGTGGCCAATCAGCTGATCTACTATTCAAGGCTACACAGAGCTGAACAAACCTGCCACACATCTGTGATGGTAACACAAACATGTGCTTGTCAGAACATCGTCCAATTTGGTCTAAAACAGCCCCTAACCATGTGTTTGTGTTTCTTTTCATAGAGTTGGAAGTCACCTGATGGATCTTTTCTCCACAGTTAATAGGAAGTTAATAGGAAGGGCTGGTGTATCACTTGCATGTAAAAATTAGAATTTGGTATATGAATTGCATGCTATTTAAGAGTCTAAAGTGTTATTTGTACACAGATTGATAAGAAAGGTTTATGTAGGAAAAAGGGAGAAAATGCAACCTTAATCAGTTGCCTAATTAAGCAGTGATTTTATGAAAACCACTTAATGTTTTCACACAAATGAGTCCATTAAACCACGATCATGAGCAAAAATATTTGACGTGGAGATAATGAGACACTTCAATCATGATTTCAGGATAATGAGAGTAAAAAATAAATTTGCAACCACAGCTGTACTTTGCTTCTTTATGGTGCAGAGTTCCTCCCGAGCGCTCACATTAATCAGACTGTAAGGAAAATTTCTGCTTGACATAATGATTGATGCTAATTGTACTTTAAATTCTTATCAGACGAGAGGAAATGTTGTAACATTTTCAATAAAATCAATAGTAGTAATGAGCATGCTTTCTGTTTCTGTAAATATTCATGTTCCCTCATATTTAATGTCTCCCTCAAAACCCTGATAAATGAAATAATCTAAATCAGATTCTTGGACCTCCAAAAAGTTTCAAATCAGCTCTCAGACAGCATAACACTGTGCTTATGAAGTCTATAGCTGATAGGCTGATGCGCAAAAAATCACTGATTCTAATTTAGTATGATTCACAGCATTTTGTTAATGTTTTGTTTCTATTTTCTGAACCATGTGGGACTTTGATCAATGTGCAGTAATTAAAAACACAGCAACTTTTGCATAAAAAACAGTTTTTTAGTTTTTATACAAATAATTTAGTGCAGTTGATGTTTTAATTGCTATTTAGGCACAGTTTATACTCAAAATAAATGATATCAGTAAGTGGCTAATACTGTGGGCTGAAAAGTGATTATGATAATGAGTATGTCTGTTTCTACTCTTTATATTTTTTAATGAATAGAGAAGAACATCATTATTTATAATTAATAATCAGTAGAGATGATCCTGTGAAATTCTGCAATTAAGCTGAAATTGGTAGTTGGTCTACAATAGATGCTAAAAGCTGGTAAAACTTAAGATAACTTATTTAAAATGTTTTACCTTCTTGCACATAAAATACATAACATTTCAATGTAAAAATGGTAAAGATGTATTCAACTTGTCACCTCTCTGAAACTTCAAATGTATTACCAGTTAAAGAGTTAAGGTGTTTGGACAAACGCAGACAAACTACATGTAACATGAATACAACCTCTGTGAAAATTTCTGCCTGAACCAGTCAAACAGATTTTCATCAATAATTGTGGCTGTTCAACAATGAAATAAACAAATTCCAAGCTGCTTCATTAAGGTTTTTTGTCTTTCTTGACATAGTAACAAGACCTCTAGTGGTAGAAATCACATATTGTGCATTCAAACTTAAAAATTCATGGAAAAGTTTTAATTCTCTGCCTTTTTTTCCCCTGAAGGAGGAGATGATTCAAATGGAATATCCAAAGTTAGCATCTCACTCTTTGCTAAGGAGAAGGCTGCTGTGTAATGTCGAGGAACCAGGGGGCTAGTAGATAAAGTTAAATGAAAGTGCCTTTGATTTTATCTTTATCTATTTGAGCTGTTGACATTTAAAGAGGACGTGTTCATTAAAATGTCCGCTCTGTGCACATGGTTACATTGGCTGCTAAAATGACACTAAATGTAAATCTTCTCATTAAAGGTCAAACACAGTGAGGAAGGACTGGGAGCATTGCTCACGAGAAAAAAAAAACAAACATGTTGCACTTTTCTCACTGAGGCCCTGTGGGAGTCACAAGGTGCATTAACACAAAATGAAAAGCACAGTTGACATTAAAAACACGTCCTTCAAAAAGAGATTGTCCAGTCATGACTTAGCAGTTCTAAACAGGCAGGTCTGTCATGTTTTGCCTTTCTACACAAAAGCCTGTGTTTGTGGCACCACAGTGAGAGCAATTCCACATATAACTGTTTGTTTTTATACTTTCTCAACAGCAGGTGCACAAAGCAAAGCAGTAGTAACTGATTAAACTGTGTTCTTTAATATAAGCCACTACAACTAACTACTAACTACCATTAGAGGTAGTCCATATATATTTCATAGTGCATCATCTTGTGAGCCCACAGGTTGCATTTAAAAAAGGACTGTTCATGACTCGCACATGTGGTGTGGCATTTTTCACAGTGTGTAAAACTGGAAGTAAAACATACAAGCGATTATGGTAAGTCCTCAAACGTGAAAAGTGAAATGTGAAATACAAACAATGAAGCATTAATGGAACATCTGTCTGAGATGGCCGCCGTTCAGTGTTTCCCCAAAGCTGACAGCTTCGGGCGGCAGATGGGCTGTGAGGATGGGGATGTGGCTAACCCAATTAAACACTCACTCTATTCTATCACTTACCACCAAACCATATTCCATTCTCAGATTTAACACATTAAGGCTTATTTACTAACACATAAATTTAGACTCACTGGAGATTATTTACCAGATATTTTTCATCATCCATTTGATCCTCACTTCACATTTGTTTCCTTTCTCCATAGCTGACTGGTTTACCAATGAATCGTTACCTTTAATCTTTTTCCCCTTTTCTGAACATTGTGAATTAGATAAATAAACAACTCTATAAAATATAGATCTAAGACATTGTTATTTTATGGGCATTTTAATGCGTATGTTATATTTTTCATATTTTATGTGTACAAGTTGCCCTGTTACTGAGGGTTGAGTATGGTTTGGCTAAAATATTTTAAATGTTTAGATTTTCTGACAAAAAAAGACTGTCAAGATAAATAAGAAATCCATTTCTCAGTATAAAATTAAGTAAAATAACTTGGTTTGGTAAAAGTTCTGATTTGTTATACAACATTACAGACTTCATCAGTAAGTGAACGTGACTGATTGTTTCTGTCTGTGTCCTTCAAAGTAACTGCCTTTTATCATTTTCATTTGACCCAAAGAAATATTGAAAATAATGAACAAAAACTAGGGAATTAAATTATACAAGCATAAATTTTAATTAAAAATTTTCTTTAAAAGCAGGCACGGTAGAAGGCATCCTGAATATCTCGTAAAATGTCTTTGCAGAATCTCACAATTCTAGTTTTAAAAGCACAAAAAGTTAAAAAAAAGAGAGCCGTTTCTTAACTCTTCTTGTGTAAAGAAACAGATTAATTATTAGATTTTACACTGAACTTTCCAAAACCTCATCAGTGAGGGTGTTTGCCTTCCAAAATGACATCCACATCCCACAGTGCACAGCACAAACATACCAAAATAGAAGTGCAGGCATGATTGGAGAGGCAGAGGAGCTGCATGAGCATGCGAGTGATGTCGAGGGGAAGCAGGCAGAGGAATCATCCTGAGAGCTTCTCAAAATCTCCCAGTCTGTTCCCTTGAGATTATACTCTCGAGATTCCTCCATGTTTTATATGAAAGATGTTTCCTCTTTGAAAGATCAACAGAATAGACTCTTGATGACATTAAAAACGCCTCTGCAGCAGCATGAGGAGAGAAAACCAATGTCTCCCCTGATGTTTATTTTCCCACAGCGCCCCAGGTGGTCAATGTGTTACTGGCTGAAATGTGGGCTTTGCAAGGGAACAATTGGTAAACAGCTACCAATTGATGAGTCTACAACCATCTTGAACACAATAAAAAAAAAAAAGGTCAAATAACGAGCAAGTTGTTTTTTCATTGAAAAAGACAAATGAGGTCTTATTAAAAAAATATCTTTCCAATGGCATCACACATGCTCTATTGCTGACCATAACACTGGAAAGGCTGATGTCTGTCGTTAAAATGCACTGCAAAGAATACCAATGATTGTGGGCTTCAATATATGAGCCATTTCTAAGTCAAATTTCCATCCCCTCAGGCTGCGAACGTCCAGCCGCAGCTCCTCATTTTCGGAGAGAGAATAATAACAATGCTTGTGTGCTCTCACACAAAATAAAGTGCGTCTGTTTGGCTCCTCATTTCCATGCAGCTGTCTGGGTCTGCGAGAGCCGATGATGGATCTGCCGACTTTCAAATGAGTTCCATGAGAGCAACCTTCATTTTGTAATAAAATCTAATGTACAGATGTAGAGGATAACGGCTCATATAACGGTCCATGTGCTGTCAGAAAGGCCTAACGCTGCCGATGCATCACGAGCTCCCTCCATCTCAGATTTCTGTCCATCTATTGTGAAATATGAGCAACTTCGCATTGCTCCAAGTCAAATAATAAGGAGTGATTGAATCTGTTTCTGTATTGCATATCGTATCAGACAGGTGTGAAGCAATAGCAGCTGCTTCACAGACACTTATTGAGCAGCTTTTATTCTGACAGCGAAGTTCATTAATGAATCCATATTTGCTGTTGAGTATTGAGTGTAAGGATCGAGCAACTGTGCTGCGAGAAAGACACGCGGCATTATTATAAACACACACACCGTTGAACTGCAGGACTGTGCTGTTTGCTATATATGGGTTCAAGGTCTTTGCAAACAGAACCGGGCTGGCTACACCCCTGCTATAATGGGCCTTATCTGACAGAAGGATTAGTGTTCAGCAGAGCAAAAACACCATTTAGCCATGGTCAGCTGGGAGGGCGCTAGAAACCCCTGTGTGATGCATTGGCTTTGTGATCTCGCAGCAAATGAAAGGAAACAGGGGAGCTCTGACTCTGTCTCATTATTGCAGCCTGCATTTATTGGAATTAAGGAAATAAAAAGGTGACCACAAATAAGCAGTACGGCCAAGAAAGCAAAAAAGATGAGAGCTGTGGAGTTCATGGGGTGAGGTTAACTGTCCTTGTCTTACTTCAGAGATTAGAACTAGTAGGCCACAAAAATTCACACAAACCAAGCTGCTCCCTGTTTACTCATCTGGCTACAAGTGTAAAATTAAAGGAATTGTCATTAAACAGCTTTTTGCAGTTCCTCAAAAAAATCTGTTTCTGTTACGCTTTTGTGGGGCTTTTGACATGGATCAGTGGCTTATCTTTTGTTCCACTTCAAAGGATCATCTTGCCATTAAGCATCATCTTGGGGTAATTTGCTGGGATATTTGAAAAATGCCACAGTAATACTTAAGGTGTTTAGAATATCTGTTCTTGTTTGATCAAGCTTTTCCACCTGCTGTGCAGAGAGAAAAATGAAAGCCTGGAGTTTACCTCGTCCTACTGAGTGCTGGGAGTCGTTTCTCCCTGAGCATTAACTCTTGCACTTATTAGAAAATAAAGAAAAATAAAACTTATTTACAACATTTTTCAGAATGTGATCACATCCTCTCACACTTATTCTCATTGTGTGGGGACAGGTTGTGACAAATATTAAAATTAAGAAGAACCTTTTCATATCATCACTGCTTTTATGGCAACATTTAACTTCTGTAGTGCATCTCAATTGAAAAGAGAGGCAGCAGAGGATCACCTGCATTCAGAAAGACTATGTTATTAACACTGGACTGAACCCTACAGCTCCTCTGGTTTGAAACTGACAACATTGCACATTGCTGGCGTTTCTTTTGACACCTGCCATAGCTTGCACAATCTGATTCATCTCCACATGTTATCCTTTGCCTCAACTCCAGGAGAGAATCTGCACAACCTACAGAACTGTGAAGATACAACAGTACTTTGTTTATAAAAGGGAACAATTTACAGCTCAAAAATAGCAAGAAAACACTGTTTGGTTTTGCTTTGGGGCTTCTTGAATAGTGTAGGAAAATTGGAATTCTTTTGTTCCTTCAGTCATTAAAATACACATGCACTATAGATACGAAAATTTCTCTTTAAAGTTTATGTTTCTCCTCTTGGCTGATTGACAGCAAGCAAGAAAACTCCTACCACATGTGTGACAGTTTTTTTAATTGATTTTCCTTTCTGTTCGAATGAAAGCTGACTTATTTGCACTGGATTGTGTCAGCTAAATCAATAGATGGTGATTATCTTTGCCTTATCACTCCCCATTTGTTATGATAACAGTGTCTCTTTCTTATACAGCTTGTCTGTTTGCAGCAAGAAACAATCATCATAACCAGAATGGAGAACTGTGGAAAGACGTGATCAGATTTCATCTTGATCTTCATTTCTTCCAGTTCTTCTTTCACTCGAATCAAAAATATGACAAAAAGCTCCTCATTAGGACTTTTAACTCCTTTTCTTTCTTTTTTCTAGAGAAATAGTCTAAAGATTCTGCAGCAAAGGAATATGTCATCATTGGTGTGGAGTCTGTTGCTAAAGGAGGGAAGTTGATCAGTTTGAACAGACTAACATACTGCACACTGTGTCTGCTCAGGCACGTGCAATTGATCAGCACAGCCCATACAAATGCAATGTGAATAAATCATGGGAAATCTGGTATATATTCATTGTTGTATGTATAAGATTTCCTCGATGCAACACCAAATGAATAATGTTTTTTTATTCTTCCAATATTTTTCTCTATTTAGTTTTCCCTTGTGCTCCCTCATTCCTACATTCTATCTTCCTCACATTTGTGTTGTTTATATCTGAGTCAGATTAGGTTTACTGCTTTTATTGCTTTGATGCAATGAGTAGCAACTCTAGCAGGTTACTATCGATTTTGGAGGCTTGATGAATCAATCATCTGCCTCCTCCTGCAGGCACATACAGTGCATCGGGCGACCGTGGCTCAGGAGGTAGGTATCAGTGTGTGTGTGTGTGTGTGTGTGTGTATAAAGGGGGAAGCAAATTGTAGGGTGCTTTGTCTGCTGAGGTAGAAAAGCATGATATAAGTGCTGTACATTTTCCGTCTATTCTACATACCCATATGGAAAAAGGATTCCTCTCTTTTGCTGGGCTCCTACCTCACTGACCTCATCCAAGCTGCTCCAGAGTTATCCATTATCCCCTTCTATCTATAGAAGCTTTGTCACACATAATGTGAGTTGTTCTCAAAATGCATCTGCTGTCATCAGAGACAAATCACATGCTTTAGTTAGCATATCTCACATTTAGAACAGTCAAGACGTGGGATGCAGTCTAGAAGGTACCGCCTATGGAGTGACAGACATTGCACCACATTACCAGTTGTCTCCAATTAATGAAATCATCAGAATGTTAGAGCGCAGTCTGAAGTTTAGTGCTAGTGTCTATTCAGATTCTTATTTTTTAAACAGGCTTGGTAATTCTTGCAAGGAACACATCAAATCTTAATGAAAACAAAAACTGACATTCATTTCATGACATCTGAAAGGACGGGAGTAAAGCATCCCTCTCAAACTGTTTTCCAGACAGCAGATAATATGATAATACTCACCACAGAGGCTTGGCTGGACTGCAACCACTTACTGTTTGAAGTGGCTGCTACACGCTGTAACAGGAATTGCAACCCTTTTTGTTGTCCCCTTCTCTGACAAAATTTCCCAAAGGTGTTTAACTGTCGCAGCATGAAGTCCTCCACTTCTCCTGTTCCTGTCTGTCCCCCTAGGCGCGAAACATCCATGAGAAACAGCAGTCCCTGTTTTTCAAACAGCAGAGCTGGTGGAATAAAATCAGCAGGGACAAGAAGGCCTTTTAATTACATGAGAAATAGTTCACAGGTACTCTAAAAGAGAAACTCTAGTCTTGCATGTCTTTACCACAAAAATCATGCTTGCTATTAATGGATGTAAATTATATGCTGTGTGTTTTGTTTTTGACGTTGTTCTATACAATTTATCATTACACACCAAGCATGCAATTTTAATACAAAAGCACAATCAAAGACAGACACACTTCAGCCTACACGTCTGTACAGTGTTTGTGTCTGAGCCTTGTTGAGTTGTTGTAAACAACCCAGGCTAACATTACACTCTAACATCAGTGTCTGGAAAACAACACGTCCCTACCTCAATAATTCAACCCTTACACTTGTGCAGAGGACCTGACACGGTGCAGCAGATGGTGCAGGTGCAGCTCTTTACCTCTCAGAACCAGAGGAAGGAGGAACTACACCCAGACAGAGGCCCATATGGGTGAGGGAACACTGTTCCACGAGAGCTCGTCAGTTTAATCTATCACATCAAACGACGACAGATGTCACCTCCATTAAAAAGAGAACCCATTCCCAGGTGTTTGGGTGACAGGAAATCTGGGTTTTCTGTGAATAAGACGGATGAATCACAGCAGAGTAATAGATTGCAGATACACTGGAGCAGACATTGGAATCTACTCCCATTTTTTGCAGTGCAAATTTAAGAAAGCCATACAGCTGCAGGAAAGCTATTTGTTCAAGACGGCCCAGACATACCAACTCTAGTTCATACAGAATATGTTAAGGGAGCCTGCTTTGCTATTTATTCTCATTGTTTATTTTGAGTGGGAGGCATTGAAATGCAGTTAACTGTCACTGCCAGGAATCTGGGAGTCTTCATAGCTGTTTGGATGAAAGCGTGACTTCTGCTTGCATCTGCTATTTGTGCAGGAATTTTCCAAAAGCAGACAGAGGAGGTAGTTGCTTTTTCACTCACTTTGCCGCTTGTTCAGTCATTCAGCAGCTGGAGGAAGAGATGACAGGGAATGATTTCATGCCTCATCAATGTATAATAGTCACATCATTGTGGAAGATGTTTGTCAGTCCATGAGAAGCATGGAGAAAGAGAGAGACTTTTTTCTAAAATCGATAATTTCTTTTGCTTTTAAATATGACTACTTAAAAATTCAAGGCGGACTGTGAATGTTTCCTGTAAACAAACCAATTACTAATGGAGTATAGGATCAATAGTGTCAACAAACAGTACATGGTAAGACCAAAGAATAATCTGCTCACAGAAAGGAGCAGCTATATAGTATACTGTACCACACATGACAACAGATGGTACTGTCAAGCGCTATGAACCAGAGCAAGCTGTGAAGAGGGTCTAGCACCTTGTCAGGGTGCTATTCACACTCACAGGCGAACAATATGTTTGAAATAATGTCACCAGCTTCATGTGTTCTGAGCCACCACTGAAAATACCTCGAGCTAATATTGATCTTTTTCTACCAAAGGAAACTTAACTGACAAGAAAAGAAAAGAACTGATATTGAACTGATATGATCCTATCAGTGCCTCAAACATGAGTTCTTTTGCACAACCTTGCAGTCAGACCTTTTCCAGAAGTTTTCTTTATATGAGGCGTCTAGACTCAGTGATTTGGGGCAAATAAACAGTTCATTGGCTCCAAGTTGACGTATTGGTAATTCTGCTCTCATTTACAAGGCAATTAGAAGTCTGCACAAGTAATCATCACTCTATTTGCAGAGCAAGACATGCTTGAACAAATTATTGATAAACCTTATTGCAGGAAAATGAAATTCAAGGCAGGCAAGACTTTTA
Source organism: Acanthurus lineatus (assembly GCA_029814665.1). Classification (NCBI taxonomy): domain Eukaryota; kingdom Metazoa; phylum Chordata; class Actinopteri; order Acanthuriformes; family Acanthuridae; genus Acanthurus; species Acanthurus lineatus. The sequence continues at coordinate 14,731,006 of JAPZDV010000025.1, forward strand.
ACGGGGAGTTTTCCCTTGAGGATGGTCTGCATGTAATGTCCTTGGCAGTCAAGTGTGTATCAGCGACTCACAAAAGAAGCTGTGTAGCGTGTTTGGTGTAGTCCCCTGCTAATCTTCTAGCTGTGATTGCTTCCTTGTTGAGCTTTATTTGAATTCCATCAAAAAGCATATGGCTTAATACAATAAATATTTGCCCTCTAGTCAGGAGAGTGTACCCTCAAAGGAGACACTGAACCACAAATCACAATAAAAAGAGCCATCACAAGGCACAGCTGTGTGTGCAGTGTACTGCAAGCAGATGTTTCTCAACACCAGAGGCTGCTGGCCAAAGTCTCAAACACTGCACTTCATTAATTTCATTACTTTGGTCCACTCCTTTGAGGGTGAATAAGATTGCACTGCATTGATTAGCATTAATTAATATTGATTGGGATTAATCTAGCGGAACAAGGCTAACATGTGAGAGCTTAGGTGATGTCTCCAGGAGAGATTCTTTAAATACTTGCATTGACCTGTTTACATAATGATCGCCAACCAAATTTCCTGTGATGAGATGCTGACAGGTAAGTGCAGTGAACACCTGTGAGCTGAGATTGTCTGTATTCTAATCCAGTAACAGCTCACCTGACTAAAGAGAAATACAGCGGTGACGCGTTATCCTGAAAGGCTGCTAAACTCAACATTTAAATTCTTCCCTAAAACAAATTTACAAAACATGCAAAACTGTTTCTTATCATTACTAATATTTGTTTTCTTTCTTTTTTGAAGTACTTGTACACGGTATGGTTAAAGTTTGGGAAAGATTTTGGTTATGGAAATATAATATGGTACGGTCACAGTTCAATGTGAATGGTTACCCTCATAGCTGCTATGCAAATGTTTTTTAACATTATGATGTCTTATCTCTCCTGCACTCAAACTTGCTGCAAGCAGCCCAATGCACAGTCAGGTGGTGGTGATTATGATTATTAGGGTTTTTATTTTATTTCTGTTTACCTCTATTATCCTTCTGTAGCGCTACCTCTCATTCTTTATAATTTCAACTATTGATGTTTTTTGTTTTGTAAAGAATGCTGTAATTTTGTTTTGAAAAATGCTGTTTCAGTGACATTTCTTGTTCTTATCAAACACTTTGTCCTGCAGGGTGTTGTAGAAAAGAGGAGAAACAACAACAAATTAAAAGTAACAGCAAATACTGTGTGAGTAATTTTTCCATTAAAATGCCAAGAAATTAAATAGACTCCTTAAAGGGATCTTATTCTTACCCTTAACATTATTCAACTGCAGAATCCATCTAAAGCGTATGATTACTGTGCACAAAACAATGTGTGTCTCCATCCCACTGAGCCACCAATAAACACACCCTCCTGGAGGACTGTCTGCAGTCATCAATTCAATATATCCTATTTTTTACCCAGAGCCAGCATGGCAAAATTAAAAGTTGTGTCACAGGAAGCACTGGTGTATGGCCAGCCATTACTTATGCTCTGGTAATTTAATTATACTGACTTTGGGCAGCATGTTGTGCCTAACCCCTGGGGTGGGAAGATATCAAATTAATAATTGCAATTGACAGGCAGTCCATATGTCAGTGTGTTGAGTTAGGTGGTAGGGATGAAGATTGCTATGCCTCACTCCCCTCACCCCACGCTCAGACATCTGTGCAGCCTACTGAAGCAGGCATGGCACCAGAAAACCACTGGGAACCATGTGTTTGTTTTATATATATATATATATGTTTGTTAGGAATCAATACTGTGTATACAGCTTCTGTCACCTTTTTTCAACTTTTTTTAGTAAACTTTCCTTGAGTAACTGGCTTTCTAATACAGAAAACAGCTGGCATTAATCTGCAAGAAACATTTAAAGAATTAAGCAAAGTCTGGCAATTTAATAATAACCTCATTGTATAAAAATTCCAGCAAAAGCTTAATTGTAATGATCTTAACTGCAAATCACAAGGCAATCACACACAAGAGCACTGAAATGTACTTGTTTGTGTGCTTTAAAGCTACAGTTTTTCCAGTAAACAAGCTAACAGTCTGCAGTGGTAACTGAGCGTTTCTTTTAAGGTTAAACGAGGTTAGTTAACTAGTTCATGGGGTATATAGGGTTTTCAGTTCAAAAAGCCACATTCACAGTGAGTGCATGTAACACATGGAAGACAGTGCTTCATGAGTGATGTCAGAGTTTAGGCTAATGTTAGCAACTTTTCTGACGTTCTTGCTACAATTAGCGACTCTCAAACCCTCTAAAGAACATTATTTCTAAAAGCAACAAATTTAAAGACTTTTTCTCACTATTATGGGCATTTGAGAAAGAGAAAGTTGTAATTAATTTTTATACATGCTGCTTAGACTAATGCAATTTACAAGCACTTCTGCCAACAGAACCAGGTCTCTTCCACCATATAAAGGCAATCACTGGGTGTTGTGTACATGGCAGGGAGAGGGTTGCCACATTTTTCAGGGGGTGGGAATTTTTTCACAGTGAACCTGAAGCTCTTATGCTTACTTTGTTTTATATTTTGGCCGGAGTTATTCAAATGTTCTCTCTGTTGAATAATTTTTCTTTAGCTTGTAAATAAAAATTTTGAAAGCATCCTCAGCCTGTGTTAGCTGAGTAGTGATAAGTTCTTGTTCTGTGTAACAAGCCATCTGGTGTGTCAGATTAGAGGGAAACAGTCAATTTACTCTTTTAACACATTTAGGTAAAGAGCGATTAAATGTGATTGAGTGAAAAAGGTGAAATAGAAACTCATTTTATACAGCAAAGGTGAGTATTTTGGTCCATTATTCTGCCTTGATGCTCTGTATAAAATCCACAAAGATGGAATTGAGGCATTTTTTCACCATTAAGCAGGCATGAGAAGTAGTAACACCAAGCTTAAGGCAATGTTGGGGTTTATGTTTAAAAAAGTAACAGATTTATGCAACATGAGGTAGGCTAGAACTAAAGCCATCTATGTCTTCTAAGGGACGTTTAGTCAATAATGCTGCAAATAATATTCTCAAAATAATATGTAACGTTGGTTGAATTGTTGCAAATAGAATAGTCTAAAAAGGATATATGATCTGACACCTACTGTGTAGTAAGTGTAGTACAATGCTACTTCTGTGCACAACCTACTCAGGAGGCCTGCAGATGACACACACACACACACACACACACACATACACATACACAGAGGCACACACAGCACAGAGTAAGGAGGCAGTGGGAAAAAGTAAATGCCAAGATTTGTCCTCTAACACACCACTTAAGAAAATTGTGGGTCTGTTTATGTGATTTGGTGTAGGCAACATGGATTAGTCACAGTCATGTTGCGTCAACTGGAGCTGGAAGAGTTAGCAGATACACAAAGCCAGGGACAATTAACAACAATGACAAAAAAAAGTAATATGTTTAATCACTGATAGAAAAAAAAAAAAAAGAAAAGTTTTCAATTCTACGATTATGAATGTTTTGTGAAAATGTTTTATGCAGAGAAGAATACTGTCTCATTCCTACTAAAGGGTTAATCTGCTGAAAAACATCTCCGTTTTTGAATTTATTTTACAAAATCCTTTTTTTTTTGCACTCCACTGAGCATTAGTCAAACTGGTGTTGTGCTTTTTCAATTAACTATTTAAGAAAATTAAATTTTCCATTGCCATGCTCTTTTATTGTGCACCCAAAGGAAATGTCAGTCAGACTGGTACCGGTTTATTCATTTAAGAGTGGCATTTATCTGTTTTTGCAAATGAACTCTTCTAGTATTCCAGTATTCTTCAGTTTCTTCTTCAGTGAGGAGCGGGACCAATCTGCTGTGTTGTGAAATGTTGTCTGTGAGAGGAGAAAAGCAAATTGCTGGATGATGACTCTCTGATGGCTCTCTGAGCTGTCTGATGTCCATTTTATAATAAGACTTCCTCACAACTGTCACTGCTGATAGCTGCAGCATGTTAGAGGGTTCAGAGCCACCGATGTTCATCTTAATGGTCAGCGTCAGACTGTTCAGTGTTTGATTACATAACGGCTATGTGACATCTAGGAAGACATTAGCTTGTTTATATACTGTTGGCATTATGAAATTTACACTGAATTACTTGTGAGACAGGATCTGATATGAAACTTACATTAACATTGAAATTGCATATTCTCTAGTAAGTTGGTTCAACATGAGCATATTCTTGAACTGAGCCAAACACAGAGCTTCTTCCATTACAGACACAATCAGTGTCTAACTTCAGACAGTCAGAAAATTTTGATAAAAACTGACTCTGGTCTCTGATCTCTGCTCTAACAGTTTGCTGTTATGATGACACTCTTCTCAAGGCTAGTCACCTAATCATCCTGCAGTAAGAAAAAGTATCGAGACTATTGGATAACAGCAGCATGCAGAGTATCATCCCCCAGTGTTCTCAGATCAGTTAACAATGATTTAAGCTCTCTGAAAGTCATGGTGCACACACAAGAAACTATTTTAAAACATGACTTAGAGCAAACTCTTTGTATAGCAAAGGAACATGTGAACAAGAGATTTCAGTAAGTTTAGTGCATAACAATTGCATATATTCACTAAGTGTCTGACAATAGTCTGACTCAAGCTTTTTGTTGAAAATATTCTCATTTATGTAAGTGTGCATAGTAATGACCAAAGACCCTTAGTCAATTTAATTCAACCAGGTAAAAATCAGAAGTTAAGTTTTTACATTCAAAGTCTGTTTGATTTCGAGGACTATGACTGTGGATCATTATTATCTGCCCTGAGCTGAACATTTTTTTAATCTGTGTTTATCAAGGATAAACTCTGATAGGTATTATGGGCATGTGACCAGACTTTGAAGCTACTGCTTACAGAAATATGAGCAGAGAACTTAGAAAATATGTTATAATATACAAGTACATGTCATATTATGTTATGTTATGTTATCTCATGTTATGTCTTGTTATTTCATGATATGCAATGGTATTCCTTGTCATGTTGATAAATGTTATAAAATGCAATGTTATGTTATGTTACGTTACGTTATGTTATGTTATGTTATGTTATGTTATGTTATGTTATGTTATGTTATGTTATGTTATGTTATGTTATGTTATGTTATGATACAATATGATATGCCACATTAATTATCTATGAATGAATATCAAAGCTCTTCATTACAAGTAATGACCAAATATCAGGAATATGGAAATCAAAATTACATGTAACCACAGAACACACAACCCTTTCATTAACCATATCATATTGGAGGGAACTATGCTTGTTGTAATTATACTATGAGTATTTTGTAGATAAAGATTTTCCATATTTTTTATATTATTTTTTTATAATATTGTTTTTTATTATGTGCTAGTGTTATTTACGTTATTTCCCTTTGCGTATGATCCTATAACTAAAGTGATGAGGCACTTGTCTCCTAAGCCACTGAGGACTATCTTCATATATTCTACTAATTGCTGTACCCTCAATGTTGCTTTAAATATAAAAATGTTTAGAGCATGAAGTTTGTAGAGGGCACGAACTTTTTAAAAATGAGAAATAATCTGTTTTTTTGTTTGTTTGTTTTTTTTACAGCGTTTGGCCCCATCCCCAAATAATGATACCAACGGTGTGACAAGACGACTCCAGTTTTTAACCACTAGATGACACTAGATGGCCGCTATCTGACACTAGATGACGGTAAAAGGGGTAATCTATTCTGTCTATTCTGAGGTTTGAAATTCAAGGAATAAATCTGGCCATTACACGCTTATATGTACAACATTGTCTGCGGATGATTAAGTTAATTATTTCTATATAAATCTGTTTAGCTTGTCGAAACACACATGTATTTTGTTATTTGTGTTGACCAAATGTGACGACCATCATACCCGGATATCCTCGTTGAAAATGTCCGTGTTGAACATGGGAAATGGAGTCTTCTACCCTCGCATTCTTTACGGGGTTTTACGTATGTTTACGCGCGTTCACGAGGAGCTGATCAATTCCGGTACGCATTTGACGTACGTGAGCTCTCTATTTGCTCCTTTGAGATTCCCCTTCCTTCCTGGGCTGTTTGAGGTAAACCTACGCGGTCGCATCAGTCTCATTAATACCTGACGGAGTGAAAATAAACTGTTCATAGACGTTTTGCTTACAGATGTCTGAAACATGCAGCGGCGGCGGAGCGCGCGAAGCTAAAGGTTGGAAACGTTACGGAGGTTAAAGTACAACCCGGGAGGAACTTATCGTCTCGATGGCTGTGAAAAGTTAACGCACAGACGACTGAAAAACAGGAATATTTCCCCTTCAGCCGACTTGAGGTAAGAATGACCGATTCATGAGTGCACTTCGTGAAGTACACAGCTGTCGTTCAGCGTCGGTAACGTCGACCAAAATGACTGAATAAGAGGGTCTTTGTTTACAAGGTCCCCGGCGCCCTCGGCTCGCGCTGTCTCAGTGGGATTGTTGAGAGTTTTCATCTGGCAGCACCGTATAGCTAATGTCAGTGTTGGTGACAGGGCTCACAGGCTTACAGTTTGTCCACAAATAGATTGATTATGTGACAGTGTCTCGTATTTAACCGATCACGTTGGAGAGTCGTTCACATAACGACAATGGAGTGTGTTTTCACTCTAACTGTTTATTTACACAGAACAGGATAATTCGATATCATGGACACTTTAATCTGCCAGTCTTTCTAGGTGAGTTGGGCAGGATACATAAATAAACATGAATACAGAAATACAAAAAAACACATTATCTTGCACTTGGACACTAAAGCAGAAGAGATGATATTTGACCTGAGGCCTGAGATAAGCTTATTCTGTGGAATCAGGAATAAAATGCGACTTTAACTGTCGTGTTCACATTATTTGGTCGAAAGTGAAATTGTAGAGTGCAGTCGTATCATTTGCGTGCTGCTTTGAGCTTGTACACTGGGGAGGGAAAAGGTTTATGACTGCAGTGTCAGGACGTTTTGGGTGGTGTAGAAATGACAACTTACAATGATCCGTGAAATCAGCTCACATCCTCCCTTTCCCTTCTTGCCCCTCCATTTCCCTGGAGAATAGAAATGAAACCAAATCTCTTTCTCTCTCCCCCTTTTCTCCCCCTCTCTCGCTGTCTCGGACTGTATCAGCTGCTCTATCACTGGGTGCTGACTTGTAAGAGGACAGGTGGCCCTTGGACAGGTGCACCCTTAACAAAGGGCTGCAGTCCTCTGACTTCTTGTATGGTTTATGTGCGTAGTTTTTCCTCCCTGTAGTTTTGCAGCCTTATGGAGACAATCTGTGCAAGCTGCTTTACATATCCAGTCAGTGCTACTTCTGCTTTTATGGCCAATGTTCTCATTACGATTGTATTATTGCAACACTCAAATACAAGTACACAACCTACATTTGCTGTTTCCTCATTCAGCAGTTTTATAACACAAGTAAAGCTGTTTGTGACTAAGTTTCTTTCTGACACGGGCATTCTTGACACAGCTCCAGCCATGCATTCACGACTGGGACTGGACAGTCTACATTGGCAACTGTTACATATATAAGACTTGACTGTTTTCTGGAATTTCACTGGGAGTTTACCAGACAAACAAGTTTCTGTCTCGGCATATGGAACAGTAACAGGTGTCACACCCTTGCAGCCACAATCAACCTGGTAACACTGAGATCTAGACAAATAACTCAAGTGAACAGCCACACAGACAATCTACTTAAGCCGTCATTGTTGAGTCATAGCAAATGGTCAACCCACTGCTTTTAATGCATCAAGGAATGCATAGGAAATATGTGGTGTCTGTATTTTCACAGTATGCTAAGACCTGTGCTTAATGCAGCCTGCTGTTCTGCGGGTGAACACTGTGAATTCGGAGAGACAGGGAATTAGAGATCAGAAAAGAGGTCAGCAAAGTGATATGAAGTGGAAGAGAGAGGAGAGGGAAAGTTTGAAGGCTTATCTCGGTAATGTGTAGGGACAGCTGAGCAATGATGAGTACTGCAGTCACCATCGTCTTCTATTTAACCCTTCACTGCCTCCTCTGACTATGTACATTTAAGCTAAAGTACACTTCTTTCTCATGAAATCAACGAAAAAAATATGTTTAGTCTATCAGGCAGTTGTGTAAGCGTGACATGTGATGTGATTTTATTGCCAAGTGTTTTTCTCGTAATGAACATGCCTGACCCCGCCCAGGCTGAATCTGAAACCCATCACTGGTCATTACAACGGGATCCTATTCACATTAATGAATGAGATCTCCACGGCTCCGTCTCTATTGAGGTTCATTTAAATCTCTTGAACGCAGCTCTCCAGTTTTCTCTGCTCTCCTGGCCAGTGCGCCTGCGCTCTGCTGACACTCCAGTAATCCGCTGTTAGGAGGAGATTGCATCCTCGTCCACTGCGCTCATGCTACCAGTAAAGGAGAATCAAAGCCTTGGAAATATTTTTAACGCTAGGATAAGAAAATAAAATGGGACCATAACGTATCATACTATGGAAGCAATGAATATAGGCGTCCTGGGATGGAGCAGTTTTACATTATGAGCAGGCGACAGCGGGACTTAAGCGAGGATGTCTTCTAACACAAGACAACAAGGCTCAGCATCTACAGCCCAAACGCTCGGGATATGACATGATCGCAGGCTAGAATGGAGCCGGCAGAAGACTGCAAAATTTGCATCTGACTGCTCCTTCCTACATGAGACCTGCTTGGCAATTTCGTGAACCTGTATGTCGCCTTCTGCACGATACTCTCCCTGGCCTCTGTACCGCTGTGTGGACACAAAGTACCTTTTTTTAAAAAAACAAGTAACGCTTTGCATAGCTGTTAATAGAGTGAACTGAATGCCCACATGCTCTGATGTTATCAGTGATTAATTACCATGCATCAACCACTGGATCAGGAAAACTATAGATTTTAGCCCACGTGATCGCTGCGTTGGTTGCCTCAGGGTAATAACAGCTATCGATACTCGTCTAAATGCACACGAATGTGGTTTCTTCTTCTTGACAGCTTCCCCGAAATGATACTACTTTCATTTCTTCAGCTGTTTCGCCGGTAAAGACTTGCTATGACAGGCCTGCAAGTTCCACAGAAATCCCAGCGCAAGTTGATGAACTAGACTGACTGGCCCCGGCGCTGTGCTTTGGGATCAGACAGAAATTAAGCTGCCTCTCTTAGACAGCGGAAACTAGGATCATCTCCCGTCCTTGTGTTGGCAGAGCACTGCGCCCTGAAACGGAACATTCCTCTCGGGTATTTTCTCGGATATTACACACAACCTGAAGCTGGGGTGTTAACATTTTCACGCTTTAACAACGGTTAAAGTTTATAAAGAGCAGCTCAATTTAAAAAATCTATACAAAAAACGGATTTTCTTTAGGTTAAACTCTGTAGCTCGCAGGTTCCTCTTTTGCATGTGGAAATCCAAAAAACTGAACATACCAGAAGTGTTCTAAACCGTGAGAACGCCCTCCCCAAGGGCTTCAAACATGAGGTTTTATCCAGTGGGAGAAATGCAGCTGGGGTGTTTAACTTGTGAACTTCCACAGCAGCTGTTTGTCAGACTGGATATCTGAAAGATGAGACTTGGATACTAGCATAGCTTTCTTCTAGTTTTGCCAGCACCCTTCCCAGGAAATGCGATGCCCTGATTTCCTCTGATGCCAACACTGTAAATAAGTCTGTGAATATATTTTCTATGCCTTTTATTCCGGCAAGATTCAAGATCACAATCAGCTTTATGGGCCATGATGTTAATGAGTCATCCTGGATGTTTTTTCATATTTGTTTTTCCCACTTCTTGAACCTTAATTTTTCAAAAAGTGAACTGTATGGCTATTGAGATGCTGAAAGACAGTGAACTCATTTCCTTATATGAACACCTTTTCCTGCTATTGCTGATTGATTTTATTTTGTAAATATGTGCAAAGGAAAGAGAAATCTGGCATGAGACTGCATCGGCTCTGGAGATGTGTCACAAGGAACGCTGGAGGAATGATGAGTGGCACTATGAACGACATGGTGCAGAGTGTTGCAAGCTTAAAGCCTACAAGAGAGAGAATTATGAGCCATTGCTGCAAGAAAATTGTATTTCTCCTCTCTGAGACTCACTGCTGAATTCGGAATATGTGCTTTTACGCATCCAATTACTATTTGAACTGAGAACTTCTTTCCCTGTGCGCTGTGGGAAATCCACTCTGATCTGCATACTTGGCCACCTGCATTTTATGCTCATACCCTTGTCTTGGATTCCCTGTTCCTGTGGTTATTGTGTTTACTTTGGCGTCCTCAGAGATATTTTGCCAAAGTAAACTCTTCCAATTTACAGCAAAAGTTGTCACAAAGACATTTACAGCAAATATGTGGTAGGCGTTGTTGCTGTGGTCCAAACAACCTCTTGAGTATCTTCCTGATCGGCGTACTTTAGTATTTCTTACTGAATACAACTGTGTATCCCTTGTCAACTTTTGTGCTTGTGGGAAAAACAAAGCAAACGGGACTTCAGCCCCAACCCCACCAACAGAGTGTATTCAGAACTAGTTTCCTATTGCTGTGGTGATGGGGAGCTCAGCCTCATCTCTCACTGCAGAGACCGAGTCAGACCATGGCTTCCGCAGCACCCCGTACCCATCTTCACCTCCTGTTGGCTGGCTCAGGAACAGCCACAGCAGCCCAGTGTGGGGCACCACCTTCATCACACGTCAGCAGCAGCACCCGTTGCCTCATCGAGAGCGCAGGTAAGAGCCAACACTGTCTACTCAGCTGGGTGCCAACACATTTCTCAGTTGAGTGCACTTGAGGCACAAAGCGGCCAGGGCTGGCCTGACTTGGCCTGTTGTTGAGGAAGTCACAAGAGGAATGAGACATGGAGTTGTATTACATGGGAAAGCTGTCATTTAAAGCTGTGAGTGTTAGCTTACCAAGTGGCATTATTTTTAGGCTCTTGTGTTTATTTTGTCTCAGCCTTCACTATTTGGGTAATTTGCACCTGAACTGGCACCGTTCTCTAATGCAGTTCGTTTGAGAAAATCAGTATTTTTCTTTCACAGGCTTTTAGACATGCTTACTGAGGATTCAATAACCTCACAGCAATGGATCAAATCCCCTGTTTCATCAAAGCTTATCTAATCAAAGCCTGCATTTTGATATTTTCCTATGATGCACCCAAAATCTGGCTAAGCCGGATTTGTAAGCCAAAATCCCACCCCATTGGTTCCCCTTGTACAGCTGTACAGTGTTTGCTGCACTTTATGCAGCGCTGAGTGGATTGCCTGGGCACATAGATTGACCTGACCTCTGTGAACTCAATGAAAGCCAGCCCAAGGGTAATTAGAAGATGAATTTTGCTGTCATGGTTTTTACCAGGCTTTAAGACAAGCTTTGGTTCGGCTTTGTTAATTAAGGAAATTATTAATAACAGTGGATATATGAAGTGCATGGAGTAAGCAGGGCTACACCATTGTATTGTTTACTAGGGTCGATGTCAGTGTTATTTTTTCACAGTTGAAATTTTACTGGTCTTAAAATAGAAGCACCAGTTTTCTGCCATCATATTTTATGATGGCACTCCCCAGCCCCAACATCCAAAAAAAAGAATTTCTTTGTGCTCCTTGTTGCTTGTAGGAGTTGGACTGCAGCATCATTTGTGCTTGTTCACCCCAAAACAGCCTGAATACTGTACATTGGCTATAAGCTAGTCAGTGACAGCGGTCACAGAAAAAATGTATGTTTTTCTTCTGTGACCCCTTTTTTTCTCAATACGTTAATTAAGTAAAGTTCATTCATTAGCATTAAAGGTAAAGAGCTGAATGACAGAACAGTCAGCATCTACCACTGGCTTCCTGCTGAAGTCATGTCAAGGGGAAGATAAATTACTCCAAAAAATAAAAAAACAACCTCCTGCTGGTAAACTGTTTGGGATCAGAGCAAAATCCAGCGTGAGTTTGAGTGTTTATTCCTCCAGAAGCTCCAGACTGGCCCCTTCTCTCTCCTCCAGGTCTAAAGACCCCCAGCATCAGCAGCTGTCTGCCAGTTTCTGTCCCTCTGCCCCACCTGGTCCAACCCACAAAACACTCTGCAAGGGCCTGTGATTTGCATGTAAATGCTGACTTAGAATTTGAATGTCAACATCATGAACGAAGCTTAGAACTATTCAGTTCAGCCCTAATTGTTGCATTTAGCTAGCGGCCACCCACAGAAAAACTTGAATGTGGATAAAAGCTTTCTAGTTTGATTGTCTAAAGTTGTAGGACCACTTACTAGGAATTTCTTTAACAACAAACTTTGCTGTTGAGCCAGCAGAAGTAACGCTGTGTAATTAAGTGTTGGCTACATCTAGCAGAACAAGCAATTTGAGACATACTATTCATATAGACTGTTTTGTCCATATTGACTGCATGTAAAATAAATTACTGTATCTAGAAGAAAAACTGCTGCAGTGATCCATCGCTGCAGACATTGCCTTCTGACAACAGTGAGAGGTCTAAAAGCAGTGTGTATTAGGCTCAGTTTGAATGCAACTCATCCAGCATTTATGACTGACTTTCTTTCAAAAGAAGATCTTCTCAACCACCCTCACAGAAACTTGTTTAGAAGTGTTTCCAATTTTCCTTCAGCTTTTTGGGTCATGTCTCTCGGAACGAGAACAGGCAGTTGATATCGACCGCCTGTAGTGTATTGAAGTTGTTGCTGAGTCACTCAGGGCATCATGGTCCGGTTGTTAGTTATTGATTTTCAGAGAGCCTGATCACATTTCCCCACAATGGATGTCATTATTTATTTAGCATCGGTCTCCAGTTGGGCTTTCATCTTTCTTGATTCCTGCCCGCCACTGTCAATGCTCTCCTTGCAGTTGCTCCACATTTAACAGTTAAGGCTGTCATGGCTTCCATTGTTTACTCCTCTAAGAGTTTTAAAATATAGACAGAGCTGGTTTTAGCCCATGTTTAAACATGGTTTCATCAACCATAGCTCTATGCATGAATGAAGCTCTCGTATAGGTCAAATTGTGTGTGTAGTTTGTTGCATCATATAGTCAACTTGTTTTTTTGTTCGACATTCTCTTCCGTTGCTTTCTATCTTCTGTGTAGCAACAAGCCTCTGCCTCCATCACCAATCAGACTACACCCTCAGTCAGCTGAGCACATAAACACTTACAGACATGCACAGATATGTAGCACACACCATTTCAGTCTACTGCTGGGAGGCAGAGAGGGCACACAAATCCTGACAATGGATGTTTTAGAAACACTGCACAGTAGCACTTGAAACATGCCCTCTTATCTACCCTCCTCCCTCTCTCTCTCACACACACACACTCACTCCCTCTCAGACTTATGCACACATACACACTGCTGTGTGAGCCTAACAACGTTCGGCAAGCTTTGCTGAGCTGTGACAGAGCATGAAATATAGAAACAACAGAACGCTATGAGCCCTGCTTAACTTCAGCCGTTCTCATACAGTTTATTCTCTAATATATTGTCCTATAAAACATTTTCTTTCCCTTGTTTGTCTTAGCCTGGAGACTGCGTGAACAGGCTTGTCCTTGGGTAATTTTATTTTGTTTTCATCCAGCCACGTCCTATTGACTTTGGGAAGTGTTTGTGTGCACTGAATCAGTACCTCAACTGTGAAGGTTCATTCAAGACAACAACCTACGCTGCAAACAAAGATGTGCTACAGAGGTGTTGCTGTGTGAATTTTCCATAACTTTGAAATCTAAGTCTTTTCTTGATCTTGACAGCAGCACAACTCAGTTTTATCCCAAAGCCGTTCTTGTTGAAGAAAAACAAGAAACTGCACTTCACTTTAATCAGCCCCGCACTGCTAGTATGTTGGGCTGCACATGGCCTTTGGAGCTGTGAGCCCTTCAAGTGAGTGTCTGCTCTCTCCTGAGTCGATTCCAGTGTCTCTACTGCCTCAGCATGATGAATGATGGTGTTTATCGCCGCTCCATTCCACCGGCTCTTCTCCCTTTAATTGGATTAAAACGAGTCCACTTGGATTCAACCAGCATGGTCACTGGCTGTGTTTATGTCTGAATTATTTCAGCGCGTCATCCCTTGATATTGCTTGTTTGATGAAGACAAGGCCATGTCAGGACAATCTCCAAGCCTCCAGAACAGATTTGGCACATGGGCTTTGTCTCACAATGTGGCTTTCTTTGGAAAACAGAGTATTGATGTGGCAGGAAAAAAAAATAGCCTATTGGCACAGCAGCTGACAAGATTCCAGATTCCCCCGCTCTTGTTGCCATGGAAATCTGTAGCATATGCTCAGTAACCTAATTTCATTGGGCCCTAGATAAGACCACACATGGTAACCTGTCAGTCTCACACACAGAAAAAAAACCTGTGCCGGCACAGAGGATGTCTGGAGGAACACCATGTTACCTACTGATTATTCATTTCAATGTTTGGTGATGCTAGTGAACTAGAAAAACCTCTCGCATGTGATTTTTTTACAGATCTGCTTTGGAAACAGGAAGTAAAACTCCACTTTATGTTGCCTGTCTGAGAATCTTGCTGAAAGGCAGTGCTGTGTCAGCACTGCTCCTGCCCTCCAAGTTCGGGTGCCCGCAGGAAATCAAGTTAAGCACAGTGGCAACAGCACTGCGCTCTCGCCATTTCTTCCCCTTCTTCCTCACTGATTCTGGAGCTTCCTGACAGCTTCCTGCTTACTCTTGCTTTGCCCTGCACTACTGATGTCCACTGAAACCCAGTCAGACAGTTTCCTCTGTTTAAAGATTCAAATGTCTAAAGCTGTCTCCGCCGTTGACAGATCCACTTGTCAAAAATGGGTACTGGTCGTGAAATATTTACAGAGGGCACAGCTGAGGGTCAGAGGCAACTGTTCTTTTTTCTGTTTTTGTTTTTCCCCTTTCCTGACCAGTGTTTGCATTCCTGGTAACTCCACTCTCTTATTCAACACAAATGGTTATTAGTCCACATCTTGCTTTGATAATAGTTATGGGTTACGAGACTTTGATCATGAGGTGTGTGACCAGCTGGGTCGAGCTTACATAAAAGCAACAATTAACTCTCTTGAACTGTTAAGACACTTGTAATGTTTCTTTTTCATAAGAGAGGAGTATTTATTTAATTTTTAACATTGCTCCTATTGTGCAGCCTCAGCGATGCTTATTAGAGGAATGCTCTGGCCCAAGGGACCGTTCTTAATCATTCTTCTTCTCAGTCTGCTTAATCATTTTCAAGAAATTTATCATCATAATAAAAAGAGTCTCACTCAATGTCACTTCATCAAGACCTCTCAAATTATCTTGTGTTGTCCAGAGTGACCGAAACTTCATAGTTCCTTGTTTCACATCACAAAGTCTCAGCATGTCGGAGCAGAAACCCTTATCTCGGGCTAAAGTCTGGGTCATAGATAACCGCCTCGGTTGAGTATCAGTCAGCTGCTGAGCTCCATCAAGTCTGTTGTAATGGATGAATTCTGGAGACATGTAAGGGTTGAGTAATGAGTCATAATCATGCCACAACATATCGCCTGGCAGGTAGTAAGGGGGCTCTCACAGTTAATCCTTAAGTTTCTGACCCTGACTCATCAGTTCCTCTGAAAGACTGGGAGGAATGCTTGCTATGGCAAAATTACTTTTAAGTTGAAAAGGCTGCTCTCACAAGCAAGAAAAATCCCACAATGAAGTGATAAACAAACCTTTTTGCTAGTAAAACTGCTGCAGACAGACTGAAATCATTACCAAAGGGGTAAAGTAAATTCTCTGTTGGGTTTCTAGAGTGTGGTAAAGAATGTGTGAAAGTGCTGATCTAATGCCTGTAACCAAAGTTTTCTGGGTGTGTTCAGTTCAGATGCAGCAAAATGTTACAACATTCATTATCATTTTCTACAGCTTGTCTGAACCAAGGGCACAGTGGCCCCTGATAAGTGTCATTTCTTTATAACAAGCTCAGCTCTGTTATAAACAAGACCACCACTCAGCTGGCATAATTTTTCTGTCTGCCAGAGATGTTTGTGTGGTTAAACTGAGAAAACATAAAACAGCACAAGCAGTAATACCAGCACTTTATAACCCTTGGTAAGGCCCTTGCAGCTGCTAGAAATGAAAATCGCTCCCTGCATCCCCTTCACTTCCAGGGTTTCAACTATTAAACAGGTTTATCATAAAGTGCCCAACATGACATTTTTCTAACATAAACATTTTATAAGCTGCAATATCTACATCTCCAGTTCTCTCCCTGTGTTCACACAAAACTGTGCCTGTAAATATTTATCAAAGGAGTGACTCACTCCATTTAAGTGTGTTTTTGTCGGGCTACATCTGGAGCCTGTCTCACTAAGTTTCACACAGTCAGGCTTTCTTGAGTTTTCCAGCGTCACGTAGGCTATTAAAAATGACTAATAACCGATGTACTAATGTTGCGAAAGCTGGTAATCAAGATGTTCTAATAACCCAAGAGAATGCTTGCATTTCAAGAGATGAGGGTTGCAATAAATAATAAGTCAAATGCATGTTTAAGCAAGTATGTTTGACACGAGTCGACATGAAACTTCTCATTTCTTCTGGATTATTAATTATATAGATTAAAAAAGTACTAGCAGTAAAAGCTGCTCTAGAAATGCAGTATAACGCACACCTCAAATGTTAAGAGGTAGCCAAAGAAGTGGAGGAAAATATGCTCTTTTTCCCTTTTCTGATTATTTGCACTATTGATATGCATTATTGATAACCCTATTGTGAATTTGTGTATGTGCTCTAAAGTGGCTTTAACCTGCAGCCATAATGTTCAGTTGTTTATGATCTCAAACCACTGACTGGCTTGGCCATGATGACCTAGTTAGGCAAGTTGAAATTACCAGGAAAATACTTTAATTACCCCAACACACCCCTTTTTCCTTTTGGTTTAGCTTGCAGATCATCAATCTTGTACTGTAGTTTTTACAGGCGGCATATGGCATTTTGAAATCTGTTTTTGTCTGTCTGCCAAGTATGTTCTCTTACTAGGAAGTTCATTTGGTACTTATCATGTACATGCTTATAACGAAGCTTGGAAGTGTAATTTGATTGTTACTTTATCAGTATAAAAGGCAACTATAGACTAAATCCTTTATTGGGATGAATGCATTCTGTGGGGTCACTTGTGTTTTACAGTCAAGGCTTTGAGAAAGGCTTGTGTTTTGCAAAAATCTCTAAAGAACAGCTTGTCAAAAGATGAACTGTCATGGGAACCCCGTGTGACACTTGCTGTGCACTGACTGACAGGCGCTGCATTACATAATATCTGTAAAGTGTTGACTGGCTTCTTTTGTGTTTTAGCTTTGTTTATGTCAGCTTTAATTTATTAGACTGTCTGAACTGTTGATGAAGAATTTATATTATGACATTGTTTACTCAGTTACTCTAGGTGTTCCTTCTTTATTAATCATGTTTCTTGCCTTAAGATTAGAATGGAAGCAAACACATGTCTGCACTGTACAGTACCACATACAGGATCATCTGATGTTATTTTAATAGTGTGAATGTTCATTTATTCATCAAGGAAAAGGATTGTCAGCAGCCAACCATGATGGCAGCCATCCTGCTAACAGTCAGTGTTGTGGTGCTGCATGATTTTGTGTTGAATTTTTTAAGTAAAAACACTGCCTCCAATGGCCAAAAAGGGAACCATGCTTTCCCCTTAGGCCACGGGCTTAGGGCCAACCTTGGAAAGGCAGTGCTAATGACTGTCGCACAAAGGCCAAATGTCTCACAGCGAAGCAGGGAGAAGCTGGCGAGACTCGGCTCACTTGATCTCGCAACAGAGTTCAGTATGTGGAGTGGATCCAAGTTGCCAACCATAGGTGGGTTACACACAATCAGCAGTGCTTTGGTTGACTTGCTGCAGCCTTAGCATTTCTTTACCTTACTGGCCTGAAGACTTCCTTGCTGACAGTTGGAAGTTAATGTAAGTAACCCCCTGTGATGTTAGTGGTTTGTTCATTCTTAATGAAAATTGTAGAGCTCTCACTGCTTATAATAGTCTGCTGAAGAGCCCTATGATTGTCTTACACCCAGTGAAGCATTGAGAAATTGGCCAGGGGTTCTTGATGCTTTTACCTGAGTGAATTTAGACTAGGAGTATGTACTTTATGGGGAGCCAGCTGAATTGAGGACCTCATTGGAAAAAGATGGGTTTTCTGGAGGTGAGAGACTCTCTCTCTCTCTCTACCCCTCTCTGTCTCTCTGTCTCTGTCCCTCTCCCTCTCTCTCTCTCTCTCTCTCTCTCTCTCTCCCTTGCTCCCTCCCACTCTCTCTCTCTCTCACACACTGTAACCTATTGGCTACTGGCCCAGGTCTGCGACACTGAGGAGCTGAAGTGGGCACTTTTAGAGCAGCTCCACTGAACAGAGGTCCAAGGACAAAAGGTGTGTGTGTGTGTGTGTGTGTGTGTGTGTGTTTATATATATATGTGTGTGTGTGTGTGTGTGTGTGTGTGTGTGTGTGTGTGTGTGCACTCCCCTGAGTGAGTGGAGCATGTACACAGGAAGCATCCTTTTAAGTAGGGCCCGAGGACCACAGGCTGTAGTGTTTCGTCATCTGCTGCAGGCATGTACTGTACATACAAAGGCATGCATGTGTGTGCACTCAATAAGCATTCACAAAGCATCATTCTATTTGATGGCAAGACTTGTGTCTGTAGTTATTCATCATGCTTTACATTCATTTGATAGGTGTGATGCTTACAACAGATGAAAAAAGCTCCTATGTTGGCTGATACAGACAGAAACATAATGAATTTGCAATCCCTGTGCTCCGTCAAGAACCAAATCAATTGCTTTGACAAAGTCTCCATATGGCTGACACTATGACTTTGCTCTCTCGCTGGAGATGAAAAAGGCCTGACAGTTATGAAAATGGCCATGGGAAAGAAGCTGTCATCAAACATGAGGTGTTGACACTTGTTGTCATTGTCATTGTTGCTGTTCGCGGCCCTCAGATAGGCAGGACTTGGAGAGTAAAGCACGGTGTGAACATGTGTCGTCCGTGCTGGAATGGGGCTGCCACTTTATGGGGGATGTGTTGCAGTCTAAGGATTGAATGGGCATAGAATATTTTCATCTCATGCAAAAATCATTTGAGACAAATGACTTTGATTATTGGTAAATATTGAAGGTCAAAAACCCTTAATATTGTATAGCTACATAGGATATAGCAGATAAAGTACTGTAGAACGAGAGACTAAGCAAAATAAAGAGCTAAGCTTATGTTAGAGTGCAGACTCAAGGCCAAGGGAATACATGCAGTGCGAACGGTTGCTGACATAGAACACTTGGACTCCTTCTTCCAGATTTTGCTGCCCTGAGGGCTGAGGACACACACTAACTGAGGCTTGAATGCAGTTAGTCAATAAAACAAGCAACTATGCAATGTCTACGGATAAATATAGCTACATGCTTGTACACACAAAAGCGCACACACCCAGCGGCAAGGACCCAAACACACAAAGACACCCAAAGAAACACATTAGTATACTCCTTGCTGTCATATTCCTCCTTACCTTAGGGAGGACAGTTGACGAGAGGAGAGGACAACGTGCTGGGAGCATGAGGTTGTCTCTAAAAGGATCCCTTGGGTTCTGAGGATTCGCCTGGTTTGAAAGGGTTTAATGGAGTTGAACTAAGGGCAATTAGCCGTCCAGGACACATGGCGCTGTGGTGGGGGAGAGCAGGACCTTCACCAGTCAACTAGCAGTCACCCTTTGAAGACTCTTCTGTACTTTATCAGTGGCATAAAAATGTCATGTGGGCTGAGAAGGATTTCAGAATATTTTTTTCATAACAAAACAGGGTGTTTCCACAGGGAGTATAGACATTTTTTTCAAATAACCACAAACCAATTCATCCCCATAAAAACATTTATCAAAGCAGCTGTAGATTTTGGCAAGGGATAAATATGACCAGATTCACCAGCTCTGCGGTCATTTTGTGGGCAGCCTCTTGGCCCCTGGGATCGATGTGTAGAGTGTTACTGTATTTTAGCTCTTAGCACCATAACTTCCACTTTCCTGGTATTTCCGTGTTACCTTCTTTGTGTTGTTGTTTACACATGAGTGACTTGACTGACAGTGACATTTATGGGCTTGTCCAGAAACCAACCGCGGCCATCTCTTGGAACCATCCTTCTGCAAACCTCCCCCAAGGCCTTATATACCTACTATCAATAAATCAAATCGACTGAACCAAAGGCCCATGGAATGAATTGTACATACAGGTCAATCTACAACAACAAACTGCTTTAGGACATTATATGTTGGAGGTGGAAATCAACAGCGTAGCCTGACTAGATAGATGAATTGCTCCCCTATGCTTCTGAATCAAAATTGATTTGTTCTCCTCTCGTCACATTTCTCTCTGCACTGCTCACACTGTTTAAGTCCTGCTAAAAAGACGTTGATAGCAGTTGTTGCTTTAAATAAAGAGGCATGAATGATTTGTCTCTAAAATATGCCAACGTCATGAGTGCTGCCAGAAGTAATGTCTCATGCTTCCAGAATTCATTTTGAAATTAACTTGGGCAGGCATGAAGTTGACATGACCTTAAGTTGCATCCATCTGCCCCACATTAGCATTCACTTGGTAAAAGGGGAGAGTAGTGCTAATATGAAGTGGAAGAGATCCCATGTGTTTTTTCCTATTCCAATAAGTGTCAGTCAGGGAGACTGAGGAACACCTTCCTTAGTATTCTGTGGTAGTGGCAGCCTCCTCTCCTCTGCTCCTCTTCTCATCTTCCTCTCCTCTCCTCTTCTGTGCTCTTCCTCTGTATATGCTGTCTTCCTAGCTCTAATCATGTGGCCATTGTATATGGATTTACTGCCCTCAGAACCCCCAAGAGGGAGATTTGATTTTTTTCCCCTGCACTGGCTAATCTTTCCCCACTCCTCTCTATTTTTCTTTTCTAATTCTGTCTGCCTGTCCTCTTCTTGCTGTCTCAGATGTTTTTGCTGTCCTCTCTTCCTTTTAGAAAGTCACCCTTTGTTGACTGGAAGCATTTATTCATTCTCTGGCTTCCTTATTTCTCTCTCTTTCTGACCCCGTCTTGCTTCTGTCTTTGCCTTTCCTCCTACTTTGCTCCACTGCCTCTTTGCTTATTGTTCAGAATATTGACTGAATAGCTCAAATAATTGAGCAGTGGCCTACTTAGTATGTATGTATGTATGTGTTATTGCTAAGCAATTAAAATGTATCACTGACTCATTTGGTTGTTGAATTTGTTTTGATTCATTGTTTACTGTTTTCCAGCCACTCCCACTCTCCTGGCTCCATGGCAGCAGCAGTGCGAGGCAGTGAGTGGTCATGTGGACGCTGCACCTTCTTAAATGCCGGCGCGGCACCTCGCTGTTCAATCTGTGAAGCACCCCGCCAGAAACCTGACCTTAACCAGATCCTGCGGCTGAGCAGCAGTGAGGAGCATCGCTGGGCCTGTCCCCGCTGCACACTCAACAACCCCCAGGGATCTGGAGCCTGCTCCGTCTGTGGCTTTGGTCCATCCCCTGCCACTCATACACCCCCCACAACCACCATAGCCGCCACTGCCAACGGCCTCCCACCCACTGCAGCTGAAACCCCAACACCTACCGTCACCCCCACAGTTCTGCTTGAGCCTCATGGACAACATCCGGCAAAGGAGGAAGTGCTGCGACGGTCTGAGAGCAACGGAGAGGTTGTTGGTCTTGAGGGGCAGCTCTCAGGCTGGGCTTGCCCTCGCTGCACACTTCACAACACTCCAGTGGCACTGTCATGCTCAGCCTGTGGTGGGCCCAGAAAACTGTCCTTGCCCAAAATCCCCCCTGAAGCACTGGTAGTACCTGAGGTGCGCACACCTGTGCTGGGGTTTCCTGCTCATACAGCAGGGACTACCCCTCTACTCATAGACCTAACTGATGACTCTCCCCCAGCCCCTCCCTGTGATCCTCAAGAACCTTCCCATGTCTCCTCACAGTCCCTTTCCTCCCCTTTTGCAGCTTTCTCCTCCTCCCTCCAAAACAACCCTGTGCCCCGCAGCAGGAGAGAAGTGCCTCCTCCAGGGCGCCCACCAAACCCAGGCACTAACACCCCTAGCCCCACATCCCCTTCAGCGACCAGCGTCCCACCCCAGCCAGGCCCACAACGGCCAGCCAAGCCCAAACATGCCCAGCCCCAAGAACCTTCATATCCCAGCAAGCGCCTAAGTATCCTGGAGGAGGAAGACCCTACGCACCATCCACTGACTCCCCACCTCCCTGTTGCTTCCTCATCGACCTCCACCTGGAAGTGCCCTACCTGCTCTTTGCCCAACCCAGGTAGCTCATCTAAGTGCGAAGCCTGTCGATCATCGCGGGCTGGTAGTGACCTCATTGACCTGGTAGGCTGTGAGACTGTACGATTTACCCCGGCCAGTCCCTCCAGCCCAGACTTCAGCACCTGGGCCTGCTCCAAGTGCACGCTGCGCAACCCTACAGGTGCACCCAAGTGCTCTGCCTGTGGTTCTTCCAAGCTGCATGGCTTTCAGGAGCAGCAGGTACCACTGCCCCGCTGCTGTACGCATTGTGGCCTCCCATTGGGGCCTGGCACTGCATCGTGCTCCTGTACACCTTCCAGTTCATCATCCTCCTCGGATCATAAAACAAGAAAACAAGCCCGGGGCTTCCCTTCCTCCTCCTCTGCTATTGCCTCCAGTTCCTCCTCCTCCTCCACCTCATCTAGCCTTCAGGAGAAGGTAGGACAGTGGAGCTGCCCAGCATGTACGCTGCTCAATGACACCAAGGCCAAGAACTGTGCAGCATGCCACACACCCCAGCAGTACCTCACCCTTCGCAAGGTGGTTAAGCCTCTGAAGAGGAGGGAGAGCATGCATGTAGAGGCCCGTCGACGAAATGATGAGGGCGAGGCCAAGGAGCTTTGGGAGAACATAGTCAGCTTCTGCAGAGAGGTAAGGGTTAGGAAAAATGAGCTGTAGCTCAGAAACCCAAGAAACCACTTTAATGAGGCAGAGCCACTGTGTGTTTCATTAGTAAATTATAAGGACTTGTGGTTAGAAATCATAAAATCTTTTATGTTTTTTGGAATTTCATCACTTAATATTTGATTTCATTTAATACTTGATTTTTTCTGTTTTATTAAATTTATATTATCTTAATAACTTACATTGTTCTTTTGTTATCCAGTATTAATAAGTTAATCATGGTTTTATTTTAGATCTATTATTTATTTTATTTAGTATAACTCGGCTTCTCTGAAAATTCAAAATCTGCTTGTTTCAGTGTGTAATGCATCACAAGGCGAACGTTGCCTCTCAGTGCACAGTTCCTTCATTGTAATTCCTCTTTCTGTTGTGTTTCTGGCATTGTTCCCA
Organism: Acanthurus lineatus; assembly: GCA_029814665.1. Classification (NCBI taxonomy): domain Eukaryota; kingdom Metazoa; phylum Chordata; class Actinopteri; order Acanthuriformes; family Acanthuridae; genus Acanthurus; species Acanthurus lineatus. Next base: position 14,754,325 of record JAPZDV010000025.1, read on the forward strand.
CTCTCTAAATCTATTTAATTTCAGAGAAATGCTAATAGGCTCTGTCATTGCCTTTGTTTGCACTTGCTTCGTTAGCAGAGTTTTAAATGACCGGCGGGTGAATGTTTGCCGCCTAAATGAGCTGCAGATACAGTGTCTCATTTTCATACCAAGACGCAACCTGCCCTCAGTCCCCTAGAAGTCACTGCACAAAATCCTGGTTTAGAATTTTAAAAGTCTGTATCAGCAATGTTGTTCTTGTATTTGGAGGCTGCAATGAATCCAATTTTATTGTTTGTTCTGATTAGACTTTTTAATGTTAAGTTTTTTTCGTGCAAACAGCCTAGTTTGAGTCAGCCTCTATTATTTCCTGTCCTCAGATGGCACTAAGTACAACCCAGACTTCTTAGTTAGGAGGATATTGGACTACTCAATAAAATACATGTGACTTTATTATAGCAAACCTGTCAGAGAGAGATAAAAACAGTTTTCATCATTCTAAATGTAATTTCCCTTTAATGTGAACTTCCCTGCGTCAATTTTGCTGAGTTAATAAAGGACCTGAGCTGTGTTTCTTGTTAAACAGCAAACGCTCCTTTTAATATCAATATACACCATTAAACATAACATTTAGCTGAATAATTTTAAATCATTATGTAATTTCTGTTTTTCCAAAGGGACAAAAACCTAATTATGCTTTTGTAATTATGTGCTTGTCTGTTGTCATAACAACGTACAATAACGGTTCACTTTAACTGCCTCAGTGCCTCTGCATTTAAAGGTCAGAAAGACTTTGAGGTCAGTCGTGTTATTCATGAGCACTGATTTGCCTGGCTCACAAATCATAGCTGTTGGGAGAAACAGAGATGTCTTTTCCTAGCAATAAAAGCTAAAACTCTGCGAAACACTTGGTTTTAAAACGTGTCTTGGGTGATCAGGTCACAAGTGGACAGCGATAAATGCAAGTTTAAAAGACCATCAAGTCCAGTGTAATCCTATTACTCAAACCACTTGCTGAGATGGTCTGGGATGATTTCGACCACATAGCTTTTGTTGTTTAAATGCTATTCTGTCCTAAGGCATCCCTCACAAGGATGTAAGAGGAAAATGTTTCATCATTGCAGGGCATGATGGTTGCGTTGGTGGGGAGGAACACTGTTGTATGTGGTTGGAGAGCAAGTAAAACTGGATGTTTGATCTAGTGTTAGTTTTCTTTAAATGTTGTGTTTTTCTTAGTTAGCCTTTACAAACAAATCAGGTTCTTCGGTTATGTAATAACTGTGTACATGACCTTAGACCTTGCAGCAGAAGCAGTGTACATAGTAACAAAATCTGAACACAATCAGCTGGACACCTTGGAGATGTGTAAGCGATGCAGGTGTGAATGACAACATGTTTTGGCTGTCCACTTGTGTTCAAATCTCTGAAACGCATTTTAAAATCAAGCGTTAACTGGGTCTAAGATGTCACAACCATTCTGTTCACTCTCTTTGCACTGCTGAACCTTCGATAAGCCTGTACTAAGTTGTCATGAATATGCTATTCATGGCTGTCAAAGGGAGTTATTTGAGACCATTTAAGATTACTAACACCCGTATAAATGAGTCAGACTCGATTGGATGAATTAGGCCTTGGATAAACGTGAGCATTGTATAAACCAGAAGTGCTTAGTTTAAGGTCATTTTTGGGGCAAGTTTATATTCTCTGAATTCATTTGTGAGTCTGATGCATGCCCACTTACCATACCAGAACGGCACATATCATGCCATGTTTACAATAGCAAGAAGTGAGCTTTAGGAGGCATTACTGACGGTTTCTTTGAAAGTCACAGGGCTCACTGCTGCGAGTGTGGGAGGGAAGTTGGCTCAGTGGGAATAGAGGATATCAGAGATCCCTCATACCAACCTTCACGTCCTCTTTTCCAATTTAAGATCCACATTAAAGCTTCTCGTTCTTTTATCATCTTTTCCTTCTCTCCTACAAAATATTTAGGGCTCCCTGTCTTCGGCTCTGCCCCTGTGCGCTCTCCAAAACACTTTCCCCACTTCATCTTGTTTTTACCCCGTCTCCCTCCATCACATTTATCCCTACATGCTCATCCTGTTTTTTTTTCCTTCTAATATCTCAAAATATGCTTTCCCCTTGCCACCCACCGCACCCCCCCACCCCTATCCATCCCTCTCCACACGACTGCACTCAATTCTCCAGTGTAGCAGTCGATGTTTGTCTGAGTGTGTGCGTTTGTGTGTGTGTATGTGTGTGTGCATGTGTACGTGCTAAGGTGAAGAAAGGGCTGGCCTATTTTTAGAAGCAGAGCTAGAGCGAGGAGGAACAGAAATGATCTTCTTCCCTATAGTGAATGTAATCACCAACAGCATCAACGGAGATGGAGCGTGGAAGAATTGGTAAGCGAGAGGTGCAAGTCTTTCTAATCCATCTCTGTCGAGGCATTAACACTTGGCAGGCACCAAAACATGGGTGGGGAAGGTTTATTAATGATAAAAGCTTTTGGTTTGCCCTTTTAAACTTCCACTGTAATGATGTGGTCAGTTGGCACAAATACACACCTCGTCAGACTGCATATTTTAATTTTTGAAGCTCAGATTTTCTCTCTAGATAGACTTGTTGTGTTATAGCTGATATTGTGCTGATAGAATATACTGCAAGTTAATGGAGACTTTGTTCAAAAATATGCTTGGGGAAATATTTTTTCTCTCCTCACCTGAGTGATGTTGTTTCTCTTGGCTCCTTGCTTCTCCACTTTCCTTGATTGGTTTGAGGAGTGAGTGGTTTGTGTGTGTGCGTGTTTGTGTGTGTGCACTTGATGCCAGAGCCCTAGAGCGTGTCCGCTTACTCACTGTGCCAAACAAGTAAATGCTACTAACAGCCATCAGCACCGCTTGTGAACTGTAAAACCCAGCATGGCTGGAACTGGTTCCTCTGTTCCCTCTCCATGTCACTCTCTGAGGGAGCAACAAAAAGCTGCTACATGGCAACGATTTTGACTTTGATTTGTTTTATTTTCGTTCTTCACATTGTTTTTTCTTTATACTACTTGTTACTTGGGAATTTGTGTGGGGTTTTGGTTTGCATGTTAGATTGTAAGTTCTGACTGCCTTCAGTGACAGGTTTTCACCAACTGTGACAGTGTTGCACGTACCAGGCTGTTCTGGGACATTTTTATTTTGGATTTAATAAGTGTTGCACTATGAAATCCTGCTCTATAGTTCCTTGTCACCACATTTCTAAGATCAATAGGTTGTCTGTAACATGTAGATATCTAGCTAAAAGCCTGCTATCCTCAAAGAAGGCCTTGTGCGCCTGCCAGCTCTGTGTAGTCTGGGAGATGGCGGGAAGGCAGCAGGTTTTCTTAGCTCAGCGCTGAATTGGATGATTGCAGTCTAGTTTGCATGCTGGCACGTGCCCAGTGATAGAATCAGAGACAGCAGCAGGTTCACTCGATGAGGGCAGTCAGCTAGACTTACGCTGGCAGACGTCATAACCAAAACAGAAAACAGGAAAATATTTTTATGTATGCACATGTTAATCGTTACCCTTACACAATCAAACAAACATGATAGTTGGTTCCAAAATAGTATCTGATCCCATACAGGCAATTTATTTCACTGAAAGGATTATCCAGTTTTACCAAGTTTGCTTTCTATTTTTAGCACAACTCTGTTAATAGATTTTATATCTATGGGGGGAATATTCTTGTTTTTTGAGGGGATGCTCAGAAAACAAATACAGTAAGGTTGAATAAGCTCACAGATTCTTAATGCTTATCATAAAACCAAGATGGAGTTTTACATCCATGAGTAGTGTTATAACAAATAAATAAACAACCCTGTGTTGCAGATGTGAATAGGCTAATTGCAGCATGTGCAACACTGTCTTTTCCTTAAGAGCAGATTGAAGCAAACCATTATGCCGATTATCAAGTCTGTGGAGTGACTCAAAACAATCTGCTCAAACATGCTCGCGAAATGAGAGGTGATGGCAACAGGAAACTGTTTATCGGAAGCACCTTCTGTAAGTGAAAATGATGGATTAAAATATGTTGAAGCACATGGTGGAATTAGCAGCGTGCACCATGTACTCCCATCACCAGGCCCTTTTTTTGTTTATTTATTAACTGAAGTTTGCTTTTAGGTGCAGATAAGGAAGTATGAAAGTATTGAATGTCTAAAACAATGAATTGATTCTTTAATACAGAATGCATAAGTCTGCAAATGCACAAAGTATCACATTCATTTTATGTGTGATCAGAAATGCCTGTTACAGGATAAATAGTCAAATTTCTGACTGCCTTAAATCACCGCCACAATTGACAGACCAAATCAAGCTAATTTAATTATATCCTTGGATGCCAGAGGCTTGGTGCAAGCATCTTTGCATACTAACTTATGTTCCAACTAATTTGTGTCTGCCCATTAGAACTGTCAGGCTTTAATTTATCCTCTTAGCGTTACAATTGATGATGTTTATATTTTAGATTTGATTCAAGCACAGGCTGATTTTAAAAAGAAGCCACAGCATGTGTTTTATAGCCAGTAGCCACAGCTGAGCTCTTTTAGGTGCAGTTGAACTCCTAAATCCTTGGTCACTGCTGACAGTTTAGTATCTTTCTAATGTTGTTTATGTACAAACTTTGCTCTGTGAGTTATGTGAGTTTAAAGTTCGGTGTCTGTATGTGTCCTGGGCCACTCTGTGATAAATTCACCCCTAAGCCCATACAATAAAAGCCTGCACAAAGGTCATACATAAGCTAGTGAAGTACAGAATCGGTAAGCCACATGGAGACCTCGGACAGTCGGGGCGGTGAGCCAGCATTCAAGTGATTCTGTCTGGTAGCTAATGCTGCATCGAGGCTACGGAATTGGATTGTGGGGGATGGCAACTAATCAATTCGATTCACTGTGAGCCTCTAGTAGAGTGCCCACATTACATCCACTGCCTGCCTCACTACATGACTGGCCGAGTCCACTCCTGACACCACAAAAAGGAAACCGGATAGGGTTGTGTGTGTGTGTGGCTGTTGGCCCTCTCAGGTTTGTACAGGAGAGTTTTAGATGGGCTGATAGTGTGACAGATAGGGTGTCTTGATCTGTTAATGTATCCATGTAGTGCAGGTACTGCGTACAGTAGAGAGGCAGCTACATTTCAGAGTGCTTAAATCCACTGTGTCATTTTGAATGCTCCAATACTGTGCAGGAAGCATTCGAAATGTTTTCAAAGTGTTTTGCATATGTGTCCTGTACCCTGGCTGGTGCATGGCTCCAAATTTCATCTCCTGCTGTGCACATAGGTGATGCCACACTGAATGTGGAAGTAATTTCTCCTGACATATGACTTAATGTGGAAGGCAGCAGTTCGTCCTTGTTTCGCACAAAATCCCAGGCTCATGTGGCCGCCTGAGTGTCCTGCATTAATCATAATCCACCTGCCAAATATGTCATATTAGAAATGCAAGATAGAGATTAACAGTAAGTCCTTAAAGCTCCAAGTGTCCTTCAGGTTTGAATTAGATGTTTGAAAAGCTCTATTTTAAAGTGCTCTCTGCAACTTCTGTTGGCATGATTAGAAATGGATTTTGAGGTTTTTTTTGATCAGATAATGTTCTCCTAGCAGTACTGTTATGAATCCATATTAAATTGGAAGTCAGTAGTCCTAGCCTTATTACTTTTCCTCCTCACCCTCCACTCTCTCCCTCTTGTCCTTGTCCAGAACGCTGTGAACTTTGTGGATGACAGTTTCCCCCCGGGACCTCGCTCCGTGGGCTTTCCCGAGGGCGACAGTGTGCAGCAGCGAATCAAAAAGTGGCTCCGTCCCCATGAGATCAACTGCAGCAACTTTAAAGACCGAGGCGTCAAGTGGTCCGTCTTCCGCACGCCACGTCCCTCTGACATCCTGCAAGGCCTGCTCGGGAACTGCTGGTGAGCTGTCAGAAAGCTAAGACAAGGACATGCAGGACACCCATCAGTCTGGATAAGTCAGAAAAATGTACAGGCTGACTGTTTATTTACAGAAGACTTTGAAAAAGGCAGAAAAACAGGGATGAGTTTGCCCTGATTAATGCTTTGACCCAGGACAAGCAAGAATAGCCAAAAATCCCCAAAGTAAAAGGGACATTTTTCATTCTGTTCAGCCTCTGTGAAAGTTCAGAATTGGGGAAATAAAATGGACAACACATACCATTTCATGTCCATGTGGTTTTTGTCTAAGTCTGCTTTAGATGAGCACTGCAGCCTGAAGATAGCAATGAGACAGAGATAGAGACAGTAACAAAGAGGCAGTGAAACATTAAGTAAAAAGCAAGAGACCAAAAAATTTGGAGGTTGAGAAAAAGGAGGGAAGGGAAGCATTAAATGATAGAAGGAGCAGAGTGTAGTTGGACAGATGCACAGATACACCTGACGGGGAGATTATTCATGGGAATGTAAGTCTGGAAACATGCTTTATCTCTCTGTCCTTGTTTTTTGTCTCCTTTGGGGTGTGTGCTTATATGTGTGCTACCATTTACTATCCCCCTCCACACACACATACACATACGTATACACACACACACACAAAACAAAGAACAGTCACTCACAAAGTTGTCCAAATACAACTTTTCGCTTCATCACCAGCACACACAGCTTATCAAAAATAACCCTCCCCAGAGCCGAATCCACTCACTCGTGACAGGATGTAACCCTAATTCATCTCTCTCGCTCTCGCTCTCACTCTCTCACACACACACACACACACAC
>JAPZDV010000025.1:14761155-14835708 GCA_029814665.1 Acanthurus lineatus
TTATGTTATGTTATGTTATGTTATGTTATGTTATGTTATGTTATGTTATGTTATGTTATGTTATGTTATGTTATGCCAGGTTGTGCTGTGTTATATTATTTTATGTTGTATTGTGCTGAGTTGAGTAAGGTTGCTCCTTGTCTCGCGTTGTGTTGTCCCAAGCATTTCCTTGCAGTTCTGCACTGATTCAGCAGTAATTGGTCAGAGGATCCCTAAATGAGTGTGATTGCAACCCTGCATAATTTAGAACTTCGCTCAATGTTATTTTGACATGTTGCTGTGATCACTACCGTTCTGACAGCCACAACACAGGCCTCTTAATTATTCATGGCTCTAAACACTCCTCTGATCAATAATTAACCAGAGAAACTGAGAAGAATCACTAAAAACATGGTGGATTGAAGCACTATGTAATGCATTAAAACAACCCTTTTAGGTGAAAAGAGCCAGAGATAGACTTCTTTTTGATCTCTGATTTGATTCTCATGTTGTATCATTTGGTTTAGTTGAAGGATGAAAAGATGAATTTCAGCCAAGTGGTTGTGTCTCTCTCTGCTTGTGGCATGTTGTGCATGCGTGTGAAGATACAGATCAGCTGAACCATACTGCATAAGCATAAATTAATGCTGCTCAGAGAGAATTTGCCTGCCAGCTGCTGATTGTGTTTCTTGTAAATGCACAGAGTTCCTCTAACTGTGCACGTAATAGATAGTTCACATGGATAAAGCACAAGCAACAACCCATGAAATTCTTATTGGTTTGCAACAGTGTTCTTTTTGTAACAGCACCTGTGCATACCAAGCTGAGTGTGCTATGAGGAAAATCAACCTAATATTCCAATATTCAAATTGTTGATGTGCAGAAGGGTTGCAGCTGAGCAGCTATATGAATCTGACTTGTCTGTGTAAATACAAGCAGACTGTAGAATTTGTTCAGTCACATTGCATTAACCAAATCTCGACATTAAAAGGTTAGAAAGTTTCCTCTTTATGGTTTGTTTGTTCACTGGGAGGAGATAAACATAGGTAACACTTTTTTATGACATATTGCACCTACTGAAGAAAAAAATCCATTAGCAACTCAAAAGGCCTGTCATAAACACACATCTAATTATTTTTCCTGAAGTACAAGTTATGCCGCATGTATATATGTTGCTTTTGTTTTGTATAAATCAGAACCACCTACTGTAACAACCACAAGTGCTGGATCCACATAATGCTGAAATTACTGGTGTTTTGCATAAGTGTATCTTGTGTATTTGTCAAGTGACATACAGTCTGTATTTTCTGGTAATAAGGAAAGATACAACAAAATAGGAGTACTGTGATTTGTGCCTCAAGCCAGCCGCCAAAGAAGGGGGTAATGAGTGATGGTGGCCACTTTCACTTCACTTCATAATTCCCAGAAAATTACTGGCATAGCTTTTCAGGCAGCATGGTTTTTAGTATTCACACAAGCAGCTAAATTCAGGAACATCTACCTCTCGCTCTTTTTGAACACGTGCAATGCTGGAAGAGATGGAGCAAGGGACAGTCCAACCAATGACAGGAATACAACACTTTTATTAAAACTCAATAAGAACAAGAAAAAGCGTAGAATTAGAAAAGAATGATTATGATAGAGCACGGTCTAGTACGTTTATGTGTCAAAGGACATCTCAACAAAAAACTGTTTTTGCTGGTGTCAATGGTCTTCTAATACATTTCATTACTAACAGGTTTGTGAAACAATAATTTGCTTTTAGGATCTATTTGAACCAAAAATTCACATAAGATACATTGACAGAAACATTAAAAGAGTGTCAAAGTGCCTAGTTCAAGTATGACATCAGTGCAGTCTTGCGGTTAGTTTACTTGCTCAATATGTGAACCAACCTGAGCAGAACTGAACTCTTTTGGTGTTTTGGAAGAAACACTGCAGGGACAAATACATAAGCCTTTGCATGTTTGTCACTGCAGTGTTTCTTCTCTAAAATGTTAGAAGGTCTTGTGGTAAGATTTACAGATGTACAGACTTTCAAGTACATCCAACGCTGCTCACATGACCTCATGCAGGAAATGTTCCTGAGTAGCTCAGGGATGTGCACACACATGTGACTGCACGTGAAAAAAGGGCCAACACATTGCAGATTGAATACTAAAGTGGCAACACATGGAAAAACTGTGAGGTTGATATGAGAAAATGTCAGATTACAACTGGCTAGATGACCTCAAATAAAGCTTGTCAGAGCAGCTTCCTTTCCAGCTCGCTTTGCTCTCAATAAACTCCTGTGCAAGAATGGCAAAGGGAAAAAGTAAACATGTCACCCTTCATGACTGATGCAGAGGCCCTCTGGAGCTAACACTAACAAACATGTCACCTTGCTTATTCCTGTAAAAGCGACTTACTAGGGCACTTGTCATTGTAATGTTGTAGATACCCGAACGCAGTGAGGGGAGCAGTGTAATGCTCCCAAGGTATCTGAAAATGGCATCTGAGATGTCTGGGAAACATCCCTGACAAACAGACAGATGAACTAACAGGTGCAGATACATTAGGAAGTATTTAAAACGTGCCCTGGACTATTAGGACACATTCAATTTCCATCACTGCACTTATTACAGCATTCTTTCTTTTTTTAATATAAAAAGAAGCATCTTGTTTTGAGCCACAATATGGTTATTTCACTTAAGGTATGAAGCATTACCTTGACTGAAAAAACATGCGGCTGCAAAATTACAGATTTTTTTGCTTTTGTCTGTTCCTTTTAGTTGTTTTGTTGGTAGAGAGCGATGTAATATACAGGCCACATAATCCTCAGGGTTACATAGCAGGTGAGGTTTCAACACACCGTTCAGAAACAGTCATATTGCACTGAGTCACCTGGGTGCCCTGCTTTTTTTTTAAAAGAAGCTACCAATGCAGTCTGGTATGCTAATATGAATCTAACCTTACACATAAAAATCAAACTCTCATTCAAACTGTGACTCTTTTTTTTGTACCCCTATCACAATGTTCTCGACGAGAACAAAATGTTTCTTCCTGAAAGGATGTTCTTGTTCAGTCAGAGAGACAGATGGCTTATTGACTGCACCCCCTGACACAGTTGTGCTGTACTGCTGGCAATTTTGAGCAATCCTCTTGCTGTCTGGCAGAGGCTAACATGTTCTGTCCGAGAGCAGCCATTGTACCAACCACCTCCTGCTGTGTGCCTGAAAATTACTTCCAGACATGGCAGCCACAAAATCAAACTTTTTTTCTGTGAGGGATGCTGCCCTTCAGTACAATGACAGCAGTGTGAGTGAACAGTTCTCCTTCAGCTTTGATTTCAGAGGCATCCAGGGGGTCTATAGATGAAATCCCCTTCAGGCCTTTTAGAATTGAAACTTTTGTGAGTACGCGTTAGCATGCTACTGTAAAAGCATGGCAACAATAAACTCTTACTTTTGGCTTCACCTTTTATTTTATCTAATTAATTAAAGCAGCTGCCAGGGGTCTCTCAGGTTGTGGTTTAAGTCCATATTTGTGTGTAAAGCTATAAAAGATTTTTTATTTGATTTTTAGCTTAACCTAAAGTTTTGGCTTTCATAACATTATGCAACTGTTTTCAATGAAAATCTTGGATAAACCTGAGAAAACACTCAAAAATCTATGAAGAGACCAAAAGTGGACAACCAACCCAAACTGTTGCTGGGGGCCAAAAAGAATTCTGTTGTGCTGTCACCTTTAGTTTCATCTCTGTATTCAGTCATAGAAAACACATTTTGCACTTACTTTAAATCATTTATTTTATCAAAAATCACTCTAAAAATCATTATATTAGGAAAAAATTGCATGTAGAAGTGTTTGAACCTAATATACAGGACTGACTGTTTTAGATAAATATGTTCCTTTTTGATAAACTATGCAAAAAATCTCTCCGGATGTCAAAAGCTTCACAAAAAGTCTGCTGAATTTGTAACTTAGCTAACAGATCCCCGGCTGTCCTCCCGAACCTCAACTTCTGACAGATGTCACTCACATCAGTGTCAGCTGTGACAGGAAGGAGCAAACTTTCACAATGAAAGTCAGTTTTTTTTGTTTTGTTTTGGGGTTTTTTTTAGCTTTCCAGGTAAAATTGTTTGGTTGTTTTAGGATTTCCAGGCAGAACCATCATGCCCACACTGATCCTTATATAGGCATTATATCAGGCATTATATAGGACCTAAGTGTTGTGCTTACTAAGCTTGTTCCTCTTTAGCTTGTATCTCTGGGGCAGTAACTCTGTGCCCCTCTCTTATCTTATCACAGGGTTGCATTCAGCATAGTGGCACACAGCAGGAGTCACCTTGGTGCTCCTATAAGAGATGCAAACACTCCTCTAGAGGCCTGTCATGACATAGAGACGTGTGCCTCTGCAGTCAGGCTAATTGAAACCAGGGAAGCTGGCTGTGGAGCTCCTGTTGACTAACTTACCAATTAAATAGACTGGCATACTTAAGTTTAATTTGGAATTTAATTTAGAAAAGATTAAGATTTAAGAGCAACTGAGTGCAACAAGTTCTTCAATTTAAGTTGTTTTTAACTCCAAATTGACCAACGTGATTGCTTCAAACACACTGCAATCTCTATAAGTCATCTATTTTTTAAAAACTGATATTTTCCACACTCAGAATCTCTGTTCAAGGTTGTAAAAATAATTACAAAAGGCTCTGACAAGCATGTCAGCCCAGTAGGTGACGATCATTTCAACATAAGCAAATTGTCACATACCAGAGATTAATAAAATTATAATAAAAGTAGTAGCAGTTTTTTGCTGTGAGTGTCAGCCTATGTGACCATCTGCTTATCTGAGATTGAAATTACATATGAATTAATTAAACAATAAATACCTGCCAACAGTTATAAAACAGTAAAATCGAGATTAGTGGTTCCAACATCATTTGATAATACATAAGTTAATAACAGTCATTACACTCTTCTAATTGGCCTCAAGTCTCATTGTGTCCAGCCACAGAAATTGTTCCAGTCTTTGTAATTTGGGGGCCAGTGCTTCTGTCAGCGCAAAGAAGTTAATAATGCTATTACACTTTGATTTTAATCATAACAATTCTGCAAAAGAAAAACAAAACCGAAATTGCATCTATTGTCTGTTTCTACACAGATAGACTTTGGCTATGTTTTCCTATCTCCTATCGCCATTACCCAGTATTTATTTGTATTCTCTGCACAGACTGCTTGCAGGCATTTATTAAGTCTTTGATGTAGTGGCGAGAGAATGTGAAGGGGAGAAGGAGGATGTTGTGGACGGGGTGATTGCATCTTTTATTGTTTTTTTTTTTTGTCTTTTCAACTAATTAACCAAATAAATCTTGCAGTCAGTTTTGCACCACTGGAAACCGAGGCTTCTGTGTCCCTATTGATTTCCATGCTCCACATGAGTAAGATCATTGACCAGTGGAGGGAGAAAGAGATGTCATGCACCTTTTATCCTCTGTGAGATGAATAGCATTTGTATGGTTTTATAAGATGTAACTGGTTTGTCTTTAACTAGCTCTCTCTTATTGATGAGTAGAGGAAGGCTCTTGAGTTTATTGATAACCCATTAATGTGGTATTCATAATTAACTCTTAATTTGAAGGATTACAGACAACCCTTAATGTTCAAGTCCTTGTTAGACATGGATGAATATTTCGCCATTTGTTTTTTACCTATGCAATGAGCCTGATAACTCCCTAACTCCTCAACGTAACTCCTCACGTCCTGGTCAATCCGTCGAGTCGATTCCAAAGACAGTGATACATGCTTCAGACGCTTCAGCAGCTAATGGGAATAATTAAGAAAAAGCTAGGTGTCCTGCAGACGTGTCGTAGGGTTGATTTATGTGCTACAAAGGGCTTCTGTGCTCACATAACTCCCCATTTCTTTGCAGCCAAGGGGTCTTAAGCAAGCGCTCCAGATTGACTTCCACTTAGTTGGATGAAATGATACAAACGGAGTGACCAATAACCACAGAGGGCAGTGGGAAATTGTCCCCAAGGTAAAAGCACAAGGTGAAAGCGATAATCTATGCTTTCATAATTTCTGCTCCCTGTGAACAACAGAGATTTCTGTGCTCCTACAGAATCTGCTACATAACAATCTTACAAAGTGACCTTGGCTTTCTGAAACTGCATAGAATGGCACGACAGGTGGAAGAAAAAAAAAGATAGAATTAATATTGACTCTTTTTTTGACAAACAGTAGAAAAACACAAGTAGGTGCAAAACACCCACACTGAAAATTGCTGAAATTGCTGCCTTTACCCATGAACACAGGTGTTAAGAAAACATTAAAGAAGTTTCTGTTTTATTCAAACGTCTCACTGTGACATGTCAGTGTGAAAAAAAGCAGAAACCTGAAGGTGACGCAGCTGAATGGAGCCATAATTAATTTTGTTGTTTTTAACACTTTCTCCGTTGTATCATAATGTGATGTTCCATTTTTACAAAATGTTATATCGCTGTGATGTTTTGATCACTCTCATGTTTTTTTTATCCATGGCCAAATAATCTTTTATTTAGGCATGGATAAAAAAAAAAAATACTGTCAAGATAGCTGATGTTTTTTTTCCTCTTGGGCTAAATTTGACAACAACATGCAATTGTTTACAAGCCTTATTTATCAAAGTTAGCTTTTAAATGTAATGTAGGTTTGGTGAAAGACTTTACATTAATACAGTACCTGGGCTTTGTAGAAAGAAAAAGCTGCTCATATTCTTTTTAGGGGCTAAATTGTGCACTTAATAATCGGTCATTTCAAGTAGTGCTGCCCCTGCAAACATGGGTCTGGTTACATAAGCACTATATAAAAAAGAAGCTTTTGTTGTTCTGGTTTTGTTTGCTCAAATGCAACATTAAAAAACACATTTTAAGAACTTCTTGAATTAAATATACTAGTTAGTATTAACATTTGCTTGAGCAGAACACTCTTTAAGTTATGATGGGCTTTTCTTTTTACCAGAGCTGGAAAAGGTGCATTTATTGAGCAAAAATGGGACATATGGGTTTAAATCTTGTTGCAATTTTAACGTGATTTTAAAGACAACAAAAGCTCAGAAAGGAAGGTTGCTTGTTTCAGGATTTTCTTCTTATTGTTAAATTTATCAGGATATAATTGTGTGCTTAGATAATCAGGCTTTAAAACTGCCTACCTCACACACAGCACTGAGCATCATAAAGCATATGTGGCACTTCACATAATGTTCACTGCACAGGCCGTTTAAATGACTGCAGCGTCGTGCTTTAATAATACACTTACATTAAGTAGGACAGATATGGTGGGAGGACATTCAATAGGTTTTATTCATGGGATTACACTTGTTAAAATGCTTTATGCAATAACTGCATGCATAACATTTCCGGATCACTATTAAGGCATTGAAAAAAAAATAAAGATGCTTTTTTCTTTCATTTCAACTTTGGGAGCTTTAATAGAAATGCAACATCTCGCTTGAAAATGAGATGCTGAAGATAATGGACTGAAAAGTCCAAATAGGAGGATATTTATTTACAGATATTTGCATGAAAAGCCCAACAAAGATTCCCTCCTTTAAGAGAGAAAGTAATCTTTTATCTTTAAAAGCTGGGAGAGAAATAATTTCATTAGGTAGATTTCTGCTTTGTGTGAGAGTATAAAGAAGATGAAGTGCAGTGTATTCTGTGTCCTCTATAAATGTGCTGTTTGTGTTTACTTGAATAGCAGATTATTGTTTGTGTGGATCATTTTTAAGGCCCGCTCCTGAGGGGGCAGTGATCGTCGTGGCAGTTTTCTATTCATCTGAGCTCCGCGGGGAGTTGTTTGATGTTTTCATTAACCTGCGCCCTGCCTGTCTGGAGGCCGTAGGGTGGCTTCTGGACCTTGGCGCTCCATGCCTCTTGCACCTCACATGCACCCAGGAGAGTTCAATCACATGCCCAGCGTGGGGGCCAAGATGACTGGTGGGATACACTGCAGTCTCGGAGAAGATTAAGCTGTATTTTCCAGCTCAGTGTGCACACAGGGAACAGTTCAGTTTATTGCATGCACCACTGATGGGTTCGGGCTCCGGTTATTTGCATTGATAAATAAATCTGGATACGTTCAACAGTGACAAGTGAGGAGACACCTCATGAACTACAGAGAAGATATTCAGATCAAATTGCAACATTTTTGACTACAACATTATGTTTTACATCTGCAGGTTTTCTGCCCATATGACTTTGTTTTTCATAAGGCACAGAAATTAGTGGCATATTTCAGGTTGTATTAAAGTGGATAAACAGATTGATGTTTAAAAGTCTTACTCAACAAATGGAGGAATGATTATCATCAGAAATATTACCTTTTAAAACTTCCAATTTGCTTATCTTTTAGTCTTCTACTCTTCTTTCTTTCATGGTTATTCCAACACAACTCACCTACTATTCTACTGAAAATTGTGACTGAATTTATGGTGAGCACACACACAGTGCACAAAAGAGATGTAACCTTTCGTTTTATTTCTTGTCATTAGATTACTTATCCCCAAATTGAGTAAAAAAAAAAAATCCAAAATATTTTAGCAGTTTCACATAATACATTTGAGGTACCACAGTGTTTCAAGTATGGTTACTGTTTTGTTCACTCTTCTGTAAATTTCTTTTATACAGTATTTACTATTCAGCTCAACACTTGAGAGAAGAATCCTTGCTGAGATCCGTTCTTGTACACAATGTGATGGAGTTTTCAGTGACTGCAAGGGGCAACAGGATGAGTGCTTTGACAGACGGTTTGATACACAGAAAATTAAGGTTATCAAATCTTTATAATAACACAATACAACACATGAATGCCCCAAACTGCTTACAAGAAGACAAAAAAGGTATAGAACCAGCAGATTTAGTTGAGAAAATAACATAGAGTCAACCATTCTGATTTAGTCAAGATCATAACAAGGTAATTTCATGTTTACATATATCACTGTGTGACATATTCCGTATACACAGTCAGTAAGAGAAGGCCTCAGATCGTCATGAAGTGGCTCCATATTGTGCTGCTGTTTTATTTCTCCCTCACAGATCCAATCCTGGGTGATGTTTTAGCACCTGAACGACTTTTATGTAACGGCTGATATTTTTTATGGCCCACTTTCAGACCTTTCCTCTATTGATTTACATTGTTGGGAAATATTAAAAATGAATACAGCGGCAAGGATCAGGGTCCAAGAGGATTTTTCAAGCATTGGGACGCTTGTTTCTTGTTTGCTTGAAAACATGACACATGCACTTACATGAGGTGCAATACGAAGACTTGCCCAGCTGGGGATTTAAACCCTGAACCCTTTGTTTTCCCAAAGAAGGTGACTTACTGACTGCATCAGTGATGGGACATTGTTTTCAGATACCTTCTCACAAGCTGAAGCAATGATCTGTGTCAGGAGTATTTTGTCTATTTTATACTGAACTGCTTACAACAGTCAAACTTGTGGTGAGAGTTTCTGTTACAAAAAAAAAATCAAGGATCTCTCAGGTTTTGGGTGAAATTTGATCAAACATTTGAAAACACAGAAAATGTTGTAAAACAGTTCAAATTATAGTCAAACACTGAATATTGTGTGAATCCGTCTGACATTTCTGATTACCTTTCAAAATGAGCCATCTAAAATAAGCCTGTATTTTAACTTCACATCAGGGTTGTGTTCGCTTGTATTGCAACAGTTTCATCTATATCTGTCTGTTGTGACTTTTATAACATTCTGGGGTAAAAAGCTTCAACAGAGACTCAACTTGGCTTTTTTTTACACAAAGCCTGGTGTTTTTCTGCTTGTATTTCTGTTTTTTTTTGTGGTAACCAACTCTAACTTCATCTACAGCTGCTTGTATGGTTCTACTGCAACTTATATACTCTTAGTGATTTTCATTTGCTGCTTGCCATATCTCAAAAGAGGATAACACAATTCACAGAAAGTTATTGCTTTCTGATAATATGCAAAATTAAACTAATGATCTACTTTATATGTTTCAGCAGATCGAGTGCATGCTGTGTTTCATTTACATTTATACAGCCTCTGCACTGGCAGGAGGTTCCATGTTGGGTGATTGTGGTTTACATTTCTGTGTATCTGTTGTCTGTTTATTCATCATTATATTTATTTCATCAATCTTATTTTGGTGTATTTGCGGGGACTGATAAGGTCAGAGAAGACATGCCAACTCTGCATACTCTTCCTTCACTTAATAAATCCATACCCCATAGATCAATGTTAAACAAGGAAATAGCTTTAAAAATCTAATGGAGGTTTGGGATGGACAGTTTTGGGTTGTAAATTCAATGTTCTCGCTTAGTTTGTAATTCTGACTGATCTCTCGAGTTTCTCTTCCTGCTGCTGGAAATCTGGAGAGTTGCTTCACCCAAATGAATCAGAAATGAGGCTGGTGAATAAAATGTTATCATAACTGAGGACTGATGGCCATAGTTACAGTTAGAGCTGCCGTCTCATCAGATGGAGCAGTGAATTGATTAAAAGCAGCCTTTCTCCTCTCATCTGGGTGAAGTGTTCACTCGTTGTTTTCAGTGAATTTGCTTTGATTGAGACAGCAAATTGCATTGTAATGACAAGAAAAGAAGAAGGAAATTATTTTTCTGGTGCATAGGTTGTATTATAATCATTATTATTATGTATTATTTTCTTCCATTACTATTTTTTGTGTTTTTTTGCTGTCAGATGTTGAGATCTATAAACGTGTGCGTGTTTCGAGGCTGTACAATGACATACCACGCTGCGTTAACATTAATATTTCATTTTACTGTGCGTGTATTGATTAGCATATTGTGTTTGAAAGACACAGTCACAAGAATGAAAAAAAGACCACATACTGCGAAAGCAAAAATCACTTTAAAATAACAGTTTGCCTATACTGAATATGCTGTTGCATCCTGGATTAAAGATATGTTTTGATAATGATTTAATTAAACATCACCATGGTTTTTGTCAGGTTTATGTGCAAAAATGACTTAGATTAGTAGAAAGACTGTGGTCTGGCTTAAAATGATTATTCATGGACACACTTAAAAAACAAGCTGTACATTCAGTAATTTGGAAACAGAAAACAAACAGCGGTCTCCTGAGTTAAATTACAGTGTTTACTTGACCCAGTAAACCAAGCTGACCTCCTCCCTCCATGGACTTTGCAACTCAATATTAACATCACCTGGCTCCCTCCTCTGCTTCTGTCATAATTACTGTAGTCATTAGAGAGCTATGTAATTTCAACATAAACTGACTTGGTATCATGCTAGAGCCTGAAATGCCCCCTGATCACTTTATCACTATGCCTTGCATATGTATGAATGCAAAAGAGTCTCATTTGTGGCCAAATTAGATTAAAAAAATAAGTAACATTTAACCTTCAACCTATAAATAAAGCTAGCTGAAAACATTTGGGCAACAAAAGTACTTGGTTAAGTTCAGGAAAACATCCTAGTTTAGCTTAACATGAGACAATCAACAGTAACCGTTGTCTTCACATGGGAATCAGAGCTTCAGAAGAGTAAGGATCAGACTCAAACAAGGGTCAGGCGCCTGCTAATAATAGCATCCTGTTGAAATGAACTGAAACTAACGACTTTCTAAAAACTACAAGAATCTTTAAATCATCTTAAAAAAACTAAAACGGCTGGCGTGGTAAATGTGCTAAAACAACAAACACCAGCCCACAGTGCACACATTCGCCGAGATCCACAGAGGGCAATAAATCAAATAGATTAGAAAATGAAATTCATGCTTCATAAAACTTTTAGTATGAGCACCCAAATCACTGTGAGTAGCCTGAGAATTGCTCCCTCTTTCCTCTGTGTTTAACTAAGCCTCAGTATATAGATATAATGTGCATTTAGGTCTCAATCTGTCAGTGTTACCTGACTGCAGGTTAATTTTCCTTTTGCTCCCTCGGGGGTCTTTCTACTCACCAAAGTGTAGCTTAAGATCTCCAGTTGTCACTGAGATTCATTTCCTCCTCAGATATCTAAAGAAACCCTCGAGACCACAATCAGTATCTCAATTCATCCTGACAGCGCTGAAACATCGTTTGCACTGATCCTTTTTGTGTTGCTGCCTTTTGTTTGAATAGTCAGACTAGGGAAGCTAATTAGAAACCATTTAAAAATGTGTATCATGTTATATAAGACCAGTCTGGCAGTTACTTGTTCTTTATGAGAGTAATAAAAAGGAAAATAAAAGATATCCCTCCAGTTTATTTATTAATGTGTTTTTATATTCCAAAGTTTAAGCAACTTTATACTCAATATATTTCCTTCTTTTTTAATTTTTTTATTTTAGTGTGGTCATTCAAAGCTGGTCTCTTCCAAAAAAATCATGGGATATCAGAAAATCTATAAACTCAACTGCTTTTGTACATCAAGTCTCTGTGTGATAATAGCAACAAATGTTTAATGGCATGTCTCATGCTCTCATATAGCTTCTCAGCAGGACACCATCTTCCATGTTCTTGTCCTCTTTCTAAGCACACTTTTATTTTATTAAAAAAAATTTCCACCCCCTGCACTTCTCACTGACAACTTAATAAAAGGCTATTTCCTGGAGGCCAATCTCACAAAGAAGACATTGTGCTGTCTGCTGGGGCCTTGAGAACAATTCAAATTAGACTATTTAATTTGGTCATTCCTATAAGGAGCAGGGCAGACACAAATTAACCGAGGAAGGCAGACAGCCTGAGTTAGTAAATCAATTAAATTGAAAATCTGCCGCTTCTTTTAACCTGTCAACCCGTTTATTAATACATATGTCAAAACATCTTAAGTCTCTCAAGAAATTATTAGGATCACATTGCTTAGTCAAGAGCCAATTAATATGGAAACAGTGCAGAGAAAAGGAGAAAGTGTTTACAATGATTTGATTCATAACTGCAAGTGGTTTTCTTCTGAGAAAAACACTTGCAATAGAATTTTAAATGATGTGAAATAAGCACCCTTCTTCCAATTTATTCTTGCTGTATGACACTTGTCACCATAGTGAAAATTTGACTCATTACCTGGTCTTAGTAGTTCTGTAAAGATCCCCCCACCACTTGCAGTCGCCGCCTTTTTCAGCTCAGTTGCCTTTTCCACCAGCAGAGGTATCTGTATTTCTAAGGTATTGAAAACCATGCCTTTGAAATGCCTAAAAATAAAAAATACATAATACTCTGACAACGCCCAAGCTCACATCCCTTGTGGATAAGTTGTAACAGCAACACAATTCAACACCTTGGACCATCATCAAATCAAAAAGTTCATTTATCAGGTATTTTAGTTTGTGACTGAACACCTGAAAAACTAATGACATCGTCATGAGTCTCAGGTGTACTTTATGTTTAGTGCTAATGAGAAAATGCTAGTATGTTAACATGCTTAGCTAGGCAAACCCTTTAAAGAATGACACTGGGCTGCGAGGTGATTTTTAAATAGCAGCCTGAAGAAGTTTTGATGAATTTTGAAAAGGCTTTTTTCAGAAGACACTAGTTATTGTCTGACTAACTTGTATCTCCTGAATACATCATGTTAGCATTATTGTTGTGCATGTCAAAGTGCTAACACTTGGCTCGAAGCAGCACTGCCATACAGTTTAGCCTCAAAGAGCTTTTAGCCCAGTTCATGTATTTGCCATGTAAACAAAACATGATACTGACATTCACCTGAATAGGTCATTATATTGAATCGTATTTATAATACCATAATGAAAAAGAGTTTTTGCAATATTCATATTACAATAACTGAGAGTTAAAATAACTCAATAAAGCCTAACTTTCCAATAAATCCCTTTGCCTTAAAAAGTAAGCAACCCTGAAAAGGTCACCACCAAAAACACAATATTTCTTGTTGCAGCCAGAGGCTACATCTCTCTGCCACCTATCACCTTTATAAATAACAATGCTAAAGTCAAAATATCCATCTCTCCACTGTGTGTGGCACATAAAATGACATTCCTTTACAACGGGGACACTTTGAGATCCACAGGGTCTTTGTGGGCCGACTAACTGACAGGAAGATGTGTGAGACAAAGACTCAGTCCTGCCATATGATTGATGTGATCGCGGCTTTTCCAGCTCTTCACATTTAACAGTAATGATTTCCATCCAAACTGGCTGCATATGTGAAACTATGTTTGTGTACCTGTGTGCGCCTCGCTCCCTGCCTCTGTTGGGAGCTGCTGTCATCACGTTCAGTACCAGACAGGAATTTTTTTGCTCTTTTATCTTTTTTTGTTGTGGTATTTCTTTACTTATGTGCTATTAAAGATAATTAGTCTGCAGTGGTAAGCCCAGGAACAAAACAGTTTCTCTCTTTAGCTGGGCCTGTTATTATTATGCTGTGTAAATGAATGGGCTCATTAGTTGAAGACAGAAACATGCACTTAACAGATTTTCCATATCTGTTGGGCCACTGAACTGTGACCACAGAGGTTTATTTCATTAAAAAGTAATAAGACACAAGCAAAAAGCAGCGGTTTGAGGCAGCCTCCGATGCCTTGCAGTAGAGGTGACCATAGTCTTTTAGGCCTGAGACTTAAACAAGATTAAGGCTCCAGCCACTGTGTGATGAAGAAATTATTCTACAAGGATATACATGCCACAGTGAGGATGCTTTTGAGACCGCATTGATCCATATTCCAATTACAGCTTGTGTACTGCAGGATAAAGATTATTTTAAAGACCCGCAGGATTTGTTATGTACTGCAGCCGGTCACTGATTTATGCTTACAAATCAACTGTTGTACAAAGCTAATAGCAGTAAACTGTAACTGATATTGTTGATGACTGACAGATTTATGGAGTGCGAAGCCCACCTTCTCCAGACCCGAAGGAAAGAAGAGGGACTCTCCTCCTGCAGAGGCTCCCCACGCTGTCAGGATTATTTATGAATGTAAATACTGCTTCCTCTGCCTAGTAATTACTTTAAGAGTGCACTTCAATTAGAGTAGCTAATTAGTGTTTATCGTGTTTATGTTTTTCCTTCCCTCACTCTCTCTCTTCATGTGTTTGTGCCTGTCTGTCTGTGGCCATGCATTTGCTGTCATCTATAACATCTGCTGCTAAAAAACTCAGCCGATTCAATTCCTCATTTTTTTTAATTAATGATGTGGTCTAAATTAATATTTAAGTGGGTGTGCTTTGAAGTGCAAGAGTCATTAGGCTTATCTAATTCAGCTCTCCTTGACTCAAAGGAAGCCACCGAGATAATCTGCAGCCTCGCACAAAAGTTTAAATTTAAAAGCACAAGCTCAAGGGTTTGACCATGAATGCGGCACTTTACCTGTACAGTTGTTATTCCCCTCTTGCTCCTAAAATCGTGTGTGTTTTTATCTTCTAATTTGACAGGACAACACTACAAAATAACCTTGTTCTATTATTTACTCTGATGGCAAGGAAATTGTCCTCATAGTTTTTTAGAGCTGTGACCAAGCAAAAGCGTGTCCTTGTAATGAGATTTACATGTGCTGGTGGGATTGAGTAAACAGAAAGCAAGCTTTATCACGGCAGATGTGATGGCTTTAACATCAGGATACCACCTGTAAAACAACTTTACGAGAAATCTATAGCTTTTTTTTTATGACTTCATTAACAGTAAACAGAATGTGAAAAGAATAATAGTGTTTTTTGATCAGGGTGCCTCAGAATTGGGTACCTTGGCACTTTTTCCTAGCAAATGTGTTCTGAAAATCTAATATTTTTTTTATTTTTGTCTGCTTGTGACTCATTGTTATACACTGAAAACCAATTTGTATCTATCTAGAAGCAGTTTTCCCTCCTTGGTGTTTCAGATTTTTAAAACCATATTTCACAAGAAACTGGCAATAATATAACAAAACTGGGACAAAATAAATCTGTAACTACACAGTTTTTTTTAAATCTCTTGACACCTGAGATAGATTTTGTGACCTTTTTCAAGTTTGCTGACCTCCAGCACTGCCATATGACATACTGATAACATAAATACCAAGAATCTTCTCAGTGTTTCTAAATGATTCTCACAAAAATCTGATCCCTTTCTTGGAAAGAAAAAGTATCTGGTATAAATGATAATCCTTTGCTTTGACAGATTAGAATAATCACTAGCTACACCTGCAAAGTTCCCTATACATATAGCATACACATGTACAGCATACCTTGTTTTTTCAGGTACTGTCGGCTGAATCATGGAGACACCTGTGCCGAGCTTCCTCTGCTCCAGTTGGTTCTACCTCAGTAAGAGTTATTTATTTAGTTAGTTCAGTGCTTTTATCTATGGTTGGTTCAGTTAGTGTTCTCACAAACATTCTGGCTGGAGATTGTTGTAATTACTTGAACAAAGAAAATAAATATTACTTTTTCAAGTCACAAATTACTCATGTGGATGATTGTCTGCACTTAGGACCATTTAAGCAGCGTTACAGCAGCATCGTGTGTCTGTGTGTCCATGTTTTTGTTTACTTTTTGTCAGAGTTGCCCTAACTTTTTTTCCTTCAAGGGCAAAACTAAAACTTAATGGTGGGCTACTGGAAAAAAACAACAAACAAACTTTGACTTATTATATTTGCATTAAGTTGCAAAAAGATACTCGGTTTCCCTTAATTTACTGACTTCCTATGCAGGATTTTCACCTCACAAAAACTGAAACGGCATAAACAGTGATTTATATTCATTTTTTATAACTTTTTAATTTGTGTGATGAGAAACATCAGGCAGACTGAATGAAACCTTATGGCAGACCAACTTTGGCCCACAGGTCCCACTTTGGGGAGCCAAAATGCAAAGACACCCTCCCCAACCAAACATCATTAACACTTCAGTGTTACTTCCAAAGACTCTAAATTGCAATTACTGCAGCAAACTAGATCAATTTTCCCTCCTCTCTACCTGCCATGTTAAAATGGAAATTCAACTATTAGGCTGTGAGGCAAAATGATTTTAAATTTATAAACAAAGAGGGAGTTTGAATTTGAAAATATGCAGACTCACCCTATAAATCATACAGCAATGCAGCTGATTGAAGATTGGCTTTCAAGAGATGTTGTATCAAGTTCAAAAGATCATCTTGTGTTAAAGCTGTACATCCAAGAACAAGCCTTCCTGTGTTCAAACCACCAAAACAACACTCCAAAGTGTCTGCATTCATAAAATTTCCCATCTCTGCTACTACACACAAGATGAAAAATGAAGAAAAGTGACTGTAGTCTGTATGAGTGAAAATGCCTTCTTAACAGACGGTGAAAAATTGTTGCTTTACTTGAAATATTACCATTTAATGCAAGAAATGTGTAAGAATATCATCAGAAATTTACCATAAAATGTCTCTTTCTGGTTGGTTTTTATTAGATTTTTAAAAATCTGATTTTAAGGATGAATCTTCTTACAATGAGAAAAAAGGGGATCACTGGAAAAGAGGGATATGTTTCTTGGATACAGTGACTTTAAAAGAAGGAAACCAAACACTGACACCATTGTTGCACTGGCTGGAGTTGCACCAATGAGTCAATGCTGTTTGTCTCATGTTGATTAAGCTGAAAGCACCGTCAGACTCAATTATGGACTTATCAACAGGAGGATAAAAAATGCAACAGCTTTGGTGGATAAGAGACAGCCAAGAGGTGTCCTTACTGTTGCTTCCTGTGTGTGTCTGTGTGTGTTTCTAAAATACCCCTCTGACACGGGCTGTACAGTAGATGCATTATCAGGATTCACACAGGTTCCTGATGTTGCCCCCTCAGAAGCTACTTAAGTAGATAGTATGAGATGAGAAGGAAGACAAGGACAGGAAGCTGGCAAACACCGTCAGATGTTGTGTCTGTGCACAGTTCTCTGTGGGACAGATGCTATCTGTCACTCTGCTGTGTTTCTCTGAGCGATCTCTCCACAGTCGTTGGCTGTGTATAAATGTAAAGTCAGCATCCTCCTCCTTCAAACAGGCCAGTTTCCTGGAAAAGAGACAAAAAAATGTCCGCATATTTTGTTCATGTTATATGCACCAGTGTATTCATTACTGGATAATAAAACAGTTAAAAAAATGTCAAGCAAATGGCAAAAATATAAACACTTAATAATTTGTATTAAGTCAATAGCTTCAGTGGATCAGCAGAGATCAAGTAGATATAAACAGATTAATATAAAACCAAATGTAAGTAAGTGGGTGTGGCTTCATTTAAGAACCTTAAAAACCAGAGTTCTAAAGTTTTGTGGGAGCAAACAAAATGAAATGAAAAAGTCACATGATCCATGGAAGCAGGATACAAACAAGACTGCACAACATGTTTGAACTTTGGGGCATGTTGTAAAGGCCCAGTGCGTAGGATTTAGTGGCATCTAGTGGTGAGTTTACAGACTGCACCCAACTTAAAATCTCCCAGTGTTTGGTTTGTCCACTCTGGGTTACTGTAGAAGCATGGCAGTGGAACATGGCAGAGGACTGGCTCCCTCAGTAGATAGAAAAAGCTCAGTGTTAAGTGAAAAAGGACAACTATTTTAATTTTTCAGGTGATTATGCACTAATGAAAACCCACTTTTGAATATTATTTTCATTACTCAAACAGATCCCCTAAATCATTTCCCAGTAGACTTTCATAGCATTTCTTTGTCACCTGTGTAAAAGTAGCAGACATTCACACAGTCAGAGAAAGTAAGAGTGTGTTTCCCTGCTGATAGTTCAGTTATAAATTCCCAGAACGCCACAGAGCGTCTCTCCTGCCGGGCTGCTGACCGTCCTGTCAGTCACAGTGGACAGCAGCAGAGGGGCTGTTCCACCGACTGGTTCAAAAAACGGTTCAGGCGACTGCACTGACTGTCATCACCGGAGCAAAGAGCAACGCAGCGACCATCAGACTGCGGTCGTGCTGTCCTGTCTCACTCTGCCCTCCGTTTTTTAATCACCCTTCTCCGCCTCCATCACAGTTAGTTTTGTGGTTTGTGAACATTTTGAGGCCCAGTTGGCAAAGTTTACAACATGCCATGCTGTTATTCCATACTGTGGCTATTGGACAATTTTTCAAAATTGAACCCTCTTATCTAAACACGTAAAGTGAAACAGAAAAAAGCTTTGTTTCCAGGCTGTATTTTTTTAGGTATAGGGAACATAAGAAGGATTTTGACTGAGGTTTTCTTACTTCTGGAACAGGAGCCTGCAGCTACTTATGGACTGAAAGCACTTTTATTGCTGACAGGTACATGAATGAATCCATAACACTGCCTATAAATGTTAATTTTGGCAATATTTCTAAGGTGTGGGATGCAGGAATGAATTACACTATACCTATCTTGAGAAAAAAACAGGACTAAATTAAAAATAACTGAGCTGCCAAAGCAAATAAGCAGTTTATGAATTTAATTTGCAGAACAGCATCCAAACTTTATTCATGGTGTGACTAACTCAAAAAAAATATATACCTAGGCATCAACATGTAACAAAAATTCTCTGTAATTTCCTCTCCTACTGTCCTCATGTAGCTTTAAAATCATTATTTCAGTCTAGCCAGCAGCTTTCCTTGGCTTTTGAAAGCAGAAAATAGCCTCTGACACAATCATTTTCTGTGTGCTTTTTCAATGTTTTGACACATCAAGGCACACATTAAGTTTTAGCTCAGTTTGGCCCTGAGAAAAGACCTGTGACAGGTCCCTGATGATTCCTGGTTAATTATAAAAACAACAAAACACCAGAATGAATGTGGAAGTTCAACACACTGCCTTGTCTACATGAGCTAGACCAAAGAATAATAATGATCAAGGGCGTAATACAGTCTATTGCATCTCTGCTGATTAACAAAAAGAGTGTTAAGTACAAAAGCTGCTTAGGAAAGAAAAGCAAAGCCTTGTTACCAACAAAACAATATTTTTTAAAAAAGCAAACCTGACAAGTATAATTTGACAACTTCCTCTGTTTTGCTTGTGAGAAGCTCTTGTTTCTGAGTAGGTAAATGGCTTTATTGGAAGATTGCGCCAAAATAACATAATACAGCCATTTGTAAAATCAAAACAGGATACCAGAACACTGATTAAACAATATATATTGCTTGCCTTTTTCAGTGCAATCCACTTGTTGTCTCAGATTTTTTTTACCTCAGTGCAGGTGAGATGCACATGTTCTCAGAGCCGGAGGAGGGTTCAGTCTCTTTACTTGCTGTGCAGTGTGGTGGGAAAATGATGTTGAATCACAAAGGAACACAGGTGAAAAAGAGAATGAAAGAAGTGAAATATGAATACACAATACTGAATGAGTAGCAGTTCGCTCTGATCCTCATTATTCAATAATGCATAATCCTTATTCTGTTACTTCTGGATTCAGTAATATAGGCTTGTGGGCCGGCTCCATCCGGACACCCCTGCTCTGCCCTCTGTACTATAATTGTTTGTTCTGGCTGACTGAGCCTGTGTATCTCCCACCGATAACGCTAAACACAATTTCCCCCAGGAGCAGAGTTTACTGAGAAAAATCTGTGCAGTCCATTTCCCAGTAAAGGGCAAATTAAAGAGGGTAAAACAGGACCCTCCAGACTGAACATGGTGTGTTCAGCATGTTAGATTCAATTTTACATCTCTGCTATCAGGCATTGATGGCAGAAATGTCGTCCTAGCTTTTAACCTTCACTGCGTCCTTGTGTTTGATTCGCTGTCATATAGAACTTGAATTTGACCTGCATATAATTTTTGTCAATATTATACATACAATACTAAATAAGAGCTGGTCACATGATTTAAACCTGCCTCAGTGTCTGCTACACTGTGCACTGATTTTGTGCATAGACCTTTAGGTGGACGACAACATAATTCTGCACTATAACCTACAGGAATATTGGTGGGTGTCTATCATTGATCCGCAGCAGGTAGCCTGTCCTGGTGGGGGCGTGAGTGGAGAGGCAATCGGAAAGCCCCCATGTAATTGAAATGTCTCTGTTGTGTATGGATGCCTGTGAAGAGGGATGACAAATCAATAATGTCCGTTATTAAGTTGCTGTTTTTTCCCCTCCATTTTCGGAGGTGGGGGGGATAGATAGGTTAAAAAAAAATTGCTCCCTGTCAGGTGCGTTTGCATCTTGCGGGGTTCAATTTATCTAAGGTCCAAAAATAAAGAAATTGCTGCCTCCCTGTTGCCTTGAGCTTGGAGAAATAAACAGTCAATATTTGCTCCTGGGGACCTGCGAGAGGACGTGCACATAAATCACCCAGCATGCACCTGTCCAAAGAATCAGCCACAGAGTCCTGTGTCATCTCGTTTAGGATCACGCTGCTGCTGAGGCTCCCCTTCATCTTTGAATCAATGCGCCAGGGGGCACTCAGAGCTGCGGTGGCACTCCCGGTAAAAGACAAAGAAGATGAAAATGACTTTTCCATTGTTCTGTATTGTTTTCCCACATCTGCCTGTATACATGCACTTCAGCGCTGTTGTTATGAAGATTGTAAACTGTTGGCCCCACATTGGTTCTCCCTGCATATATTTTCCTTCCATTTCCTCTTTATGTTAATATATGGCTGTTATGCAGTGAGATAATTGTTGCTCTTCTTTGTTTTAGCAGTGAAATGCTCCTTTTCAGATCATAAAACAGTTCATAATTACAGTTTAAGCTCATCATAATGTGAACAGTATTGCTGTATTACTTTGATGCATCTAAGTAGAAAAATAACTATTATTCTTATCATTGAAAGGTTTAATTATTTCTTTTGAAATTAAATGTTCCTTTTTACTCTACAGAACGCATCTTTGGACAACAGTAGCTGTTGGTTTAACACTAATAGGGATCTGATTGCCGTATGTTCAGCTGATTCCAAGTGAGTGGACATCCAGCAGGGAAAATGACTTTGGATATATCACTACCCCAGCTATTTCTGATGCCCTTTTCAGAGACAAATAAGACCTGTCTCCTAATGCAACAGACACATCCCTTTGTGACACATCACATCCTGTGTCACGAATGGCCGGTCTGCCTGGAAGAGCTTCTAGCTGCTGTCATTTGGAGGAAATGGGACTAAACGCCCAGCTCTGCAAGATCGAGAGGCTTCCAGTGACCACAGCAATCACACTGAGACAACAAGAGATTTTTAAACAGTTTCCCACATAACTTACTTTTGCAGATGTGTTGTCTGCTGTGATTATGTGTGGCATGTGTAGCTACAGCACTTTCACTTTAATTTGAGTAACTTTATATTAATGCATCATGAGAGCCGTGGACGTACAAAATTAAAGACTTTGTTTATATGAAATATGCAGTAAGACGGTGGCAAATATGTTACTGCCAAGCATGAGTAATGCCTCCGAAACCACTGTTTTGTCTCTCAGTCTAATTGTTTCATCAGTGGGATATTCATTGGAGTGGAATACGGACAGAAGGCTGGAGGAAGAAAAATGGAGATTCATATTGGATAATGGCTTCCTCGCTTCCCGCCTTTCCTGTCTGCCCGTCTGTCTATCTGCATCCCTCACACATACATGCCCACACAGACACACACACACATACCCCAATGGTGTCACACAAACACTTTGGGGGTCTGGGCAATCTGTTCAATCATTCCATTTTGCAGGTCTTTTTACGGCTCTCTGAGGTCTAATTATCAGTGACAGAGGACTTTACCCAGTTGAACAAATGATAGAGCATAAGGAACCATCCTTTCTTCACCTCAATAAGCAGGAGGCTGTAATGTAAAAGCCCCCTAATAGTTTGTATGTTAGGTGTTAATAGACGAAAATCATCCTTGGCCTTGGAGTGATGAAAAGGCAGAAGGATGAGAACATAAATGAGAAAAGGAAGTCGTAATGTTCAGTCACACACTTTTAATTGAAAATGAAATTTAATAGAGAATCACATACTGTAG
The DNA here is from genome assembly GCA_029814665.1 of Acanthurus lineatus. Taxonomy (NCBI): domain Eukaryota; kingdom Metazoa; phylum Chordata; class Actinopteri; order Acanthuriformes; family Acanthuridae; genus Acanthurus; species Acanthurus lineatus. The sequence continues at coordinate 14,783,943 of JAPZDV010000025.1, forward strand.
ATGGATATCTTCCATTACTGTGGTGTCATAGAGATCAGTATTGAGAGACCCAGTGATTCCCAGGGATGCAGACCGATGGCAAGCAGTAAAAGGAGATCCAGCACTCACTTTCTTTTGAATTTCTGTTCAGGATCACAATTGAAAAATGTTTCCTGAGATTGGTATCCTTTTTTGCATCCGATGTCTTTGATTCCATAAGGTGAAGAATTTCTTTTTCTCTGATTTGTCCACATTTTATGTTATGTGATGATTCATTCCAGTCTCCGTTTTTATCCAAGCGTAGATATTTCCCTATTTTAGATCATGCAGAGATTCCTTCTGAGTAAAGCGGAAGAGATGAGTAGCAATATATGAGTCACATAGATAAAACAATGGCTTTGTATCATCAAGAGGTCTGTTAGAGAGTTTGCCTGTCACAACAGCCATTTAGAAAACAAAGAGAGCCGGATAATGGAAATCTCTGTGAAACCCAAATCTCTTAGATGTACAGAAACAGAACAGAGTGAAGAGGATCCTAGACGAGATAAGAGCTGATCGAAGTCGATTTCACAAACCTCCACTCTCAAGTTTCTCTTCTTCTGTGCTACTTTGTGATACTGAATCTAATTTATTCACTTGGCATAGCTTGTGCAGCATTGCTGAATTAAGGGGACTGGAAGCTGTGAATTGCATTTAGCAGCTGAAGGAGTTAACGACATGCCAGGTGGGTGATATGAAAGCCTTACTTCAACGGTGAAAGAGGGAATACAAAGTTAATCTAAAAGCAGTGGGAGGTGTACGCTTCAGTACACGATAGGACGTGAGGGAGGCAGCTTACATTCCATGCAAAGCGTAGCTTTTCTGCAGAGACCTTAATGAAAACCTGGGTGAACATTGTCATCCTTGATGTCCCCTGTTGTGCTCTGCTGACTCTCCCTTGATAACTCATGGAAAACCTCTTGTCAATGCTTTATTGAACTTGAAGATAACAACAGCTGGTAATGCTATCATTTCGACAAAATGTGTAGCTCACAGTGTCTCTGCATTTATCAGCTAATTTGTGGGTTTCAGGTAAGAAGAGGGAGGAGCTGGACAAAAACTAAAGGAGATTATGGACGCATGACCTGCAGTATGTCCCCTATCAAGGAAATGTCCCAGCTTTTACTATAGGACTCAAAGCTGCTACGATATCCAACAATTATACTGTTCATTCATCCAAAACAGCATGAATTTTCCTTGTTGACACTTGGGTTGTAATAATTACTGTTATCAGGCATTTGGTAGTTTGGTTGGCTGTCAACAAACTTGAAAGATAAATGTGCTTTTTGTTGTTGTGCAATAACATGTTAATAAAGAGAAGGTGAGATATGTTGTGTTTAATGAATATGGAGATGGCACTTTTGCTTAATTCTCTCTGCCAGATCAATCAACTGCCATTCAAGCAGAGAAATACACACTGTAAGCCAAATTAGCACAATCCATATGGCAAATGTACACAGTGAGAGGCACATGTTGTAGCTATCAGCTGTCGTTCTCCCTCAGTTCTAAATGCCAACCAAAGCTTGATATTTTTCTGCCTGTTTTGTTGGCTGCAGTTTTTTTTACTGCTAACATGTGTCACTGTGCAGGCTCAATGTAAAGATTTTATGACATGTAAGTTTACCACTATCACAAGAGTTCTTAAGAGATATGATACTGGGAGATCAATGTCTGGTATGTATATGAGCTAGAACATAGCCACTCACTTGCTGGCTTAGCATAGCATAAAGGCTAGGAAATAGCTTTGTTTTTTCTGGTGAGCCACTGTCCCTCTTATGACTGCTCAACAGCCCTGGCATTTAGTTTTAATTAGATGAATGTTTACAAGTTGCAGTGCGTAAAACAAAACTTTGTTGTCAGTTTTATGGTTTTCGAAGGTGTCTTTTAGAATCTTGTCCTCTCCAACTCAACCAGGAAGTCCCTCTCACTTCCTCTTCCTGCTTTAGGAGAAACCAAGGTGGCAGCTTAAATAATGTATCAAAAACACAACGATGCCCCCTTGTGTTTTTGAGACCTCGTTCTCTTTAGCCTGACACAAATATTTTGCTCCCAAAAACAAAATCAAAAATAACTAATTCGTGGAAAGTAGAAAGTAACTTCTACTTTCAATAATTTATTTATTAGACTTTTTTACTTTTACTCGACTCCCAAATAGCAATTTGTTTTCAAGTCTTTTCAAACTGAACAAGTTTACATCTCCAACCATTGCAGAAGTCTGAAAAAGAGGGCAAATAACCCATTTCCTATTTTTAAGCCATTTTGATAGTTATGAGACAATTAGTTTTAATGTAATGAGAGAACAGGGTTGATATGTGGTATCACTAGCAAATCGCAGTATTATAGACAGTCCTTATATGCCATTTCACACACAGTGTTAAGATATCCTTAAATATCTTAAATTATCGATTTATCTGCAATTTATCCCCAAAATTCATCATAAAATTAGTCAAAAGTGTAAGGTGTTAGTGTTATTGTGACCCTTCATGACATGTGACCCTGCACTTTCCTTTACAGTGAACTCTCTGTCCACAAAAGTGAGCAAAAGCTGGTGTTTGTAGTGGAACATGGGAATGAGGTTTCATTGTGTTTCATTGTGTTTGTTATATTTTTGTTCCTGTTACTTCTGGTGAGACTACTGGTGGGTCAGACAGCTGCCAGCTGAATTGAAACCCCAGTCACACCAGAACCAGTTGAGGTCACATTCAATACCACACTAGCGTGAAAGATTCGTCGATGTCAGAGTGCTACAGATGGTCCACTGTCTTTTACGCTCACTGTCAATATTTTCCTTATAGCCATTTATGCTCTCCTGTCACCCTCTCTCCCTCACACACACGCACACACACACAACCTCATAATCCCCTTTATCTCAAGGCGCCATAACAGTGTGAATATTTCCTATTGGCAGGATGCAGCTTGCAAGTAAACAGACCCCACAGACATTTATATGTCACATATCATTACAATAATGTGCTGAAAGTAAATGATTTTATGGAGCATGTATCACAGCCCTGTTATCCAGTGACAGTGTTTTACACTGGGAGGCATTAGAGAGTGACAATGTATAAGCACGTTGAGGAGTTTTTTTATAAAGCTAAACCTAAACAGCAGCATGAACTCTAAACAGAGTTCATGCTGCCCTGAGGCTCATGAAGGCATCACTGATGATTTCTACAACTTATAATATCTTTTCCAAGCAAATAAATGACATACATTGTCCACATGTATCATTTAAACAAATGAAGAATATTAACTGAAAGAGAAGTACAACATTTGTATTATTTTGTCACATGCATCTTGGACCGTGCAGGTTTCAAAATATGAGAAAGATTATGCCGTTTCAAATTTAAAAAAAAAAACATTTTTTCTGGAAAAAATATATATTTGCTAAGTAGAAGCTGATGACTCTTTCTGTGGCTATGTATCTCCAAAAAAATTAATTTCTAACCCTCCCTACTCTGATATATTGCAGTTGTTGCCTAGAGCAATATGTTTTCCACACCTGTGCAACACACATTTGAAAATTTCTTAAATGCAAACTGAAAAAATCTTCCATTTAAGATCTATACAGAATGACTAATTTGTAGCAGTAGGCAGTGGGATGCTAAGTCATCTGCTAGTTGCTCCTCTGATGTGTCTGTTCAGGTCTGCAGGGTGGAATGTAGGTAAGTAAGTAGGTGAACCAAATCTGTTCTGTTGAGCTTGGACTTTTTCAAATCCCTCCTAGCTCAAAAAAAAATCTTGCCAGATGGACTGAGAAAATTAATTAGCCTATCCTCCCCTCCTATCTGAAACACAAAGAAAGAAAGAACTGGTTCTTAAACTAAGACACAAAGTATTAAAGTGAGTTTACAGAAACACAGCAGAGAGAATCATTTTTCTCCTGTCTGACACTGGAGCAAAGATTAAACCCCACAGCTGTGTGAGGTAAAAGTGAATTCCTTCTTAAAGTGCACTTACTCATTATATAGCTTGTCATCAACAGTGGACTAATGGCTGCATTCAAGCTTTAACTACAGTGCAAACAGTAACACAGGTAATTTGCTCCTCAGCCATTAACAAATAAAAGAATAACATCTTAAACAGTTATGCAAAAATTTGTCCAATGATAAAGGATATTTAACGCAATTGACTGAAAAATACGTCTCACTTTTCAACAATGAGACATACAAATATCAGCAATGTTGCAGAACAAACACAAAAAACATGCATAAAGAAAACAGTTACTGGCATCCAAACTACTACTTGTGGCATTGAGTTGGATTAAATTGAGGCTTAATATTTAACAGTGTCTTCTGACTGTCCCTCAGTAATTCATTAGTTCAACATCGCCCCAGACTGTTTCTGAAAGCAGCCACATTAGTCCACCAACATGCTCAGCCAGTTCAACGGGCAAAACTACAAATAAACAGTAAAACAACTAAAAATATGGCAAAACTTACAGCTTCCTAGTCTGAATTTGGGTCACAGACAGCCAATATCGATCCATCCAATCCATGTTTTTTACTGTGTATTGTGTTGTTTTTCTCTACAACAGCATTAATCTACCTCTGTGTATGAAATGTTCCCCATAAATAATACTGCCTTGCCTTGCCATCCTTGAGCTCTACCGTTTCTGAACCTTATTGACAGAGTTAACTAAAGTAAAAAAGCACACACAGGTTTCCAGTCACTGTAGAGACACTTCTGTCACATTTCAGCAACAAAATAAAGTTAATCCGCTGGGTCCTGACATTTACAGACGGTGGGAGTGGATGAAGACTTTTGTGTTGGTTGAAATTGGCTGCTTTACTTGTTCCTTCCACATCTTTGTACTACAAAGGCAAGGAAGCAAGGTGGGTGTGACCGTCACAAAGGTGGGGTTGGTCACTGAGCCGGAGGTGATGCTGAGTTACAAAGTGGTGAAGAAAAGACAGGACTGCTGACAAAGTGTGTCAAAAACAACTCATGAGCTGAGCTTTTTGCAGGAGTGAATCATTTCCTTTATGAACTGTGAATATTTTACATGCATTTAAAAAGACAGGTGACATGACACTGAAGGAAAAACCCAATAAAGGGGTTTAGGTGGGGTCAGTGTTCAGGATATTGATATTAGTTGATTCAATATCCGCAAAAGTGACCTAGATAAGTTGGTGTGTGTGTATGTGTGTGTGTGTGTGTGTGAGTGAGTGAAGTGAAGAGGACTTGTCTGATGCCACCACTGGAGGCCAGTGCAGTGGGATCTACACTGTAAAAATAAGCTGCTTGTCTTCACAGCAGTCACTGAATGAATTTCTGGAGAATCAAAGTAAAATTCCAACTTACTCGCCTCGTTCTCACATACCTGAGACTTGCATATAAAAGTGATTTGGGACAATACTTACACTTTTCACCGTGGCACAGATAACTGAATCCCAAATAGGTGCCAAACTTTGCCTCACAAAATGAAACTTACTCTTTGAGAGAGAACATTTCTTTATAGCTATTTCTGCTTCTGCTTTTCTCTCCTCAGGAGCCAGTTACTGCCTGCACTTAAGGAGAAATTTAATCTAACTTGAGAGTAGAAATAGTGGAGGAAACTGAAAGACTGATTTGGTTGGCAGAGTTGCGCTGATAAGCAATGAAAGATGGATTTCTGAAGGTAAGCTGTGTTTACTGTAGTTTATGTGTTTCACACTCTTCCTTCCAGCTCAAATCTACACAGAGGAGCCATCAAGTTGCACTTATCAACCCGCCTCAGTCTGTCTGTTCAAAAGTATAATTTATTTTGTGATTTTGCCTATTTCAGGGAAAAAAAACTTTATTTATTTCGGTTATGTGTGTTGCTCTCTCATTCTGGATTTTTGTGCAAAGAGCATGTAAATCAAAGTTTGATATAAAGGAAAACATAGAATGAGGAAGCGATAAATAATACTTTTGTATGTAATTCACATACCTCCTTATCATCTGACCCATTTACTTTAGTTTTTGCCTCTTCTATGATTAAAGTATTACATTTATTTTGACCTTGCCGCCGTCTCTTCTGATCTTTATTTATTCAGTCTAATCTTTTAATCACCTCATGTGTTGAGCCATTTTTTATTCAAATTAATTTGTGATTTCAGTCTCTATCATCTCTGCAGCAAGTCTTGTCCTTCTGTTAAACTGATTAAAGTCATCTGCTCAGGCCTTTAATTTCTCTTGATTATGAGGCTCTCTCTAACTTTGTTTCAATTACAATGGCTTTGTATTTTGTATTATAGTAATCACTGGAGATTGCCCTCTTTGTTTCTGGCACTTACTGACATGAGCTTAAAAGCCATGATGCATAATACCAAAAAAATCAAACTCAAGCCAAACAGAAATGCTTGTATTTACTGTTACAAATATACTCAAAATTTGCTAAAGTAAAATTTTTTAAAAGAGACAAAAGTATTTGGACACTGAATCAGTAATGCGATATTCCTCACCATCACCACCCAGGTGCCCCCGCAACTCCCTTTTAAGTAAAAAGTTTGCTGCCAAAGATGGATGAATGTAGCTGCACTGAGCTACTCTGTGAGGTGAAAGTGAAAGCAAGAGGCACAGCATCAGTGGAAAAACATGAATATAAACTCAGTCAGCCTTTTCTAGGTAATTACAATTAAGTGTTGATCAACAGAAGTTTATCATGTTTGTCTCCCCCCAAAATATACAAATGGTATGACAAATGTCAGAGAAATGACTAAGTATAAGAAATATTCACCATCTGTGTATTACAGTCAGTATGTAATGAGATGCTGAGACATGGTGTAAGGACTTTCAGCTATCTTCTGTAAAAAGCATTCATGCTGGTCAACCAAACCATAATCTTTCCTGCACATCAAACATTCATTATCACTAAGTTACTATTCATCTATAAATTAAATCAAGTCATATTTACAAATGACATTAGATGCATCGCTTTTCATATCAAAATCCATGCTCTGCCCTGAATATATGCTGTGGTTGCAGAAGTGAGCTGAAGCTGAATTGAAAATGTAAACAAAAATGATTTTTTTGACAGACCTTTTTTTTTCCTGCAAGACTTTTTTGTCCTGAATCTCTTTTGCAAGGCAGATGGACTCGATTGGGCAGAAAGTCTTTTAAGCCTTGTTAGGGCTTCACTGCTCTAACCTTTGGGAAAATGTCAAGATTATTCACAGAGGGAATCCCAGCTGAATCAGTTAGATGGATAGATTTCCCTGGTCTTAAACCTGGAAGGTAAAATAGCAGTGTTGGCTGAGACAATGACAGCACTGACCCAGCAAAGCTTCAGTCAACACTGCTATTTTACAACAAACTGAAATATTATATTATTTTAAGTTCATGATGTGTATCAAAACATCATACTAGGTCTTATTTTGGAGAGTGAGTCTTCAGAATCCTACTAACGGTCCAGTGTGTAAGATTAGGATGGTTTACAGTCGGAACTGAAATACAATAATTCTGACTACATTTTTTATTTGTGTATAATCAAGTGATCAAATGAGAATCTTGTTAAAATTGTCTTAAAATGATTTTTTTATATGGAGAAGGTTCCCTTTCATAGAGTCCCTAATGTTGCACCACAGTGTGTCTTCTTGAGCTTTGCAGCCACTGCAGGTTCTTCTACACTCTTGAAAGAGGAGGATGAGCTGAGAGATATTTGGTCAGATGTAATCTGCAAGCTCACCACTAGACTGCAGTAAATCCTACAAACCAAACCTTAAGGGGTTCATGGCCATTAAAGCAACTCTACATGTTGGTGTTCAGCACTGTGTGTCTCTGAGATAAATGCTAAAAATAGCATGCCAAAAATAGCATGCTAACATTCTCACAACAACAATGCCAACATGCTAATGTCTACCATGTATATTGATTTGGGTACTATGATCACCTTCTTAATTTAACATGTTAGCATTCTGACGTATGAGCACTGAATACTAAGTAGAGCTGACACCAATGGGAATGTCACTAGTTTCGCAGGATTCTGGTCAAAGAGTAAAGTGGTGATGCCAAATTAAAAAAATGACCCCTCAGTGTCTTTATAGTTCAGTCTGACAGCAACATGTGTCACAAACCTTTCAATCGCTGATGAGACAGTGTACTCAAATCTTTTAACCTGCAGGTGGCGCTACATAATAACAGTCAGTGGATTACTAAAGTCATTAGGATTCATCCTTTGAGAGCCATGAAAGTCTGTGTAAAGATTCATTGAAATCCTTCAAATTATCATTGAGATATTTCAATCTGGACTCAAAATCGACCGCATCTGTGGGTTTTTATGTTTCAGAGCAGCTGAATAACCCTCCTGCTAAATAAAACATGGTGGAAGACATAAAACATTAGTGTACAATGCTGCAGACACATTCACTTTGTGAATGAAAGTATGCACTGAACAGTTTCACTACACAATGAAGCGACTTTTGAGAATCATTTATTCTCCTCAGCTGTGCTATTCTCACAGTTTTCTCCTCCTATCTTCATGCTGTTTCAACTCTTCCAGCGGTTATCTGCAAACCTATAGGGTGCAGTCTGAAATACCTCAACTCAATCAAACAATCAAGAGTGAGTATTCTCACCTGTTGCTTTGTTCAGAAATTTTTTACAAGTCAACCACGTGATTGAAGTCTCTGACTACCAAGTGGTATACATGTGTATGAGCATTTTGATTTCTGTTTTTTCTCAGATTTAAAGCCTGATTCTGAGGGGATATATGACCATATTTATGTGCTAGGTGTCAGCTGCTACTGCTGATAACACAGGAGGCACCATTGAGTGTTTTTACATCACTGACATGAATCCACAGAGGATTTCGCTTTCATCATGAGTAGCTGGGCTGTCTCAGTCACTTGCCGAGTAAAGTGTATTGGCAGCACAAAAAAATAAAAAAATAAAACCCATGTTTAAAAGCCCACAATTGTTTTTTTTTCTCTCTCACTCCTATACAGATTTAGCTGAATTTAAAATCCTTTCATACATGATAGATAGAAGAACATCTACCCTACTGCAGTGTCTCAATGCCCTTAATCGGGTCAAAAGCATTTATTTCCATTTCTACATGTATTGCAATACATTTCAGCCCACGCTTGGTCAAATTGAGACTGAATATGCTGGTCTGATAGCATTAAATAATGACCTTACAACACACTGACCATTACCACCAATTCACCAACACCCTATAGAACTGACAGTGGGTCTATACATCTAAGAAAGGAAGCGAGGCACACAGTATTCAAAAAGCACTCTGTGGAAACTGTCAAACCTCGATTTTCCCTTCCTCTCTGTCCTTTTACTCACATGGTTGAGCTTGATTGATACTGCGGCACACCATTCCCTCTTAATCCTATGCATTTTTAAAGAACTAGTGGGACACTTGCTGGGAACTCATTTCCAATGACTCTAACCATATTGTAATAAGGCAGCGATAGTGCTGGCGTGGCGCTTTGTATTGATTCAAGGCAGAGGTTTCTGAATTGTGATTCATTACAAAACCCAGCAAAGCAAAATAGAGAACTAAAACACCCTCTTGTGTAGGAAAGTTTGTGGGGATGTGGGATATATATGAATATTTTTTGTCTTCATTTCCACCACCTACAAATGTTCTGTAAAAAAAAATACATCAATTCACAGTGGTAGCTGTTGGAGAATATTAGCATTTCATGCAAAGAAATTACATCCAATTACTTAGAGTTAGCATTTTGTAGTTGCTCCATTTGCCAATATTGAATGCATATTTCAGTGCACACTAACTAAGGAAGAGGCAAAGACTCTATGCAGGCTGCACTAAATATTTTAACACCTTTGAATATTGTTCTTGTACTGAAACTGTTGTTCATCTTAAAATGCCTTTAGCAGCTTCATCTCTCAAATTGTTCCTCCTGTTGAGAAGAGCGTATTCCACAGAATAATTTACATATGGCAATCAGTGAATTATTAAACACATGTGAGAGGAGATGCCATAAATGCACACTTTTGTTTTTTCTTTGTATACACAAACACAATACCGTATAACTCAGCACTGGAAGAGTCACCAGCGTAAAAAACTCTGATCATTATCCTGAAAACCAGCACAGCTGACGCCTCTGAGGGATGTTTGTTTTGGAGTTTGTGGTGCTCAGCAGCAGCAGAGTCATCTGATTGGAGGCTAAAATATAAAGCCATCAATACTGAAGAAACTGGAAAGACTTTTAGCAGCAAAACTACAGTGTCAACATGTTTTATGTGACTGTACTTTTGTAGTTTGGTCTGTTTTTTTGGGTCATTAGCAGCACTGGGCGCAGCAACAGATCACATGCTGCAGTGACTTTATTTGCAATATAAAGTAACCATTTCCCTATTAAAGTGGAAATTGTGAGGTTTTTATAAAAATCTCAGGCAAGAGGATATAACTGCTAAAAGGTCAAGTCACCAATTATTTGCATTGTGGCTTCTCAGTGCAGCTGATTGTCCAAGATCCAATTCACACACATGCCAACACACACACACACACACGTACTCAGATTTGTGAGGAATGAAATGGAGCCTGCAATGGAGAAAAACAAAACAGTGTGCATACGCAAGAACACAACCCAAATACTGAGGCAAAACAAAGCCTTTCTAAGGGTCCCTCTATCTTCATTTGGCTGACAGGCGAGTCTGAGTGTGTGACAGGCTCAGATGAAAAGTGTATCTGGGCAAGCTTTCTAATGAGAGCAGGGAGTTGTCGTTACAGCTTTAATCTTGAGCTCATAGCAGAGGGGACATAAAGAATTTGCTATCCTGATGTTAAATAATGGCAGATTGTAATAAAGTGACGCAAATTGATATTAATGTTATTGTTGGAGCAGTCGGGTCAGGAGGCGTACAAACTATGGACATGTTAGTTGGAGGAGCTGCGTAGAAATAAAAGCTTTCTCTGCCAGAGGGCAGATAATCGCAAAGCCGGGCCCATTCACACACGAGACATCCTGAGGAATTGCTTTTTCAGTTGAACAAGTTTTTTTGTTGCATCCAAAAAGGGAGCTGTTAGCATATTCATTGTTGCAGCATTGTTAAAGCAAAAGCATTGTGCTGTCAGTGTGTATACTATGCCCTATATTGGGTAGCTAACTGACCCAGTGTGTTGCCTGAGGACATGCTTGATAACAATTGGTGGAATAATGTAAAAAGATTGCATGGAAAGACTGTTCAGCTGCACTGCAAAGAGAAAAACAGATCGCCACAGGCAGTGTCCCTCCATATCTCTCTCTCCCTGGCATTTCCTCTCCTTCCCCCTCGTCTCTCGTCTCTCGCTCTTGCTGTCTCCCCGCATGTTTATGTATGGCCATAGACAGTTTCATATCACTTGTGTACCCGCAGCTGTGTGGGTGTCTGCATGTGTTTGTTTGTTTCTGTGCGGGTCTTTGTGCTATTTCCTTATGTCAACATCGCTGTGGACCACATCAAAGCAGCAGAGACTCCACAAACCTTGCGACAGCTGAGCTGTGTTTTTAATAGTTTCACTACTGTGAAATCACACAGTGACCCACGCTTCAGTCAGTGTTACATTCTGCAGTGGTCAGAAAAGCTCGTTACTGCACTGTTAGACTGGACGGAGACCTCATTTACTTTCTGCCCTTTTTTTTGTGCACAATATTTCACTGTGTGGTATCACAGCGTTGCATTTGAGCTGCTCCACTTTCATGTTGCCACCTTTAATATTGTCACACTTGAGCAGATTTGCACTTTTTAAAGCAAACTTTGCAGCCGGGCTCCATGCCTATATATATTTTTTATATATATATATACATATATTCTGCCACTGTGTGCAGATTTGTATGTTTTCATTCCATCTGTACCTTTGTGAGCTTCATCATGACCACATATGTTGCCATCTTGTTCAGATATTCTTTAAAGTAGGTTTGAAACTTTAAATATGCTAAATTTAATCCTATTTCTATTACATATTGTCAGTAATTTCTTACAATTAAAATTTTTATATTATTCAAATGAATTAAAAAAAAGAGGACTTGCCCTTTTTAGCTTTATTTAACCTAAAAAAAACCAAACAAATCTGTATGTTTGTATTGCCTAAGAATGAGCCTTGTACATCGACAGAGGGACCATCATCTGTCCTCTTTCACAGAGTCTACCATTTTGCACAGCCATGATGTTACTAAAGTGGCCTAGAATGGATAAACCAAACACTGGCTTTAAAGAGGGAATTTTGTGTTTTCCACAAGTTTCACTGCCATCTAAAGTTCTCCCACAAACTTGTTAGGGGAGGGTGAGCGAAGGATTTTCCTGCAATTTGCAACTTCACAGTATGAAGCCGCTAAATCCTACACACTGGACTTTTAAAACATGAGTCTTACAAGACATGAGACTCAAAAGACTCCAAATCTCTTTGAGCTGTCTTTTACAAGAGAGACGTAAGGAGGGGGGGATGCATAAACAGCATTATAACAGGATATTTCAGTAAGATTACACAGTTATCTCATATATATATCAATCTGGTCAAGTTTGCAGTAGAGCTGATAGCACACAAAATGGTTTCATCAGTGTAATGGATGATTAATGGAAAATGTTCATTAATTTAATATAGACAAAGAGCAGTCGGCCTGATATTAATTCTTATCGACGCCCACACATCAACTGCCTGGAGATTTCAGGCAGAATCATCAAAAGCAATGAAAAACAGCTTACCTAACCAAATATTATGACCAGCAGTATGAAGACCTTGGATAGATCTTCAGAGTGCAGAGCAGTTTTACTTTTTATGAAACTCTTAAGGACTTTATTTAAGCATCTGTGGAGTCTCAGCGTCATTTGCATGTAAGAGATTGTAGAGAAATTCAATATAAGTTCAATATAATTATGTTTACCAACTGCTTTTGAGCAGTAAGACTTTTTCAGAATAACACTTGATTAATATGTTACTCTTCCTCTCTCTCTGCATTGCCAAACATTTGCTTTCTGGCTGTGTTTCAGTGACGTCTTGGACATTTATATTCCTTGGACAAGTGGCTTAACACTGGTTCCACAGCATCGCCCAGTGGGAGGCCACAAGTCAATACAGGGGGGTGTGCACAGCAATAACTCCTCTGTCCTTTACATTGTGCATTAACCAAACACCACTGTGTGATGGAGGGGATTTCTTATGCCTGCTCTCAAGCTCAAGGGCGTGCAGAGAGATTGCTTGGTCTGCTTTAAGCAAAATGTTAACCTTCGGGAAAAAAAGTATGTCCTTACATCTGTTCACCTTGTCTGCTTGCAGCTATGAACTTTTGTACTTGTTTGTGTATTTTTCAAGACAAAATTCCTTCCTGGGAGTTTGGTTTAGAAAATACAGCCTCATAAATACACATGATTGGTGCTTGAAACAGTATGGTGGGTAAAAACTTAAGAACAGTAAAACCACTGACTCAAACCTTCACCTCATGATAGAAAAAAACGGGATAGAGCAGCTGATAAAAATCGAAAAAAAACCCACCAAGTAATACTGAGACCATGACTATCTGTGGGAATGAGACAGGTAACCGGGTCTAAAAGGATTTAGGTGACATTATCAAGAAAATACCTGTCAAATCCAAACCGAGGAGTGAGAAAATAATTATGGATAAGATAGGAGATTCTGTTTTTTTCCCGTTTGTTCTGTGGGTGCTTAAAAAACAGCCTTGTTACCCTGGAGAATTCTCCAGCATAAATATTGCTATCCTTTCATAGAATAAGTTATGCATTAACTTCATTTTGACTGAGAAGTCTTTAAATTGATTCCAAGGCTCATTTCTCATTTTGTTGCCCTCAGTTAAGAAGTTTGATTTGAGCCTGAGTTGAATTTAAAATTCAGGGCATATTAGCATTTTACAAGCCTGTTGCCTCCAAATGGAGCCTTAACCTATGCAGTTTATACAGTGACATAAGCAGCTGCACTCACTGGAGCTCTCTATAGGTGTAAAAAGACATTTGTCTTATTGATATGAATATTTGACCTATTATAGGGACATTATGTAGGTGAATCTTCGTAATACATAAAGAAATGTGTTAAAAATAAAGCTGTACAGGCAGAGAGAAAGAGCAGCCAGGTGAAATCATGAAGTCATGAGGTTTTCCAGATTAAAGTAATTCCTTCCTTTTCCCCTTCACAAAGCCTCCATGAGCTCACCTTCTCTTCTCTGGACGCTAACATGTCTCTCATATCATCTCACTAAGGAAGCAATAGGAATAGGTCTTTTTGCCATCATTATTCTGCTGACTGGCTTCTCCTCCCTGCCCCAGCTCAAAGCAGACATAGCAAAGGCCGATTTAATGTGAAGTTAAGTGATGCTGAGGCTGCAATAGCAAACAGTGTAGAGCACTGATGTCTGCAGAAGCAGCCCAGGCTCTGCGTTAAAGAGCAACCATTAGCCCTCTTTTTAATGAAGCGCATCACATAATGATATCTATTCTTTTCTCTTTACCTCGATGAGAAGAAAGGAACAAACTTCCTGGCTCATAAAGCTGCCATTCTCTGGTGTCAATAGCTGCTCAGAGATGGCTCGGCAATGGAAACTAAAGCCACTAAGGAGCAAGTGGTGCTTAGGATCCAGATGGCCAAAACCCAGGGTGCAATCACACAATGTGATTTTAAACATCACGACCAAAACAAACTGGTGATAACGCTACACACTGAAAAGAGTGACTGGATCGTTAGTTTTGCACTTCTTTGAGCCAAAACAGGTCATATATTTACACTGATTTATGTTTCTTTACAGTGTGCATCATCACAAAATCCTCACATGCCGCTCACATGCTTTTGGCAAAGTGATTACACGACACACTATTACACCAGAATTTATCAAGGCTTATCTCCCAGGAGTCTAGTGGCTTTTTAGTTGTTACAGAAATGTTGCCGACACAGTCTAATAGAAACTGCACGTAATTACACCTCTAATTTGCATTATCACATCTGTTTTAAAAGAAATATAATGCCAAACAGATTATCCCTTGTGAGAATTACAAGCTTTTGAAAGCACCCATATAATGTCGGCTGTGGCTCCAGGGGGAGTTTTGTAAAGGGAACAACAACCTGATTGATGTCATAGTGTCTTTAGCTTTAAACTTGGACTTATATGTAACATTTCAACTTTAAAATTTAAAATGGGTGGAATGGATTTCCTGTGAAGTAGACATTGAGGAGGCAGGGGGCTAATGAAAAACTCTTGTGTTGCATCATGGGGAATGTAGGATCCCAGCATTTTGGAACTCGATATGAGCTATTTAAATCCCCCTTTTTAGCTTTATGTTAGTTTAATGTAAAATTCAAGCTGTAGCCCTTTAAGTTATTCTCTGATGACAAGTCTCTACAGGAATAATTGTGGTGGAATGTAACCGACAACATTAACTGAAGTGCTGCACTTAACTACAACTTCATGTTATAATTTTATACTTTTGCTTCACAACATGTTTGAAGTGAAATATTCCACTTTGTTTATCTGACAGCTTTAGTTATGCTCGGCAGATTAAATGCACTGCACACTCTCACAGGAGTTTTTTCTCTGACAGGTTAGATCTCCAGTCAAGTGACTGATTAATTTCTCAAAGCTCCATGTTCACGAGTTATGATGTATCAGATGACATTTTCAGAAATGGTAGAGGCCACAGGGGTAAACCAGCTCTCAATACGCATTTTACTGTAATTTTAGAAATATTAAGTTTTTCTTTTCTAATATTAGAGCATCAACACGCCAGCGTTAATGTTAATATTTGCATGTGTAAACTGGCAAATTAACCACTTAAGCACCAAGCATATCATGAAGGTGACTTTTAATGTCCTTTTCACAAGTTCACCAGCTCCACTTAAAGGCAGCTTACTGATAAGATTAAAAATAAGGTAAGTCATCAGACCCCAACAGATGCAACAAAGCATACAAAGTGACAAAGCTTTTGCTTCACTACCAAATACAATATTAATATTCTGCTAATACTTTAATGCTTCAGAGTTAACAAATTAAAAGCCTAATAAGAATACAACAGTGACAGGATGCACTTTGCATAAGTAACACGCACTTTTGATACTAATACTACATTTTTACCTCTTATTTCCTCTACATAAGTCATACATTTAATGTCGGATATTTATGTGTAATAGTACGTGTAGAGTGTTTGGTATTCTGTGACACTGCTACTCTTAAGCTCAGATCTCTGGGTATAAAGTATTATGTTATAGGTGGTCCATGTGGTTCATGTCCATGAAATGTAGAACCCAACCTGTTACATTTTAATGGTTCTTGTCATTTGCATTGTTATGATTTTTCCATATAATGTTTTTAGCCCTCAGAGCAGTTTTCATCATTGATAATGGATTTTAAAATTAACAGTGCATTAGCTGCTCTTTCCAACTTTTTATACACTGAACCAATGTTTCATTAAAAGGATGCCTTCACAGGGACCAATTAACATAAGAAGGCACTCAGTAAACCAAAACCTTTCACTGAACTCACCACATTTGATCAGCTTTCAATAACAGCATTCAAAGCTCCCCTTAAGACTTATTTTTAAAAGACTCAGATTGCCCAAAACATTAAAAACACATTAGGTTGCACATAATTTATAGTCAGTTAAGTTCTTTGAGGAAGAAAGGTCTTTGAGAAAGAGAAAAGAGGGATAAACCCAGACACTTGAATGTGAGGAACAATGTAAAGTACATCCAGAGACAGACAGCACAGTTTCATGAACACCCCTCTTTGCATGAAAGACCTAGAGAAATCTGTGAGAGGGAGATGCAAAAAAAAAGGAGGTGAATCAAACCAAATGTGAGCTCCTTGTCATAAGAGGTGCATTAGTACTGAAGCGCTTTTATGTAATGAGAGCCACTGCGCTAACCTTTAGAAAGACGAGCATAACAATAGACTATGCAAAGCCACCCATTTTTGAGTCAGGTGTTTATCTCTGCTGGCAAAGTAAAGAATGTTTTTCACACTTCCAGACGGTGGCTTATTTTTGAGATCGCTCTGAAATGGACTGTTCAGCTTTATTTGTGCAGCTGCTGAATTCTCAGTTTTGGTGACAGCAAAGGCATAACAGTGGCCTATTATTTCCTTATGCAACGAAAAGCAAGGAGTATTTAGAAGTGTGACACAGATTTTGGTGAGTGTAGGGAGATGAGCACAATGGCAAGTCGCTCCTGCTCACATTCCTCTTTCAAAGCCAAAGAAATGTGGTGAAATTTATTTATTATTATTATTATGAGTACTAGTTTTAGTATTTGTATTTTATTGCATTGTGCACGCTTAGCAGCAGAAAAAAAGAATCTCTATTTGTGTTGTTCAAGGGCTCATCCACCACATCTGAGGTAAAAACCCTCATCTGCTTGTTTGAGTTCAAAAGCAACCAACTTCCCAACTCAGTTTCTGGCCTACTAGCTCCCCCTGCTGGTGGATAAAAAGAGAGAATTCAAAACAGAGATGCTTTTGTGTGTAGTCTGCAACTCCACGCCTCTTCACATTAATCTATTTCTCACCTAAAAATCCCTCTGGTGTGCGAGCGCTCTCAGCAGGTGATGTTGCTCAGCCACGTTTTGGAGAACAGCAAGATATACAATTTTTTCTCCTCATGTGGAGCAACGGTAAAGTCATTACTGGAAGAAATTATGCGTCCGCTGACATGGAATATTCATCAAAACGTTCAGAAGAAGATCCCTTAGCTCACGAGTCATTAAAATCTGAATAAAAAATAAATGACCATGGTTCATTTTGTCGGGTTTTGGTGTCTCACTCATAAAAATCAAAATCTTTGATAACTATCTATACTGGCAGTCGGGGAAACCACAGGAATGCAGATTATCTACATGACATACTGTGTCCGGTGAACTTCACCTTCTTAAAATGTAAGGAATGCCATTAAAATCTTGGTGATGAAAAATGGAGGGCCAAATGTACGAAACACAGATGCCCGTGACCTTGAAAGATGAGAGGCTTGATAGGCTTATTGATTAGCAACTCCCTGCACACTAAGGAATATTAAATGATGGCAAGAGGCAGGATCTGTCCTGGGCTCCTTCAGCTGTGGTGCTATCAGCCAGGAAATAAGAGCAGCAGACAATAGAGGAGGATGATTACGTTTTTTTTCTCATGCATGAAGTCTTCCTCTGTGAATTTCACACCTAGCATGAGTCCTATTAGTGGCAGCTGAGTTCTCTTCACCCCATGTTTTTCTGCAGGCTCCAGCGCCCACTAAAATGCACAGAGCCACAGAGAGAGAGAGAGAGGGAGAGAGAGAGAAGAGGCTTAATCTGAATGTTTCACTCTAAACTGGAATTATCAGCTCCCTCTTTAATCTTCGAGGTACGAAACATTTGAATTCTATAAGAGCCGCCTACTATGGTGGATTGTACTTTACCCGCCCACTGGAATGCCAGCCCTTCACATAGCTTATTTGGCCATACAGCAGTGTGCATGCAGCACACACCGTCCTCAGACATTGTTTAGTGTGTGGGAGCTCATTTTGGCAGTGTTTGACAGTTAAGCTTTTGTTTCTGGGAGCTTTATGTTTGTTAGTGTTAGCTAAGGCAAAGCACCACAGAAACAAGGAGAGGGAGCGAGAGGAGGACATCGAGCATGACGGGGGGAAAGTCACGATAGAGGGTTTGTAATGATTCAGGCTGGTGATAATAGCCTCTAAATGTAAGTGCTGCTGGTTATAAATCTGCCGTTATTCTACTTTTAATGAAAGAAATATGAGTAACAATGTTGTTGGCTCACATAAAGCAGGGGCACAGACGGTGCAGAACTAAAAATAAACTGCTAATATTCAGCGCTGAATGCAATTTCGTACACTTGAAAATATATGTGTCCCTGCTTGCAAACACTATATAAACATGATAGTCCAATAAAGCAGCAGTATCATCTCAGAACATCCAAGGCTAAAGCCTTTGCACCCACCCCGCCCTCTAATAAACTATGACAGCTGGTTTAGGGCCTCAGTTGTTCCAGGGGCAAAACAGCTCTAATCTGGTTTGGGGGCCGTAATGAAATGTGCTGTTCATAAGGCCTGTAACCATATTAGGAGGAGGGAAACTTGATATTGAGGTGGCCTCCATGGCAACAGTACTGGGGACTGTGTGTCCAATGTTTGAGAGGATTTTGAAACTGATTCGTCTGGCTTGAGGGGAGATGACAATGTGAAGGGGGGAGAATGTTGAAGGGGTTGCATTTGCACGCGGAAAATCCCTTTGGAAAATAACATTTGAATTCCTCCTCTGATCTTTTGGCTTTACCACACATGATCCTTGCTGTGGAGAGTCAGTTGTGTCTTAATAAACTCAAGATGTCGCTGAAATAATATCTACATTCTAGATTATTAAGAGTGGGGTTTAGGATTGTTTTCTAGATGATGAGTCTGTTTTTTCCCTGAACCTGTTGTCCAACACAACACAGAGTCCAAACGTCAAAGCAGAAGAAATTTTTGCAGACTCTTCATGTTCCCTTGCACTTTGCCCCTGATTGAGTATTCTGTCACTGTCACAGGTCAGTGACATGCCCTCTCCTTGCTCACCGCACTGAGGAAATTAATGTTTGTCTCAATGTCCTGCACAGTGTTGAAGGTCTAAAATGAATCCTCCCTGAGGCATGAGCAGCTTTAATAAGACATCCCTGCAAGAGAACTGATCATAGCCACGGAAGACATTAACAGAGGCCTAATAATTTCATATATATGATAAAATCCAGTTCTAACTACCTAAAAATTTCCATCCTGTTTGTAGACGAGGGAAGAAAGACAATGCTGTTGCACACCAAGGATCAACAGTTAGCTGAGCATTGAATTTATTGATTACACACTGAACAACCCTGAAGATAATTCCTACAAGTTCACACAGACAGAAAATCAATTATTTACTTTCAATAAAGAAACAGAAACTAAATTGTAACCTGCACTATTATCTATCCCCCAGCAAAAAACTGCATGTCTGTTACAAAGGCTCTGAACCAACAAACTGTCAGTGTTATGAATTAATTCAGTTGCAACTTAAACTGCTGGCTGGCACCACATAAGCCGTTCTGTGGATTTTATCCACAATGTCCAAATAATTACGCTTGTAGCAGATGAGATAGTACATTCATAAAGCAACATTTTGCACTCCATGTTCCTTCTATCAAAACAGAGAGGACTGTGATGGTTGTAAAATGACCAAGTGTCCCATTCTTCAAATACAGAAATGTATTGGTTGTATTGTTCTCTGGGCTCAGCAGTACGAAAAACAAGACACTAAAGGAAAGACAGTGAATACATACAGGTGTGGGAAGCTCCAAGCCACTGGTTCAGTTATGTGGATGGTACTTGGGTATATAAATTCAAAAGCTTCAAGCTGTTGGCTTTCACAAAATATATCAACACAGTGGATGATAACATCCTCTTCACAAAGGTGGATTTACATAATAACAAATTGGCATTCATGGACTGCGCCGTCTCCCCTCAAGAAGGAGGGAGCCTTGAAGTCGAGGTGTGCAGAAAGCCCACCTACACAAACCAGCGCCTTCTGTTTGATTCTTACCATCCACTTGAGCATAATTTGGCCAGAGTTTGAACTTTTTCCCACCGAGCTTAAAAAAAACCCAGCAAACACTGAGGCCAACACCAGGGAACAGACGCACTTCCAACAGGCTTTGAGAAGCTGTGGTTACTCTGCGTGAGCCTTTGTTAAAACCCAAACATCCCTAATGTGGCTGCTGTCTTTGAAAAGTACCAGAGGATTTGTGCAAACCACAACATTCTGGTTTTTGCAAACCTGGCAACACATTAAGGCAACGCTTAGTTCACCCAAAGGGCTGCATACCGAAACATCAGCAGAGCAACAGATGTAGTGAAGTGCAGTGAGGAGTGGATAGATCTGTTGGCAAAGCCACACTACCCTCCTCAAACGCATGGCACAGCATAGAGGAGCCGGCATCAGGTCAGCACCCAGCTGTGTTCATCCATTTACAGCACGAGGAACAGACTTAAGTGACAAAGTAAGACTGAGAATGGGTGGTCTGCAAAAATGGGGAAGAGAGGTTTCGACTGAGATCGGGACATCACACACACTTTCTGCCATGCTTGCTGTCTGGCTCAAGGTATGGAAATGTTGGTCAGTCTGTCCATTTTATGTTTCAGACTGAAATTATATCTAAAAAAGAATTTAATTAATTGACACAAAATATCTTTGAAGGTTTTTTTGGCTCCTTGAGGACTGACCTCCTGACTCTTCCTCATAAACCACCATTCAGATGATATTTGGAGTTTTGGGTGGAATGTCTTGACAGCTGTTGGAAAGACAAATAATGGGTAAAGACTTTCATGTCAAGATAAATTATAAAACCTTGAATTTTTTCTTCAAGCACCATCATCAGGTCAAAATAATTTATCACAAGTAAACAGAATTTCCATCAGCCTCAGCTTTAAAAGTCAGCTAATGTCAGCATGCTAACAAGCTGCTGGAAAACATGGTAAATATTAAGCCTGCAAAACAGGAGCATGATAACATTGTCATTGTAATATATTGTTGATGTGTGTGAGTGAGCCTCTTGCAGAGTTTAGACCTTTAGCCTCATTTAAGCAATCAGCTAAGCTAATCTGGCTCCCCTGCACACGTAGATTTGCGCCAATTAAAACTGTTTAGTTATGTGATTTTAATGGTTCTCATTAATATTGAAATTAATGGAATGGAAGGAAATTCCTATCAAGGTGAAACAAAAATTAAATCAAAGTCATTTTGGATGCTCTTCAGGTGGAAGGTTCTTACTTGTAATCAAGTGTTGTGTAATTTACTGGTTGTTAATTGGTGTTGATAAAACAGGAGTCCACAGACAGGCAGAGCTCGAATCGTCTGGGTAAATCAGTTCATTAAGATTCTCCACTCAACCATCCAGTTCTCATCCAGAAAGTGTGAATCCCTCTGAGATACCTGCGGAAAAGAAATGTGGAGATTCTGAACCTGTTCCTCTGTCTTTAGTTGTTTTATGTCCCAGCACATTGTCAAAAAAGTTTGTTTTCACCATTAACTACACATTTTATGAGCTAGTAACACAGACAAAACTGAGATGTCCAAAAATGCATCTGTTCTAAACATAAATATAGAACTGAGACATAAACAAACATCTTCCATTAATGATAGCCAGCCTCACCATAATAAAAAAAATACCTGGACAATGAAATTAATTTATTGCTCGGAAGTCCAAGTGATAAGAAATAAATGAGATACTAACCAAATCAAACTGGTTGACAATTTAATCTTGTTGTTTATTTCCTGCAATGGAAAAACCCACATGTGAACCCACAGTACTCTGATCTTCCTTTTGAGAAAATTCAGTAAAACTCATCAGTATGACATGAGATATACATAGTGTTGAAGGGAAAAGATGAAATTAATATTGTCAAGTTTTGCTGCTGGGGTTAATACATGGTATTGACACAGTTCAGATTTGCTCACCTCATGCTTCATTTTAGTCACGTTGTCTTGCCAATTTGGCCAGAAACAACAGTACATCACTGTGGAGCTGGGAAAAGATAATTCTACCACAAATTCAGGCTTATCACCCTCTACAAGACTCATTCTGATAGCAAAATACTGTTACTGATTTATAACGTTGTACTACTGGGTCAGAATGAGCAGGCAGAGCAGGGAGGTGACCGGCGCATTGCAAATGAAGAAAAAGAAGATAAACTAAAGCCCAGCCTTTGTATTTAAGTGCCAAAACATGTGCATAAATATGTATGCGGACTGAACAAGTAAATCCTCAGTGACCTGACCTTTAAATTAGCCTGTTTGTCTGTGTTCACAACAAGTTCACAAGTAGTTGTTTAAAAAGCTCCAAGCAGGATGCTACTAATGGCTCTGTAGTGTTTATTTGATGTACCACATGTTAATACCGTCCCCTTCTTCCTCTTCTCCCACTGCTCCCTACGCACACACTCTTCAGTACCCACCTGAGTCTCGTTCATGAAATAAAATCAAGTGTCATCATCCTCATCTTGCTTCGGCTCTGGTCCTCTGGGTTCTCTGCTCCTTGTGGAAAAAAAACGCACAGCTCAAGTACACACTACCTGTTTGGCTGGAGCTCTATTGCTCTGTGGAGGACTGCATATCAGGACTGAGCCACATTTGCATTGTAATTTTTAATTCTACACTATAACTTCCACAGTTTTAACTACTTTGTGCTTTTTTAACGGTCCTCAGTGAAACGAATGTGCAGATTCACAATAATCAAAGGATTTCATTATGCAAATGCGGACAAGAGTAAGACCCCAGACTTATAAAAATGTTCGCGTGGATGTTTGCTGATACACAATCTGTTGACTTGTGGATTTTTCACACGGTACAATACCTATTGAGGAGAAATGCATGCAAGTATTATTGGATTACCTGCACCCAACAGCTGGATAGGATACAAACAGTGCAGAGCATGCAGTTCTTTACATTTGGATTTTGCTTTAGACATGCAAATTTCTCCTGTGCTTACGCAGCATTTTCAGCAGTCAAATGTACATTTGACCCATAATAAAAAAAGCAAAATACTCTACAGTCTGTTGAATAAAAATTAAGTAATGATTAATATTATTTGTATCAGTACAAATGAGGCTGTGTGCCAAAAAACACACATTTGTTATAGGTCTAAATGCAAAGTTTATCAAGGAAATAATGTACTGATAAAAGCTCATAAACTAAGGATGCTGTGAATGGAGGTAGCAGGTTTTAAATCATATAATGAAGGATTAAGCAAAGACCATCTGGAGAGTAAAATGATCCTTGTAATACCGTGCATCTGCTGACTGGTAAGAGCAGACAACAAATATAAATAGTAATTCACTTTGGATTATCATATCTGAGACTCTTTTGAAGTCTCAACATGTAATCGATGTTTTTGCAAACACTGCTGACCTGATTAAACAAAGAAAGCATCTTTTTACCTGCTTGACTAGATGATGATGTTTCATTTTCCCAGGTCATTTTTCATCCAAGCAAATGTCTTTTGAAAATGCTAAAGGTTAACATTGTCAGACATGTCTCTTTTTTAATACCAGACACAATGGATTCTAGGAGTTGGAGGGTTGAGCAAAATATTTACTGAGCTCACCCAGGCAACAGTGACCTGTGGAATGGGCAGCTATTTATTTTGAGGTAATTAGACTTTTGAGGCGCACAGGGACATCCGCTCTTAAATGGAACATTTCACACCACTCTATCTCCTTCAAAGCACCACTATGCTGAAGTCACAGCTAACAAGATAAATGCTGGCAAGGGCAGTCGGCTTTTAGTGGCTGAATGATGCAACAGAGAGTACAGGGAGTTAATGTCAACTTGCTTTAAGTTTCTTTTGTAAATTACAAAAATGTGTCCTCTGCGCTGCAGCCCCATCAGTTTGTCATAATGAGAGCTCAGCTACTGAGGGAACAGAACTGAGAGCAAGTAGAACATGAATTATAACTCAAGCTGGTAGCTGAGCACAACAGAGAGCGTACTCAACCCTCTGTCTTCCTGACTACTCAAAGACAAGTCTATTAACATCCGAAGTGCCACAGTACACTGTGCTTCAACAGGTGTGATCAAAAAATTGTGAGACTGTTCCTGTTGCATGCAAGCAAGGTGCTGCAAAATGATTTCTGTGTTTTATGTGCAAGCAACAGCTCTCATGAGTATGTATTCAAAGTTACATCACTTGATAGACATCTGCACCTGTTTCACACACATTTTTGTAACCACTGGTGCATGCATTTGTGATTTCACTGTGAACCTAAAACTAAGGCCAATGGTTACTTGACAGAGATCAAACTTCATATTTGTGACAGAAAGAGGTAGGGAGCCAGTCTGAGTGAGCAGTCGAGGTTGAGAGCAACGACTATGTTGCAGGGAGGAAACTCCTGTGTTTTCAACACACTGTGAGGGGGCAGTTTGTAATGCTGGAAAGCCCTGTTTTGAATGCACCAGAGGTCAGATTTATATTTAAGTGTTCTCCCCTAGACATCTTAGAAGTGGCAGTGGTGCTCAGCATCAACAGTTTGTTCCTTGGGAAAAAAAACTTAAGGTGCACAACCCAGCAAAGTTAAATGAAAAACCTCCAGCATGCTCTTGGTTGCACTCCTGACCTGACACGCCTTCTTCCATCTCTGAGAGGAGGCTCATCAGTGCAGGCACTGTTGTTCAGCGCACCTCTCATTGCCAGTGATGATCCTCAATGTGAAGTTTGTCCAGGGCCTGTTAACAGGAGATTTTTGCAGTCTTACACATGGTGGAGCTTCTGCTTTGAGTCAGGAAAAGCACAAATGTTCGACACAAATTTTCTAACTCAGGTGCTGCTGGTGATTAATGTAACTTAAAAAATTCACTCCCATGAAAGTTATTGCCTGCACCTGCGACACCCACAACATTGTGCAGAAAAAGTCTCATAACTTTTTGATAGCATCTTGTATAAGTGTTCAGTAACCTTGCTAGCATCTTTGTGAGGCTGTACTTTAGCATCCTTGTGCTTTAATTAGCATGGTTAATAGTTCACGATGCTATGCTGATGTTTAGAGGGCATAACGTTTAACATGGATCATTAAGGCCACATTAATAAACAGTTTAAATGGTGTGGATCTACAGTCACAACAGCTTCAGCTGTTAGCCTACGTAAGTCAAAGTCTACTGGTAGTTTAAATGCCAACATGGTGAAAATGCTCACAGTGGCAGTTCTAACATGCTAATGTTTATCAGGTATAGTTCCAGTGTTCACTACTAACTGACTGAATTTTTTTACAGGTTTTGGTCAAAAAGTACTAGACACATAACCAAAATAATGCCAGATTAAAAGTTTGAGGCTTATCAAAGTGCATTTCATAACCATAGATATTTATACAACATTTCATGGTCATTCACAGCTGTTGAGATTTTTTAGAAAAACTCAAATGTCAGCATTACTAAATTCATCCTCTGAGAAATATGCATGTCTGTACAAATTTTCATGGCAATCCATCTGTAGATGGGCTGAGTCATCCCATTGCTCATCGAGAGTATTCTGCAGAAACTTAATAACCTTACCAAGTCAAGCTATTGTCACAGGCTGAGTTGTGAAAAACTAAAAATTGTGGATTTATTTAGAGCAGTAAACAGAATGTGTCCTCAGTGACAGTCTAATATCAAAAAATCAAAGTGATAAAAGGCTTGGCATAACTTCAACTTGCCTGCCTCCAAACTTAATAACACATCCAAAGGTCACAAATGTTTGGCTTTCAATCTGTTCAAGTGACACTCACAAAGAGGTTTTAGCATTCCTTCAACAGATGCGCTGCCATTAGGGCTCAAAAGATGCTTAACAACATGAAAAAATGTCACATATGGTCTTATAAAAGTGGGCACCTGCTAATGGAAGTGTATTGTCCTTAGATTTTGTTGCATTTTTTTTCTGTGGTTTACAAAGGGCTGATGTGAGATTCTGAATGCTGTGGAAAGTTTTTTGTGCAGCCTCTCTTTGATTTCACTACCTTCAGTAGAGTCTGTGCACATTTAGTCCCTGCCAGCTGGCTATACATCTGTGCTCCCTCCTTGGAAATGAAACTTTTTCTTGAACTCAATGTGAATAGCTTAATTATTTTAACCAAGCATCCTGCCACAGAGGAAATTACCGAAAATTGGAAAATAAGTGGCAATTTTGTTTGATAGTCTGCAGAGGAAAAATGCATCTCCCCTCTTTCCCAGCCTCTACAATGACATTGGCTAGAAAAACAGCATCCGTTTGAACTGGCGGGGTTGTAGTGCTTGGGTCAGGGATGTATCAGCAGGATGGATACCTGCTGTCATGGGGATGTAAACCAAGCCTTCAAACACCCCTTCACTTAAAAGATGATGTTCTTTACCAC
Source organism: Acanthurus lineatus (assembly GCA_029814665.1). NCBI lineage: Eukaryota > Metazoa > Chordata > Actinopteri > Acanthuriformes > Acanthuridae > Acanthurus > Acanthurus lineatus. Next base: position 14,810,727 of record JAPZDV010000025.1, read on the forward strand.
CATGCCACTTTGCTCTCTCTCTATAAAACATGACTTTTCTGTCAGCTGGGCTTATCAAATCATCTCTCAGCATTTCTTTGAGTCTACCTCACCACACCCACCCTTTCATTTTCATTTCAGCATCCTCGAAACACGACCTTCTTCCTTATCTATCATCTTTTTTAAGTCCCTCAATCTTTCTTTTCTCCTCACTTGAGCTTAAATTGCTTTTCTTACTGTTTGTAATAAGTAGTGCTTCGATGATTTTATTTCTGACCTACCACCAGACTCCACTCCTGGTTGATATTAAAAAGAAGCGAAACCTTTGCTTCCCTTAATCTGAAGAACTTTGTCAACATTTAATAGCATTTTTGAACTGACGTACCAGCTGGCATTTCTGAAATAGCATCCTTGTAACTTGGAGACACAGCTAGAGCTGTAAAGATTTGAAAATGATGTCAGTAATGTTGGAATAACCACATTAGTTCAAGGAAACTGCTCTCAGATTTATTGATTAAAGCGTTAACAAGTGACATGTAGAAACTGGAACAGCCTTGCGACTGTGCTTGTGGATACAAATGCCTTCATTCTTACATTTCCTGTCAATCACTTGTGTCTCCCTCTGTTACTTAGTTTGCTTTGGCTGCTTTTCATTTTCTGTTATTTTTTTCCTTTTGGCCTCAGACATTCTCAATAAGTCGGTCACAATGTGTCCCACATGCTTCTAAGCCAGCAAGTTTCCATTGTCCTCGTTCCACAAGTCATACGGGCAGATTTGCATATAATGGGCCAACCTATTTACTGCATCTTGTGCAACAAAAAATTGAGATCAGCTAAGGAAACTAAAGCACAGATGCAGAATGGATTAGGAAACATTTTTTTTAGCTCATTTAGTGCTATTATTACTGAACAGTGAGATTTAAGATATGCTGTTGGTGTTACGTTTTTTTAATCGACTAATCCTCTAAAGGGACCAAAACATTGCCTGCAGATACGCCTTGTAGTCACCCACCACCTGATGTAACTTATGTCCCTGTGCCACAGAACTGTGTATCATTCAAATATTTCATTACTGAGCATAACAATGATTCACTTAACAATCATAAGCCCAAAGGACAGTCAGTCAGCTGTGAAAAACTGTAAAAACAACAAAGTAAACTGAGGAGAGGGAAAAGAAATTCCCTTCATAACTTCACTCACTAACACTTATTTTTTACATTTGTATGATATGTTGAAATATTAAAGGGGTTTAAAATGAAATTTTCTTTCATTTTAAGCTGTCAAGTTCTTCATGGAGTCATCAAATTCTGTCAGAGTGAGAGAGATTTTTTTAAAAGCATCTTGTCTACATGTAAAATGTTGTATATATCTTTAGCCACATCTTAATGTCAGGGAAGCAGCTCCAACATGTGAGATTTTTTTTTTTGCTATAATGAGGTAATGGGAGAAAAATTGTTCACTTTTCATTTAAACTGACCCCAGAACACTGAGGAAAAGATCTGGTTGTAGATTAGAGGTTTAGAAGTATTTACTGTAAAAAGCAAACCAAACACACCAGACCTAAAAGTTGGAATTTTACCATGACTGGCTCCTGTGATGTAATGGAGAAACATCTGGATAAATTTTACAAATAGCAGCATCTGGGTAGTAATTTGACTGGAATTAAACAGCTTTTATTAAGTTGCCTGTATCTTTTAAGGCCTTTCCTTTTATATGTCACAAGGAAATATTGCAGCAATCTCTACTTTCCCTTTCAGTCTAGACGAGATATGTAGCAGAGGCGTTTTCTCTTTATACAAATAGCTCATAACTTATAACAAAATACCTGATCTTGTCTCAGCTTAAATTTTAAGTTTTTGATAAAAATCTCCTCTTTAAAGACATCTGGAAAAAATGATCTCAAAACATTGGTGTTGCAATATACAGGTGTTGACAATAACTGTGATATTTAATGAGAAAGTGTTAGTATCATGATAATAATACAGCGACTCTGAGGTCAGTCAAGTTTCTTTCCATTCTTGCTTTGTTAATTTAGCTGGTTGTAATGCAACTAAACGCAGGCCGCCAAGAGTTTTTATCCTTTTTGTTTGCCTTTGTACATTGATAGTTGGAGACTCTTGCACCGCCCCTACTCTCATATTTTGGGTATAATTATATGTACATGGTTTTGGTGGGAAACAGGAGCAACAGTAGAACAACCACACAAGAACTGGGAGAACATGCAAGCTTCAGACACAAAGGTCTTTCCACAGCAGGGAATTGAACCCAGAACCTTGTTGCTGTGAAGTGACAGTGTTGAGCCTGCTACATTCAGTGGGTTGTCCCCTTGTGATTGATCACTGGTGGAAGGATAAGTTTTTCAGGTCTATGTCAACCTGCATTTTCCAGTCACAGGCAGAGGCCAGATGGGTCAATTCCATTCTCTAAAATGGCTTAGATATGTAAGAGTACAGGTGGTGTTTTAGAGCCCAGGAACTGCAGGAGGGAAGGCATCAGTGGTAGTTCTCCTTCCTCTCACTTGTCGTGGGACCCGATTGTGCCTCTAGCAGCCTATGGTCAGACTTGTTTTACAGCTGGTAAGGATGTGTTTTAACTTCTGTTTACTGTTTTTTATGTTTTAATAGTATTTATCAATTATAATAAAAATGTAAACAATGCCAGCCTTATTTTTAAATCTTCAAAGTTAGGTGAAACTTGATAAATTACAAAATAGACTGAGAATCTTGCAGGTAGAATTGAAAAGTTGACCTCTGTATTGCTACGGCAGCTATGGCTAACAGAATATACATAAATGCTTTGCAGGAAAATAATGCTAATGTATGCAAGTTGTTGTCAGTAGCAATTACAGAAGAACAAAATGAGGGCACAGAAAACAGGTGGGAGCAAAGTTAGTCTCAGTGCAACATCAGTGGCAGATCTCCATTTAGCTGCAAAGGAGGTGACACCACGCTGTTCTGAACTATTTAAAGTGAGTGTATGCGGCAGCCCACTGCACTCCAGCATGAGGTAAAAAGTGTGGAAAGAAGAACTCAACAAACTTTTTAAGTTCTCTGTGGCAAAAAAATTCCAAGGCGATATTACACTGCAGATATTACAACATAATACACAACTGAGGACTACCATGGAGGCCCATTTGTTAATCTTGACTTGACAACATGATGACACTTAAACAGGTTCTACTACATTTGCAAAAGATTTTCACTGAATATCAATGAGACTGAGATTTTGAACTATGTTACTGGAATGTATTTAGAATATTTGTACATCGACATGTTAGTAGTACTAAAATTTTAATTGATTTACTGAGTGTAGCCAAAAACAAGACCACAAAAATGGTGCCAAGCTATCAGCTCTTTATTGCTAAACGGCTGATATCATTGTTAGGCAGTCGTTACTTGGTCAAAAAAATATGGCCTGACATCAATGATCGTAAAATTTGTAATCATTCCTGATAAGATGGATATAGATGTGTTTACTAAATTAACTGAAATTAATCCCTTTTTTGGGACATCGCATTCACTTTACAACCATAAATGTCAACTTTATGGTTGCACCAGACAAAAAGTAAGTGCATCACATAACTTTCTTGGTATCGTGATATCTGTACCAAATTATATGGCAATCTATTTAATAGTTAAGGAGATACCAACAAACGTTTCTACTTTTTGTTATGACTGTCGCCCTGTTAATGTGCAATTCTTCCAAAAACTGTGTAGAAATGACCCCACTTTGCACATGCAATGATTGTCTTTAGCCTGTTAGCAACAAGAATAATGGCAGACTATTGAACTTTATTTGTGCTGCAACTTCTGCTGAGATCATCTGTTTCTTAGGTCATGCATTCTCCACCATTTTCTTGTTTGTTCTTTCTGACCCTGCCTTAAGAAAGCCATTGTACCCAGGTGTGTGATGCCATTCTAGGGTATTGATTAGCAAAGGCACACTATCCCCCCACTAGCCTACTATGCATACTACAAAGTTCCCAGTCATTTTTGCAGAATCTTCTACTCTATGATCATTTCAACAACACTGTCTAAGTACAGAGGAAGAACTTTTCTGCTTTAAAAAAACTGTTGTCATGTAAATGGGCCCAAATTTATCTTTGGAAAGAGAACCAGACAAAAAAATCTAACAAAGGAGAAGATCACGTTCAGATGTAGCTGGCTGTGCACACAGTCCACTGATTACAGGGCTGTTGGTGGGATCGCCTGCTCCTTTCATGCACCTTGCATGGTAGTTAATGACATGTGTGAGTGAATGAGAGGCAAATTGTATAAGCTTTGTAGAAAAGTGCTGTTTGAATGCTGCCATTTACACGTACATGGTACAATAAAAAGACACTGAACACCACCTGAGAGGGCCTCGTGGTTGGATTGTCTTTGTCGACTGATTTCATATCATTTGCTTTGTGTAAAGAAACAGCAGCACTTCACACTTCCAAAGCTCCCTCCCACAGAATGTGATCTCCCCAAAAAATAACACACACTCCCTCCCTAAACCACTCAGGGCCTGTTTCTGTTTCTCTCACTAACATTAATAATAGATTTAGATGTGGTCTACTGTTGAAGTCTAGTTCCTGTGCATAAAGACCTGTCAATCACTGAGGGACTGATAGGAGGTTCCAGTCTTCTGTTTTTCAATTTTGGTGCTGAGGCTATACTTTTGTTTACATGTCGATCACGCCTTTAAGAGAACCAGAATTAAGTTTTCAAGCCGGCACTTGTCTCATGATAAATTCATATGGCATCTTTGGGGTTGGACAGCATGTTACTGCATTATTCAAATAACAGAGCTGCTATATTGATACTGCCACCTTTCTAAAATTTTCTGAGCTGTAGATGTTCAAACAAAAATATTTGCATGTACATGAAAGCCAGTGCCTCCTCAAAGATCTCTCCATTACACTGCATATACATTTCAGCTCCCTCTAAAGCAGATTTTTATACAGCTAGTCTTAAGCTGGAGAGAAGCTTCCCTGTTGTTGAGCTGTGGAGGTCAGCTGAGGTTACAGAAAGCTGTTTTCTTTGCCTCATAATGCCTCCATACAGGCACCCACATCTAAACTCTCCTCTTGAATGTACACTCATTAAGTCATTTTCAGTAATTACTCAAGAAGGTGGCAAACAGAGCTGTGAGGGAAGAGGACAAAGGAAAATACGGCACTCTGCTTCAGATGGATGTGCTCAGGCATGACCTGTGCTCTGCAGGACATGAAAGGGTAGTTCATAGCATGATTAAAATGGCAATAATGAGCCACATTAACAATCCTACAATAAATGGCTCAGTGATTTACAAGCCATTTGAAATTGTTTCATGCTGCGCATCAAGGTTAGCACTGTATCTTTCGGTCCTATTTAACTGTGAAGTCTTTGCTGATGTATAAATATATGTGTGATTTTCATATTAGTGTTCTTAATATGCTGTTTGGATCTTTGTAGTTTCCAGACTTGTCCTCATAGTAAATATGCCCTTTGTGCTTTTGTCTTTTTTTTTCTTAAAACCAGAACACATCTCAGATTTTAGAAGAGAAATAAGACATTCAAATTACTGCCCTCCTTGTTAGTTTCCTTTTGATTCCCTTCAGATTCTTGAATCAGCGAGGCATCACTTACTAAATCATGCTGATGGCTTACAGCAAGTCAGCAGAGGTGTGGAAAAAACAATTTACAGGGGGAGGAAGATGATGCAGATAGTTGCTCCTATCTGAAAGATAAAGCTTTGGGAGGCTGCAGAGATCATCACAGAGTGGGAGAAGAGCAAAAAGACAAGAGTGAATACCTGATGCACCAGAAAGATCTGGACACTTTCTTTCTCCAAACCTAGTGTCTAAAAACACAGACTCCCTGAGGAGGAGAGCTCAGATAAGAGGATGGTGGAGCAGCGCGGCATGGCTCGAGAATCAGGTGGCGGAGGGTGGGTTGGTACTTGAGCACAACAGATGGTGTTAAGTGTTGAATGTTGAAAAACAGATGAACCAGTAAACTCATTAAGCCTGGCTTGTGGGTCAACAGCACCATGCCAAGAATGAGAGAGAGCGCTTCCCCCAAAACCATGAAATCTGTTTGGGGGGAAAATCCTTTTAAATCAGTCTGTGTTGCTGAACTTTATGAAGCTCCAAGATGTTTCAAACTTTGCATTTGACAAAGCATCATTCCGCAGTTTATTAATAAATTAAACAAATAAGAATCATTTTAAATGTGCAAACATTACTAACAAAGTGGCATGTTTCTACCACTTCCCTCTATCTCTGTGACATTTTCACATGGACCTGCAGACTAATAACTATGCATTACAGTGCCCCTACAAATGTGTACTTGCAGGATTCACTCTATCTATGCCATTTATACCGAGCAAAACACAAAACAAGCACAATCAGTGTTAATTAAACCACTGAAATGGCGCTGCATTGCCCGGTCTACCCATCGTATTTGCAGCGAGCCGTCTATAAGCCTGTGCAACACAACTAAAGCAATTTTTAATTGCATGCAAATAAGAATGACCTGAGTTCAAGATGCAAAGCAACAAATCTTGCTCATCACAAGGCTCAACATGAGAACTAAATGCATAGCAATGTACTTGACTAAGAGTATCTTAATGAAATGACTCATGTTTGTCAGAACTTGTTGAAAGCAGTAGAGAGACTTATATGTGTCAGGACTCTCCAAACTGTCATTAAAGTTACATGAATCATGTTTGGAGTCGATCCTGCAGGCCCTCCTCTTGTAGCCCATGTTTCATCCTAAGTTCCAAAAAACTCTCTTCCTCCGATCCTTCAATCCCGAGTCAGGTCTGATCTGTTCCCTTACCTCCCTCAGCCATCTGTCACAGTTGGGTCCTTGCTGCCAAGCATCTCTTTTGAAAATATTTTAAAGCTCATACTGTCTCACACTCAATATTTTCCTGGTTAAATAAACTCTGTCTTGTTGTCCTCAGTCAGCTCTGCTACTTTTTGGAGGAGAGAGAGGAAATTCTTTATTGTTACACACAATCATATACTGTACAACAGAGTGACATTGGTTATCTGCATTAATGACAGCAGAATTGACCTTGACATGTTCTTGATGGAGGGGAAAAGAAAGAAGAGGGCAAGCAAATTTCACAAATAAAAGCTCCGACTAAGAAGGAAACTGAACTCCGGACCTTCATGCTGTGAAGTGAAAGTGCCTCAGTGACTAAGCTGCTGTGCTGCTGTTGAGCTGGTTAATAAAGCAGGCCACATGCTTTTTCTCATTTAGTCATTTTTACATGTACTAGATTTGACAGCACTGGTTTTTCACTTTTGCGTTTTTTGTTTTTTGTTGTTTGTTGTTTTTTTTTTGCTGCAGCAATGACTAATTTTCTTCACAGATCATTGAATCTTAAATGTATTTAACCACCTTTATTAACATTTGTAATGTAAAAAACCTAAAAATATAGTAAATAATGCCATAAATTGTCTGACTAGATTTAAGAGAAGAGCAAAATTTGAGTGTGACACTCTTGGTCTAAAATAGATTCAAAGAAAACAAACAGAGGTGAATGATTTGTCGTCAGCCTGAACCTATGTTTGCAATGTTTTGCTCAACACAGAAAGAAAGACAGAATAATAGGGGTATGCTCAAATCAGCACTTACATTTTGCAGCACCAGCCAAAGGTAAGTTGGAAATAAAATATATTTGGTCTTAGCATGACTAGTTCAAGCTAAAGCTTCAAGCTAACAAGTGAGCTACATCAGAAAAGCCCCCATTGTTGAGAGAGCAAATTAGACCCAAAGTTGCCCAATGAAAATAATGTTTTCTATGTTAACCATTTTTAAAATGGACTAGAAAGCTGACAAAATTCCTCTCTTGTGGGGTACTGCACTTAAATCCCACAAGCATTATTCAGAGTTCAGCTACATTTCTTAGGTAGCCTAGGTTATGTCTTTTCCTGTTTGGGGGTTTGGCTTTTCTACCAATTTATCCTTTATGCTGTTCACCAGCCAGCTTTTTTTTCTCAATTTCATTGCCTTGGCATTCACTGGTCTCTGTAGAGCAGCCTACAGACTGTGGTTTTGTTTCTCTATCATATATCCAAACAAAAAACTATGCACACAGATAAACATGCTGCTGACAACAAACTAATCTATCTTGGTTACAACATTATGGTCCAAGTTTTAAAAGTCGTCTTTATCAAAATTTTCCAACACAGAAGCCTCTTATTCGTGACCAACATTTAGATCTATATCCACACCGACATTCCGAATTTGCACTTTATTATTACTTTACAGGTGAAACTGTTAACACCAGGCTTATTCAGCAGTGAATATGAGCTCTTGGGGGCTTGTTATCTGACTGATGCATTGATTGCTGTTGCACCTTCACAGCTCAGCTCCATGTTTCTGACAACTTGTGAAGACTTAAAAAAAAAAAAAAAGACACAGCAAAGAATAATGCTTCCCATAGAGCATCACATGGACAGTGAATTAATAATATGGCCAGTGGTTTTAAAACCATTATGTTTTTTTCTTCTGCATTTAGTGGCTGTCACTGAGGGTTAAAAACATTGTTTGTTGTTGTTGTCAAAGAATAGGGAAGCGGCCATTTAGGAGCAAAAACATAATTTGCCGACCTGTTTGTGAAATGTCCATATCAGAATATGCAGCTGCAAGTTTAGTTTTTTTTTCTGCATGTTGTTTGTGTTTAGATAGCTTTTTATATTCAGCTGGCAGCCCACAGTGCCCTGTATTCTGGGACAACAAATATGCTATGTTTTTGTCAACGGTTATTGCAACCCTTTTTTAAAGAAAAGCCCCTAAATAGCACTTTGTTGCTCCAGGGTGAAAAAAAAGTTTGTGGAAATCCTCCTTGACCTTTGCCAAAATGCTTTAAGGTAAGCCTTTAAAAGCTTTTAAATGTTATTGTCCCAGAGATACCAACTAGTGCTTGATTAAATATTCTGTTTAAATTCCCCTGTGTTATCATGAATGGACCCCTACTCCTTATCACCTCATGCCAGTCCCCTCTATAAATATTTACCCCAGAAAGTTGTGCCTGCAGAAGAATACCAATTCTATGTCAGCAGACCTCTACGCCAAGGGGAAGAAGTGTGTGGCATGCCGCTGAGTATTGAATTAACAGTGAGTAAATTAATACAGCATCTGTTCTTCCTCTCGTTCACTTGGCTTTAATATGTTTATATTCAGTCTGTATATGTGTTCCAACTGCACTCCCATCTGTGCTGATACATGCTGATGTATGTTAATGTTGAGGTTTTTTTTGGGAAGCGGCCATCAGTGTGTCTGAACTACACCACATTTGGGAGCATTTTACAATGTCTAGATTTATTTGACAAAAAATACTGTCGACAAAGGCTGTTGTCTTTAAAGCTGCAGACTCATGAGATATTTGTTTTTCATCTAAAAGAAAAAAACAAGCCAAAAGAACAAACTGTCACATATTGGATCTGAATGTCTGACTTTATTTCCTTACAGCTGTGTGAGCAAAAATAAATGGGGTACATCAGTATTATATGTAGATTTAGTTTTATTCTGGTGAAGTAATGCTAAATAACATCTATAGTCAATAGTCAAAGCAGCAGATTGAAGATACTTTAGAGATACATTTAAATATAAGTTCCTCATTTAGGTCAAGCTCCAAATTCAAGTCCTGGATCCTACTCATGCCAGCTTTTCCATCCATGTATTCCAAATAGGCCCAAAAAGGTAGGCCTGAATTTTAAAGGTTTATAACAGTTGCATTTTTCAAACTCAACACTTTTAGTTTGTAATGGAGGCTTTTTGTTGCTTTTGTTATTCCAAGCTGAGATAACTGTGAAGATCTCTCCATGACATCAACTAAAGTATTTTGTTATTAACCAGACAACATGCTCACTCCAACAATTTGGACTCTGTCAAAGTCGTAATGTAACCTCAGTTTCTTGTACCCTTTGATGCATCTTTTGTAATTCAATATTTTGTCATATTTGTACTGCATAAATGACAAGTTGGCTACAGATATAGAGTTTGATTTGTCAAGTCACTCTGGAGCTCTTCTCCTGGAGCCCTAATTAATTTCAATTTTGCAGAAAGCTGCTGGAAGTAGCTTCACTATCCCAGTTATCCTTTACACTATGATGCATGATTATGTAGGACACCAACTGTGAACAGAGTATTTCAGATTTCAGCAGAGTCCTGTGGGGTATCATTTTCAGGTTTGATGATATTCTTTTACAGAAACCTGTACCTCATTTGCTGTAAATTAATGTTATTTTACTGCAATCATTTTATTAATGATTTTCTTCTAGTGTATACCATAAAAATGTGTTTAATGTGTTTTGGGGGATAAAAATAAAGTTCTGTAACAATGATAGGTTTGTTTTGTGCATTAAGCAGTTGACATGTTTGTATATTTAATAATTTTTCTAAAAAATCTTTTTGCTGCTTTATATTATTTTAGAGAGAGAAAAACACAACATTGTGAGATTTAAAAAAAATGAAAAAATCATCCATCAAATAAAACAGCAACAGTACCTCAAACATGTTATTGCCAACTCTGATTTCACGACATGGAGTTACACTTCTTTGCTGCTCCATATAAGTTATTGAGCCAGCTGTCAACAGTATCAGAGGGAGATGACTCATGAGTGCATGTGGGTGTGCGCTTCGTTAAACCACAAAGAGCTGCTTTCACGGTATGAAATACACTGTGGTCCCTTTCAAGGTCACAGTCTTTTAGAATCTTTTTTTTGGGTTTCCACCAAAATGCAAATAACTTTTACCTTCATAGCAACCTTTTTTTTTTTTTTTAAAGTAAGCATATCATCAGCCTGTCATTAAATCTACAGCCTGTTTCGCTTGGACTTGAAAGAGCTGATATAAACTCCTAATAGCACTGTAACTAATCTCATATGGGCAGCAATAATTCATGGAATGCAGCCAGATATTACTGCGCTTTTGTATCAGCAATTAGACAACAATTTGTTTTTCATAACCCCAAAAAATATGCATAAATGTATATTTTTGGCATGTTTTGAACAAGTCTAATTAATAATAGTCCCTCAGGCAGAGGAGGCCATGAGATAAGGAAACCATGTCCATAGAAAACAATTATTACCCAAAACCATTCATGTTCCTTTCGATATCTGTCCATATTTACGCACAAAACAGCACACAGTTTTAGGATTGAATGTATGGGAAACACATTAAATGCACATCATGATGGCCTCTCCCCTACTCCTGCAGAACTTGTACTCAGGTTAATTAGGATTAGCAGGGAGTTCTTCTTCACCCGTCTCCAGCATCTTTAAAAACCCTCTGAAACCAGGTTCAAAAGCCCAGATCTCTCACAATGGAGAGGCTGAAAGGAAACCTTAATCAGTGTGACAGTTCCAGAGTTTTTATCAGTACTGCCCCTCCTCTATGTGATTTAGTTACTGTTCCAATGCTGTCAGCCCGAGCGCCATCTATCAGCCCTGTGTCGATTAACAGAGCCGGCCGGGAGCTCCACACCACAGCGATTGCCTCCACCCATTCCTTGTTTTCTCTCAGACACTTCTATTTAGATTTTGTCAAGATACACTCATCACATTATTAGCATTGTTTCAGAGTGATGGACATGGAGGTTCTGTTCATTTTATATGGCTTCGCAGTCCTGATGTTAATACTCCCAACTCACCTCCTCAACAGATAAGAAAAAGGATGTGTTACATGTACAAAGGGACTTGGAGGTTTCGATTATTGTTGGCCAGTTAACAAAGACAGGTTTTGTTTTTCAGCTATTACTGGGATTTGAACTGAGAAACCAATGTGGATCAGTGCACAACACCACCTGCTCCAAGATTTTCCCATTAGTGACATTTTCACTTGTTTACTATTTGACTCATTTTACTCTGATACTGATTAAGCTCTTGATACAAGAAATGACTTCATGTCACGGTGATTGAAAGTATACAGAAATAAACAACAGAGTTCAACTGTGGGCAATCACCAACAAAATGATTGTAATTTAGCCTCTTACCACCCACTGTTCTGCCTGAGGGATGCTAGCACATTTAGAGTCTTCACTGACTGGAAATAATGAGAAATTGTACAAACATGTAATCTGTGTAAAGATACTTTGGACTCCTAACATTTTCACTATTTATGAGTGACCTGTCAAAACCAATCCAGACACATTGCAAAGTGGAGTTTAGATCCAAATCTAAAAGTCGTATTGTTTGGGAAAATATTAGAAGTAGAGGGGGTTGTTTCGATGTGTCTTTTCTGATGTGTGGATGAAAGCAGTGAGACTGAACCAAAGCAGAAAATTTACATGAAGTAAAACCAAAAAATGAATTGAAAGATGCCAAGGAACTGCATAGATCTAAGAAGAACTGCAGAGTTGTGCAATTCTGTGTGAATTTTTCACTTTGTATGACCCACCGACAACAAGATGAGTAAAACATTTCCACTTTCTCCCACTGTGCAAAAATTAAGCCAAATATTCCTGATATGGGAGCTGCCATCTTGCCCTGCTGAAGATACTTGATGCCAGCTTAAAACTGAACTGTTTTACTCTTGTTTACACATTCATTTTATTGTCATTTCATTTTATGATAAAAATAATGATGACTTTAGCTTCAAAAGCATTTAACATCTGTAACTTTAAAGTAGTCTTACAGTCCAACGATGCAATATATTAAACAACAGGGGGGGGGCCGTTGTGTGGTGTGGTTCTTTTGATATTGCCTCCATCTCCAGTTGACCTGGGCCATTTTTATTCTCACTGGTTAAAGATTTATATTGCTGTGGTGGACTTTCCTCTTCAATTGGTGCACAACTTCTCAAACAAAATCAGTCTCTCACCGGACGTTCAACTGTTCCTGAATAAGCCGGTTTAGGCTGTAGAAAAGGGGATCAGAGAGGGTTGCCAGTTTCAAGCAGCTCTCAGGTCTTCTGCTCTTTGAAGAAGAGCAAGTCTATTCAACGCTGAACCAATATACCATTTAATACCATTTCCCGTTATCATCTCTGTACCTCCCCAAAATTCAATTTAACAAATTCTGTGCTAATCCTCAGTGTGGATGTAATCCCTGAAAAAGTTGCAACAATAATTGAGCCCATCCAATTGCCTAATCCAAGAATTACATTTGGAATACAGAAAATAGATAACTGAATATCTAGTGTGTGTATTCCTCTGTCTTGCTATGACTTTCATCATTCACTTGGTGGAGGAAGTTATTTAAACTGCTCCATCATAAAGCATTATCATCACAGAACAACTCCTTCCGATGTGGAATATTGTAAAACATATTAAAAGTAGTGATTGTAAGGAAGGGGCTCCATATTTGTTATAGCAACAAGGTTAAAAGGCTCGTTCAGACACTTCCGTCACAAAATTGAAACCAGCGCAGCAGGTGCATGGGTAATTGAATACTGTGTATGAAGGAACAGAGATGAGCAGAGGAAGTGTGCAGATACGCCTCAACAAAAGGTTCCCGAGCCATCTGGAGTCTTTTGAAAAAACTCATACTGTGGCAGAGGAAGAGGAGGGGACTCTGCACTAGGTGATGGATTTTCAGAATTGGTATATAAAGATTCCTCTGTGAGGCACAATGACAGTAAGGGAAAAAAAACACTTTCGGGAAGAGCATCATGGGCTTGACATTTTGACAAGAACATAATCATTAAAACTAAATTATTCAATATTTAAATCAGCCACACAGATGATGCAAATCCTCCGTGTCAATTCCATTCTATATATTTTCTCTCTACAATGTTGGCAGTATGATATTTAAAGTACACCGCTAAGACAAACAAAACATGTACTTGGAAGTCCAGTGTGTGGGATTTAGTAACATCTAGTGGTGAGATTGCAGAATGCAGCTGAATGTCCTTTGACTCAACCTACTCTCCTAAGGGTACAGGAAAGCCATCAATGGCCGCAAACTTAACAAAAATACATGTCTCTTTAAAGCCAGTGTCTGATTTGTTCATCCTGGGCTACTGTAGAAACATGAGAGCCAATCATCGTGTACTCTATAAATACAGAGGGCTCACTGAAAGGTGATGGAAACACAACAATTCTTCATTTCAGATAGTTGCACAATAAAAATAACTTACCATTAATATTTTATTCCATGTCTGCCATATTATAAAAATAATTTCCTCTAAATCCTACACACCAAACCTTTAACAGGTTTTTACTAACAGGAAATGATACTTGCACTGTAGACATTGATTACACTGCAACAAGTTATGGTTTTACATAAGTTTACCTGCTTGACTATTACTTAGGTTCAGGAACTTGACTAAGAAACATTTTGTAATTGTCCCAACATAAAACCATGTGCCATTTTATCACTACCAACATACTATACAGGTTAATAAATAACTTACAGAGATGCTGTTGGGCAGATTTTGTTATTTTTGGACAAAGGAGGAAGGAAAGGAGAAAGAACTCCATGCCCCCTTTTAAGTCACTATGCTAAGCTAAGCTAAAGTATTGCAGTGTTAGCATTATAACAAAAGTAGAAATTTAAGGAAATCCAAAGGTTTAGTAGTATTGCAAGTCCTGTCTTGACTTCAAGTGAGCAAAGGTTATTCAAGCAATACACCCACAAAACAGGTCTATCTGCCCCCCTAAGCTGCACTAGCACACGCCTGCTGTGAGAAAAACACAATGTCCAGGCTTTTTAAAGTTTCCCACTTTCTTGTTATCTGTGTATAATGTGTTGGGAGTCTGTAACCCAGCTGTATACATAGAGGTTAAGGGGCAGGAGGAGGGAATTTATTATCCTTGAGCGGCTACGGGCTTTGGCAAGAGAGAGAGAGACCTTCAGATAGGGCATACGTGCTTCCTCCTAACCTCCGCCAGCCTCCAGTATCTCCTCAACCAGCTCATGATGAATAGGCCCGATCAGCGGGCGAGCTGATTGGTGAAGCAAGTAGCATCAAGGCACCCGCAAAGATGAAGAGGAGGTAAGAAGTGTCTCTTTTAGAACAGACTGAATCTATTAGGTTTGTAGTATATTCTGACAGTGCTGTAGAAGAGGCGCTACAGTATATATCAGTGCCAAAAAGGACAATGCAATGTTTGTGAGAGGCTGATTCTCTTATGCAACCTCATAAGTAGTATTAACATTAGACTATACAATGAGCCAGTATCTCATTATTGTCTCTCACAAAGGCAGTGGCACACTCACTGTGTAACTTCAAGGATCATATTCACTGTAACTCAACCATTACTTGGCTGTAGGCCCACAATTTACATGCCTCGACAGTCTTCTTCATCTACCACGTCATCTATATTTTATGCCACTGTTTCTTTTAGCTTTTATCTGTCTACTGCAATGTCTTCCTCTGCTTAACAATACACAGTATGATGACTAGTAAGAAACACTGCTATTGTAGGATTTTGGAAAGTAAAAAGTATAATACAAATTTGAGGCACTGAATGTGACTCTTGAAAACAGTGGCATTCAGTTCAATGTGAACAAGAAGAGCATAGTAATAGAATAAGCATAGTAACAACACATAAAGTGTGTTCAAACCGAGTATAGACACTGAAAAACTCTGCCAAATCACAAGTTTGTTTAATTTCCTAAAGATGCAAAACTTAAAGAAGTTGAGAAGTTGGAGCCATAAAGGTTTTGAAAAATCTGTTAATTGTTCTGTGTAAATTAAAAGGATTTGTTTGATTTTTTTTTTAGCTTTTATTGCTTGCTTTCTTATTTAGAATTAAATGAGAAGATTGCTATCATTCTTATCTGACAATGGAGCTATTAGATGGTTTAACAAGTGGGAGGAAACAGCAAGCATAAATATAAGGTTTTTAAAAAGATTAAATGATGTTAGTTATATTATGTTCAATTAGTAAATTAAACTTTGTCTTTTATTAGCTTCATATTTAATAGATAGTTAAAAGTGACAGTGGGTCATTCTTCTTTCTCAAATCTACACAAGAACAATAACAGATTTTATAAAAACTACGATCAATGTAAGTTGGGTCAGGTTTGTACTGTAAGTGGATTAGCATCACTTAGTCTTATGTGGCATACAGGTTTGAGAACTAAAGAGCCAATGACCATTTCAAAGTGTTTTCAATACTCACTTCATACTTTAAAGAACTTTTGTTTATACTGTAATTAGTATTAAATGTACTCCATTAAGTAGAAAATGAGGTTTTAGCAGGACAGATATTTGACTATCCTGCTGTTTAAGATGCACCTTACTGACTGTGTACCTTTATTAGTTATAAGTCGTCTACATTGCATGAACAGGGAGGCAGGACAGGTATTACATTTTCCATTTTGATTCATTTCTAATTTCCAGTCTGATAATGCTTTGTTCAGTTCCTCATATGATTGCATCCCTCATAAAACAGTGATTTTCCCAAAGCTTTTCACCACGTAATAACAAAAGCCAGAGACCATATGAAAATGACACAATAACAAAGGATGTGGGAACAAAATACCTGGCAGCGCAGAAGAGGTACATCCTCCCCCAAAAAAAGAGATGGAAAAATAAGTTGGCTGTCTGTCACCTGGCAAAAAGAGATGGTGGTTTAATAACTCTGAACAAAGCCGTTCCCTCCAGCAAGTCAAACCTTTAATTACAAAACACGATAGGAGACCAAGGCCACCCAATATTACCTCAGCAACCTTGATACAAATCATACAAAGCAAATGAAGCGTTTAAAAGGGAATGGAGAGGAGCAATAGCTGTGCAGCTAAATGCACACAGAGAAGAACCGAGACGAAGGGAGAGGAGACGAGTGACGCCGGGAAGAGAGGACGGTGAGCTGCTCCAGGAACAGACTTATGAAAATTGATGGAGTCTAAGGAAGCAATTGATAGTTGGAGGACAGGAAGCAGGCTGTAAGGCAATTATCACTATCTCTGCCATTTGATTTAAGAGTGTCTGAGTGTGTAATACTGTGAATTAATCACATCCAAGGTAGATACATCAGGAGCCTATTTCTGCCTTTAAATTTCAATTATTCTTCTCCATCACCAGAAAATGTACTTTAAAGCTCTTCTAATTAGTGCAGCATATGAATTTCCACTCACTCAAGGTATAAATGATCACATGTGCTTGAGTGTGTGTGAGTGTGTGTGTGTGTAGGTAGGAGAAAGAGAGAAGGCTTAGCTTGATGAGACAGTTACCTTATATGAAGTCACAGAGTACAAGCCAGCTCAATCCTCATAAGCAAAGCTCCTGACAGATATCAACAAAAGGCTCGATGCTATGGAAGCCCACACAAACTTCCACATATATAATGTAGGAACAAAAAAAAAACAACACGGGTAAACAAAAACGAGTCTTAACACCCACCCCACCCTGCATCCATACATATGAAGAACAAGCACATACGTATCTGCATATATATACAATATGTGCCACCCACAAGGCTGCAGGGTGAGCAAAACGCGGCTCCAGCTATTGTTCCCAGAGGAACAGCATGAATAAAATGAGCTTTGATTATGTGATATTACTCTTAGTCTATTAAATAAATATTTAAAGCAATAATTAACTTTTGTCCATTTCCACTGACAGTTTAATTCAACAAAAGGAAATAATATACAGTATGTTGTTTAGATATCCAGGCTGCAGATGGCTCATAATGAATACTCTGATAGGTTACAACAGCAGAGCATCAATACTCATATAATGTATTAATAAAACAAACTGTCTAGTTTGACCTGTAAGTTCATGTTCAAGTTTAAAACTCTGATAAATCAATAATACATTACATACATTTTGGAAAAATATGCAGATCATTTGTGCCCCCTAATGGAAAGATTAATTCTTGAAAACATTATGTTTTGTGCTGTGACATAAACTCTGTCGGAGTTATGGAGTTTTTTCTGTCCAGAAGAAATAAAAAACTATGCTTCTTTTTTTTCTGGCTACATACCAGTTACAGCTCTTTGTCCAGGCGGAAAATAATTGTCTGCTTATCTTTATGTGACTCGTGTATACTGTACAGTGGAGAGAAGCCATCTGCTCTGCATTTTTGCCTTTGCGACCCAGGGCAGTGAGACCAAAATAATGGTGCATTTAATAACTCCTAGCAATAAACAGGCCAACATTGTCACAGTGGTTTTCCTCATCTCTACCTTTGAAATATAATATCTGATTGAAATTATTTTTGCTTTTCTACTCTACTTCTATGACTAATTCAAACTCATGGTCATGAATAAGTTTTGTTGAAGTTTTTGCATTTAAAATCATTTCACCTCCAGATTTACAGAATGTTACAATCTGTATATGTTCTGTCACAAGTGTTTCGATATAAAATCCTTAATAATTAACTGCTCCTTCATTATTAAGGCTTTTTGATAAACAGCACTGTCACAGTTAGTTGGTCCAGCAAAAGCAAGACTTGACAAACACCTTTTGTATAAAATATTTAACCTCAGAGTGAGTTTATCCTGATATGAGTCAATCCTCCTAATATGCTGTAGATTTTACCTTCGTTGACAAACTGTTAGGTGTCTAACCAAACAACAAGGCTGCCCTCTGGTGGTGCTGGAATAATGACCAGTGATTTCATGGCAATATCTGAAAAACAAATTTTACAGCAGACCTGTCTTTTTGTTTATCAATTGAAAAAAATCACAACCTGTTTTTTATTTAAATTGAACCTTTTTACAGTAAAATATCCTTTTCATTCAACTCTTGTATTCACAGACTTTCTCTTAAGACTCACTGGCTGCAAACCTGTTTCTCGTTATTTATTTTGCATTATATGAAAGACATGATGAAGAACTACATAAGGCAGAGGTCCGACCAATTCTACTTAAGTAATTTTCACAGTCCAGATGTCTGTGTTTTTTCTTAGCTTTTTGTTTGATTGTTTGTAAACTGATATTGTTTCTCTTAAAAAAATCAACTTAATTTGAGAAACTTCATCTAAATGTTTGAGTCCTTGAAAAAAATTAGAATCAGGTCTTGACATTGAACTTGAAATTACTCTGGAGAAATTTTAAAGGTCAAACCAAGTAAATTCAAGCAGATAGTTTCCAGAGTGAAATGCTACTTACTCAACTCTTACAAATGCCACTGGTTAAATTAAACAAATAGCTCTCAGATACTTGCGACATTTAAATGACGGCCTTTCTTTGTCTCCATATAGTCCCTCACCGATGACAGATAAACAGGAGAAGCTGAAGTTACTGTTAACACTTTATTTTCCTAAATATCACAGAATATTAGTACAGTCAGTCACACACATTTTCTAGAGGCAGGAGACATTCTGGTCCCTCTCAGCCTGCTTTCATGAAAAGAAAAAAGGGAACCTTTGGGTGGCATCAGAGGCTACGTTCACACACAAAGTCACCTAAAAGTGCTGTTCATATTCCAGTTATGATTTAGATCAAGTTTAATTGGCAGCAATTTCAATAATCAGTGACAGAGTATCCATGTTGCGACAAGAGTCACTTCCCAGGTGCTCTCTCCCTGTTTGAACAAAGCTGGGTTACCTCTGCCACATGGAAAAGAAGATTAATTTCAAGCCACCAGGAAGGGGACCAGGTTTTTGGAGCCATTTTCTACATAGTGGCCAAACCATGTAATTACACCTCACGCAGTGCGATGGGCCTTAAAAAGGACATTTTTTTACCATAAGCTTACATTCTGAAGGAAGCCCCTGTAAAATAATGAATTTCTTTCCCTCTTTTCTTTAGCAAAACTGCCACAAAATGACTTATTTCCATGTCAGAATTTGATTCATACATTCTAAAAACATTTGGAAAATTTAGCGAAGCTGCAAGATTAAATCATTTTCATCCCCATTTAAGTTAGCAAAGGTCTAAATCGTAAGTTAGCTCAGCTCAGCTGCCAGAAGCCTCCAGTATGAAGGCTCTCCTGGCCCTTTTATCACATGGAATTCAAAGTTTTTTGGCTTAATGCACCAATAAGCAACTTTCATAGGAATGAACAGGGCCACACTTTTAACAGTTCTCCTCAGTGCACCCATTAATAATCCCAGTGGTATTAGTTTTGGGCCTTTTGATGGTCAGGACAATAACCTCATATCACAGACAGGCCTGTTGAGAGGCTTATAGACTCCATTTGCCAAATGGATATCATTAGCCTCTAATGAAGCCTTTTCTTAGACCACATGTACAAAATTAGTCTTGTGCATAAGAGCCTCAGTCTTGTTGCTGTACAATTTCAAACCATGCACAACAAGGAACATGTCTGCACAGGTTTCTCAGAAATTATGTACTGGTTTAACCAAGTTATTCAGAATCATGACATTTCTAAGATTCAGCACAAAACCAGAATAACCACTTTAACAGCAGATACCTCCATGCATGTAAACATAGCCAGTATTGTCAGCTACAGTATATACAGTGTTGATTCAGGCAGTGCATGATGAGACCAGGTCAGTAATGTCAGAGTCAACAGTTAGAAGGTTCATATCAGGGCTCAAATCTCCCAAGTGACGTGTCTGCAGTCAGGTCAGGACATCATTTTAAACCAACTCGTCACTTCAGACATTGTGTCTCTGAACTCATCTTTGAATAGTACCATCACTGAAGCAATTACAGATTCATTGGCACATTAAACACCATTATGAAAAGAGTGCTATAATGAATTCTGACATTTAAGATTTTGTGAGATCAAAATCTATGCAACATTATCAGTGAGCCATATCTGTGTGTTTGTTTTTTTTTTTGTAACAAAAGTCATTAGACAAAAGAGAATAAACAAAGGAGCTCTTAAGTGTAACAGTGCAGCAGTGTCAGATGATGTATTCATGGCCATTAAAGTCTGATAGGCAGGAGGACACTCAACACAATACACACTCTGAAAGGATGCAGCAAAATAGGAATGTGCTGTATTCCACCAGAAAAAAAGATGCATTCACTTCTGAGCGCTATTTGGTGAAGAGAAAATGGGATGCAAATGACTTTCTAGAGAAATACAGCTTATTTACAGGGTAAGAAAGGAGTGCAAAGCTAAGCTTTCATAGACATTCACACACTTAATATCCACAGTATATACCAAAAGACATGCGTAGAGGCACATACATATTCATCATACAAAAACAAAAACATACCAAAAGCAGAACACCAGCCAGACAAGGTTTTTTGTGACTTGAATCTGATCAACTGGCAATGCAAACAATGCACGCGAAAGCACTGACATCATGGGAAGTGAAAAGGCAAAAGCTGAAGTTCCAGCCCTTTAAATAGAAAACAATAAACATTGTCACAACAGCAGAGCGACATCAGTAATCTTCCATTCATCTCTTGACCGATACAGAGTGCCAGCCTCATTTTTAACATGATTCAACAGAATGAAATCACCAAAAGAAAGAAAATCTCCTTCTATTTAAAAAGGAGGTTCAATATTTGGTTTTCAAATTAGCCATTTGCTTTGAACTTCCACAGAATATGTTCAAAGATTTGGTTAGCACAGTGTTTGTGCCTTCATCGGTTGGAAAAAGAAAATCACTGCTTTCATGCTTTTCAAGAGAATCACTAGGAATTAAAACATCAAGTGTCACAAAATAATGTCAAAACCACCAATTTAAAACTGGCTTGGAATCAGTATCTGACTGCAATATACAAAATGTTATGGGAGTGTTAGTTGTAAAAACAAATGCTTATGTGGTTTAAAATGCTACGACATGATTGAGACGAGCAGGTTATAAACTTGTCTCTTAATTTTTCTTCACATGGGGACAGAAAGTGTATTTTTGTACAGTGAAAAAAACACATTTGTTAATATTCTGACAAAAATCAAACCTTGTAGACTAATGACAGGGCAGAGTTAAGATTTATATACTCACTCCCAGTGTTTGAATACTACCTGTACTGCTACAGAGGGATTATAAGATTCTTTTTTTTTCCTCATTACAAAAGTCACAAATCACTTTTTGTGTAAGCCCACTGTAGTTTGGCAGATCACACAAAGAAGAAATCATAAGTCACTGTCACAGAATAATAATATTCATATACAAAAAACAAAAAAACAATTCAATTACTTTAATTAAAAGGGTGACTCAATCTGTGTTTTTTTCCAGGTTTTCCAAATGAAAACTTTCTCTCGCTCATTGGCAAAGAGTAGTGATGGAGGTTACGGTGCCCACCTCTCCTCCCTCAGACAAGGGGTTTATATGTAGCAACGTCATCATGAGACTTATGCCAAATCATGTAAGAAAATGCTTTAAGTGGGACTCAGGAAAAGCATTTTGATCCTAAAAAATATATTTTTAGACCAAAATTTGATTGTTTTGATTTGAATACATAAGGAACTCTACTGATAAGCTACAGAATGATATCAAAACCTTAAAAAAAGAAACACAAAAAATGATAGGCACGCCCTTTACTGTCACCACAGAGTAAAATAAATTAGTCTAAGCATTTCTGTAACTGATTTTAAATATCACTCTTCCTTCTCATGTAGAGAGGTACGTACACGCTGCCGCACATAGAAAGCGGTGAGGGCACTGCAGCAGGCAGTGAAGATGAAGAGTGCAACGGCATCGTGTGCAAGGTCGCCATGGAGACGCTCGTAGAGGGGACGGCGCTCCGTGAAGTCTGTCCTCAGCGCTTCGAGCTGCATCAGGGTGCACACCACCACGAACACGTGAAAGAGCTGGTGGCCCTGTCCGATGAAGTCACACTTCCCAGGGAACAAACTCTCTGGGTGAGGGCAGCAGAAGAAATAGGCGCCAATTAAGAAAAAGAGCACGTGGTAGAAATGGTAGGTTACCACTGGGTCGGAGCAGCCCTCCTGGTAGCAGCTGTAGATACGGTGAGCCACAGGGCTTATGTCTAAACAGTAAGCCAAGGCTGAGGGCACAACTTGAAAGAGCTTGTTGGCTAATTTGGGCATGTCAGGACTCGCATATTTGCCATAGCAGCAGCCGAAGCACGTCAGCCAGGCCAAGAATGCTGCAGCAGGTAAAAAGAGCCCTTGCACTCTAGTGTGCCATTCCTCCTCTATGGCGTAGTAATAATGTGCCAAGGCGCTGCCGTACTGGTAGACAGAGACCCCTACGTAGTCGAGGAAGTAGAAGGTGTAGTAAGACAGCTCGGACTTGGCAGAGAGCAGATGAGCGAGAGCGCTGAAGGAGAGGTAGGTGAAGGCTGCCAGGAGGACAATGAAAAGGGGCTGAGCGTGAGGGTCTCGCAAAAAATCCACCGTTTCTGAGATCTCTTGCCACTTCACCAAGATGATAAAGGCTGCCAGCAGATGGGTCCACACATTGAGGGTCTCGTTGTGCCTTTGGAAGAGGGTGAGGAAGTAGTAGCGCCAGCTTTGGTCCGTCTGTCTGTAGCCGGTGAGGATGTGACGCTCGCGGAAAACCCAGGGGACATCAGACACCTTGACGGTGCAAGGCAGCGTGGGGAAGGCCGACTCCAGAAGCTGAGGGATCTGACGCAGCTGCTGCGCATTGATGAACAGGCGACCGATCTGCTCCATCACCACCGTCGCCATGGCAAGCTAGTGGGGAGAAAAGAGTGAAATGAAAAGACAGTTAGTAGATACCTATCTTGTTTCGAGCCACTGTCCTCCCCCAGGTCTGTTTGTGTGCACGCTTGTGCATAAATATGTGTATAGATTTCACACTGTGTGTGTGTGTGTCCGTGCAATACCAAAACTAACATAAAGCAAAGAAATAGTGCATCAATTATTTGGTTTATGAACTGATAATAATCAACAGTACTATGAAAAACTGTGAATAAAATAAACAAAAGTATCAAAAAAGTTTGTAAATTTAATGTTTCTTTCTTTCTTATATGTTGTGGCAAAAATGATTAATCAAAAAGTAATCAACAGATTTATTGATTCTAAAAATAATCAATAGTGGCAACCCTGAATTAAGGTAAACAGAAACATCTGGCCCATTGACAAACAAATAACACAAGTTATTTTTATTACCATTCCCTCTTAAAAATGTAAATGTGTGTTGTTTTGGCCACTTATTATTATGGCAAACATAATATTCTCAAACAGTTACCCCATCGAGCAGGCATGGCATTAGTAGCATCCACTGGGAGCTGTGTTTGACTAATGTAACTTTAATATTAACTGTCTTTGAAGCTCTGTTTTAGTCTCCACCACCTCCTCAGAAAGCTGCCTTTCTCTTAAGCTGCTAAAAGCTCCACTATGTTTACAGGGTAAGCTAGTCAGTAACTTTGTCTGTCTGTTGTTTGATGCGAAGCAGGAAGTAAATGGTGGGTTAAATTCTGATAACAGCTGCCTACTGCAGCTCAAATCAGAAGTTATGAGCCAGAAAATCAAACCATAAGCCTTAGACTAAAATAGACTACAGGTCTCCATGGAGATGAATTGCAGTGTTGTGTGATAATCCTGTGTGATGGACACTAAAGAGCAGCCTCATCCATATACACATTGATCATTTGATCCATTGTTAATAACAGTGATATTGCTAAGCGTTTTTAAGTGTTTGCATGTGAGATTCCACAATGATTTTAAAATTATTCATGGATTATTCTCAAACTGTTTGATCTGAGAGTAATTATCTGTTGTCTGTGGTTTTGCTGCTTTTTTTTCAGCTGACCATCTGATTGGAGTCTCCGAGTGTTTTCCCAAGCCTTTAATCTGCTCTACAACATGATGAATTACTTTGAAGGCTGCTGAAAACTATAAGGCCTCAAGCACAGTGAAGCTGTCCTTATGGTCATATATTCAGCCAATGAGCAGCTCAGTTCTCAGTTCTCTGTACCAGTGATCACGAAGGGGAAATTATTTTCTAAAAATTGTTGCATGAAACTGAAACTGACTGGATGAGACACCTGTCAGATAATTTTGTATGCAATAGTTTCTATCTTTCAATAGGTGAAAGTTGTGTGTTAACACAACTTCCGCTCTCTTTTGAAATAAAAACTATTTTTAAATCCTACTAACCATTTCTCAAATATAAAAGCTGTAGAAAACTCTGTTTCTGTGCAGCCAGAGAAGTTTAAGATAAAAGGCACCAAAATATAAATAGTGGACATTTAACAAAGGCTTGATTTTTGCTTCCAGGATACAAAATTATCACAGCACAGAAAAAAATTACCCATATCTGATATGTT
>JAPZDV010000025.1:14835808-14872027 GCA_029814665.1 Acanthurus lineatus
TGCATCACTATGAACTCTGCTGAGATAATACATCGGTACGTTTCATCAAACAGTGCATTTTCCATCCTGGTCTTTATCAGAATATTTATTGGAGTTATTTTTCTTATTTACTCTGTTTTATATGAACTCGATACACCTGAATGATTTGAGCTTGAAGACTCTCTGGCCAATAAAACTGGGTGACTTCATTAAATAATTGCTATTTTAGTTTTTGTTGGGCTTGGTTTTAGTGCCATTAAAAGAGAAACACAATAGATTTTTTTTCATTGTTTTTCATCCCTTAAAAATCCTTTAGAGATTTCGTCCTCTGGCAAAATGTCCTGAAACCCATGAAACTTATAAAATATACATAACAAAGACAACAGGACATCAAGAAAGTCTTAAGAAAGAACAGCAGCCATGAAGCAACAGAAACATCAGTCCAATATAGTAAAAACAGTCGACACCTTACAGCATTTTAGTGCAATAGCCATGCAAGCAACATGAGGCGACAACACATAGCAGAACATTACATACAGCCATGCAGTTCAAGCAATACACACCAGACACAGATTAAATACCACATTCATGATATAGACTTTCATAGAACGCTAAAGATGCAATTACAGGTTAGTAAAATGTTCATGTACACTAAAACAAAAAAATACGCAACACAGAGTTGGGCTCAATGTTGTTAATGAGATCCATAGTTCATACATACCCATGCAGAGATGTGCGCCAGGTTGGCAGAGGACACTAGGCAAGTTAGCAGCAGGTCAGTTGGTTATAAAAACATGGTATAAAGATAAAAAATGTGATTGGAAATGTTTTTTTTCTATGTGTGTCTTTCCTGCAGCCACACCTTAAGTCTTTTAGTGACGGTGTGCTGTGTTTTACAGTCAGAGTTCAGAGGCTTACTTTTGAAATGAAGGCTAATAGGTTACAGATAACTTGTTACCCTATTTAAAATGTAGTTAAAAAAAAAAACCTCCGATCTCTAAAACTGGGGAAAGTTTGAAGAGGAATAGATTATAATTTTAAAAGGGGAATTTAGATTATTGTGATGGTAAGTTTATGCACCTACAGAAAATTTATCCGCTTACTTATAGACGTCTCTTTTTTCCCATGTAAATCAATGATTTAAAAAAAGTCTTTTTTGGGCCCAGTGGCACCACGTGACCGACGCCATACTTGCAATTCTCCGTTTTGGCCAGCATGTTTTTTTCCCCTTCAAAGTCTGGCTCATTTAACGGGAGCTTGAGTGGATACCTTGGATCATATGACGTTTGTACGGGAAAGGGAAGACTGAGCTCCTCTACCACCAATTTCAACTTCTACATTTCAACATGGGAGCTTGTCTGGCCTTGTGCTCTTTAGCCAGCTGTGTGAGTATTAAATATCAATACGAATATTACATGGGATATTAACTACATGTGTTGGTTTACTCGTCCCAACGTTAGACAAGCTAAACGTAGGTTAGCTTAAGACGTAACGTTACATTAAGCGCTAGCGTTTAGCACCTGCGTAAGATGTTGTTACTAAAAACTAACGTTGCCTGTCTCTGAACATTAAATTATTGTTATGTAGCGGCCACATAAAGCTAACACTACAAATTTCAGGGAGTTTTTGTTAGCTTTATAAGCTCGTAAATTAACAAGGTAAATAGTGATTGAGGAAGTATTAAAACATACCATAGCACTAGTGTAGACATATTTAACTTGACGTTAAGCTAGCTAACGTTAGTTAATTGAGTTGTCTCATTCTGGCGGTGGACAAAATACATTTACTATGCTATTGTCTTTTAAAATAACACCGTCTGGTCTGGCCGATGCAACAGTAAAACTAGTCTAGACTGTTTTAGTAGGTCATTGTCAGCAACTGTAGCGTTATATCTAGAAAAGTGTTGTCTGTCTGATAGTCTTCCTTCGCCTGGACCAACATATCATAAAAGCAAGGAGCAGGTGCGCGTGCCCTAGATTTCTTGACAAACGAGGACAACCAGGGATACGCCCGTGTTGTATCTTTAATTTTGAATTAAGTCGTGACTCAGATATTTGGATTGTGCTTATCGACTTGTATTTCACTACCAGAATAAATAAGTCACCAGCCCTCTATTTCCAATAGAACAAAATTATAAATGACTGTAATACTGACGAGGCTGTAGCCTCCATTTATTTGACTGCCCTGCCCAAAGCTTGAACTTTAGTTTCCTTTTTTCCCCTTTTATTCTTTTCTTTGCTTGCAATCTCTCATAGGCCTCCTGTCTGTGTGGCTCAGCACCATGCCTTTTGTGTGGCTGCTGTCCCTCCTCCAATAACTCCACCATCACACGGTTGGTTTACTCCTTCTTTTTGCTGCTGGGGACCTTGGTGTCTGTCATCATGATCCTTCCTGGTATGGAGACACAGCTGCGTAAAGTAAGATAACTGTTCCTCTTTATGCTAATACACCACAGTGTTCAGGGTTGTTTTGCATTCTGAACAGTACTGTAGATATCCTGAGCTACAGTATATTTTTACATTGCATGCTTTTTGTTCTTGCATAAACTATGTGTAGGATGTTTCAGAAAATTTCTTGATGGAAACAATGATGATGACCTACCTAAAACCTGAACATGAAACTAGGGCTCTGGCATGACTCCATGAAAAATTATGGTGGATAGTTAAACATTTAACACTACTCAGAAATCAATTTGTCATTTAGTTTGTGCAGTAAAATGGCTTTAGTGTGATAACTGTGTTGCTAGATCTTGTCGCTTGCTTTGAAATATTATGTCATATTCTCCCTAGTAAATACTTTTGAGATAAGCATATCTGCTTGATTATTTATCACTGAATAAACTGTTTTGTCTGATTCTGCTGTTATGCAGATCCCAGGATTTTGCCAGGGAGGAGCTACTATACATGTTATTGAAAACCAAGTGAACTGTGATGTCCTTGTGGGCTACAAGTCAGTGTACCGTATGTGCTTCGCCATGACCTGCTTCTTTTTTCTGTTCTCCGCCATCATGATTGGTGTCCGTAGCAGCAAAGACCCTCGTGCATCTATTCAAAATGGGTGAGTGCTAATTAGGCGTGTATGGAATACATATGTTCAGGGATAAAGGAAGTTTAATTTTTTTGCTACCTCCATATGTCTGTTGTACTGATGATTGGTTTCTAACTGTTTACTTCTCAGGTTCTGGTTTTTTAAGTTTTTGATCCTGATCGGGATTACAGTTGGAGCTTTTTTCATCCCTGATGGCACATTTCACACTGGTACTAACAAATTCTGTTGAATTACATGTAACAGTATAATATACTGTATCCTTTTCTATAGCAGGCTCTGATTTGTGTTAAGTCAATGACTTAGGCAAAAGAGAAATATCTATTCCTTAGCAACAGTTTTAGGAAACTTTAACATCTTTATCTGTTTCCCGTTCCATTTCACAGTGTGGTTTTACTTTGGACTTGTGGGGTCCTTCATCTTCATTCTTATCCAGCTCATTCTTCTCATCGACTTTGCTCACTCCTGGAACAAGGTGTGGGTAGAAAATGCAGAAAATAGCAACAACAAATGCTGGTATGCAGGTAAACCATTAATTCATGTTTTCCAAACAACTGATTATACTGCTTGAATAAATTAGACAGGCTCTTTTGTCAAAGTCAGCAGCACATTTTTGACTTGTGGTTTTACACCGTTCTGTAATATATCTTTATGTATTTTTTAGGTCTGCTGTCTTTCACCTCCCTCCACTATGCACTGGCTTTCACTGCTGTGGTGCTTTTCTATGTGTATTACACAAAGCCTGATGACTGCACAGAGCACAAGGTCTTCATCAGCCTTAACCTTATCTTCTGTGTCTTCGTCTCTGTTGTCTCCATTCTACCCAAGATTCAGGTACAGCTCTGGACTTCTTTTCCATACTTTGTCAGCATTTTTTAGAGAAAAAGGCACTGAAAACCTGTTGAAAAGCCTTAAGGGAGATGTACTAGTCTTGTTTTGTGATCTTCACAAGAAAAGCAAAAAATTTCCTAAATCTTAGTTACCATGTAGCTGAATGGTATAGACAAGGATTCTTTCCTCTCAAACTCACCTTCAGACATTACAGCCCGTAACACATTATGGGGAAGTCACTGTTGTATCATAATACATTTATGATAATCATATAACATCATTTTACATTTTGAAGTTGTTACATTTTGGCTGTTAATTTAGTGTTTTGTTGTGCTGTTTGTTTTAGGAAGCCCAGCCACACTCTGGTTTGCTCCAAGCTTCCATCATCTCTCTCTACACCATGTATGTCACATGGTCTGCCATGACCAACAATCCAAGTGAGTCTGCCGTTGTCTTGGTCCACATTTGCAGCTTTCCTCTGTAGCTTTTGGGTGCGTGCTCAGTTGTGACTATACTCACCGTTTTCTTTCTGTATATGTATTTGCTGAATATCTGCTGCAGCATTTTTGATCACATTGGTGAGTTTTCTATGGCTTGCTTTAGGAACAAAGAGCTGCTTATTTTATGTTGCTAATAGTTGGCAGACCTTTCTTGTCTCATGTTATGTGATCTGCCTTTTCCATGTGAGTGGCAACAACTGGCAAGCTTTTTGTGACTGTAGGGTTAGTTTTTATCTTTACGTAGGCATTTGAGATCGATTTATACACAGAATTGAAACTACATGTTTACTATCAACACACAATTGCATTACACCCCTAAAGCAAATATTCCTAATCATATTTGAGA
This sequence comes from Acanthurus lineatus, assembly GCA_029814665.1. Classification (NCBI taxonomy): domain Eukaryota; kingdom Metazoa; phylum Chordata; class Actinopteri; order Acanthuriformes; family Acanthuridae; genus Acanthurus; species Acanthurus lineatus. The sequence goes on from JAPZDV010000025.1 coordinate 14,840,510, forward strand.
ACTGTCTCTTTGGAATTTCACTGATGCTGTAATGCTGCACAGACTTAATCTTTGCAAAAAAAATGTAATTGGCAACAGCTGCTTATTTTATGTTACAAAACAGACCAAATAAAAGCTTAATATATAATGCAACATAAATTTATAATGTGTTTAGGAACTGGAAAACATGTACACATTGTTTTGATAGAAATATATTGTCCAATGTATTTTTTTACCATCTTCAGTGCCAAAATTTAGTTAACTTACTCAAAGATAACAAGTTTTTGTCAGGATATATTTCAATACTCAGACACACAAAATATATCAAGCTCAAACATGCTTCATGTAGAATTATATACTTTTAATAACCTACCACTGTGTAATTTGTAATTATTTAAGAGTGTGTGTATGCTCTGATGTCTTAGATCGGAATTGTAACCCCAGCCTGTTAAGTCTCGTGGCAAACATCAGCAGTACTCCCCCATCTGGTGAGAGCACTCCAGGAACGGTGCAGTGGTGGGATGCTCAGGGCATTGTTGGTTTAATCATCTTCCTCTTCTGTACTCTTTATGCCAGGTAGGTTTAGCCTAAACCATCCAAAATTTTATTTCATGCCCTGTTTGTATTACTTGTGTCTTTGTAAAACTGGCTCCGTCTGTCCCCTTCCTAGCATCCGTTCGTCCAGTAACACCCAAGTAAACAAACTGATGCAGACAAAGGAGGACACAGGCTCAGTTGAAGGAGGTATGGCGGGAGAGAATGGCATACGCAGGGCTGTGGACAATGAGGAGGATGGGGTCACTTACAGCTACTCCTTTTTCCACTTCCACCTCTGTTTGGCCTCTCTGTACATTATGATGACTCTCACCAACTGGTACCAGTAAGTAATTTTGATTACAATATTTTTCTTGTGGAATTATATAAGCATTTGGACGGACCCATTGTAGGAACTATATTCCCTGAACTGACAGCATTTCGAGTTTCAAATCCTTTATAAATTTCTAAGAGAAAACTCTAAGTTTGAAGATGGAAACATAGAAAATTTACTCATTTGGTGATTCTGAAATTACCAAATGTTTTGAAATCCATGTTCTTTGTTGTTGTTACACATAAATTGTAGGCCCCTGGGATGGCCACCAGAGGGCATATTACTTCACATGAAAGTTAAACTGTCTTTGAACACAGCTTAATTGTCATGAAAAGCCACATTCACCACAGTGCTTTTTCAAATAATTCATGGGCCATGTGAAAAAAAATGTAGTAATGTTGGTTTATTTATTATATTGAATTTGTTTTAGTAAACTTTACTTTTTCTTTTGTGCACCCCCCCAATCAGACCAGACACCACCACCCAGGCCATGGAGAGCAGTATGCCAGCTGTATGGGTGAAGATGAGCTCCAGCTGGCTGGGTCTGGGGCTTTACCTGTGGACCCTCATCGCTCCACTCATCTTCCCTGACAGGGATTTCAGCTGAGCACACTCTCTCTTTTCGCCGGTTGTTTTGTTTTCCTGCCCATTGTATCAGGCAGTGTGTGTGTGTTTCAAGGAAGCTATAAAGGAAATGAAAAGGAGATTATTGTCAAAATTTGTTTAATTTCTTTTATTACTTTTTTCAGGTACTTGCCTCTGCTGTTATTGTGTTTCTGTTGTGTTACTCTTCTTAGTGTGTTTATTTAGTGTGATAATCTCTGCAGATATTTGAAAAGTGTAAGTTAATTTTTATGTAGATAGCCTGATTAAGGATGTGTTAATACTTTGCCAATGAATTGCCTTAATAGGCAAGTCCCTATCTTCCACCTGATGTGGCTGACAAATGAACTCCTTTTTGTTACTGGATTTTAGTTATCAAGCTATCACAAAACTCAGAAACAAGGCACTTTCTCAATACCTCAGATGTTCCAAGTTACAGATTCCCCTTTAAAGGCCTGTTATGTCAGACTTCTCTGATTGGCCAGGTCTGGGAAGCCCCTGATTAGCTGGACTATTTTGGTGCTGAGGGCAACGAGAGGATCCCTCCTTAGCAGCCCCAGAGTGAGGTGTGTGCGTGAGTTAGATAAGACTAATACGACACACCCTCCAGATCATAACGGGGCTTCCCTTTTGCTGCTAGGCTGTATGCAAATCCACGTCGTTACACCTTGAGCCAGAGAGTCCTAATGGACTGCCAGTCTAATCTCAGCTCTTCCTCAGCTACTCCAACCTATGGTAATTTATCTCCGGTGCTATGCCTCTCCATGTCTGACTGTGTTTAGCTTTTTACAGCCACAGGCAGCAATCTGTACCTGTATATCAGTCTGTTTGCAACAGGAAGACATGTATTGATCCATAGCAGTCAGCATCATGCAATGTGCCACGGTACGATTAGGAGGTGACAGGGTGAACTCAACTTTTCTTGAACTCTCAAAAAGGACATTATTTCCAGAATGTTTCAGAGCAGATTATTCAGTCAGGAAGAAAAAGGGACGTTTAATTATTGCAGTGTATGATAATGATGCATCTCAGTACTGATGAATTGCTGTTAAATGGTATTGACGTTCATAGTATGTTAATGGTCACAATGATGGTACAGTAATTTTATGCATATGTATGGTACTTACCTCAATTTCAATATGAATAAAATGAGTTTAAGTAAGACCAGGAAATTTTCTACCTGTAGAAAAAAAAAAAACACTCGAAACAATCCAATGAAAAAGGGTATTCATTGTTATGATTTTTTCAGACTTCATACAATTCACACATTTGAATGACATTTCCTGTTCCTCTGAGTGCATGAGTATTGTAAATGGAGTTTTTCAAAGTATTGTGATAAATTGGACACCGTTATTTTTTAATTTATATTAATTTTTATTTGTCAGTAATACATGTCAAATGTATGGTACATTTTCCATTATTACCCACTAAGGAGATTGTTTTTCCAGAATTGCCATTGTTGGATCATAATATATAATATTTCATTACACTATTAAGTGCCTTTTTGTAGTCCTGCATTTCAAGTCAAATGTAACATTTATGCTGACTTGTGCTTTTTATGCCTTGCCTTACATTGTGCTCATTGCATGCCATAGGACAAAGGCTTATGACTGGAATTAACATTGTATTTCATGTAAAAACAGTTTTTATTAAAGATCAAAATCTGTCCCTCACATTTTTGTCTTTATTTAGCCTTAGCAAAAGCTTTACAGCTGTGTCCCATGAAGCATATGAATACAGTAAGTAAAAATGCCCTTTTTTCTGCTGTGAAGATGGAGTATAAAAACCACAAAAGTTATTGATAGAATTTGATTATTTTTTACCGTTGATGTACCTGGATACAGTAATTACAGATAAGGCCATTAATATGGTACCATTTAGGGTGATGTAGGGGTGTTATTGCTTTTTACATAACACCTCTATCTGTCTATCTCTCCAGGGTGAAGGCAGTGATGTAGCACTTTCTCATTTCTGTACATCACCCCACTGAGTGAGGTCATGAGGTACCAGAGTCAGGAAGGGGGCTATTACAAAATGTTCTGTACTATGGCTAAGCATCATGTTTACTATAAGCATGTTTGTGTAGCAATGTATTATGGAGGTGGCATCATGTAATCAGGATACAAAAATTAGTAACTATGATCATCCCACATTGTGTTTGAAAAATATATAATTAGATTACAGTTATATTGTCAATGATTATGTTTTATTTTTTTATTATACTAGGATCACATTTGTGATTATGGCTTATAAATATGGCAATTTTAAAAATTCTAAGCTTTATTTAATTGCCAGTGCTCCATTCATGGAGAGCACATCTGACAGGTGGGGTTTCGAGAGGAGCTCCAGTTTGTGGCACATCTGGCCGGACAAAAATGAACAGCTTTGAGTCAAGATGGAAGGTTCAGGCAGCAGCAAGAGTCTCTACAGAAAAACCTTTTGATTCCTACATTCCTGGGGATGTTGCCATCACTCTGACTTCAAAAATGTGCAGTACAAGAACATTAGAGTCTTGTTTAATGCGTGCAAACTAAAATATAGTTTCTGTCATCCATTATGACTACAAATCTGAAGAAACCCTGTCATATCATCTTAACACCACTACTTTAGAGTACAGGGATTTTTTTTCAACCATTTTTGCCACAATTTTAATTTCACTTGTGTCTGACATATTTCCATGGTTGATAATAATATTTGTGTATTTTTTTGTCTGCTCTCATTTTTTAATAATATTGATGCAATGTTTTCTTTGATTCAAAAAATATTTCAGAGGTATGTAAATTAAATTAATATTTTTTTTGTATCTAAACGTCATATTTCAAAAATCTGTGTGAAATCTGTTTTCAGCAGCTGACTGTTTTTTTTAAGTAGTCTGACCCAACAGCAACTGCTGTTAACACTCTTAAACAAGCAAACCATATACTCGACACATTGCGCAAGCTCTTTTTATGTGATGCCATGCCATGTCCCCCGCTAGTTTTCCCTATTTGCTGCTTAAACTCTTACACCGTTTCTCAGCAGTTTTGTTACCGGGGGCACTTCAGCCACCGGTCCCTCTACACTTTGCTGAGTTAGCTTTCTGTGACCAACGTCCAAAGCTGTGTTGAAAGCATATGACTTTTTTTTTATTTGGTAAAGAATGTTTACATTTAGAAGAACAGAATTCACTCCTTTTTCCTAACTGTAAATTGAAGCTGTAAATGTGTCTGACCCCTTGTGCTAGTACAGAGACAGAGCAGTGTGTGCCAGAGCTTGCAGCCTCTGCTGTGTTATTTCCTTCTCGCCTGGCTGGCAGACGAGGCCTGTTGGTTTTGGCTGCTACAGTCACTCAATCCAGTTGGCACTGTCTGGATCTGCTCAGGACACATTACCTCCTGTCGACTTCCACCCTCCCACAACACCACCCCTCGCTCAACCTATCCATGACAATCCTGAATTAATGAAGTATTTCACAGTTAAAGAGAGAAATTTGGGAAAATGTTTGTTTTCTTGACATGCAATAAAGTAAAACAAAGGCTGTCCATGAAGGAAGGATGACAGCACATAACTGCAAATGTAAAAAACAACTGTGAGCAAGTCAAGAAAAAACAAGGTTATAAAAAACTATTTTCAAAAAGAGCACAGTGGTAAAAATGTAAAGACTCAGACTGTGTCGCTGAGCTTATGTGAAGGGCAAACAATGATTGTGTACCAGAGAGAAAATGAAAACATCACATTAACAGTAAATGCAGGCTATTCCATAGTCAAATTTATCAGTGAAAATACATCAGAGACATGCAAAGGTGTAGTGAGAACAGAATAATTTGATTCCAAACAATAAAACACAGCAGTATCAAACAACTGCTGCAGCATTGACAGCAGATCCAGGAGGAGGTTAAGCCTGCTGAAAATTATACTGATGTAATTAGTATGTGACCCACCAACAAGCTTTCATTGAAAAATAAATAGCACTTTTGCAAAATGTACAGGAACCAGAAGAAATAAATATATATAAAAAAAGTGTTTGTGCCTTTGTAAAAACTCCTGAAGTTTTCAGCATTGAAAGTTGCAAGCCGAGTTGTTTTTAAATAAACCTTGTGCATCTGCAGTGGGCTCGGATGTGGAGCTGGAACACTGAACATCACTTGAATGTTTTTGCAGAGTGGAAGACTTGTCTTGTCTCTTTGTGTAGCAGTGCACTGCACGCTGGGCCTGACACATGGCTTCACTTCATGGGTCAGGCGCACAGAGGAAGGTAGGAGTGGGGGGGTTGAGTCTTGTGCAATCATCATCGTCAAATGCACAGATATTGAAATAAACATGCTGTTTATACACATGATGTCACTCCTGTTAGAGGAGCAGACAGGCAGCAGCTCCTTCAAATCTCTAGTGTTTTGATCATGGTTTCACTTTTTATTGCTCCAGCAAGTCTTAACATAATCTCACTCTTTTTCTCTTTAGAGAACCGCGCTCACTCTTGTAAACTTACCTCGTATTTTTTCAAACCTCTTTTAGTGACTGAAGCATTTAAAGTATGAAAGCACCAGACTGAGTTTCATGAGACTAAAGAACTCTTTGCTCTTCACTTCCATTAGCCCCATCTGAAATTTAACAGCTTCTGAACACAGCCAACAGCATCTGAGAACAAATTAGCTAAGTGTCATAAATCACACTTTTATTTCCCCTGTAATCATCAGGTGTATAAATGTGAAGTCGGATTTTCTCCTAGGATAGATTTAAGACACTCTCCGTCTTTGCCCATTGGCTCCAGCGTCATAAATCCCACCTTCATTTCCTCTGTTATAATCAGACGCAATTTGTCGCTGTAATAAGAGTTCAGAGGCTGTAATGTGCTGATTATGAACCACTTAGTGTAGCTCTGCAGTCGTGCTTGGTTAGGCATCCTGGGATTTTTAATTGCAGATTGACTGAAACAATGGTTATCACTTGCAGTGTTATCCCTGACCTTAATCTTCACTTCCCTTTTTATCACATTAGTTGGAAAATGTCAGCGTTCAGCTGCATTTTGCATTTGCTTGTCAAGAAAAAAGAACATTTTCTATAGTAAAAAGACTTAAATCAGCAAAATGTTCCAGCCTTGTTTTTAGTGTTTTATCATAACAAGACATGATTTGAGCAGCTGTTCTTCATGCTGATTTGGATGAGCATTGTTTTGTGAGGGGGATTGTCCACCCCTGACCACCTCTCTGACAGAATGACTGGAAATGCCTGTCTGAGGTGTAATTGGGTTTTAAGAGTGGGATCCAGGCCCATTAAATTATGTGCTGCATGCAGGGGAGCTAATTGAGTTTAAGCCCTGCTGGCATACTGCATGTGCACTGGAAAACATTTACCCAACATTAAGCCCCAATTAGGCTTTTCATGATGGGATACTTGTTGCTGGATGATGGGAAGTGAAGATGCTGATGCCTGTCACTGCATTGTTTCTCTCCAACTAGAAAAATCTGACCACTAATACATTAATTTTCTCATTTCTAATAAATTGATGAACTTGCACTGACTTTCTGTGGGTTTCTCATTGTGTTCCAGTTGATCTCATTGTCGGAGTCTGGCTGCAATGCATTGCAGCAATCTCTCTGTTTTAAACTGAAAGTCTAAAAGTCTGGAAGTCTGAGTGTTGATGTGTGTGTATGTGTGTATGTGTGGGGCTCTCCTTTGCGCATGCTCACCCCCAGCTCAGAGGAGCAGCTAATGCAGTTATATAACAGTCAGTGCAGCCGGCGTCTGCTGTGAGCCAAATGCCAGGCCAGTCTGGTTACATAAGCCTGTCAGAGTCATATTGTAGCAGTACGGAGCGCTCACACCACAGTGTGTCCCTGCACTCCTTCCACCGTCTTCTGCTCCGTCTCTCACTTCCTCCCACTGTCTTTCTCCTCTCTCCTCTTTTGCTACACCTCTCCCCCCACCCCTCCCTCCCTCCCACTCTCCTTTTCCCTTTTCCTCTCTGCTGCGGAGCTGTTCTCAACACCAGGAACAAAGAGTTAGCATGCTGGATGCTGATGCATCGACAGACACAAAAGAGTGGGATTAACTGTACGCTTGCATGCTGAGAGGACGACGTGCTTTTTTTTTTTTTGTTATTTTACAATAGTTTCTACTCTGTCAGACACAATGAATCATGAAGTACATTTGCTGTCTTTGCGTAAAGCTGCTCCTCCACTGACCACCTGTGTACCATGATACTGATGTGAGTCAGGTGGAGAGGTGATTGGTGCTGTCAGTCACCAGCCCACCTGAGCGCTCTGATGTCAGCTGGCCTTTTCAGGAAACCATTTGATCTCCAGGATGCCGATACATGCAGCAGTCACAGCCACCAGGGCTGCTCCTCTCAGTGACCTTTCACTGTATCTGGCCATCATTATCCCCCTCCCCACACACAGGTTCGAGGAGGTCAGATAGGCAGGCTTATCAGAGCAGCAGAAATTTCACTTGGAGCACTGAGATGGGTGTAAAAGATTGCAAAACACTGTCTGTGACCTTTTGACAGTTCAAACTCTCATCCAGGAGAAAGTTAATTGATTTGCGGCCTCAGGGCTTGACCTCCATTATGTCTCTCTTGAGTGTGTGTGAAGCCGTGTCAGCATCACTTTAGGTAGGCTATTCATTCTTGCGGTAAAGCAGGGAGGAAGGTGTGTGCAGTGGTGTAAGTCAGTTATGATGAAATATTGCTGCTGGATCGGAGAGAGATCTAATGTAAACCAGATCAGTGGGAACATGATCGCTCTCATCAGCCTCCAAAAACTCTCGTTTAAGCGACTGCATGGGGCTGACTGGCTAATTAGAATTAATAGCACTAACCAGGAACTGCTGCTTTCAACCAATTGCTGTCAGTGACACCTCATGATTATGCATAATACGGGCTTGACGCGCCAGCTCACTGGTGGAGGCTGAGAGGGGGGCGGTGCCCACCGGACCTGTGGTGCGGGGTGGTGCGGAGCCGCGGAGTGTGTTTTGCGTAGGGCGAGATGTTGTTTTGTTGTGGCGATCAGCTGAATGTGGCATCGCTGTCCGGTCTGACACAACAGTGGGAAGCACCCCGAGCCCCTCCGGCTCTCCCTCCGCAGGAACGCGGCCACAGAGAGCAGCTCTATCCGGCGCTTCGCAATCCAGGAAATGCGGACTTCTGGCCCTTTCGCTACGGGATAAATGGCTGCAGCGCTCTTACTGTAGCAAGCTGGTAAATATTAACCGTAATATTACTGCCTGTTTGTGACTTAGTTTGGGTGACGCTGCGGTGGCTCTCGCAGTGATGGTGGGTGGGGGGGGGTGATGTGGTGGGAAGTTAAGCGCAGGATCCCGCCCGTGTCTCCACAGTGAGAGAGTGTCATGAAGTTGAGATGGTCTCATTGTGTTGTACAGTGATAGGTGATGAGAAAAGGGCGAGGATGTGCCGCACGCAGCGGACACGGCGCAGCGGCAGCGGCAGCGGCAGCGCTCACTTCACAGGGATTTTGGGGACAGTCGCGGTTCAAACTACAGTGCCGTGCAGCAGTGCTGGCTCGAGTGGCGGCGGGGGCGCTGCTCACGCACACACACACACACACACACACACATATAAACACACACACACACACACACAGCTGACAGCTTGTTCTTCATCGCGTTCATACCCCGTTCGTCCTCAGTGACAGACCGGTGAAAGAGAGCAACAGCGTGGACTGACACACGCAGGATATCCATGAGTTTAAGATTCGCGATCAGGCCTGAGAACTCACTTGTTATGAGACTACACCTACACACACACTTTTTCAGATTTCTGAGCAATGACATCATGCTTTTTGTGCTCGTTTAATTCGCTGTTATGCGGGAGCCTGAATGGGTTAAGCTGACCAGAGCAGGTTTATTTTGGCGGCTGACCAGTCTGTTACATCAACTCTGCTTCGAGTTAATTTAGTCTGTCTATTATTTACCCAGACAGGGTTCACCTTAACACAACAAGGACAATGTTACTCTAGTATAAAATTTGCATACAGACACAATAAATGACTGTATGACTGTTGTCTGACATGTTTATTATGCAAAATAGTTTCCTCATAAAGTGTACATGATACATTTCTCCATCCGTCTCTCCATGATCTGTCAGCACCTGTCAGTACCCGTGTTTTCACAGTAAGAGTGTCGTGAAGTTGAGATCAGCTCATTGTGTTTTAAAGTGATAAGTGATAAATAGGTGATGATTAAAAATAATGAAGATGGGCTGCATGCAAGGGACCACAGCAGCAGACTTTTCACAGGGATGTGAGCATATTGATATAAAAGAAATGTTACACCAGGTGAAGGAATGCGAACAACAAAAGTTTTTGACACCTAAAGTCATTACACTTTCTGTGTCTCTAGTTTGAAAGGAAATGAGGTAAGATATCACCTGAAGTTTGCTGCTCTTTGTAGATTAATATCACAGTGGTTGTGGTTACCATAAAACAAGTGCTGCTAAGAAATGTGTGTTCATAGAAATGGAAGTTTAATGCAAATTCCCGTCCAACCTAAAGAAATGTGGATGTTAAAAAAATACAGTAGCTACAATGCTGCAGTGTCCTTCTCCTCACCATGGGTCTGTGCTGTAACTACGGCAAAGAGTTACAGTAAAGTGTGAGACCATGGTGGTGAAGGTGGGGGGGTGGGTGAGTGGAGAGAGGCCAATATGCAATTATTTCTTATTGAATCAGCACCAAGTGGCAGCCTTACAGTGCTCCGCTCTGGCCTGGATCAAGACCACTTGTGGTGCTGGCTGAAGAAAGGCGCTAGCTCAGCAGGCACCCAAGGAGAGCTCTGCTCCATTTCCTTGCAAATTTCCAAGATTTTTTGACATCGTAGAGCATTTGATCATTGAAAAAAATCAGGGCTTCGGGGATTACTGCCATTTATGGTTTCAACATGGATGGGGATGAAAGCGGCGAGTTACTTTGATGTTTTTATACCATTGTAAGTTGGCTGAAATGTTAGAAGGTGGCTTGTTAAGAATAATTACCATGTTTTAAAAGCTAGAATTGAATGTGCTGGTATAAGTGCAGCTGTGGAACCTGTTTTCATACCAGTCAACAGTTTAGCACCGCCAATCCATTACAGAAAGCTTTGGTATTCGGTGTTGTAGCTGCAGACTTACGCAATGAGTTTGTTCAGGTACAGAAAGAGTGAAACTTATCTTTCTGTCAGCACTGACACTGATTACTGAAGACCTCAGTCACTTAGCCAGGCAGGTTTAGGTGCGTCTGTTTCCTACCTTGGCACAAACAACACTCTACTAAAAGGGTTTTCTGTCAATCACCACTGAATCACTCAACATCTTAAACAGTAACATTGAACTATATTCTTATTTTCACATACAAACACTCACCTGGCATACCCTCTCCACTACATCTCACACACACACACTGAGTCAGCCACGCAGGTGGCAGCGAGTTGATTTAAACGCATGAAATGCCATCAGCATGCAAAGGGTCATGTGGAGTTCCTGCCCGGACCCTCAGACACACCTCCTAAAGATAACAAGGTTTGATAAACACAGACACACTGGAGCAAAGGATCAGGGGACGATCTGCAGAGTAAGGGCGACAGCTTAGTTTGAACTCTGGATGTGAACCTCGTAGGTGTCACACGGACGTTGTGCTACCTGTGATACTGGCAGTGCATTCAGCTTCATGTAGGACTTTGTTTTAAATGGCATATCGGAGCATGTTAGGGTTTTGTTTTCTCTTTGGGGAGCATGTAAGGATTGCATTGTTGTCAGTCTCCTACAAGTAAAAATGCACCCACCCACACACAAATACACACATGCACACACACCGGGGCCGTAAAATCCTGGTGGCTGGTGGACACAACCTTTTTATGTCCCCGCTGCTGGTCATTAATCCTGTTCTCTGAAGCACCCGAGAAGAATAGACCCACTGTAGTGCTGGGAGACCAGATTGAACCAGGAACAAGTCCTTGGGCTCAGACTTGCACACACACACATATACACAAACACACACAACTGCAAAATGGAGACCAGGAGTGCCAGCCTGGCAACCTCACAAATGCCCCACTAGCCTAATAATATCATAGCATGCATTTGGTTGCTTTGTAATGTGTCAGCTATATTATTTACTCTTGTGGCTTCCTCTGCTTTTGTATCATTTGGTCAGCAAGTGTGTGTGTTTTCTATTAGTGTCTGGCCTTGACTCAGCCTCTCTCCTAGGCCAGTGTGTTGGCTGCCCCTTGAAATGAGGATAGAGTTTCCTTGTGTTTTCCAGGGAGCGAGACTTTGTCCTGTATGTGTGTTAGCATGGCTGCCTGGCTCACTCATATTTGTGCCAGCCAGCCCAAGTTATGCAATGACGTACGTATGTGGACGATGATGCACACATACAGCCGGGTTTTTTTACAGGGAGAAAGGGGTTAGTCATTCAAACGCTCCCTTCATAAAAGTTAATCATTAGCTACTTCGGCACAATTGGTAGCCAAGTGGAATGTCGAGGGGTTTGCTGTTTGTTATGGCAGTCCTCCCTCAAAACAGGCCACAAGTTTATCTCAGCACCTCCAACTTAACCATAATATGTCACTTGGATGGGATTTACATTTACTATTCTCCTCCTCTGTATATTTCTTAATCTGTTTCCTGCTTGAATAAACAGTGAGGACATTTTTGTGCAGGTGTTCACTTTCCACAGTGGTTAGTGTTGTGTAATAGTGATTGTAAGCTGCTGCGCGTGCTTACCACAGGTATGTCTGGAGCGGGCTCGCCCAGGATCTCATTGGCGAAGTTTGTGTAACGCTTGGGAGAGGCTGGAGACTTCGTAGAGAAAAAAAAAAGGTGATAACACACGTAGTCCTTATCAGTCAGTGGATATTCAGAAAAATTTGGATGATGGAATGACGCCTCCTCTTCAGCAGGTTTGGCTTTCTGGTCGGGATCCTGTGTTGCTGTGAAAGATTAGCTGCAGATGCATGCTTTGTGTGTGTGTGTATTGATCGTCAGGCGATGCAGTCAGGGGTATTATATTTCTCGACTTGAAATTTTTGCCTCTTCCAAATCTTTCCCTCTCTGGGTCCCTTCTGAGACCACACCCCTCGATGACACACTCACAGAGAGTCTCCAGGTGTCTGATCACCACTTAGAAAGTGTCTCTCAGGCTCTTTTTTGGAGCCTCTGTTGCTGTTTCTTTCCTTGTCCTCCCCTTTAGGATCTCCATCTGTATTTTCCTTTTCCAGTCTCATGACAGCATGTAGAAATATATATGTGCGTAAGTGTCTGAGGGAATGATGGAGAAGGAGTGAAACAATGAAGTATTTAGGTAATTAATAAACTTTCCTTAAATTTATGTCTGTATGCTGACTTTCTTATGTTTCCTATCTTCAGAATCAAGTCCACTTCTTTATTCCTTCTTTTATTTCCTCTTCTCTCCTCTTTCCTCTCGCCTTTACTTCACCTATTGATTCTATTCCTCTCATTTTCTTAACACTCCTGTCCTCTCCTCCTCTGTTTCCACTGCTTTCCTCTCCTCTCTTATCCTCTTGTTTCCTGTCCTCTTCCCTTTGCCTCCTCTCTTTCCTCTCCTCTCCTGGTGCTCTCCTCACTTCCTTCTCTTCTATCCTTTTGCTTCCTTTTCATTCCACTCTTCTCTTTTCCTCTGTGCTTTCTCTCTTCTCCCCTCTTCTCTTCTCCTCTCTCAGTGGAGTCCTTTGTCTCAGAGTGTAAGGCGTCCCTGCAGTAACTGCGAGTGAGGATTGGAGGGGATTTCTGCTCTGCAGGAGGGTAAGAGGGCTTTGGGGGAAAATCCTTCCAACCCTGCCGCGGATCTGCCGAGCAAATCAAGGCAGCAGGCGATGCTCCAACACAATCCTCCCTCAGCCATGTCACTGTTACTGAAGTAACCCCCGGACCCCCTCCTTTAGCAGCACTCTTTCAAAGCCCTGTGAAATCTGTTGGAACAGCCTTCGGTAAAATCCAGATGTGTTTTGTCTTTCTCGGGGTGCTGTCATTCTGCTATGTACCATGTTCAGCTTTGAGGAATGCTCTCTTACCCACCACGTTCATGCTATGAGATGTGTCGGCTTGTTGGGAGCTCTGAGGCGTGCTCCTGCTTTCTGCTTTGGGCCATACTGCAGTATGATCCATACTCTAAAATATATAAAAAAAAGTTGGTCTGTATGTGTGTTGTGGGAGGCACACATGCATGTGCATTTGTTATTTACCGCATAGTCCCTGTAGGCAAGCTGTGCCCTGACACTGTCAGGTAAGGTCATATAAAGAACACCTCATTTTAGATGCTGTTAATTATGCAGGAGTGTGGTCGACTGCCATCACTTTGGAAGGTCATTTGCTGCTCACCCCATTAAAGGGCACAAAACTCTACAGATTTTGGTGTGTGCATATGTGCGAGTGCGTGTGTTGTATGGGGGTTCAACCGTTCATTTTTGTTGTGGTTTTGCTTCTTTACTACAGATCCTGTGCTGACATCCTGTTTGAGGTATAAACTACCTTTAAAACCCTTCAGGTTTTGCAGTTGTCTTTCATTTGATGTCAGTTCACACAGTAAATGAAGGTGTATTTACACAAGATGTTTTTGTGTACACTGCGTAGGTATTTCTCTGTATGTTTATATATATACATATATATATATTTAAAATCCATGACTATTTATGTTTACAATGTTTTTGCTGATGTCTCCATATTGCAGCTCCTAAGTGAGGGCGTCTGTTTCACCTAATTGAAGGTCAATATTTGCATGAGCATTCCTACAAACAACTTTTCCAGCTTGGTTGAGGCAGAACACAGGCTACCAGTGTACTTCAATAAAAAATCAGAGTGCTTGTCATATTCTAGTTTAGCATTGCCAGATCTATCAGACAACAAGACTGTACATTTGTGCTGTGCCAAAGCAGTGGAGAGCTCGTTCATAGCCTGCTATTATTCTGCAAGAGACTGGAATAAAAATCTTCCTGGGTATTTGATTTTGTTAAACAGAATCACTAAGTGTATCCTTTAACTTTGTAAAGCACAGCGGCTCCCTGCTGAATTCCATGGGGGAATTATCCTGAAAAAACATTTTCCATGTGGCTAATTAAATCAGAAAACATGTGGGAATATCTCCATTTGATAATACATTTCTTACAGGAACATGACTGAAAACAGCAATGTGACTGAGAGAAATAAGATACAGGAAACAGAATCTCATAGTCAGCCAATACAGCTTATTTCAGTGTGATCACAACTTTTAAATAAGAGCAGTACTTAATTCATAAATCCTGAGGTCCCCAAATACAGAGAGGGCACTATTCTAGAGAAAAATCTCCAGTGCCTGGACACCGCACTTCCTGTTAACACTAAACACAGTTAAACAAAATGTGATCAAAAAACAAAGCCTTATTTATTTATTCATATTTATTTATCAGAGCATTGACAATATTCAGTTTAAAATTGCAGATCAAGGTGTATAAACAGCTACATACAGTTTACAGGCATCTCTCTCTCTTTGTCTTTACTGTCCCTTTACTTTCCTGCCATCTCCTGTCTGCCTGTGGATTGCTACAAAGGGGGGAAAGTTAAATTAGGGCCCAAAATTCTGTAAGGACCACTTAAAGCAAGCAGGCTAAAAAGCTCTGTCTCATGCTCTGCTGATAATTCTTGGTTTATTGATCTTATTCTCTCCGTTTCAGTACTATGGACAGGGCCCACCTATACGTGCACCTGCTAATTAACTGACACTCATTTCACCATTTTACAGCACGAAAGCCCGCTCGGTTAGCTTAGAGGCTAAGCAAGCAATAGTCATTTTTGCCTGTTATTTTACCTTAAATTCCTGCACTGTTGTTGTGCAGGCCTGCTACTGATCTTAGTGTCAGTCTAAAGTCCATGGAACTCTATGACTTACACCAATTGCAGAGGTCTGCAAATAAGCTCACATATTGTATTTCATCCAACACAGAGGTCTTATGTTCATACTAGTCACTGGAAATGGGCATCTCTATGACGTGGGTTCATTTTTGTGTTTTGCTGTTAGTTTGTTTTTTTCTTTCTCTTTTCTTTCTCTTTCATAGTTGATAATAATGGAGGTTGCGTTGGCAGTTATAATTGAAAATTCTGACAGGGTTTTGGATGCAAATTCAGGAGGTTCATTGTTCTTGTCAGTCAGGAACGTTGGATGGATTTTAGGAGAAGAATTAGTCAGGAAATTGGAGTAAAATACAAACTTTGCTTATCCTGTGCAAATAAAAAGACCAGGTCCCCTGTTAAAACTGGTCCTGTGCTAATAAGACCTATTAAGATGTTTTACTGACTCTGGTTTCAAGAACAAAACCATATTTAGGTGTCTGGCTTAAACTAATAATCCATGATGAGACAGACAGCTTCTGCTGTTGAGTTCAACCACCAACCTCACAGTCACACAAAAGGCATGACAGTAGGTGAATCATCTCAGGCTGGATCAAGCCCCACAATACACTGCAGCTTACTGAGGTAATCTCGTGTCATATTTGTCACACTTTCATGGTGGATTAGCAGTCGAAGAGGAATGGTCAGGTGATGGTGCTGCTCAGTGTGAATCACCCTGTGAGTCGCCCTGGAAGCTATGGATGGAAGGTGGAGAAAACAGTTCAATATTGTGGATGTTCTGTCACACAGACTCACACAGTGTACGGGGAGAAAATAAACAGATGATGAAAAAGTGTACGTGCCCAAGGGCTGCATATTTATCCTCTGCGGCTGGATGTTAGAGCCAAGGTTTTCATCACCTTGATCCAGATGGGCTGGAGTGTGGGTGAAGCGGAGGAAAGAGGCGAAATGAAGGCAAATAGTTGAGGGTATCGCACAACATTCCTGCATATAAGGTTCATCCATCAATCCATTTTCGATGTTGTACCTGCTTATCCTGAGCCAAGCCATGAGATTTGCAGCGTACTCAAGCATGTACTAGGCTTTAAAGGTACATAACAGTAAAGTTAAATTAAATGGATCATAAATCCGGATGTTAATTAAGATTTATAGCCGTAATAAAGACAAAAGAATTAACTTTGATGGATATGGTGGCATATGTTTTCCGTAAGAAGACGGAGAAAAGCAGCTGGGATCTCTTCCTCAGTCTGAGGTTTTACAGTGGTGTTTATTATGTAATCCTCCTGTCCTCCACAACCTCAAATAGTCAGCAGTCCCAGTGTTTGCACCCAGGTAGTCCCTCACCTTTTTCCTTTTTTTTTTGTTCCTGCTTTGCACTGTCAGCACAGTGCTAGAGAGCAACCCCGGCTTAGTCACTGCAGACTTTGATTTTTCATCAACACTCTCCAACTCTAATATGCTTAATGGCACTGCGCTTGTCTTCGGAGGACTCGCCCCCTTGCCCTAGTGTCAGCTGACAGGTTACCGGTTCGCTATCTAGAGGGGGGCGGGGAAGGACATTGTGGGAGGAAGGGTACATGGTGCTCTTGGTGCATCCGTGCCTCCAGGGTGAACGCCATATTTCACTCTGACACTTGCGCCCAGAGGAGGACCAGGAGCTGCACCAGCATGAGATGAAGGGTTCATCTCCCTCGACTCCTCTTCATCTTGTTCTCCGGGACTCACTCTCTCTCTCTCTCTTTGTCTGACTACCGATGTGGTGTGCTGGGAGCTGATTAGGATTCTTTTAGAGTACAGTAGCTGGAGCTGTGGGGCTGGGTTCCCACTAACTGCCCCTGAGTAGGGTGTCCATTACTGTGGGAGTGCCTAAATTACACAGAGGAGGGAGATCGGGAGAAACCCCAGTGAGAGTTTTGGAGAGAGAAGAGGAGGGGGAGATGGAGGGTGTGGAGTGCAGAAATCAATTTGTCTCTAAGTGAAAAAAAGAGGGCTGGACACACAAACACTTTGCTGCAGGGGTAAAAAAAAACAAAAAAAAACAAAAAAAAGATGCCCTGTGTGCAATTGCATGAGTTCAGAATTGTCCTTATGACAAGCAATGAATCAAGATTGTAAATCTTGACTAAACTTCTTGAGCTAAATTCTATGGGACTTCTCTTTTTTTTTGTCAGCGTGAAAGCATAATGTTTCTTTGTCAGCCTGTAAGACGGATGGTCTCTCTGGTCTTGTGAGAGCGAGCTGTCCCTGTTGCTAAGCCAGCAACAGTCTTTCTTTCATTGGTCATAGTTGTGTGTTTTGGTGTGCATGATTGGTCATGTTACCAGCATTACAGTCGCACAAGTCAGAGGTTGGATGGCAGCTCGATGGCTTTAGATTGACTGTGAGGATGGAAACAGAGCATGTTATTTCCTGGACTTTTTGCTCTGCTATCTCCCTCTTTTGCTCAAGTGCAGCCGTAAAACTCAGAAGCTGCAGTTTTTGCTTCGCAGAGAGTATCAGTGTTTCACCCCATCAATCTGTGTAATGCACTGTTTATTGCTTTTCTGTGTAACTACAGTGTTATCGGATTATCCTCAGAGCTGTTTTTCATAGTGAACATTGTGTTTCATTGTATTCCGCCTCTCATCGGTCAAGTCTTTAGTACTCCAGTCTGTGTGTCTGCAAACAAACCCGTGTAAAGATTTTTCAAAAGTGTTATCCCTCTGAAGCCAGACTAGGCCTTTAATCCGAGGTAGATATTTATTGATGCATCTATTTAAGCCGTGCCAGCGGGGTGGCTCTGGATGGTAATGTGGTTCTGTTGGTTTTCCATTACCAAAATCTTTTGAGTGCATCCCAAATAAATTCTCTATACATTTTGCTCCTAAAAAATAACCCCTACAAACTTAGATCTCTCCTTTGATCCCCTGACTTTTTATCTAGGCAAACATGAGGTTGACTTTCTTATCAAATAAGACAAATCATAAGCTTGTCAGTTACTTTGTCTGTGACCAGATACCTGACTCTTAAAAACCTCAACTCTTCTTTGTGTTTACTTTAATTAGCAAATGTGGCATGGACTAAACTAAACTGGCATTATCTTTTTCCACTCATTTTCTGCAAAATCCCACATTTGCTCTGCCCTTGCTATGATCCTAACATTTCAGTTTAAACATCTAACCAACCATATGACTCTAATCGAGCAACCAACACTTGCCAGTCAGAGGCAGAATAGGGCAGATTTGCATGGAAAGCAGATGGGAAAAAAATCAAGCCATATCACTTGCTATACATCACTATGTTATGTTAGCATTTTGTGAGCAAGTCAGCGGGCAGTCATTAGCATTTAGCTCATAGATTTACATTGCCTGACTGCAGCCTCGCAGAGGCACTTAAATGGCTCTTAAGATAAAAAGTATTACTTTGGTAATCTGTTATGTTTCTTAGTTGCTACCATGTAATCTAATAACATGCTTTCTTTTGTTGCTACTCAACACTTTTTAACATTTTTTTTTTCTGGTTTGATCAGGGTCATATTTGTCAATAGAAACCACTGACTTTGACAAAACCTACATGTAGCTTTCACAGTTGACTTGGGTTTTTGTTTTTCACTATTTGAACCCTTAAACTGAGAGACAGTTTATGTTGATGTCTGTGTAAAGGAAAAACCCATCAATCATCGTACAACCTACGTGAAATGACGTCTCTCCCAACCGCACGCCTGTTGAGTCCTGCCAGACCACAATGAGCAGAGTGAAAACTGTGGGCTGACTGGAGCGAGTCTGCAGAGACCTGCCAAATGGGATTTTGCTTGTGTTTGTGACACTTTGTGTTTTGGTAGGTGTCAGTCCGTGCATGTCTATGTGTGTGTGTGTGTGTGTGTGTGTGTGTGTGTGTGCATGTATATGTGCCTGACCGTAAAATGGAGAGTGTGTTCTCACTGAATGTGAAACAGTCCTGGTCCATGCTGCTTTCTCTCTATGATAACAGACCTCAGCTGTGCAGTTTGCTCTTTACCTCTGTCACTGTGTTGCACTTTACATGCTGCTTAAGTTTGCACAATGAGGGTTGTCCCTGCCAGTTCCCTGATTAGATTTTCTTGGTCTTTAGGTTAGATTTGCAGCTTACTAGACGGCACATCTTAGCATTTGTCTAAAAAATGTGGGTTCAAGCTTATGAATTCCTCATTGCTATTTAAATTGCCTATAAACACTTTTCTATTCTTTCAGAAATGTATGTTGTTAGCTCAGTGCTCGTGTCTGCTGTAGCCTTTTCGTTCCTTGAACTCTCTGCTTCATATCTTACTGCCCCTGCTCTGCTGTTGTTTTAGTCCTGGTCTCAAAAATATTGTTGAGACGTTGGAATCTTTGATTAACCTCAATCAGTGTAATTTTTGTGCTCGTCAGGGGTTTGTCTGAATCTGCAGTTGCTGGCCACAAAAAGTCAGCTGACATGCTTGTTAACCACACACACCATCCAGGTTTCGCTTACAAGTCAACTTTCTAGGAAGTGAATAAACTTCTGGTGGCTTGTTGAATTTACCACTTGCAGTGTGGATGTATTGTCAGTGGTTCAGTGAAGAGTCTGCTGATGGTGTTTCAAATAGAAAAGGATTCAAACTTGGAAGAAATCAAGGATCGTGAAACCCCCCCTTTTTCTTTTCAACTGTATCCATATTTTTTTTTTCTTACTGGTTTGAAAGAATTTGTTCTCCAACCTCAAAATATTATTACTTGTGCAAACATCCATGTTTTCTCAGTTACTCTTAGTTGGCTGGAACATCAGCAAAGCAAGAAATCATGCACTGTGTTTGAACTTGACTGTATGATACTTTATTAAATTAAGTTATTCTATCAAACAGCAGTTTGACAGTGAAAAGGGAATATTGAAAATGTGTTTTGATTGATTGATTAAATATATTTTATAATAAAAACAACACATAAAGGTCATGGGCTTCATGTACAGGTTTTGAAATATTCATTAAGGATAACACAACAAAGGCAGTATGCTCATTTCCTCTGTGTTTCTTGACGACAGGGGTCAAATTGTGGCCATCAGCAAGGGAGGAACTTTATAGCTCATAGATTCAAAGACACTACATGCTCTTTAACAATAACAACACAACAAGAAAAAGGGCTACATTAGACAATAAATTCCCAAATGAGTGGCTCCTGCCCAAACATATCTTAGTAGTATGGGTAATAATAATAATAATCTAATAATCAAATTTCTTCTCATGCCATTTTTTTCCACCGGTTTTGAATATGCTCATTCTATCAGTTTCTCTTCTGAATTGCATCTTAAAACCCAGATGAGTATAAAAACATTTTTCTCTTTTTTAAACTTGCACAAATACAAATTCATATCAACTTCAACTATATGACAAATTCATACTTTGTGAATTGGAGACTGCATTTTGTATTCTGTTTTGCTCTCTTCAGGCTCAGCTGAATCATCCTGAAAATGAAAATGTGTCAGAAAACGATTCTTGGATGCAGAAAAAGTTCTCCTAAATATCTGAATAGTACAAATGCTCACCCACAAAGAAAACTTCAGGTCAGTTCGATGTCATTGCAAGGATCAAGATGATGTTACATTTATTGTAGTTGTGCAACAATTCATGTTTAGTCTTTTTCTTGAAGATCTAGTTTCGCAAAACACACTTTGTTTTCTAACAAGTGAGTCTTAGTACAGTAGACTAATTCTAGTTTCTCATCTCTTCAAATAAAAAAAGAAGGATACAATGAGCAGCAGTATAGTTTAGCTTAGCATAAAGACTTGATCAGAAATCTGCAAAAAAAAATACTTTTAGCAAAGAGATGTAATGTATATTTGTGAGTTTTATTCCACTTTGCAGATTTTGTTTGACTTTGCATTTGACAGTGACAGACTAGCTGGTTTCCAGTCTTTGTGCTAAGCTGAAGAACTGCCAGCTCTAGCCTTATGATGAATGGAAAAATATATGAGTGGTATCGTCTTATCATCCAACTCTCTGCCAGACAGGGAATCAATATATTTCCCAACATATTGATCCATTCCTGTAAAAGATGTGACCTTAAATTAATTTCCTTTTTGGCAATTTTTTTCCTTAAACTCAGGTTTACAGAAACAAAGAGGTTTTTAAGTAATTTGTTCCTCTTCGATCTCAAACCCTCCCCCCTCTGGTACTCCGTCCTGTTGTTGTGTTAAACTTATGTGCTGCACATCCAGCTGTGACTTTCTGCATTTAAACAATTAGATGTGAGAAACTGGGCTTTGTGTCATCGGTTGGCTCATTAGTTGGAAAATTTTAACTGTTATAAACCAGTACAATTTAAACAATTCACAGGAACCTTTTAATCTCAGTCAGTAATAATGAAATTACAATTAAAAGCTCACTCCTTTGAAAGTAGTTGATAACGTTTATAGTTTATAAGCAACCAGACTCTGAGATTGTAGTGAGATTAGGTAATTTCAAATTATCTTAACACTTTATATAAGTCATGTGTATATATATTTACTTCAGGTCTCTTTCATATTTGGTATTTTGCAGCATGGTCAGAAAGATGTAAGCAATTTAGAACAAATAATTGGAGCTATCTCCTCTAAAATGGCCAATTTGCTTCATCATGTGACCACTTGATACCCAGTGTTCAGTCCTGAGGTTTCACTGAGATTGCAGTGTTATGCTGTAACCTGGCATTAGAGAAAGCTCTTACAGTAAACATTCCCAGTGGGGAAACTTTCTCTGAGGTAACATGATGATCCAATGTGTGTATATCTGTACAGAGAAGCTGCTGGAGCCTGGCTTTGAGCATGTTCAGAGACAGTGCTTAAACCTGTATTGAATGACAAATCAGCCGTACGTAACAGGGCAAGAACCAACAGGAAATCAATGTATCCAGCCACCTATCCTACATCAATAGTGTCTCACTTTCTCGCCATAAGCCTGCTCATTTCCTTGTCTTTCCCTGTCTTTTATTCTGTCCCTTTTTTGTCTCTCTCCGTTTCCACGCTGTGTCTCTGCAGCATGCTTCTTTGAAAGCCACAGCATCTCTATTTTAAGGATGTCTTTGTTTCGCTGCTTTGTATTCAAATGATCAGGCTGGCAGGCAGGAGGATGCAGCTCTGAAGACGAGTGGGTTTGGTGGGAGAAGAGGTGGCGAGTCGGCTTTTGGAGTCAGGTTTCTTCCAACCAGATTGTTACGAGGTGATGACAGCTGGAGGAATAGACTGCTTATTCCCCTAACGCGGGTCACGTGACCTTAGAGCTCACTTACCTTCCAGAGCAATGTTGACAGTCTGAGTAGTCAGAGTAGAGAAAAATGTCTGTACGTAATGTGTGTTCCGTATATAGTACATGCACACAATTAGTCGGTCTCATTCAGAAGAAGTGTGGAATATGGGTTTGTTAGCGTACCCTGGATCCAGACGGTGTGGCTGCGTGTGGCCTTCCCTCGTGGCCAGACTAGACTGCACCTCCCGGCAACAACGAACACAGCCAGCGACACATTTCTGTCTGTCGGCTAGTGCAAAGTGGGCCAGTTGGTTTGTGGAAGAAGGTGTCCCTTGATTTTAATCCAGGAACAAAATGACTTTTTGTCAGAGTAAACAACTTCTTGAGTAACTGGATTTCCTTGTTGTGAGAGTTTGGGTAAAGAAATTGGACACCAGTGCGTGTTTGCTTGTCCCTGGCATTTGTTACCAAGCAGCATGCGAGTATTGATACTCATCTTGACACCTTAATCCTTCTTGAACTTGTGTTTGCAGTACAGTAAAGCTCTGTTTCTTAAGCCCTTCGTCGTTGACAACTGTTCCTGTTACGATAAGATCTGCGCAATGAAAACAAAAATATGCTTTAACATGTTCTATCTAACCAAATCATCAGAGGATCCACCAGTGCACATTTATGTAGTGTGGATGGATACTGCCCAACTAAACAGAGAGTTATTTTACTTTACTGTGAATGAAGAAAGAGCAGCACAACTCAAATTAATGACCGACAGGTGCTCTTTCTTTGGGCAGGTGAAAGTATAAAAACATGCTGGATCAACTTTAAGATTTCGTCAGATCCTGATGAAGAGATAGAGTCCATACAATGGAAATTTACATATTATTTCCTTATTAGACTTTGTGTCTCTGCTTTTTTCGATATTTATCTGCACCTAACCTATTTTATTTTGAGCAAGATTTCCTGTATTTTATGTTTGTAGAGCTTTATTTTAATTCTAGGAAAAATCCTAAACTTTATAAACACCTACATCATCTACAAAACGTCTAAAGTTCTTTAACTGATTTAATCCTTTAGTAACTTATAAGTTGCATCCTTGAGTTTAATGTTTTAGCCCAGTTGTCAAAAAACAAAAAGGGGTTGGCATTGAATACAGTAAATTTGTAGCTTTCATACGTGTCATATAAACATTTGTAAAATAAGAATGAACTTGATGAAGTTCAGATTACATGTATATGAGATTACTTTGTTGTTAGGAGGGGGAGGCGGTGGAAGCATGAGTGCTATGCAAGACGGCTGCCAAGCAGCTCCAGACCTGTTTCCATTTCATCTTACATACCCGGTTATTTTTAACAACATTAGGACAGTTTTCTGTCAATATGTGATCTTTTCCTTAAATCCAAACAAGAGGTTTTTGATCCAAACCCAGCCAGACCTGAAACCAGAATGTTGTCAAAAAACAAAACATGTATTCTGGCTGAATATTTCCCAAAATCTGTTTCCTTAGTTTCTGTAATTTGATTTGATTTATTTGATTCTCTTTTGTCCCATTGGTTAATCCTTCAGGAGTCCAAAATAAAAAGCATACAATAATTCATAAGTAACACGTTATTGTTACACCAACAGAGAATGCTTATTCTTCCATATAGAAATGTAACCCAAAAACATTGGCACACATGTATAAACCTACATATATGCACACAGTCACATAAATGTGCTCACGTTAGATACAAATAGTGCACAAACATTACAGACAAAAACAGAGTATATGAGTTACTGTAATGAATTACAAAATTTAACACTCTGAAAATGCATCTTTCCATTTCTGTTTTTATTTTTGGTAGTTTATTGTTCTGTATCTCTTTTCCTTTTGTTAACTCAGTGTTTATCACCTACTAGTGACGGTTTGTCCTTGACACCAACTTGCTTTTCAAGCTTTTAAATTTACATTACATTGTGCAATGGAATGTTGTTTCAAAAGCTTTACTGTGGTTCATCCTGTTATCATTTGTATTTTTCTTTTAAACCTTCACCTGAAGAGCATTCCTGCTGCCTTGCTCTGTTTAATCTGTAGTCTCCTCATATCTCTCTGAATTGCACTGTCGAACACTGCGCAGCAATAATTAATGTGACTGTGGATTAAACAATAGAATATTACTTTTAAAAAGTCTTTACATAGATACTTTTCCATTTTGTCCAACTGGTCCTACCATTTACATTACTCATTTTAGACAAATCTGTGATATGAGTGATCCATGAGAGTTTGTTTTGTACTCATTTACCCACAATAAAGGTCAGTATAGTCAAGGTCTGACATTTTAGGGGGTGAGAATGTAAGAAAAAACACATTTCTGAGAGAAAGTTGTCTTAAAACACTGTCAGAAGTATTCAGAGGGACTTATCATTTTCTTGACAGTACGTAGTTTTTGGCAATAGATGTTTTTGAATTTTTAAACATTATTTTTTCATAAGCATACTGCGGGCCTTCTGTTCACCTTTGCTGTTAAGAGGTGGAGGCAAAATATCTTAAAATCTGGACTACTCAAGCCAAAATGATGAGCAGGACCAGACACCAGCAGGGATAATTAAGAAAATAAGATCTGTTCCAAGTTAATCAATCATTTAATGGTCTATTTCATATTTGATTTTTTTTTTTGTTGTTGTTGTTTATTTCAGTCTCTCAGTTTGTAGTTACCAAAAACAATCACAAAAAAATTATTAGTTCATCCCTACCCAAAGCACTTCAACACATTCCAGACTGAAAAACGAGTAGGAAATGCTAAAAACATTACATTACTCCTTTTTTAATATCATAACATCATATAGCATAATACAGATGGCCTTTCCTTATTGAGAGGATATTTTTAAACTTAGGTTTCAGGGGGTTGGGGATTAGGACTCAGATATGAGAGCATAGCAACAAAACTCAAGAACCACATCCCTCTGTAGTTTGGTTATCCATTATTATTTCAGGAAAAGCCAACAGCCTGCAGTGTGTGTAAGCAGTAAATAACATTCAGTGCAATTTATGGTTGACATGCATTCATGTATTCTGGAGATTCAGCATTTTACAACTCCACACATGCAAACACACACACACACAGATTTACTCAGAGACTGTTTTAGCTGCACTTGATTGTCGCACGTGATTGATGAGCTGTCTTACTGAGCCCCGGAGCTGCAGTCTCTGAAGATATAGCAGCTGCACAACACCTACATATTTGATAGCCTTTTATAAGAT
Source organism: Acanthurus lineatus (assembly GCA_029814665.1). NCBI lineage: Eukaryota > Metazoa > Chordata > Actinopteri > Acanthuriformes > Acanthuridae > Acanthurus > Acanthurus lineatus. The sequence continues at coordinate 14,866,200 of JAPZDV010000025.1, forward strand.
TGTCTGAGTCAACAGACAATCTTATATGGCTCAGACTTACAGTAGTAAGTCTGAGCCATACACTGAGAACACAAAATGACCATACACTAGAGCTCTCTACGTCTGTTTCTGTCCCTATCCTACGCATTTGCACACAGTGTTTTTCTCCTCTACCTTGTTATTCTCCGTCTCGCACTCTTTAGCTCTCTCTCCCCTCCTAACACATGCTCTCACACACACCTCCACTTTCAGAGAAACAAACACATAAACAGATGGGTTATGCCACATGGCGTTTTTATACATGCGCTGGGTTTTGAAGGTTAGCTGATGAGGCACTGATGCGTCAGGAGAGTCTCTGTTGACAGGCCACTAATGCAGCGTGGCACCGGGCAGAACGGGCAGCGGGGGCACGCAGTGGAGGAGGGAGCGTTAACTGTAAACCGACACTTAGGCTGAATGGAGTTGTTTGTCGCTGAAGGTAGCAATTACTTGGACTGGCCCAGCTTTGAGTAAACTCCCTGATCAGACGGGTGCCCCCTCTGCCAGGCTGGGAGGGAAAAGGCGGAGGGTGGAGGCCATGTTGACACATTCTGCGGCCTGGTCCTCATGTTTGAACACACTCAAGCTAAAGCTTCCACCTGTTGACTCTTCCCCCTTGTCTGTGTTTGTGCAGGCATCGCTTAAAGCACCAGCAGCTCCAACTTAACAGCTCGAATTAACATAGACACAGGTTCCTGAGATGAGACAGATAAGGCCTGGCGCCGGGTCATGCATGGCGCTGCAGCAGTGCTCGCTGTACCTGCTGCAGCCTTACACAGGATACGGCACAACAGCTGCAGAAAGAGGAAGTAGCAAAGGCTTTCCCATCACTGGGGAGGAATCCACATGGGTGACTTCATAGAAAAGTAGATCATTTCAGCTAAAACTGCTGTAGTAAAATGTGACACTCCATGAATGCACAGACGATTTCCAATCCATTAAAAAACAGATATCATGTTTTCATTGTTGGATAAAACATGTTGTTTTATTGATAAACTCTAACACCTACCAAAAAAAGAAAAGACTTAAAACTGAGGTTTTAGCATGCAGTTGTTCAATAAAAGGTATGAACCTCAGATGGATGTTTTTCTCATAGGATTAAGTTATTCTATTGTAAAGTTATCGGCGAGCTCTCCCCCCTCGATTACCTTAAGTGAAGACATTCATCTCCTCACAGTTTCACCTCACTCGTTTTAGTTTCACCATGACTGAAAGAGCAAATATAAAGCAGCCGACTGTGAACGGCGGGTACAGTAAGCTGCGTGGGAGAATTTGCACTGTGATCTCGACATCCACGCATCAGTGAAACTTGTGGGCGCGGGGAGGACAGCTTTTGAGAATGTAAGTTACTATTTTTATATTTATCTGCCTCACTCCTCACCCAGCCCCCCCACCAACCCCCCCCCCCCCACCCCCCACCCCCCCCTGCTTTGTCACTCTTTTATTCAATTTGCACACCACTCGTGTGGCGTTTTGATGTTTGGTGTCAAGCCTGTCCAAAGGCGGCTGAAGTTTCTTTGACAGACACTCAGTATCTGTTTCAGTTCTGTTACAGTAACTCCCCACGAGGCCCGGGGGTCTGTTTGTTCACTGCTGCTGTCCCTGATGTATTTGTTTCACGTCAGAAGACCGTTTTGCCTTTGAGGCAGTGAATCAAACCAAAAGATTAGGACTCTGAAAACACTATTGCTGTATATTAGCTGGGTTTACACTGCAGTTGCGATTTGCTAATGATGTATCAGCTCTATATATCGTATCACTTACCAATCAGGGACTTTACTCAGGGCCAGTCTGCTTTCCATAATCACTACCCACAGCAACCCTGGAGACATGATTTCCTGGTAGCCTTCCTCATAATATACATGAAGTTTACTTTGCGGCACATACACAGTGGCACTTATTAATGCTTCAGCACCATGGAAAAGGAAGAGATAATGAGAGTGTTTTGTGAGGCTGAAACTGAGATCTAAATGAGGAGAGAGTGGCTGCAAAGAGGGAATAGTGCATTTCTGTGTGTCTCAGAGAAATGGAGAGAATCGCGGAAAAGAGAGGCAGAGAAACCCCTCAAGATCAAAAAAGAAGATGCTGAGCGAAACAGAGGGTGGTCAGTCTCTCAGTGTTTTACAGGATCAGATATCACATCTGCTGAGGATACATATTGATTGGCATTAACAAAAGACTAGCATGCTCGACTCCATTAGCAGGTCGGTTGGTTGCATGTCGAACACCGCTCTCCACTAGCCACATTATATCTGCCTGTGTGTTTCTGCTCTGGATGTTCATTTGTGTGTTTTTAATGCCCAAATTATCATGCAAGCCTTTTTTTGTCACAAGGTTAATAGTTATGCCAAGGCATCACTATTGTGTGAAAAAAGTTACCTCAAATTTTTATTTATTTCTGCCTGTCTTTTGTTTCAAAGCATTAATATTAAACTGCATATAACCAGGCCGAGTTCATTTATTATTTATTTTCCTTCATGCGTTTAACAGTTTTTAAGGAGTGTAATGCTAATCGGTAAATTAAAGTTTTCTTATACTGACATGCTAACATTTTAAGGGCGAAATGTTAACTAGGTTCACCATCTTCCTGTAGTTTAATGGTTGTCTAACCTTTTCTGGCATGCCCCTTTTTCAAAACCAAAATAGGGTTTGACCCCCCCCCCAACACACACACAGATACACTCTCCAACACATTTTTTCCAGTCATTAAAAATGATGGGAGAAAGAACTTCAAGAAAGGGATTCAAGTTGAATTTCAGCATGATAGCATCAGCAAACATTTTTTCCACTACTTAAAGCAGATTCATGCAACCTAGTTTCACTCCACATTTTCACCCTTGATCATCCACCCATGGTGTTATTTGACAGCATGCTTATATGTCATGTTTATGTAATTTTGCAAGTGTTACATCATCAACTTAAATTTAAAAGAAGTTTATGCCTTGATCCAGCGATTGTGCTGGATGGTAAGTAAGTAGATCTCTAAAGTTGTGACATTTTATCTTGATACATTGATTACGGTAACTTACTTCTGGTGCTAAGAGAAAAGTCAGGTGATCAACAAAGTCTTTTGGGTTTATTTGCTAGAAACAAAAATATCTGTACAAAATTTTATGGAAATTCATCGAATAGTGGATGGATGGAGATATTTCTGTTTGGATGTGGTAGACTGGCTGACATTGACATCCCTAGCCTGACTAAAGTAAAGGTTTTTGCTATCACAGTGTGATTCACACCTGTATCACGAACATTCGGTCATTCCTACAGCTCTTTACATGACATGTTTCCTCAGCGCTCACTGGCTGCTCAACAACTCTGGTGTCATCCAGTCGATATGATCAACAGATGCTCGTGTTTTTATTCAAACTGAAATTCTTGTACCTTGTGAGAAAAGTGGTTTGGTTCAAATTTATTTCAGATATGATGCAATTAAGTTTCATGTAGTTTTCACTTTCAAATGCAGTGCGAGACTAACACGATCTTTTAGCTCTATTTATCCTTTTTTTTTTTAAATGAATGCAAACAGGTAGAGCAATACTGAGCTCTGGTGGCTTTTATACACTAGGTGGGCTCCCTCTTAAAATGGATTTTGTTTCTATCATAATACCACAGTCATGTGGACAGAGGGGGTCAGTTTACTGGAAGACCACAGGTCTGAAATAATCTGCGCTCAAAACAGAGAGAGCCCTCTCTGAATACTCCCAAATTTGCCTGTTTTACTGCCTGTGTCTGCACTTTATGGGGTGAAAGTCCAAAAATATATCATCTGTATGGTTGTCTGTAAATGCACAAACCACTCATTTGGTCTAAATTATAGTCTGTGGCTGCTCAGAAACAACAAGAAGTTTCTTATAAAGCTTGATGTTTGCGTTTTAGGTGTTGCTTGCCTATGGGTTATATTGTATAGGTAGGTGTGTGTGTGTGTGTCTGTCACATACGTGAATTGCCCCATGTGACCATACCACAGGGGAGTCCTTGTTTACATTTACTGTAAATAAGAGCAGCTTTGCATATTGCAAGCCTGACATCCTCGGGGCCACTGAGTACCATATGGTTACTATTTATTATAGCATCACAAAAACTTGCTTTTACACCTTCATGATTGTTGCACTTCCCATTTTGATCTCAGTCTTTAAAATTATTATCTTCTCTGTTATCACTTGCAGGCTTGTTAACCGCTCTGTCTTCCTCAGCAGACTGCGTGTCTTCGGCCTTGCCAATCTTTACGTCTGTGTAGAGCAACTTTTCTGTCAATCATTGCCACAGTGGCAGTTTTGTTCGCGGTCCCCCGCCTCCCCCTTTCCACCTTCCCGTCAGAACCCCTCAGTCTGAGGAACAGAGGACAAAGGGATGACGGATGGGTTAAGGTCCCTCACAGGGAAGTACAGTATAGAAGGTGTGTGCTGCAAAGAGTGACAATGAGCACATTCAGGCAGACACAATACAGCGCCTCGGCCAGCAAACCCAGCAGCCTGCGAGAGGAGCCCAGCATCAGGCCAGTACAGTCGCCTACAGCAGTCAGCCGGCAGCAAAACGGAGCCAGGGGTAATCACCAAGTGCTGAACAACACTCCTATTGACAGGCACCAAATAAAATAAGAGAGGAAACACAGCAGAGGGGAAAGAATATAGGGGGAGATGGGGGTATGGATGGTCCAGGAACAGGACTAGTAAAGAGGAGAGGGAAACAAAAATGAGAGAGCAAAAGAGCAGGTGTGTGGTGGATGAGGTAAAAAAAAAAAAAAAAGAGATATAGCAGAGCAATTAGACAAAAAGAGAACCATCTTCTTCCTTTGACTCGTCCTGTCACCAGGCCACCACGTGTTGCTGGCCTGTGAGGATCCATGTTCCCTCTGCCTGCCTTCTGATCAGCAGCCCAGCCATCCGCCAGTTCTGTGTGCCGGCTCGTCGCTGTGCGAGTGTGTTTATTTTAGAGTGTGTGACTCACACTTCCTGTGCTCTGCCAATGAGGCAAAGCTCTATGGAACAGCAGGACCTCCGTTCATTCTCAATTCTCTCTTTCTCTTTCTGTTTCTCTCCCTCTCTGTCGTGTTGCACTGCTGATAGGCCTAGCCTGAGTTCTGCGTAATGCGGGGGCTTGCTTGAATGGATGCCACTCTGGAATTCATTTACAGATGCAGCACAGTGGCACTCTGGCTGGAACTGAAAGTAGGGAAACGAAACATGTTCATGTAGGCAGAGAGTTTGTCACGTAGAAATAAGGCTGCCTTTTTTTTGCTATTTTTTTTTTGATTTACTCATCAGTATGATTAGATAACTCTGCAGATAAGAAGGTGATGATTGAAAGGATTCACCTCCAGGGCTGTGCGTTCTTCGCTGCAACACAGAGGAAAACCCCCATGTAAGACCTGTTTGTAATCCTATCTGTCGGCATTGTGCCACCACCGCTGAATGTGTGCGAGTTGGAGAGACAGCAGCAGAGGCTCCTGTCTAAATCTGTAGGTGCGTGTCTTTGGTTTCACAGTCCACGTTGGTTGCATTAGCACATTAGCAATGAGAAACATGACATATTATGCATCTGCTGTGGCTTCAGAGAGGATGGTGATTTTCTCTGAGATGTTACTCATTCTATGGGGATATCAGTCGCTTTTAGTTTCTTCTTGATAGCGCATCTTCTTCCTCCTCCTCTTACATTATTACAGTGGAAAGATTTATTTATTGTCTTCCTCTCTCCCTCTCTCCCTCTCTCTCTCTCTTCATCACTCCTTTTTTATCTCGGGGGGGGGGGGGGGGGGGGGGGGGGGGGGGGGGGGGGGGGGGGGGGGGGGGGGGGGGGGGGGGGGGGGGGGG
>JAPZDV010000025.1:14872127-14907794 GCA_029814665.1 Acanthurus lineatus
TTTTTTATCTCACCCCCACCCACCCCCCCCCTCTCTTTCACTCTCTTCCTCTCCCTTTCTCTGCAACACACCCACTCAAACAGTCATATCCGCTCTCACTCTCTGGCTCTCCCTGCTTGTCTCACAGTGCCTGTGAAGCGTCTCTGAGGGGGAAGACCAGACTGCTCTGTCAGGTATCTAAACTCTGTCTGTTTCTATCTCTCTCTATCTCTCTCTGTCTCTCTCTCTCTCTCTCTTTCTCACTCTCTCTCTCTCTCTCTGTCTTCCTCTCCCCTTTGAATCCATCTCTGTCTTCCTCTCTCTCCTCAGTCTCTATTCCTTCTCTTTCCATCTTTATTATTACTTCACTTGTCAGCTATGCCAAATGAGTTTTTTTTTACTTATTGCAGCTGTTCCAGGTCTGTGGAAGTGTTCATTTGATGGTTTATTATTACAGATGTGTTATTTGGTACTCTGTAATCTGGCACTTCAGCACATAGAGCAGATTATTTTGTAAGTGAAAGGATCTAAGTTTGCCTGTTGTTTAAATGTCAGAGACCTTTGACTGGACAGATACCTGAATTGTTTTAGAATGTTAAATGGCTGAGTGAGATGATGTGTGGATATAATGATAGAAAGATCAAGTTATCAGGTTTAATGAAAGTTGGAAAAAGTCTACTTTGCAGTCAAGACTCCCACTTAATGTGGAAGAGGAAGAGGGACCTCTCCTCTGTTGATCTTGCTGAGTTTTATCCCCTTTTTTCCTGAATTTATGGACATTTTATTGGATTTTCTCCCTCATCTGAATCAATGGTCTGAGGATATAGCTTCTTTGCTATTAGAGCTAAAGCCCTCTGAGACATATTTTGGACTATATGACTAAAACTGTGGTTCCAAAAAGATGATTCCCCTCCTTCTAAAGATCCTAGCTACAAATAAAAATTACAGAAAATCCTGCAACCTGCAATTAAGTCCAAGTTGTGGTCAGTTTGTTGTACAGTTGATTATGTCAGGTCGAGATTGGGCCCGGTCTTATTAAAACTCTTTGTGCAGTCTTCCCCCTGTCTTCGAGGTGTGCTTTACCAGGCTCTGCCATGCCACTCGTGTTTGATTTAAAGGCCGGTATTGACCTGCAGATCACTGGCTTGTGTTTAATCAAAGCGAACACTGCGACGGTTGTGAACTGCCAGTCTTATCAAAGCCCTGTGAAATCCTTCTCTACACCCTCTCGCCTCTGAGGCGCAGCGCTCTCAGTGCATCCCGCACAGAGCTGAGAGTGAGTGAGTGAGAACTCTGGTATGTGGTGTTTTTTCAGACAGGGTCCTCCTTAGCGTGCGGCTGCTGCAGACAGCAGTGATATCCCTGGGTGAGAGTGACTCTTGGCCTCTGAGGTTTTCTGCTCGCTCTCTCTCTCTCTCTCTGGTGTCTGGTTCTGTCTTTAGGGATTTTCTTCCCAGTCATTTAGTATCAAATCAAACTGTCTCTTGCTGCGGTTCTGTGATTGGTAAGTGTGACTTTCTAGGATTTGGGGCCTGAGTTTGATTGACAGCTCTGTTTTTGGTGGTGGTGGCAAACCAAACTCTGTTATTTAACTTTCCACTTGCCTTTCACTCGTGGAAAGCTGCTGAGCCTCTCACACAGTATCAAATGTTTTACCGCTTCCTTAAGATTATGGCTGTTGCAGTTCAAGCTGTCACAGACGGTCCTGCATGTGTTTGTCTGCCGCGATGTCAACCCCACGTTCAACACTTTTAACAGGGTTGGATGTCAAGGGTCATGCCAGCTTGTCAATACATGCAGAGGCCAAGCATTTTCCCTCCTCACTTCCTGCTGCCACTGTGCGTATGTAGTCAGAAAGGATGCTGGGAGATAAATTTAGACCTCCAGCTCCCTCTCCATCTGCCGTTGCTCAGAGTAGGCTGGTTTCCATGGGAACCTGCACCAGGCTACCGCCAGTAAGAGAGAAAGGGAGAGAGAAAGAGAGAGAGAGAGAGAGAGATATGTGTGTGATTTGAGGAGGGGTATGACAGCAGATTTTTTAAAAAGCACTTAAGAGGGTTTATCTGTTCTCAGGACACAAGGTAATTTGATGTTTAGCCCATATTTTGATCCATCATTACCAGCTGCACGAATGCGCCTGGGTATTGATGAGGAAATGAACACAAACTCTGCCGGTCATCCTCCTCTTTGCATGATAATGAAGTTTTAAGAGTAAAACTGCTGCAAAGCTCCTGCGTTACTTATTGAGCTAAATGTTTGCTTTATGGGATTTAGAAGTGTAACTGACGGACTAAACACAAGCAGAGATGATGGAAGGAGACAGTGTGTGACCGTGTGTGTGTGTGTGTGTTCACGGGTGTGACGGCATGTGGTGTGTGTGTGTGTGTGTGTGTGAAGGATGTGGAGTGTGAGCTCGTCTGTGTGTGTCAGGGCTCCCTTGAGTACCTGCATCACTGCCTGTTTCTGCTGACAAAGCCCCTTTGCATTTACGTGCACGCACACATCTTTGCACACATTCCTCACTCGTCCTCCTCTCGTCTCTCTGTGGACCAGCTGTTAATCACATTTTAGGCACAGGCACCAGAAAGTAGTTCTCACAACAAATCACTGCATACACCATAAGACTGAACTGTGAATTATTATATGAAGGTGCAAGATGGACCAGATATTGAAAAATCAGGGGGGAGGGGATGAAATGCTCATAAGTTCAGAATTTGTCTTGTAAAGTTGCAACTAATGTTGGCTTTGTGGTTATAATCTGACATCTCCGATCAAAAGAACATAATGCAGTGTAGCAGCTGCATCAGTGGCTTCCTGTTTGCACCTCAGTCTAAAAATAGAGCACAGTGAAGAACGCCCTTGCCCCTCCCTCATCAATGAGTTCAGACAAATCTGCATGACCTGTGTGCTTAACCAGTGGTCCTGTAGTTATAAAATCTTTTTTTTTTTATCAATGGCCAACTGATACTGTTGGTGTGTGTACTGTATAGGCCCACAGAGCATTAAAGTGCTGCACACATCAGCGGCCGTTGATAGACAGTCATCTGTGTGAAATGAGCGAGATGAGAAAGGAAACCCCCTCGTCAAACAGCAGGAGGATCGGCTGACTGGAACCAGGGTAGGTCACCTCAGGGTGCTGAAGCTGATTTGCTGATAAAATGTGTCAGAGTAGATTAAAGGCTGCTGTGTTTTAGTGAGTATTGCTCTGGGGGCAGTAGTACTGTATACTGTATGTGCACTGTAGGGTGTGTGTGTGTGTGTGTGTGTGTGTGTGTTTGTGTGTGTACTTTTTGGCTTAATGTAGACTAGACTCTGGCATTCCTCTTCCTAATCTTCCTGGCAAGACCCTGACAGTGTGTGTGTGTGTGTGTGTGCGTGTGCGTGTGTTTCACTGCTCAGAGCTGGCAGTCTAGACTGCCATGAATAATGTAAGCAACACTCTCCCCAACCTTAAAACGTTCTAAACGCCCTGTTTAAGGGCTGCATCAACAGCTACACCCATGATCATTAAACTTACACTCCGATAACCAACCACATGAACAAAGTTATTTATAACAGCAGGGTACTTTCCCTCCTGCACCATTTTTTATTTTCAGTGCACAGCACCCACTAATTTTTTTTTGCCCATCTTTACCCACTTGCCTCCACCCCCTCCTTTTGTCTACTGTTTAGTTTGTTCCTTATTGTTTCTCTCTAGAGTCCAGAAGTGTGAGGAACAACGCCCCTCAGTCAGGATCAGATGTATAACTAATTTGTAAGCTCTATTTCCTCCTGATTCAACTTATTTACATGTAACTCTAGAAAGTCTCTGGCTCAAGGGCTCAAGGGAGAAAAAAAGTTAAGACTGCCGCCCCGCGCTGTAGTCTTCCTGTACAGCTATAAGGTGAAAGAATGACAAATGAAATAAGAGAAGTGGTGGTGATGGTGTTGATTTGGTTTGTTATGCTGCCTAATTGCTGTGTGTTGATGGTGAAAGCCTGCTGTAATCAAAGCGCTGGTCTGCTCAGAGAAACGGGCTCACTAAACAGATGATGGGCCCACAGCAGATGTGGGGGAACGTAGAGACGGAGCCGAGAATCTGTCAAGTTGTTTCCAAGAGGAAGACTGATTCTCTCGCTTTCTTTTTTTCCCACTGTAAACTAGCTCTAATGAAGGCTGACTGTGCAGAGTGGGGTTTTTTTTTAGACACATGGAGGGAGCAAAAGTGTGGCTCATTAAAAAAAAAACCTGTCAGTGCTGCTGCCATGCCACCACTGGCACTTTAAACTGCAGTCTTCCGCTGGGCTTGTTTATTCAGCCACTGGATCACTGATTTAGTCTTTTCTCTCCTTCCCACTTTTTCTCACTTCATCTGGCGCTCCCTCTTTCTGCTGTTCCATATGCATATTTTCTTAATATTTTAGAACATCCATGCATTTTCTCTCTCCCTCTTTCTTTACCCCACCCATCTCTCTTGTTATCTTCTTCTCCTAAAATGTTCTTGGCTGTCAGAGATGGTGCACACTGTCTGCACCATCACAGAGATCTACAGCTGTGAGGTGAACACACACACACAGCATCCTCCTTCAGCGAGCTATGATCTCCAGAGTCTTGACAGAGTCAAGGGGGTTGCGAGTGGTGTCAGTGTCTCAGACTATGATTGATGCTTTGGATGAGCCTGTGCTGAGACTATCAGTGGTTGGGCATGGCTACTCAGTGAAAATGTTATGATTGGCCCCATGCTCTCCCAGATTGTGTTTTGATTGGCTGTGATACAAGAATCCTGCGTCTCGAGTTGAGACAAAGTGCAGGATTTGTAGTAAGTGGGAAATATTACAGAGCATACATCTTGATAAAAGGACAAGATTTCATTGTACCCTCAAATCTCCATGATCAGCTACGCTTGGCTCCTCATAAACACAGATCTGCAGTTGTGTGTGAGTTGGGAAATATTACAGTAGATTTATCTTTATAAAAGTTTTCACAGTACCCAGGGCTGGGAGATATAGACAGAAAATTACATCTCAGAATCCTCTACAAATTGAGCTGAATGTTTAGTTGTATGTCAAAGTTCAATGTGAGACGTCACAAGCTCTTTTGTTACAAAAGATTGATGTAAAACTAAATGCATAGACAAGGTCTGAAAATAGCAGTTGCAAAACATGCAACTGAAAAATTACATAATAACAAATACCAAATATAGCAGAACTCAAAGGGCAGAGCAATATGGCAGAAAATCAAATTTGAGGATATCGTTTGAACAGTTTTCATTAGTATATCCACAGCATTGTGGGGATGACTTTTGAACCTTCCTACAACAGTAACACTGTGAGATTTTTAATAAATGACCAAGCTGATGAAGACAAATATTAGAACAGTCCATTATGTTCAGAAAATTACCTCACCTTACTGTAATGCAGCTTCTTAAATCAAAAAGACAACATGCATTCCATATAAAAAAATGATGTTCAAAATCTAAGACAATGCTTAGATTTGTATCAAAACATCAATTTATTATCAATAGATAGATGAAACTAATGTAGGGATGTTTAGAATATATATTAAAGGTACTAATAGTACTCTTTGACAACAGTCCTCATACTGTATAAAGCAACCACTGTTGGCCCCTCAGAAACACTGCACCCTGGTGGCTGTGTAACCACCAGTGAGTGTGAGGGGCATGGGCAGAAACCCACTTGCTGTCAGGTCCCTTTATCCACTAAAACACAGCACACACTGCATTAACCCCCCTTTAGCTTTAGTGCCAGATCAGATAAGCATAAGCTGCATTTCCAACATTTGTTTTGACTCCTTGCCCTGACACTGTGGTCTCCTCTGTTGGTGCCTGCTCTGTGGATGTTGCCCGACTGGCCCTGAGCCGCTCTGACTCCTGCAGAGTGGGCCAGTCATGGGTCAGATATGAATCAGATATTTCTGTTTTGAGTAGGAGGGAGTATTTAATTTAATCTAATTTTTGAGATTCACAAGTGTTTACACTATATGTAGACATGCACGTAGCATATGCCTGTGTGCCTTTTGCAAGCGTTATAGGAGTAAAATGTGACTGAACATTTGTTAATAGATTAACAGTAGGTGTGCTTCAGTCTTGAATCATTGCACATGACCTGCTTATTACTATAAGAGTTGAAGCCAGGACAGATGAGTGCAATAACATGTTGCTGATGCAATTACCTTGCTAATGTTCTCATTAGAGCGCTGACCCCACTCAGCGCTGCACCAGGAAATGTAACCCTATTTGTCATCTTATGTTACATGGGGCAATTTTTAATAGGGAGTTTGATAATAGGACACTAATGATTCTGGCCTTCTAGTCTCCCAACATAACTCTTTTTCGGACTGCGTGATAGGATTTCAAAGACCGTTAGAATGTCAAGAAGTCTTCAGTCATTTCCACAAAGCTCTGTGTGTTTTGTTGTGCCTGTTTTTTTCAGCAGGGCAGGACCTTTCTTCATTTCTTCTCTCTGTTCAGTTGCTTTTATGCAAAAGAACTTTGTATTTTTTTATTGCAAATTGAAGAGGTGGGAAAAAATGACTTTACTATACTGTGGCTGTCTTAGAGAATCTACAAAATGTATTACAATTTTTCTCATTGATTTCTCAATGATTTCTGAAAGAATGACTCATCTTTTGCAAAGTTCCAAAATACAATACAAATACAAAAACTCATGCACAAACCACAAAACTCCACAAATCTTTCATTTAGAATGTTTTTTTCTCTTAATGCAGTTTACATCTTTGCAAACACAGTTGGCTTTGTAAAGTGTTCTTCATTCAAGACCAAAAATAGAAAAAATAATAAAAGCCTCTTACACACACTGTACTAAAACAGAAAAATAGGCTGCATCCTGCCTTTGGTTTGTGTCTGGCCACGGGACTCATTGACATCACAAGCAGTGTTCTTCCTGGCCAAGCAGCAGGGAAAGTATCGCCTGGCATGATGAGTCCAGCCCTGATATGCTTCAGCAGCTATATCACCACATGGTTCCTCCAGTGCTTGTAGGAAGGGTATGAGCTCATGGGACTTGAATTAGCCAAGCTGAAAAAAGCACCTCAATAGGGTTTAGAAATGGCGAATAAAGTGGCAGATGAAGAACAGCCGGTTGGTTGATGAACCAGTTGGGGACCAGAGCAGCCTGGTGAAAACACTGTCATTGCATAGTCCCAGATGACAACATACCTGGGCTGTTCTGGGCCATCCATCTGTTCAGCTAGAGAGGGATGTTGTGCAATGTGTCCAGGTATGTGAAGAGATGAGCCGTATTGCAGGGCCAAGGGCTGAATGGTTTTGAAGGACGACTTGGAGTTTTATAGTTGCACACATGCTGATATTTTCTGCTCACCTGCGAGTTACCTGAACAATAACATGCAAGCAAATGACAGTCCTTTCCCATTGCTGCCTCTATGCACGGTTGAAACCAACTTAATCAATAATTATGAACATGCGGGGCAGAGCAGTTGAGTGTCAGATTTTGGTCAATGTGTTCCAGTATCTCTTCAGTACCTCAAATAATAAATAAAATTGTAATATGTTTCTTCTTTTGTAACTTTTTTCCTTGTCTCTTTCTTTGTTTCATCAGACCCATTCTGAAGCTGAAAAGTCAACAATCTTCACAACCAACAATCGAAATGCAGAGAAGACTTTGGGAGGGCTGCTAGAATGGCTGAGGCTGGACAGAAGCATATCTGCTTTGGACGAAAAAATGATCCATGTTTACCTGCACCCATGCAGCTCCAGGGCAACTTTTAATGATGCCTCATTTGGTCCTTTTAAATAACTTTTGGCCCACACTGAAAAAGGCCCTCTGTTGTGTTTTACAGCTTAGTCCGTCGATGTTTCCCTGCCTCTGACCTCTCTGCTGCCATGCGGTTAGCCCCATGAGGCTCCAAGAGCCCTTCCTTTTGTGTCTTTGAGGCCTCCTCCCCACTCTATGGAGGCTGAGCCCAGCCGTCCGGCTGATGGGGAGCGCTCTGGAAGGCAAGAGCAGCAGCATGTGACAGCAGAATCCTCATTAGGATCTTGTCCACCTCAGCAGCCCCAGCAGCCTCCTAATCCTCGTCCCGTACACAGAGCCTTAGGCCGCCTGCAAAGTCGTCAGCCCAAACGCACTGACCTTCTGCTTCGGTTACAGCAGCAGCAAGCAGTAGTAGCATGGCAGCATTCAGACACCCCAGGTCCCTCAGGAGGCAGTATATTCTCTTCAGCTTCCTCATCCATCTCATCCCTCCCCTCTACCTCCTCCACCCGGGGTGAGCATGGTCATGGAGTGCCATCTCAGTCCAGCCAAGAGGGCCTAGAAGTGGTCAGTTCACCCAGAAAAGGGGAGAAGAAACCCCAAAAACCAGGGAAATATGTGTGCACTTACTGTGGCCGTCCATGTGCCAAGCCAAGTGTGCTGCAGAAACACATTCGCTCCCATACAGGAGAAAGACCCTACCCTTGTGCCCCATGTGGCTTTTCTTTCAAGACTAAGAGCAACTTGTATAAGCACCGCAAGTCCCATGCCCATCGAATTAAAGCAGGCCTGGCATCCAGTCGTGATGAGCCCAGTTTGAGTGGACCAGAGGGCAGTGGCGTTGACCCCGAGGAACACACAGAGGGAGAAAGCACTGAGTCTGAAGAAGAGACGGGCCAGCACAGAAAGCCTTCTAAGGAGATGATGGGCCAGCACAAGAAAGGTGGTAAGGAGCTGCTGGGAAGCTCAGAGGAGGGCCAGAGGCCTGAAGACTCCCAGGCTGTCAAGCAAAGGTTGGCACTGAGGCTGAGTGAAAGGAAACGTGGCCCAATGGCTTCTCCAGATGACCCTCCTTCTTCCCTCTCCACTTCATCTTCCTCTTTAGGCCCTGGCAGTAAGGGCAGCACAGAGTCTGGCTACTTCTCCGGGTCAGGCAGCACTGACCTGTCCCAAGTTAGCCCCCCCAGTGCCAGTGCCAAAACCTACGCAGAAATTATTCTCGGGAAATATGGAAGGCTGGGAGGGCAGCAGCGCAGTCCCCATCAGCAGCAGCAGCAGCAGCAGCAGCAGCAGCCTCATTCTTCACTTTCTTCATCCACAGGAACGGAGGAAAAGAGCATTCCCTTCACTGTACCAAAAACACAAGTAATAGAGCACATTACCAAGCTCATCACTATCAATGAGGCAGTCGTAGACACCAGTGAGATTGACAGTGTAAAGCCCAGACGCTCCTCTCTGTCCCGGAAGAGCAGCATGGAGTCACCTAAATTCACCACCCCTAAAGATGTCTACTCATTTGATCCCAAAGGAGAACCCCCTGGTCCCAGTGGTTTGAGGCACATCTACAATCCTGAGGCAGATCCACATGGTACCCAGGATTTGTCGGCAGTGCCTCTGCTAAGAAGCCACTCAATGCCATCGTCTACCAGCCAAGAAGAGCCCTCTACCTCTGGCACCATGTCTCCCAGAGGTTACCGTCTCTGCCAGTCATTCGATGAGCAGCAAGCGGTGGTAGCAGAGATGAGGGTCGGCCCTGCCCAGCGCATGCTGAAGCGCCAGCCTGCTATTGAAGTTCCACTGGGAGCTGAGCTACTGCTGGAGGAGGCCGGTCCCACCTCCTCCACCTCAGCCAGAGGCACTGAACTAGCCAGGCAGCCACAGCAACATCAACAACAGCAACAGCAAAGGGGTCCAAACCTGTTTGAATGTGAAGCATGTGGGGCCCATTTCCAACACAGTGAAGGCTACGAGGCCCACAGAGGGATATGCCCAGGGCAACGGACGCTAGAACACGACAGCAGGGATACGAGTAAAACAAGCAGGGAGGCTCGCCCCCCAATGATG
Source organism: Acanthurus lineatus (assembly GCA_029814665.1). NCBI lineage: Eukaryota > Metazoa > Chordata > Actinopteri > Acanthuriformes > Acanthuridae > Acanthurus > Acanthurus lineatus. The sequence continues at coordinate 14,881,904 of JAPZDV010000025.1, forward strand.
ATGCACTATAAGTTCCGAGCTCTGGCCATGGCTGTGAGGAAGAGGAGGAAAGAGGAGAGTCTGGAGGAGGATCCACCCAGCCCTGGATCTGTAGCCATGTCAGGCAGCTCTGCAGGCCTCATTCCTGTGCCGGGCAGATCAGAGCACAGTCAGGCCCTCTCAGGTTTGTTTATGCTTCCCTACAGTTGCAGAAAAAAATGATACAAACATTATACTTTAATGTGAAGGAAGAAAAAGACTATGTAAATTGCATCGCACTACAGAGAGGAAATGACATGCAAAAGCAATTAAATATCCTTATTCAAAAAGCAGTGTGTACAATATAAAATGATGGTAGCTAATTTGTTGCGTCTTTCGTCTGTTTGCAGGTGTTTCTTTACAGACTGAGCCAAAACAACAGCAGAAGCAGCAGGACAGGAAGGGTGTGTCTGTCATCCAACACACAAGCTCTTTTGAGAAGCAGGAGAGTGTATGCATGGAAAGTCAAGAACCAGACCTCAGAGAGAGTCAGCAAACACAACCATCCCAGCCAAAACCATCACCCTCTACATCTCGCCTCATTCGCCAGCCAAACATCCAAGTGCCAGAGATCCTTGTTACTGTGGAGCCTGATACTGACATGCCATCTGTGTCACCACCAGTGACAGCATCCTCATCCAAGGTACATGATTATTTAAAGTAGCAATTGGCTTTATATTTTAGGGCTATTTATACTGTTTCACAGCTTTGCTTTTGTTTACCTATTAAATGTTTTTTGTGAAATATATATAACATGCATTGATTTATAACTTTTTCTCTTTTGATTAAAATTAGTCTTTAATTTAAACAAATAAAATAAATCCTGCATTATAGTAGTCTATATCCCCCCCATCTCAATGAATGTTAAGTTAGTAAACTATGTATCTTTCCCCTAGGAGACCGAGAGAGTGGAGGAGTTTCAGTGGCCTCAGCGTAGCCAGACTTTGGCCCAACTTCCTGCAGAGAAGCTGCCACCAAAGAAAAAGAGACTGCGTCTGGCAGAAGCAGCTCAGTCCTCTGGGGAGTCGAGCTTTGAGTCTGTGTCTCTGCCTCGCAGCCCCAGTCAAGAGAGCAACATTTCCCACACTTCAAGCCTTTCTGCTTCTTTTGAGGACACAGCAAGATCAGAGCCTGCCGTCTGGGCCTCCAGTAGCCAAAGCTCCCAGATGTTGATGGTGCCGTCCGCTTCCCACCAACACCACCAAAGCCACAAAGAGATGAGGCGCTCAGCCTCAGAGCAGACCCCGACCAGCCCACAGCAAACAGAGCAGATCTCAGAGAACAGAAGTAAGTCATTTGACTATGGGTCACTCTCCCCTCAGCAGTCATCGTCCTCCTGGAAAGAGAGAAGAAAATGCCTCCTTGTGAAGCATGCCACCTTAGGGGAACCTGAGCAGGAGGAAGGGGCTGGCATGAGTCAGTTATCCAGAGCAGAGAGTCCAAAACCTGGGCCTTCCCGCTCCATCCATTCTCCTCTCTACTCGACCGAGGCGAGCTCCAGATTCAGCCCAGAAGCCACAGGGAAAGCCTTGCGGCCGTTGCAGCCACAAATTTTCTCACCCTCTCAGGATGTGCTCCCTTTGCAGCCCAGAGGCCAGCAGGCATTTCCCCCAGGATCACTCTCCCAGCTTCTTCCCGTCACCACAGCCTTCTCTGAAGTACTGTCCACCCAGATCATCCACGGAGCCTTTTTACATTCACAAACAGGACCTCCTCCCATACAGATACACCCAGCGCGGATCCACATGGCAGAACGTTTGGGTCTACCTTTCCAACAGCTTCCTGCTCTAGTTCCTCTACAGTTTTCTTCCAGAGCCAGATCTAGTCAGGCTGTTTACTTGCCTTTTCCTCCAAGACTTACCACACATGTTCCTCCCCTCCCCGCGACAGAGAGCAGACCTGCCATCTCTTCCATGTCTTCTGCCCTCAGTCATCAATCCCTTGTAACAATCTCCTATCGCCACCCGCGGCCAGTCATCGCCACGTGCCTGGCACAGCTTACACCAGTAGTGTCTCTTGTTGTGCCGGTGCGTCTCCAGACCCACATACCTACCTTTGCCAGTGCCATGTATACCACCCTGTCACAGATTCTTGTCTCCACCCGCTCACAGGAACCCATATCTTGCACTGCAATGGTCATCATGGGCCAGGTTGAACGGGACAAGCTGCAAAGGTCCTACCTGAAGGTTCCCTCCCCATATATCAAGAGCCTTCTTCCAGTGTCTCTGCCCACAGAGCTGGCCTCAGACTCTGGGGAGGGATACGGTCCACTGGGGGCTGGAGGAAGTAAACGCATGCTTTCTCCTGCAGCCAGTCTAGAGCTCAGCACAGAGGCTCAGCGTCACCAGAAAAGGGTTAAAGAGGAAGGGGAGGAGGAGGAGCAGAAGGCAGGAAAGGAGGAGGAGGAGGAGGAGGAGGATGTAGAGCAGAAAGCAAGGCAGGAAGAAGGTGAAGTTACTGGGAGAAAACTGGAAGAGCAAGAGAGGAAACAGCCAGAAAGGCCTGAAGCAACAGCTGTGAAAGTGGAGGGGGAGCAGGAGCAAGCACCAAGGAAACGTCCCGATGAGGAGAAGGAGGAGGAGGAGTCAACTGAGAAGACAAGTGAAGAAAAAGAGGAGGTGCCAGTTGTGCGAGAGGGGGTTGAAAGACCAAGTACCCATTCATACCCCAGCCTGCACACCTCCACCTCCGTCAACTGGTGCTACCTGAACTATGTCAAGCCAAACCCATCCGCCCTGAGGGACCCGTGCACCTCAGTTTATTCCACCTGGAGCGTCAGTACTCACAACCCCAACCTGCCGGGCCTCAGCACTAAGGTGGCGTTGTCTCTATTGTGCTCCAAACAGAAGCACAGCTCAGAGACGTACACGATGGCCATGGCCCCGACCCCAGCCAAAGGCAAACTGGCCCCTGACAGTAGCAGAGCCCCACGTGTGTCAGAGGTAAACATAACCACAATATAAGCGTATATATTTTTCTAAGTTAATGTGCTTAAAGTTGCACAAGCATTGATTTCCTGATTTTCTAGACTGTCGATACTGAATCTGACAGTGTTATTAGAGTGTAAGGCTAAATTGGTGGACTACTCTTAGACCGCTATAACAGCTATAGAACAATAAACACTTTATTTTAAGTTGTTTTGAATTTTACTGTGTGTCTTGAGTGTAGGTACATGCCACCCCACCCAGCACACTCACTAAAGTAAAGGAACAGCAGCAGCAGCAGCATGAAAAGGTGGAGAAAAAAGAGATGAGAGAAGAGGAGGGACCTTCCACCTCCAAACAGAGTGAGGCTTCTCGCGTTCGCATCTTTGAAGGCGGGTAAGAACCACAAAAGTGAGACGTCTTGTAATTCAAAACTCAATATTTGCAAATAATGGCGGTGTCTCTTTGCACAAGTAATTTGTTCTTCTGTCACAAACGAAATCTTAATGACGGCTAAGCAGCAACTATGGAGAGCTGACGGAAGTGCACAGAGAATTACAGTAACAGATGGGAGGCAGAGGAACCCGCAGGGACTTCATTTGTACCTGCAGCCAAGCTTTTTCCTCTTACTGCTGGCATGAGTGTCTGGGTTTTAGAAGTGTTAATTTGGAAAGCTGTGTGTGTTGGTGTGTGTGGCGTGTGCGTGTGCATGTGTGAGAGAGAGACAGAGATAGAGAGAGAGAGATGGGGAAAAGGTTGTCTAAAACTTCACTTTGTGAGACTCTCATTAATACCTGTTTTTACAGTTACGTAAGTTGTTGATAGGACACAGGGGAAGAGTCTGAAGCAGTCTGCAAGCAATTAGTATCATAGTCAAGATTTTCATCTTTGTGTGCAATGTGTGTGTATGTGTTCCTCTTCAAACCTGTTCACATTAGTACACTTTACTGCATTCAGATTTTCACATATTTGTTTTTTTTCCCACAAACACTTCTGTGCAGCCTCTCTCCTGTCGTCTGTGTAGATCTGCTCACAATGAAGCAATGGTAGAAACAGATAAGAATAACATGGACAGCTTTTAAAAAATGGAATGATAAGAAAGATGGAACTGTCGATAGAGGTAAAATGTTCCAAATTAATGAGAATCCCAGAACATACTGTTTTTTTCCTTTTGATGGAATGGAAAAAAACAGATGTGATATTTAAAGAAAGTTTTTGCCTATGTGTGTGTGTGTGTTACTGTGTGTGCTGTGTGTGTCAACACTTGCAAATTAAGCACTGGGTTTTTTGTTATTGCACACACAGATTGAGTGTGAAGGAGTTGTCTGCTTAACAGCAGATAAGGCACTAATTACTAGTCGTTATCATTTTCAGCCACACATTACACACATTCAGGAAGTGCATTTTCATCCATAAACAGCCTACAGTCTTGTATCTCCATCATTCTGCCCTCCTCCTTCTCCCTCTGTTCATGCTGCCTGTGCCACTCTGGCAGCCCTTGCTTACCTATGTATTATTTTCTCTTCATTCCCTTCCAAACTCCTCTGTGTCCTCTGTCTGTGTACTTGCACCCCTTGATGTCCTGCTGTATTTTCACCATGTATGCAAATAAGCACAGCTACTCACTCTTGAACACAGCTGAATGTTTTGTACCCTTACTCTGTTAGAACTCATTATCCCTGTCTCCCTTTTGTAAGCACACTAAAATCCTGACTGTCTGCCATCCATTTTATGCTGGAGAACAAGCAACACTATTTTATTAATATGCATCATGCAGCTTTGTTTATGTTCCACTGACTTGCTCGATTTCATCCTGATCCAATTTTAGAGATCCCTGTAAGAGAGTTGCAGGGGTCTCTAAAGTTTATTAGTATCACACAGCTGAAGAAACAGATATTGGATCAAGGCCACTTTGTCGCATAGTTGTTCCTTCTTGGTGGCAGCGAAAGTCCATGGAACATCAGCTTTAATCCCTCTTAGTGAGCATAAGCTAAACTGCCTCCCTTCGGATTCTGTTAAAACATGCAGATTGATTTCCGTGGTGTAAGTGGTTGCAACATTGCAGATTTGTCATACCACTTTAACCATACTGGTGAAGTGGACAGAGCCATTCCTTTGAGCAGAGTTTACAATGTCAAAGTGTTACAGAGTGTCAAAAGGATTAGTTCTGCCAAACTCTTTTCTGGTCATATAGTGATCAAAGTATGTTTCAGGACCTGCAGCAGTGCCTTTTTTGCTGTTATTCAGTGGTTGCTGCCTTGAAATTCAATGGCTCTATCCATCAGTCACACCCTGGTTGAAAGCCGTATTCTCTCCACCAATCTGCCATGGCGGTTGGAAAGCCACAGCACCAGCAGAGGCAGATTGTTGGTTGAGTTTACTGAGAGACGTTCTGCTGATTTAAAGCCCGATGTGTGAAGTGCAACTTCTGCCTTGTTTTTCTGAGATGTGGGTGGATATTTTTAGCAGTGGCAAGAAATACACGCCAGTAAACATTAACCAGCTCCTGAATGAATACAACATAATGTCACTGCTGAGACTACTGTATTTAACAATTTGTTAAGATTTGCTCTCGCTTGTTGTCTCTTACAACTGGGAGCATTCACAGCCTGTTTTCATGTAGATGTGCTGCATATCCTGTAATTAAACACAGTCTGCACACATTGGATATTTACCATTCAGAATGGATTGCGCATCTCTTCACGAATAGTGAGAGCAGATGGAGTTTTTCAAAGAGGACAATTCATTCAGAAATGTCTGTGGTCCACTGTGTCCACGAATAGCCTTTTTGTAAACATCAAGATTGTGTATAAACTATGTTTTTACAGACTAGACCTAAATGTGTTGCCTAATTTTTATATACAGTGTCTATTTTAGGTTGTAGGCCATAGCCAGGCTTCCCTTCCCTCTCTTTAGCTGCTGCTGTTGTTGGCAGGGCCACCCGATCGCAGCAGAATAGCTGGTATTCTCTGTGTGCCCAGGGTGTAGTGGAGGGAACAGCCAAGGGACTCAGTGCTGCTGGGGTTTTGGTGGGGCTTCCCTGACCCGCCTCCATAAAGAAAGCCTTGTTTCCCATTGCTCTTCTGTGTGCATGTGTGTATGACTCTGCATGTGTATTAGGTGCACATGTAAACATGTTTTTTTGCTAAACAGAAACCACATTCATAATAATTATAACTATAAAAGTTGTGCTGATCGACATTTTCATAAGAAAATGGGTCATATTACTTCGTAATGTGAAAGAGGCTGCTTGTGGCATCATTGTAACTCAGCTCAGTTTCACAGAGTGTTTTAGCATCTTTTAGCACATTGTTCCTCTGTGTTTAACTTCCAGTAGATGCAGCTGTTTTCAGGGAAAAACTCTTAAAACTGTATGCTACTCATTCTTTATCAAAGGATAGACAGGCAAAGTTAGCAGTTGGTTGGTATACATGGTGAAACATTTATCAGCTAAACAGTAAAATTCATTCTAATGAGCCGGTGGAATCCAAAATAAAGCTTATAGGAGAGTTATTATTAAACTTCAATTTACCCAGAAGCCAGAAACATGACTCCAAATGAATGTAGTGTTGTACCATAACTTCTGGATGTAAAAATAAGTAACTGTTTGCTAACATGTTCTTAACCCACTTTACAAGGTATAAGCATGATAATAATGAAAGCAGTTTTCAAACATAGTTCCATTTAAATTAAATAAAAATAAACTTTAATGCAGATGATTAACAAAGAAGGTGGGAATTTGTGTGGTTAAATCCTAAATTGTAACACACAGAGAATTAGTGGTCTCCCATCTGTCTCATTCTCTCTCTTCTCTTCTCTTTCTTTCTTAGGTATAAGTCCAATGAAGAGTATGTTTATGTGAGAGGTCGTGGCAGGGGCAAGTACATTTGTGGAGAGTGTGGCATCCGGTGTAAGAAGCCGAGCATGCTGAAAAAGCACATCCGAACCCACACAGATGTCCGTCCGTACATTTGCAAGCACTGCAACTTTGCCTTCAAAACCAAAGGTGAGGGAACAATTTACAAATGCCTTAAAAATATCCAATTTTATTTCTATTCATTCTTTCAGGCCCCTGACAGAACAAATCGACATTAAAGAAGTAGCAACAACAAATGCTAACTGCTAAGTATCTTCACATCGTCTGTGATTTAGCCAAAAATTTGCCTACAGTCGACTTGGTGTGTCACAGTTCTTGTATTATAGCTACAGATAGCATGTTGCCTCTGTTGTTGTTGAAATATCCTCTGTCGCATTGCCCTCTGAAAGTCAAGGGCAATTTTAATGTGCTTTTCTTGTTCCTTCCTAGGGAACCTTACAAAACACATGAAGTCAAAGGCTCATGGGAAAAAATGCCAGGCAATGGGAGTATCTGAGTCATCCCTGGACGAGCCAGAGAGCGAGGAAACAGGTACTTAAGAGGGGGTGGAGAGGCATCCCACATATTTCCCATTCACTGTAGAGAAATATTGGTACACAGCTGGATGAACTTCTGCCTGTGAAGAACTGTAGCTACTCAGCACTGACAGCTTACGCAACACCATGTTCTATTCTCCTCCCTTTGGCCATGCATAAGAAATATGAGAGAGGTATAAGATAAATGAATAAAGAATAGAGAGAATGGCAGTTTCCTGATGTAGTTGGGGCTGTCTGGAAAGCATACCTTCTTCCTAAGGATGTGTAGCTGGCATGTAACAATAGGCATTCCAGCACTTTCGTCTGCTCCCCCCGTCAAAGCCACAAAGGGGCCTCAAAGCCACCTCACAGTCTCCTCCCTACTCTTCCTCTTCTACCCCTCCCCTAGCCGTCTCTTTCTTGCTGACAGACTACACTCATCACAGCCAAGGACGAGCCATTTAAACCCGCTTTCCATTCACAAGGCTGTTGAGATAGTTTGTGAATAGAAGCATGGTGCTATTCAATTAAATTCCGGTCTTTTCATCTTCAGTCTATTTATAACAAGGGTTTGATGGGTTGTGGGTGAGTTTTGACGGAGAGATACAGTACACTGTCCTAACCCTTTGTGCTTGTTCCTGAAAACTGCAGTTATTGTGTTTTCATGCCTCTTTGCATGAGGATTTTTGTGTTCTGAGTGTTGATGTGTACAACATTCATGTAAAGAGAGAGAATTTAAAGGATGTTTATGTTACTGTGTGTGTGCAGAAACAGCAGGAAGCGATGAGCGTGTGTGTGGCTCAGAGGAACAGGAGGAACATCAGTTTTCTGACGTGGAGGAGTCTGAGGACGACGACGACAACGATGACGACGATGACGAGGAAGAGGAGTCTGCATCCCATGAGGACCCACCGTCCTCTTGTTCATCAGACACCCACCCATCATCAGGAGGGCAGTCCAGCCACAGCAGGCACTCTCAGCAGGGAACTCCAGAACCTGAGCTTGCGGGCCCTGGTCCCAGCCCCAGTCCCAGTCAGGAGCCCTCCCCGAGGGGCGTTTGGCCCAGCAGACGAGCCGCCTCTCCGTGCAGCAGGAGAGCGCTTTTCTCTCGGCGAGGCTGGAAGGCGTCGCCAAGAGCCTTCTCCCCCAGCAGTGAGAGCTGTTCCCCCAGCCGAAGCCTCTCCCCACGACTGGAGCTATCCTCACCCATCCACAGCCTCTCCCCCAGGACGGAACTGTCCTCACCCAGCCGACATGTCTCACCCTCCCCTGAGAGAGGACCATCTCCCATCAGACCCCTCTCTCCTCTTCGTCCAATTTCGCCAAGCTGCTACCGATCATCCCAAGCTCGGACCCCTCCCTCACCACTGGGGTTACAGCACAGGTCCCCTGGATACCTGCCATGGGAGAGCCCGGGTACAAAGGGTAGTCATGTCAAACTGGTGAGTTTTTTTTCTCACTCTCTGCAGATCCGTGCTTAGAAATTTAAACTAAGAAACTGACAGCGATGTCTTTTCCTCTGCATTCATTTTTTATTCTTTTAAGAAGATCTCAGTGAGCAATAGTGTGTGTTCAATGGAGTGAGACCATGAAATGGAATGATGATGTCTTTGCTCCCCCTACAGGAGAAAAGTGGTACAGCAGCAGAAGGGCCGACATTGCCAGAAGCCAGCCTGTTTCCACCTGCTTTCCGTCTTTCCACCTGTGAAGGTTATCCTGGCCACCAAACAGCAGACACTATTTTCAGCCATCTTCCCATGCACTCCCAGCAAGCCAAGGTCCCCTGTCTGATGATCCCCATCGGAGGGATCCAAATGGTACAGGCCAGACCGAGGTCCCACCCAACCACCCCTTCATCCCCAACATCTCCCCCCATGGAGGGGCCATCACTGGCCAGGTTTGAATCATACTGGGGCGGGACCCCCAGAACTCAAGGGCTTAGGACTCCTGGAGACCACTGGTCAGAGCACCAGACAGCAGGAACCAGCCAGTCAGGGCAGTGCGTTCTCAGCACAGCACCAACATGTTCCAAACCGGAGTTGGAGACCACGGACTCAAAGCAATATGGCAGCTCACATAGCTCCGCCCACACCCACAGGTCTGCTAGTGAGACCACCGAACACTGCGTCAGAGACAGTCGTTCAGGAGCACCCCTCAGTCTAGCAGCCCCTGTAGCCTCGTATGTCACTGGACAGCAGCCAGAGGGGGAGGAGCCTCCGTCTGGTGGTCATCTGGAGGGAGGAGCTGAAGGAGACTCAGCCGGAACAGACCAGAGCACGTAAGAGCGTCTACACCTTGATGCGTCATGCATCCCATTTTGCTTTATTGGTTGCTACACTAGTCTTGTTTTTTTTTTATTGCTTTGTTTTTATACAGTTTTCAATACTATTGTTAACTTAAATGTTTGTTTTTTGCAATATTCAGGTTTGTTATAAAAATGCACTTTTTTCTTTGTAAAATAATGTCTATCTATATAAATATATATAAATTATATATATAAATATATCCTCCTGTATCTCTCGATACTGGTAATCTTAATGTCTGTTTAAATATGTAAGAGGAATATGAATAAATTTGTAAATTACCAAAATCTTTAATCAAAAATAATTCCATTTTTGTTTCTTGGTTCAGATTTTGTCCAGTATTACTCAAATTGTAGTTACTTGTGCCTTTTCTGTCCAGGTTTGTGTTTTGAGATATACAGTACAGATAGACAAAGAGAAGGCTGTGAAATTTTATATCCGCTTTTTGTGTCATTCAGGAGGGTTTAATATTTGGTGTTTTGACTGTTTCTGTTCCATTTCTTTAATGCCAGGGTAACAGAGAGTTGTATTATGGAGATACTGAAGGAGCAGCAGAAATGTGTCAAAGGAATTGCACTGAAGTTCTATTTTTTATTAAAAAAAAAAGAGTTTAGATTAGAATATATCTCTGTACAGGGAAGAGCGCTCCTTATTTATTGTTGTTTGATGACAATGATCATTGTTTTCAAGGTTGTTTTTTTTTTACTTTTTTATTGGAAAAAGGATGTTTTTTGTTACATCTGTGTCTTTTCATGATGTTCTTGTGACTTGAATTGGTGACAGAGATAAGGGGATGAGTTTGAATGGTACAGGAGGATTAAGTGCCCTGCAGATTTCACACACAGCAAACTTTCTAGTCATTGAAGAAATAAAAAAATGCACCAGACTCTTCTGAGATTTTGCTTCATTTCCTTTTTGCCATGCGTGGGCTACAGTATTGTGCTCCAATAGAGTTTGTACTTTAATTACTTTTAATCACAGCGTGGGAGTTTAGGGACACAACTGTTCATTTAATGATTACCAAGTATTATCAATCACCTTGGCTCTGTTTTAACAACAAATAATATTAACACTACATCAAACACATCAAAAGTGGTTACCTTTTTTAAAAAGAACAAAAACAAACAAGGTATAACTTTCTTTTTTAGAGTGTCTAATTGGGATGCTACTAAGAGATGCTCCCTGATTTGGTGTTTTGCTGATGGTGCTGAAGAAAGAGAGCGCTGTCAGTGTTCAGCTGCGATGGGAAGCAGTGACTGTTACAGCCACAGCATATGATTCATAATTTAATCATATATAGAAGCATCTGCCTTTATTATGTTTCTCCACTAATTAAGTTACTCACTCACCTTTGTGTCAAAAGGTCTTAAATAGCAGATATAAACCCACATTAATCAGTAAACTAAGCTTTTCTCTCTGCCAGGCAGCTGTATTCCTTCAGTAGCACCACTAGATGTCCTTGCTAAATCACCAACCCCTCAGATATCCATCAAAATATTTTTTATTTTCCATGCAACTGATACGTAAGAAACAGGAGGAGCTTGTAAATGTAGAAACGCAGGTGTGTGTTTGCTTTCCTTGCTTTTCATTTTGATTGGGGTCAAGAAGTCAATACACACCTTTCAAAAGAAATTTCTCTTATCAACTCTGATAGAACATTAATTTATATAACGTCATAACTCTGAATTATGGTTGGTTATATGGGTCATCTGTTGATTCACTCTGCAAATATGAGTTTGATGTAGTCCTTAAAACCTGTTTTTTATTATGTAGGTACATACATTTATCACTTCCAAACGCTGATTTGGAGTCTAGAAGGATTAAACTATCTATTATTCTCTTTTATGTCAACATTCCTAACGATTCAAAGCACTCCTTGCACATGTAATTGTAAAAGAATAAAGCAATATGGTCATACAAAACCATAAATGTAACCTCACTTCCATCTTAGCAACGTTTCTATTTGCTGTCATTTACACAATGTTTAACAGCACAGCAAGAAATTTATTACATAAAGCTGACCAGGACACGGCCAGCAAGTGTGTTGACCAGAAGCAAAAATATGTTTACTGCAATGACTTGAAATTACACAGAGAACGTTATAAAACAGTCAGCAGGGAGGCACTTGTATTTTTAGACACCTACATCAATAATAGTGTGAAGAGAATGAACATTCTTCCTCTCTGAAAGCCTCATACAAGCTGACGACACAAAGCCGGAGGGCTGAGATGGACAAAATGTTTCCATAGGAGTGAACTGAGGAGGTGAGGTAGCTAATTAAAAATAAACACCTGCTTGAAGGACAGAAGCTGTCAAAGACATTGTGGCATGGCTGAATAAAAAGAGACTCCTTAGCTTTTCCACTGACTTGCATCACTTTTACTCGACATACATAGTTCAAGATGGGGCTGCGATGCATGTGGAGAGGGGCACATCTGTACTCCTGAGGGAACTGAACTTGTAACCTCTGGTTCAGGAATGTGTTCAAAAAATGTATGCTATCAAGATGCAGTGTGGCAACTTCATCCGCATGTAACACATTCCACAAATCTTTATGCGAGAGGAAAATGTTGTCCCTCCCACCAGAGGCCTGACGGATTATGTAATAGACACTAGTGTATAATGATTGCCTCAATAACATCTCGGCCTGCCTCTTCTTCTGAGAGGGTTAAGAAACAAATAAATTAAAGTGTGAGCACAACACTGTGTGCTAATTTGTTTTGAATTACACACAACAGTATCATGCAGTGAGATCAGTTTAACGACAGTCCTTTGTTCTGTCCTCCCACTTGTCCTCCTCTCATTTTTATTTGCCCTCCTCTTTGTTTTGATTGTCATGTGCTTTTGTGGACATGCACACTGGAAAATTACTGTCTGCTCTCTGCTCTACATGTGTCACATTTCATGGAAAGGAGATTACAAACCCTTTGAAGTAAATACTCTCATTAGAGAAATTTCTAGCAAATGAATTGTAAAAATTGATCTCCAATGCTCTCTGCTTTGCATGCTAGTATGTTTCCACTGGAAAAAAAATGTGTGTTCAAACTTAATGAACCAAAAATGCACCACTCACCAGAAATTTTATGATGAGAATAGTCATCTGTTATGTTATGTTATGTTTTGTTTTGTTTTATTCTGTCATGGCAGCAAAGACAATATCAGCTCTACTAATCTGAACATGCATTTCTGCATTTGCATGAGTGAAAGCTGCCATTTGGCTATCTGCAAGACTTTGGCACGGCTAACCTGCATGCTCAGCACCATGTAGGTGGGACCTGACTGAGAGCTGATTGGGAGTGTACAGGTTCACTGCCTGTTGGCAGGGAAGAACGGCTTGCTTATATGTGTGTTTGCAATCAATAGCTATCATGGAGGATATCTGCATTTAGATGTTACTCTGGAATTTCTTTTTTGCACACTTACATTGTCAGTCAAAAAATCACAAAATTTCACAAAATACATTTATGAGAAATGCAATAGCTATTTTTTCTGCCACTTGGGGGCAGTGGAAACAAATAATTACAGTGCAGTTTCTACAATAGTCTTAGCTTGTGATGAATCCAAAGGATAGTAAGCCTGTAACATAGTGCCTCTCCCTATGTGTTGCATTAGACATGAAAGTGTCCTAGTCTTCCCTGGCTGAGTGTATTGTTTTCCATCTGGGAGGAGGTTTGTTGTTTGTTTAGCTGCTAAAACACCACTATATTTACATGCTAATTCACAATGTGTCCGTCTGCACTGTGCAGAAAGTGTGCACTAGGTTCTAGAAATACGTCACAGAAAACAGATGCCTACAGCCAACACAATTCAGTAAGAGCATTGAGAGTGAACCCAAGCAGTTAAGTTGTAGCATAACAGCTAAACAGTATCAGAACTCACTCTTAACCTCCATCTGCAGGTTGGATGATAATTCTCTGTCAATCATCACTATGAACAACAACCTTGACACTGCCATATTGTTATCACATTGTTGCATTATTGTTATGTCATATATTGTAGTTATTGTTAGCTTGTAGATAATCTATAATTGCATCTGATTTCTAAATAACTGCACATGCTTTCAACATTTTTTTCCCTACATTATGTTCCAGGGGCTTTATCTGTCTGTTACTGCTTATGTAGGGGCATTTTCAGTCTTTTCAAAAAATGTTTAAAATGTTTCAGAACATATTATAAGGACAAAACTGTCTCTTTGTTAAGTTGTTAAGTCTCTTTGTCAAAAGCTTCAGGTTAAATGTTCAAAATGAAGCAGTCTAAGTGTCTGGGTCTCTATATCACTGTCATTTTAAAAATTAAGTTATTAACCTTTATTTTTGTTCTAGTAGAGAAATCCAGTTTAAAGTGTGTCACATCACTGCATCCCCCCTGTAATTTCATATGTTTTCTATCATCAAGCTCCTCTTCCATAAATCTTTACAGCATGTTATCATCCGTATCACTCAGTCTTCATTCTGCTACTTTACCACTTAAGTTAATCCTTCTTATCCATCTTTGGACCTCATTTCTAGTTTCGTCTCGCTGTCCTCCCACTTAGACCTCTCACATAGTTTAGGGACAGAGACAACTCTTCACCTGAAGCCAAACTTCAGAAGTGAATTTCACTCAGCAGGTGTCACAGACAGGCCAATGAGCATCAGATATTCCTGGAATGTGTCACAGGGTTGAACATCCTGGGGTCGCACACTGTGGCTGGAGGGCAGGGAGCTGTGGGTGGAGCTTCTGTCATGACATCATGAAGGAGCAGTATAAAAAGAGTGACAGAGCCGACACCTGCAGACAAACAGCAGCAGCAGAACTTTCAGCACAGCCTTAACTGTTTGGACAAGAGTCTCTCTGCAGAGCTTCATCCATCTGCTATCAGCTATGTCTACTAACACCAGCGTTTTTCTTCTCATCACTCTCTGGGCTTCCATGCAAGACAGTGAGTCACTTTCTTAAACATATGATTTCAAAAAATTACATTTAAAAAAACAAACATAATATAACATTCTTGTTTAGTTCTTGTTATATTGAGCATGACAATAGATACGCATGGCTTTGTATTCAGTAGATCAACCAAAGAACTTTCTAAGTCATGCTAAAAAGAATGTAAAAAAACAAAACCAAAACAAAAAGTCTTAAACGCTATACCTGTGCTGTTATTAAGACTGTGACTCACATACCGAATACACTGGCTTTAAAACCCAGTCATGCCATGTTCAAAGTAGCGGCGGGCAGCATTGTATGTCTGTTCATAAGCAAGTTTTGGCAAGCCCAGAAGCACACAGCATAAAAAAGGGTCCATTTATTACCCAGAGGGTGCTCATTTATCTCACCGAGATTTTTATTGCTGTTAAATGTTGACATGCAGTTTCAAATTGTTCCCATATCTCAAGTTCAGGTGGTGGGAGTGGTACTGTTTTTCTTTATTGCATGCAGGTTTTTTCATTCAAAAAAGAGGAAAAAGTAGAGAGTTTGTTTTTGAGCTTTTAAATTTAGATGTTTTTCAGTGTATTTGACCTTATCATGAAAAAAATGAAGGAATTTATTTGTTCCCATCCTGTAAATCAGTCTGTTTACTCACCTCAAAAGACCAAGAGTGATGAGTTCTGTAGAAAGGAAGGAATTTGTGAAGAACTGTCATTGACAAGCTTTTTCATGTTCTCACATGCAAATTCTATTCATATAATATCCTAGTGGTGCAATATATCCATCTGTTTAGTGGTTTGAAAAACAGTAAAGGGTAAAGGGTAGAATCAGGGCCACTGACAAGTAGGTTTTGTTTGGCTGGAGTTAGTGTTGTACATGGATCTCTGAAACTATTTTTTTCTTTGTCTTGAATTAGGTTTGGGTCTGCCAGTGGTGAAAGAGCTGGAGGTGGAGGCAGAGGTTGCTGACAGCGTCCGGCAACCCAGAGTGAGGACCAAGCGTTGTGCATGCAGCAGCCCACTGGATTCTGAGTGCCACTACTTCTGCCACCTGGACATTATCTGGGTCAATACGCCCAGGTAAGCATAAGGAAATAGAAACAAGAAATCCCCCACCCACATGGCACACTCTGTTGTTGTGTCTAAACAAAGCTTTCATTGAGTAGAGCCTCATAGTCAAGGCGATGAATTAAAAAAGTCAATGCATCATTACTATAAGCCAATAGCTGCAGAAAAAACACATGTTGTGATTATCACTGTATAATTGGAAGGGCAGTAGTGGGTGAAGTTTCAAAGAGCAAAGTCTGTATAGTGTTTATATTACACCCATGGCACTGATTCCTTCTTTCTCTCTGCAGTAAGACAACAGTTTATGGTCTGGGCAACTCTTTGTCCCGACGCAGAAGGTCCACTAGCCGCTGCACCTGTGGCAACCCTAGTGACAAAACTTGCACCAACTTCTGCTATCGCAGGTGAGTGTGAGCCTGAAAATCCCAAACAGCTGCGAAGCCTGTGAGAGTGTTTTAACCCAGATTTGTGTTTTCGTTATACTGCTCGTTTTTTTAAGGACAGGTGTTATTGCCTTTTGTAAGGAAAAGGAGTGGTGCAGTGTGAGGGAGTACTCATTTCACTAAAATGCTATCATCAGCTTGAATAAGTCCATAAGTCCTGTTGGCCGGAAGATGTGATCAACAAATAATACAGCTGAGACATGAAGGAGTAGAATAATCTCAGGCTGGTGCTCAGAGCTTGTTTATGATTGGCTCTGAGGCCCATGGAGTGAAACGTGTAGGAGTTTGGAGGCAATTAAGAGCTAAGCCAAGAATTCGCATTTCCTGGAAATGCCAAACAAATAAGGTCACCACCTAGAAACAGCAGAGACTGTAAGTTTCAAGCCAAGATAGGAGACATCCTGTAAGGTCAATAATCCCTGATGTTTAAACAGTGACGGTGATTCTTACCACATATATAACATTTAGTGAGCCTGTAAAGATAAGACTTAATTAGGTTACACAGACTGTATAAAAGATAAAGTGTTGAATGCTAGCAATATCGAAAAAAAAAAAACCTATAAAGTGTCAGGGAGGGTCTGCATTTCAAAGGTAATGGTCATTTTATGCTAACTACAATGCTCCTCCTTGTGTACAGGCCTGACCTCAACCCCTCAAATAAATCTTTAAAGAAACGTCAACAAGACATACTCAGCATCCTGAGGTGAGCTTTGACTAATGAGATTGCCCAGAAATACTCTGACAACTTCAGTTTCATTTTGATTGTATTTTTTTATTTATCTTATCAACTTTCTATTTTACAGAGCTGCAGCCAGCAGAGCTCTGGATGCAAGTACTTCAGACGGAGCTCAAAGGAAGAAGGCTCGCTAAAAACAAAGTGGCTGTTGAGGCAGCGAGAGTGAGAGCTAGAGAGCAGCGAGCACCTGAACAAATGATGCTCCTTTGATAGCAAGGGAGGGCACAAAGGGCCGCTGAAAGAGGTGTCGCAGGAAGGCTTAAGAGCCACAAAGATGTCTGTTTGTTCCCAGTAAGAGAGGATGGAAAACATGACAGAGTTCTGCAAACATATCATGGAAACAGATGTAGAGGATGGGCATGTAGAGGATCTGCTGTATCAGGATACGAGAATGCTGCGCCATTGTTCAAAACAGTTGGAGTGGTTGTCTCTATACAGACTGGCCAGGCCAGCACTGACACAAATAGATGTATCAGAGAATGGACACCAACACTGTACTTACATGTACAGGAATTTCTCACATACATTGCATGTGTAATATATATGTATTTCCTTGATTTGATATATATAAAGAAAATGTATTTCAAAAATTCTAAAATGGCTTTTGCTATGAGTGATGCTATGTAAGAAAAATTGTGTGTAATACTGAAAATGATGTTTCTATTTCAAAGAATAATATTTGGCATATTGCAAAGCTCATAAAAAGCAACTGACTCATGTCTGTATCATTCTGTCATCATAATCTTTCTGTCACTGTCTTGGAATGTTGAGATGAATTTAGGCTACCAAGAAAAACATAAAAATGACCCAGTTCTTGTTTGTTTTTATCCCTTATCTCTGATCTTGTTGCTGTCTGATGTATGATTATCTCTGCTTTAGGGAAGTGCACAGTGTAAATAAAGTGATTGCTCTAAATCAACAAAAGGTGAAGAATCATTCAAGGGAAATAAATCCTGTCAGACGGCATCTGTACTTCAATTGTGTGTCAAGCAAACACATTTCTGAGTTCAAAAGGAGGCCATAAATGGATGAATGGTGCAGGAATTCAATCATAAGTTGACTTGCCATTCAAAGGCACCGCGGCCTATGTTATCACAGGGATCTGTGGAAAGAATGCAGCGTTTTGTAACTTTGCTGAGGGGATGAGAGAACTTTAAAATGCCCCCTATCACAATATGTGCCTTTCTGGCTGCTTGCACTTAACTGTATATAGTGTCTGTGCACACCTGAACGTGCAAAAAGGCTAAAAAACGGCTGGAACTACATAAAGAAAAACATACAGTAGGATAATTCATCTGTTCTCTAATGGAATCAGCTGCAGAGAACTGACAAGATTTTGCCATTACAAATGTTGACACTGATGAATAATATGACTCAAGTTGTAAAAAAGCTCTGATTTCAGGAGTGCGTTTTTCTGCTTTATTGCATTTCATTTAATTCCTGTCATCATCTTCCGTCAGCATTTTTTTCAGAGAGACCCCCTGCAGCCATCTTTCAAAAGACAAGCCTGAGCTTAACCTCAGCCTGCTTCAGTATCACAAACTGTCTGACGGCATCCACAGTAAATGCAAGGTCAGGGTCTGACCTAATCAGTGTTGTAAACAATGTTTTTAACTAATGTCATTTTCTGCTTCATTTTCCCAACATTCTTGCACAGAATAGAGGTGTTTCCCCTTTCCACTTAATGTTAAGATCCAGTTAACTAACAGCTGCTTGCTGCAGCTTCATATTTAGAACTCTAGTTCTGAACTTTCTGAGATGTATTAGTATATTTCCATTTTGTGCTACCTTGTACTTCTACTACATCTCATAGGCAGATATAGATATTTTTCCTTGCTACTTTTGTCTCACAGCCATAACGACAAGTAAATGTTTCAATTAAAATTTTAGATTAACCAAAAAATTTCAGTGTATAGTTGTTACTTATGTTTCAGATTACCTGACTTCTTCTTAAAAAACAAGGGATTTTTTTCTTTTCAAATGTTATATTTCAAACATATTATTAATTAATTTTCAACTAGTTAAAAACAGTCTACATTTAATACTAAGGCCTAACAATGATCTGCATAAGCAAAGAAGACACTCAGCAAGAAGTCTGGCTATTTCTAGGGCTGTATTTAGTTACACTTAATGTTGTCACAAGTTCAGATTTTGAAATTTAAACTCCTGATGGATGAGTTGAGGTATCACAAAGCCTGAGCAAAAGAGCTACTCTGTGATCTGGAGGCAACAGATACTTCTGTATTGCCAAATACCAGCAGAACAGCTGGTTAATAATGGAACAATAAATGCTGACCTTCCCATATCTTTATCTTCCTGTTGGTTAAATATTATTAAGACATAAAATTAGGAGGAAGTGTTGAGAAAAGTGAAAACAAATCGTTTCGCTGTTGGATTACATGTAACCTAAGGTACAGGGCATAAACTAAATAAAAGTTTACTTGTTTACCATTTTCTGCATTTTTTTAATTTTACAATGTCATTACACCATCACTATGCATCTTGCTAACTGCTGTTTAAAGGAGAAAAGGTAGTATTTAAAATATGTTGCATTTACTTTTACTGTCTGCTAAAACAAAATGCTTATACTTACCAGATCAAAATCTTTTTACTGGAGGCTGTGAGGCTCATTTCGCTTTTTTCCGCAGAACCCACCAGAATAGACACAAACATAATAGTTCTCATTGCTGCTTTAGAGGTGCAAGATGCAGCATTTCCACTTTTAAATGTCTAAAAACAACTTTATCTTTGTTATGTACTTTGTTGAGTTGTGTTCTTACATTATCCCGAGAGTGTCCAACAATGTTTGTGCTCAATCTGTTATTTGTTCAAGGTAATGGAGTGTTTTTTGCTCAATCTGTTGTTTGTTCAAGGTAATGGAGTGTTTTATTGTGTCATCAACTTCCGAGGTAACATCGGTTATAAAGTAAAACGGACATCAGCAAACATGACTCAGCATAATATGAATAAAACTTTAATACATTATCCCGTCTGTAAATGGTTAACAGATGTTGACTGGTAATGGAATACATAACTTTACTTTATTGGTACTTTTATTTAAGTTAAGATTCATAATACTTCTTCTATCATTGTCTTTATCTTCTTTGACTTTGCCCGTCCCTTACATTTATTCAACTTCTGTGTTTTTGATTCTGCACCAGTTAAAAGCAGGCTCTGTAAATCCCCGATTTGGCATTATGTAATGTCAAATTGCTCAATACTGCTTGTGTGGAGTCTATTAAGTTTTTTTTTTACTTACACTATTCTTCTCTTTACATTAATGTAACTCTCTAGTTTTGAATGGTTCCAAATGTCCTACATAACATCAGGAAACATGTTCCACTTTAATTCTGGCCCAAAAAAGGAAGAGGTGAGGTGGCAGAAAGCTTCGTGCCAGTGTCAGGTCATTCTCATCAGGGGTTTAAGATAAGTTATGTAGTTTTATTTGAACTCTATGTATTGAGGGACTGTAAAGAGATAATGATTATATGAAAAAGAACAAAATGCTTTTCAATGATTAACTGATGTGAAGTAATGATGAAAGAGGACTCTCTGTGTTGGCTGGGCCTTAAGAAACCAGCAGGCTGCCACAGAGGCAGAACTCTGTCCATGGTGCTGGAACAGGAGAGACTTCAATTGATTACTTCACCATTGTTGCTAAGCACACATGAAAATCACTGTTTTCCAGCGAAAATGTTTATTGTAACCTATAGCTTTTCCTCAAGACAGAGTAAACAATGCAGACAAATATTCAGCTTTATTTCCAAATGCAAAAAAAGAGAAGAAAGCCATCTGTGATTGTTTCCTTTAATGGAAAAACAGCTATTACTTAATGAGTGACACATCAAATTAAATAAGAAGTAATTCATGTGGATATTTGCTGCATTTTGTATGAAATTTATGTAGTCAACTGTATACTATATTGACACAAGCAGCTGAGTTTTCCTGCTGCAAAACCTGTTCTCTTTTCTGACACCAGTTATGTAATTGTTGTTAAGAAGGAACTACAGAGTTTTCAGCTTAGGCAGACAATTGATGCCCATGTTTTTATAGTTTGATGTTAAATGTTACCTGGTTAACAGCATTACAGCAATATTCTAACATTTGTAGATGGTCCAGACACACAATTTAATGAGGCAGGTGATAAGACAAAAAAGACCCAATTGTGCTTTCCACATCGATGCTTGTACAGACATGAGATGGCATGAAATCATAAAGAGTAGAGGTTTTGAGCTTTTACACACCCAGTGGGCTTCTCCCAATGGCAAACCAGTATTCTTCCGCTAAGGAAAATACATGTAAGGGATTCTAAGGGGGAAAATTCAAAATTTACTAAACTGCAACACAATATAGAAGTTGTTTTGTCTGTTGACAAAAAATGGGTTATCCCCATGTCCACTAAATAACCTAAGAGTTTTCAGGGGGAAATACATGTAAATAAAGCTTTTACACAAGGGTCCGGCAATAAGTCACCATGCCTGTATTTTTTTATTTTTGCCCGAAGTAGCTCCTTGAAGCTCTTCACTTTCTCCACTAATCCATGCTTGCATAGTTATAAAATATGTACATAGACAGGCAAAAACCTTTTGCACAGCACTAGTAAAAATAGGCATGCTTGATTGTGAAGTGATATTTTGCCATGCAGAAGCTTAAAATCCTTACATAAATCAGGCTTTATAGTAGTCAAGTCAGGATGATCTAAAAGCATGAATGATCATCTCTAGCTCAGGTTGTGATGCAACAGACCTGAGTTTGTCCATGTCTCTCTAAAGAAAGAAACATGTAGAGAGAAACATTGATCTGATAGGTTGGTTAAAGTTTTTGGCCCAATCAAATAAATACTTGTGTTTTTTAAGATTGACAATAAAACAAATGAAAGGGACACAACCTACCAATTAACCCTGGCAGCTATGATATCTAAAGCAATGATAAGGACCTAAGCCCTATCTGTGTTTAACTATTAAGATAAGATAAAGTTGCTAGTCATCTAATCCATAACTACAGTCAGACAATTAGGTGAGACAGGCGTATCAGATTTAAAAGAGAATATATATTAAAGAAATCTAAAAGAGATATACAGCAAGATACCATCTGTGTAGTAGTGATATAGATATCTTTTATAGATATCCCAAACAATTACATGAAGAAGCAAATAAAAATCAAATGGCATAGGACCTAAAGCAGAACCCAGAGGTACACCGAAAGACAGAGCAGCAGTTTCAGTTTCAGCAGTTTTCTTCTGTTTTTAGAGAAAGGACCAGAACAAGACCCCAAGCCCATGCCTTTCAGTCTGGATGCTTTGATCTAGACTATGAAAAGCAGCACCAAAACCTTGCATTTACTCACATCAGCAAAACGTTTTATGTCACTGGAACCTCTGAGAAGGTCAGTTTCAGTGAAATACCTCCAAAAATCAGAACAAATTAATGTCTGTATTTTCTCTAATATGTTGAGGATGCATGACAGTTTTGATATAGACATATGAATTTGGGGATGGACAAATTAAGGTCTGTTTGTGTAGTTTTTTTTTTCAGAGGAGGCTGACTATCAATCACAATGATGTTATTGGTTACACTTTTCCTTCTGGTTAAAGTTAAAACAGGTTTTTTCCATTTGAAATTGTGTCCTTTTTTTCAACTTGGCAATAACTAGCCTGATACTCCCAAACAAGCTAGCTAGCTAAACTTGGCATAGACCAACATAGACAGCTTGTGATGTGATGTATGATGTTTTCATTTTTGGTATTACATTATTTTATATTATATTTTGATACTACAGATAATGATGATGATGAAAATGAAGAGCTCATATCTTTTAAATACTTTTACGTATTCCATTATCTTCACTCAAATATAGTAAGCGAAAGCATGTAACCTTTGATGTTTGATCATAGGTTTTGTTTTGTTTTTTTTTTTTACCACCAGTATCAGTCTTTTAATATTAACCTGATATTAACACTTAAATGTTTCTGCTGGCAACATCCCAAGTACCAGTTATGTAACTGATACATTTGTGTACAATGCGGTTGGGAGTATAGAGTTCATGATTGTGAAATTGGCTCAGAGGATGAAGTCAGGTCACAGATGGAGGTATTAGTTTGGTCTGGTGATTCATGCCTAGTTTGATATTTTTCAGTAAGAAGTCCTAGTGGTTTGACTTGCATCTGTCCCCTAAAATCCCAGAGGATGTTGCAGAGTGGTGCTGTTATGTTGTGGTTTGTGTAATCTCAGTTATTCATAAACAGTGAATTGTTGAATGGCACTGAAATCCTCTAAATGACTGAGATATCATACCAGCACTGACCCCTGTGGTATTTTTAGCTTTAAATTGCTTACATCATATTTGATACAACCCATACCAATTTAACACACTCAACAAACATTCCTAAAATACTTTCTGTGCTCTCCTATACTCAGAGAGCTGAGCAGCTGATGATGATTGTGATCAGAATGTTCCCACTCTTAAAATCGCCCTGCGTGTCAGTCATATTTTAAACTGATTTGAGTGAAAAAGGCCTAGCAGTATATCAAGAAATGCATAGCTCTTAGTTAAATAATTGCTTGTGGCTGCAACTTTGTTCTTGTTCAACATTAGTCATATGTTGCATGTCTCAGCATTTATAGGTGTTTTGTTAAAAGCAGTGTCGGAAGCGCCCATTCATCAGCAGCATAGCAAAGTGAAACTTAGATTGTCTGTTCAAAAATCCTGATGGAGTCAGTGGTCCAAAATTCCACAGCTGTTCCCCAGGAATGTGCAGTGAAGCAACAGCACTGTGTCTCTGCCTTACACACTCTCTCTCTCACACACACACACACACACACGCACACCCCCACACACACACACACACACACACACACACCTACACACACACACACACACACACACACATATACTCTCACTGTATAACTTCCACATAACTGTTGCTTTACATTAGGGGGGGTGTTTTTTTCCAAAAAGACTGTGTTGTTTCTTGCAAATACATAGGATCCTAGAGTCAAAAACATAAACTTACCCCTATAGAAGAAGTTGTTTTTACCCTCCACTGTGCATTGCAACGGTTCTTTACCACCAAGACACTAGATTATGTTTTTAGTGTAGGCTGAGACAGCTGCATTTCCTGTTCTTGTCAACATCCGTACAATTTATACTATGAAAGAACAATTCACACTGCGCAACACTGTGTGGTACCTTGGCAAGAGATGAATGCCTTCCTTAGTATAAAAAGGCAAAGTACAAAGGTCCACTTTAAGGGAGGTAGAGTGTAATCCTTGATAGTAGAGGAGATATCTCTGATATCACATCCTGGAGAAAAAATCGGTGGCATGATCTCATGATCACTGGCAATTTAAGCATAAAACATTTTGAGTTAGTTTATATATAACATCAATTTAACTCAGAGATACTGGGACTTCAACACTATCACTTAATAAGGTCTTTCAGTAAACAATCAGACAGGATTTCTAGGTGCAAAAGAGTAAATCAAACAATTAAATATACAAAACATGTATCTTGATGTAAATTAGCTTTTTCTTGATTTATATGCTGATGACTTTTTTAAAAATTATAATCAAACCTTTTATTTGCCTGTAAAAAACTATTTTGTTGTTTTGTAATTTCTTTAATTACTAGATTGATTTCTCATTAAAATTGAATTTATTGAAATGTTTAAAAGAAATTCATCAATTTATGTTACAACAATTTAAACATAAAATGAACAACAGATAGATTATGCATATTTCACATAGATTTTAAATACATTGTGAAGAAGCATGTTACAGCTTCAGTTGGCCAGTAGATGGCCTCTGGCTACCATTAACTCAAACTCTGCACCAATTGGTTGCATGGGTCTTTACCATGCTGAAAACTTAATACTTTAGATTTTCAAATAGACTGTTTGGCATTAAGGTGTTGCCATTTTTAATTTGAAAAATTCAACAGATGCAAAATAGGGATGCAAAAAGGGATTTTCTCAGAGGGAAGAAACCTTTTACAGCATTTCTGAAGAGATCTGCAGAGAGATAGAGATTTTGCCACTTTCTTTTCTCTCTTTTTAAGTTAGCATAATAATGAGTGTAATAATGTCAATGCTGATCAGCCTTAAAAAGAAGAAAAATATTTTTTAACCCTGGTGGAGAAAACACTAATACTTTTAGCTAATAAAAAAAATGTAATTGCACAATGAGAAAATTCTTTATGAAAAGTGACAGTAAAAGTGTAAAGAGTATTAGCATCATATACTTGAAATATCAATCATGAAGTATTAAATACCCAGAATGGCCCACATGATAATTATATAAATTGTATTACTGGATTACACATCAAAATGCATTAATGTCAAAAATCATATTAATTTTAAAGCTATTTGAGGTTGGGCTAATTGTGATTACTACTATATTCTAATAAGCAGCTTGAAAGTGAAATCTAATCTAATCTAATCTTTACCTTTGCCAATGTATCATAAACGATTTCTTGATTATATATTTACAGATTCAAAGATTATATTGCTATTATGAATCTGTTAAACAGCCACCAGTTGAGGTCATATGTTGTTGTTGTTCCAACAGCCATCAGTCATATCATATTTATCTATTGCAGTAAATTCAAAATCACATACAAAGCATGTAGGAGAAATACTGAGACAATGACTTCATGGGGTAGTGAAGAATATGTTCAGATATATAAGGTATAACAATCTAAAATAATAAAGTAAGTCGTGCACTACAAACATATTTCGCTGTTATTTAAAGAAAAATAGGAAGTGCACAAAATAGGGTGCAAACATTAAAATTGCAAGAGTGAGATAATACTGTATGCACCTTGGATTGATATACAGTATGCACTGCACAATGCACTGCACAATGCACAATTAATATGTCAAAGCACATATAATGAAGTAAAGCGTGTGTACAGATGTGTGACAGTGGTGTGACATCTGCGAGCAGCCAGTGCAGTCACAGGCATGATCAAATAACAGATTAACAATAAATTAGTGGTAAATGTTTCACTCTATCTGAAATAGGGAGTTATGTGTGTGTGTGTGTGTGTGTGTGTGTGTGTGTGTGTGTGTGTGTGTGTGTGTGTGTGTGTGTGTGTGTGTGTG
>JAPZDV010000025.1:14908874-15068304 GCA_029814665.1 Acanthurus lineatus
GTGTGTGTGTGTGTGTGTGTGTGTGTGTGTGTGTGTGTGTGTGTGTGTGAGTGTGTGTGTGTGTGTGAGTGTGTGTGTGATGGTGGTGATGGGTGGGGGCAGCTTGTTGTCTGTATGATATGTGCTTTATAAATTAAGTCTGATTGTTTTATAGTATTTGTACTATATAAATAAATTGTTTTAGTGTTTGATTGATTTACTGATTGATTAATAAGTAGACAGATTGTTTGATTGATGTACTCAGTCACTGATATATGTGTTCACGGGTGTCTGGTCAGGACAAAATGTCTATTTGAGAGGGATGACATAAAAATATATTAATGATGGGTGAACTCCTTGTGAGAAGAAAAACTCTAATTATTATGTACAATCTTCATGATGCTGCCATTGATAACTTTTTAATTTTTAATTTTTATCACTGACACAAAAACATTGCGATAAATAGGAGTAGTCGTTGATTTTAATAATGAAGTTTTTAAAAATGTAGTTGTATTATTATTTATATATAACTTAATTCATGCTCCGTAGCCTACAGCTCGGAGTGTACAGTTTATAAGGTTTCATATAGTGGCAAATGACAAGAGGCTTTGCTTAGGGCTTAAATGTGAAGGCCATTTTCATTCCGTTGATAAAATGATGGATACAGGTATTGTTACGTCGTTCTCCGTCATCACAGTGGGGAGTTGGATAATATAACGGAATGCTCCTCAACCCCCACCCGATCCTTTCTATCCCAAATCAATGCAATGCAAAGCCTGGTGGGTACTGAAGTCTTCCCAACACAAAGAACAGCCGTGTTCGCAACGCCCACAGAGGAGCTGCAGCTTCCACCGAGAACTACCGTTACCAAGATGCCCAGCTCATGATGGTTTCCGGTAAGTGCGTAAAAATGTTTGGACCGGGTGCTGGAAGAGGGGGGAAAGTGTGAGGTGAGGAAATGACCGGGCTGCTATTTTTAAACTAAATTCAAAGGAAGGAGGCGGAGGAGGTGAGTCAGGAGAGAGGTAATGTGAATGCTGAGGTCATGGGGGAGCAAATAATCCATAGTGACTAAATTTGGAGCGAATATTTCACCGCAGACAATGAACCGAAGTTCCGCTCCAACTTAGCCGGTACACAACAAACCGGTATCGCTTGGTAGCTTTAATTGCACCGTTGTAATGTAGTGTTGCGCATAACCATCTTGGCTTTCTGCACATCCTCAAATGCATGTGGTGTTTTGTGCTTTCTTTTCTTTGAAATCACTGCAGCTGTTTCACCATTTGAAACTCAATTTTGCATTGGTCTCAGAGTCTAAGCGTCTGTGCACAACAAAGGATGCGCGTGAATTCCGGGATGTAGGCTGGATGGGGTATGTCGCTGTTTGTAGTCGGATCACTGTCAGTGGGATGCACTCATTAAGGTCTGTGTGTCTTTTTACACTGCGGCGCCTCATGTTGTGGAAAAAAAAATATAGGCCTCATGATAGCACTGTAAAGACTGCAGCCATCAGAATATGGGTTTCTGTTTTAGTAGGAAAACGGACAGGTTTCTCAATCGAAGCAGTTTTAATGTTAGCATCATCTTCGAAGGAGCAGGACTTCACAAAAGAAACCTTAGCCTTCTCTTCAAAGTAATATATAGTACAGTATATTTTGTACAGCAGTGAAATATATACTTCAAACTCTTTGTGCATGTATAGGAGATTAAACCTAAAATGTAGCAGCTATTGTAAATACACGTTTCACAAATATTATCGTGTTTTGCTTATGTTGTATTTTTATTTATTTATTTTTGTGCAAAACATCACAAAACGGGTGCATTGCGATGCTTTTATTTCGTAATGTCTGACCGGAAGTTGTCGTATCTGCTGTGGCTGATTTGACCGGTTCACTCGGCAGCATCTTGAGTCCACTGGCGCGAGATCCGCTCGCGGAGAGGGATGCGGGTCTGCCTCCTGCAACGGCTGTGTGTAGTCCTTCTGCCGGGAGTAACGGCTGTTTTTACTTGATGCTTTTCACATGATAGACCGAGTCAACCTCTCAGGTAATTTGAATCTTGCCTCGGGAAAGAAAGTGTTTAAGTATTAGTCAGTCAAATCTCAGCGGTACAATTAGAAATCAGCGCTACATTTAGATTTAATTAGGACAGGGATTGCTGGGGCAAAGATGGAAGACGTGAAACACTTGCTCGAGCATCTCCACTGGCGGTAATTCAAGAGATGGCAACATAGCAAAGCGTTCTGTTTTAATGCATGTTTTCATTTTGTTTTCATTCGCCGTATTAACAACAAAAGCGAGTGTAATTATCTCCTGTAACGTTAAAATATTGGATGCCATCATGCACTAATTTATTCAGATCTCCAGTGTCAATTCAAGTGTAGGTTAACACACTTCTTGAAAGAAAACCGAAGGAATTTCGTCGCAAGAATGTGTCTCGACAGCCATTAAAATTGTATACATGAGTTTGCATTTGATGTTTTAATGGATTTTTTATCATTGTAATGAACATAGCCAAGTAAATCTGGCACATTTAAGATTATCTAAGAGCCTGCTCTGATGGTCTGGTAGGATGCCTCCACACCCTCTTGGACCTGCATCTCCTCAACTGCACTGTAACATGCATTTCCTCTGGTTTCATCTGCCTGTGGCGTAAAAGCTCCTTTGGGAAAAAAATGCTGCCTCATGGCTTGTATCGAAGCTCTTTCCTCTTCCCATTTGAAGTCCCCCACTTTAATGGGCCATTAAGAGGCAACCAAGATGGTTAAACTGTCAGCTGGGCTTGATTGATTTGGTTAGACCACAGATGAGACTGATGCTTGCCTGGGATTCCTCCAGAGAACTCAGCAAAAATGCCTTCATCCTCCTTATTTGAGGCAGTAAAGGAGGAAGGCCCAACTTTTAAGCTGGAGATGCTAGATACAAAGTATTATATTTGATCAACCATCTTCAGTGTAGTGATGATGCATAGTTGTGAGTGGTGGCATGTCCCTCTGCAGTGCAGTCTTCACACAGGTGGAGGGACACTGAGGAAGAAAAGTTTAGCAAAGGCAAGGAGCATTTGGGCTCCTTGTAAAAGTGGGCCACTGGTCCCTATGGTGAGTGATGCGTTTCTGGGGCAGGCTCGTTGATGACGCTCACCCGGCCCGGATTGGGAACAGACACCCTCGTCCGTCCACTTTGGAGAGGGTTGCAGAAACTGTGCTGCCTGGATGCACAGTGCAGGATGGTCCAAGCAGAGAGACTGTAGGTTTTGACTTTGCCTTCCAAACAGCAGCCTCTTTTTTTCTGATCTACTCATATATCATTGATACTTCTCTGGAGCAAGCCTGTAAGTATGCTTCAATTCAGACTACCTGACTCGAGACCTATCATTCACTATTTTTTTTTTTAAAAATTGTAAAGAAGTCTGATTTAGACATAGTTCTAAGTGGAGTTGATGATTTTGGCAGCTTTTTGTGCCCAAAACCATGGCCCTGGAGTGAGAAGCGCACTGCTATTTAAAGATGGCATAGCTCAGCCAGCTGCTGCCATTTCCGCTCCTGTCGTAATTGAATCAGTGCGAGTAGAGTGCGCCAGCGAGGGTGTGTGCGCTCCATAGAAGATTATACAGTTACATTTTCTAGGCAGTCTGCAACTGTTTATTTCAAATACCTGATTGGTGGCTTCTTTTCCTGGTGAGAATGTTTGTGGGACAAAAGCTGGGAAGAGAGCAAAATCCAAGCCTGTATCTTCTGTACTGAAGCTATCATCTGTGAAGAGGATGTGGGTTGTAATAAGAGTTTTCAAACAAGGTAGTTCATCCAGACTATGTAGAGTTGTTGACAAGATTCAAGTACAAATAGTGATTGATGTGGTTGGGACGTAACTTTTAACTCCTTTATTTACCCCTCTGTCAGAATATTTAAACTCTAGTTATGTGTTTCTGTCATCAATTTTGACATGTCATCTTGCATCTGTTTACCCAACAGTGTTAAGTGACTCAAAGGCTGCAGAGAAAATGTATTGTGATGCCAGTGAGAACAGTGAGTGACAAGGCTGCTGCAGAGTTTGGACAGACTCTTTACTTTCTCATTGTTCTGTTGTGTGTGGCAGAGAGCAGGGAGAGGGTTAACAACTCAAAAGGGAACTAGGGCATCAACATCCCTTTTTTATGGGCACATTCTGAGACTGGCTGTGAGCGTGACAGAAACAGCAATATTTGATGCTGGAATGTATCTGCTCAAGCCAGTTCTTTTTTCTTTCAGTTTTTTTCTTGGAACATTTATGTTGTACTTGACATGCAGTGATGCATTCTAGTGTTATACAGACCATATGAGTCTGTGGCTAAAATGATGGAAAAATCTCTGATTGTAGCTTTATGCCCTTAGTTTCTTAAATCCACTCTTGCTTTCAGACACCAAAGATATTTTCTCTTTCCCTGGATAGAGTGCAACATTCACCACTCAGCTTGATTATTTTGAGTCATCCAGCCAAGCCTGTGGCATTGGGCGGGAGTGTAAAAAATTTCATCTCCGACCACGGATACATCTGCCTCCTCTCAGTGGTGTTAGGGTTCTCCTCCAGTCTGCTCATATGGCTCTGTTATGAAAACTATTTTGACTTAAATTTTCTGTGGTTTTAGGATGGATTATTGGCTTGTTGTATGTCTAAGTGTCTTTACTCAGGCTTCTTCTTCTAACAGGGAAGTTTACCTTTGATCCTGCCTGTAAATTAGCCTGTAAGAGGAACAGAAGAATGCCAGAATAGAGAAGGCAGTTGTTTAGGTAGGAAACAGTTCATGAGTTTACATGTCTGATTTGCTCATACAGCATCATGTGCCTTGGAAAGACAGATTATGTCATGGCTTTATGTCATGGCTGAATATTTATCATTGATTTATGGTCATGTTGAAAGGGCTTCTGGTGGCCTGGGCAACATCTCAAAGTCCAGAGGGGGCTTTTACTCTATCTGATGCTGCAATTTGGTTAGATCAGCAGTTAAATGAAATGTAAGATGATCTGGAGCTCCAGTAGGCTGCCAAAAGGATTACTTTGCAATGAAATTTATCTCTAAAATGAGAAGTACTGAAAGAATTTTTGAAGCCTTGCTTAGGTTTGGAGTCAGAGACATATGTACTTTTTTGACTGAGAATTACTACCCGACATTTCTTTTTGTTTTTGGTTTCTCATGGAATGCAAAAGTTGACCTGTCTTTCTTAGTTTCCATTAAAGATATTTCTTCTTTGTTGTCATGGCTGTTTTACTTGTGTCATTAAAAATAATTGTCCTGTTTAAAGGTTTGATGTTAAGTATTTGACTGGAACTAATGATCATTTAAATTTAGTTATTGCTTCTCTTTTTTGTAAAAGTGATTAATTGTTTTGTTACAACATCCAAACATAGAATAAAATTCTGTGACAAAGTTCCAAGAGCCAAAATAATAAAAGATATGAAGTTTATTGTCCTATATGACAAAAACAAGCATCAAATAATTTTACCATTTTTTCAGTTTCTGCATGAAAACCTGTTTTCCAGTCTAATAGACATGTTGGAGGTTCAGTTCTGAACAGCTTCTGTCTTGAGTTAAATCACAGTTTACTGTGTTTTCTTTTAGTCTGCTTCTGCCCTAGAACTCTTTCAATCTCCCTTTTCTTTTTTCAATGCTTTTTATCTTAATATTTCCCAAAAAAAAAAGAGCAACTAGATATTTGCTTTTCAAGCTCAGTTATCTGAAATAGTTTTGTCAAATGTAAATTGCTCACTCCAGTTACTTCAGAGAGTTTTTTGTGGTTATGAAGGGATGCACTTGACCAACTTAAGTGTTTAATTACATTATTGAAGTGTTTTGGTGACAGTATTTTGACTTTTAGATGTGAAAAGTTTTGACAATATCCAGTTGAAAACAAAGAAATATGTGTGTGCCAGGAAGCTGTGCTCCCAGAAGATTCTAGCACCACCATCAGGCTGACTTTACAGAGATCGATTTATGCTTCACTCATAAAGTTTTGAAGAACACCGTCTTTTTTTGCACCGTTGTCTTTTTTTAGCTAACCAGAGTAGTTTTTTGCTGTAGTCCATCTATTCTTGGTTTTGCCCAATATGTTCTCAGATTTACATAGCCTGTATGTTTTGTCTGTATTTTTGTCTGTTTCGATGCCTTTGTGTTCTCTGCTTCATGCTTTGTCCTTATGCACACTTGTTCAATTACAAAGTTGCTTGCTATGTCCTGCTGCAAATTCTGTACAGCACATTTATCATCACGTCTTTTTTTGTCCAAACTTAATTGTCCTCTCAATAGTTATAGATCTTTTCAAGTTTATGACACTAAAAAATAAAAGCAAGCATGTTTTTGTTTGTTTCTGAGGTTTAATTTCGTCTCTCTGGTTATGACACTTATTCAAGGATCTGCAGCTTGAGGTGCCATGTGAGCTCCACTCAGACTGGATTAAAAATGTATCTGGTGTTGGGAAGCTTTGCTGCATGATAGTCAGGCAATGTGGATGTTTTTTTGCACCTTGTAGGTGAAGCCTAATGTGATTTTCATGCTTTTAGGCCCCATTTACACTCTGTTAGGCTCTTTCCAGACATCAAATGTGGATCACTCTCTGTGTCAAGTGTAAAAGGGTTCTTCCTTCTCTGACCTTTTTTATTTTAAATATATTTGGCCTCTTTGTAGCTATGATGGTTGTGTCTTGGCTCCTCTCTGGTTACGACTATGTATGAATTAATCATCTTTGTTTTTCTTTTTCAGAGGGGTTAAGATGGGTGAAGCTTCCGATTTAAGCATGCTGGAGACCTGAAAAAAATACTGCTGAACTGCTGCTGAGGATCTCAACCAACCTGACCCCACCCATGACTTTCTATAGTGTATGTCTTCTCTTTTTTATATCAAAACAAATCCACAATTAGTAACCCATTAACATAAAGAAAAATTTCATTTACATCCTAAAATTATATTAAAAGTATTTTAAAAGATGAATAACTTTTCAACAATATTTTGTAGAATATAATACAAAGCTCAAGATTTTTTTCTATCGATTAAAAAAAATTTTTTTAGTGATTTTTAAAAGCAAAGTTGACACCTAAAAAAAAGACGAGTATCTTATCCACTAAAACATATCCAAGCCCAATAAAAATAATGAGTGATTTAAATAATGTGACATTATACTTCAGATAAATAGAAGTAGGCTAACTCCATATGGTTTGATTTTAAATTGGGCTTGAAAGTGGTCAGGGATGGTTGGATGCTTCAGGGAAAAGATTCTTTAGGGCCTTTCAGGAATTTTACTGAAAACCTTTAAGAGTAAATTTCTCATGAATCCAAGACCACAGTGTTGATGTTTCTCTGAGAATCACTTGGAACAAAAAAAAGTTTGAGGGAAAACCAAACACTGGTTTAACTTAGTGTGTAACAGCTCACATGATGAACGGATGTTGATGCTTAAACTGTTGTTTTTCAGAAACCGTTGATTGCTGTGCCTCAAACTCTGTAATGGAAAATCGTGGTGAGTACCATGTTATTCGTTGTGGTTTGTTAAGTGCAGTGATAATTCTGTGGAGAGAGCTTTAGATCCATTCCTCTTGCTTTACATCCACTGTCTTTGTGAAGTCTGTCTGACCTCTGCTCTATAACGAGCCACTCAGGACTCCAGCCATACATCTTCTCAACCCTGGGGTCTGATCGAGGATCAGTTTGCCCTTCCAAAACAGTGTCTTTCAGGGTTTACCCTGCTTTGGCATAGGTCTGTGTGTTATGCATGTGTGTGTTTGTGTGCTCTGTGTTGCAGAATGGATGGCTCTGTGAATATCTGATGTGTCATTGTTAAGACTACACCTTTTTTCCTCAAATTTGACTTTGAGAAAATGGGTTTCTGCACATAAAAATGAGCTGCTGAAGTGCTTTAAAACATAAAGCAACACAGGCCCTTCCCTCTCCTCTCTACAAAGCAGCTGTCATGGAAAAAGGATGTGTTAACCTTGATAGTGTGTACTTCTGGTATTTGGTTTACTGTTACCTGTAGCTCTTCAGTTAATCAGTTCCCTTTTGTACAACAAAAAAAAACTGTTGCTTACAATAAGCCATTCCTAGTGACTGTCACCTGAGACTTCCTGTGGCTGCTTCATAATAAAAGCCATACACAAGTATTATCACTACAGCACTACAAAACATCTACAGGTGTGTTGTAAGTATGTAAAAGAGAATTGTTAAAAGAAGTTAAAAGTTTCTTGAATCAACTTTGATGAGAAAATTAATACTATTGTCATAAGGCTACTACCAGCTGCCACTTAGCTCAGCTTAGTTTAGCATAAAGAGTAGATATAGGGTAGACACACAATATCTTTTTTGTGTAATCAGTTGAAAAAATGAGTGTAAAGACACAAAGTTTTGATTTTATCAGGTATTATGAGCCTGATTATTCCTTCGACTATTTCCACTCTGTATGTTAGGATAAACTAACCCGTAAACTTAAATAGAATTTTCCGAAATGTAGTTTAGTAGCCCACTAAGGTTTATTAATGGGTCCCTGTTTTCTTTTCTTTTCTTATTCCCTTTGTTAGTATTTAGTTTAATATGTAACTTTTTTATGCAGACAAAGAAAGAGAAATGAGTGTTTATACATAAAAATCAGCATATGGTCAGACAAAAAAAAGACATTTTCTGTCATGAATAAGACTCGCAGTAGTGACAGGAAGCTTCATGGCACCATTTATAGTACACGCTCCATACTCTCCCCATGTTGGAAAAGGCCTGTATGTGTATGTGTGTGTACCTGCCTTAGTCTGTCTGCCTGCTGAAGTGGCCTGGCCCAGTCTGTTATCCAGGTCAGGCCAACAGGTTCTGGGCTCATGCGGATTGGCTCAGCTCTCTCTGGAAGCCGGCCCGTTGTGGAGTCTGTATGTGGGGCAGAGGGAGAGAAAAGGAACGCTGTCGAACACACTAGCTCTCCATCTTTAGAAACAGCCTAAGATGCAGCCAAACGCTCAGAAAACTCTGAACTGTCCAGGCATAATGACACAGCTCAATGCTCTGGATTCCTCTGAGGAGCAGCAGGATAAGGTTTTCTGAAGACACACAAACCTCTAAAGGAATCAAAGCGCTAATTCAGGGGGTCCAGTCCACACTCCCCTCTTTTTTCTATTTTTTAAAAAGCTCTCTTTTTCTTTCGAGCCTCAAACAGGGCAGCTCTCCTTGGCAAACATGTCTCAAAGTCATGCTAATGCCTCTAAGACTGTTCAAATTGTGATAAGAGACTTTGAGATGTGCATAAAATTTTGTCTGGAGGCATTAAAAGAGGTGAGCAGCATCATAAACACCCTCTGCTAGCTCTGAACATTAGTAGTCTTAGCTCTGTATGTGTGCATGCTGGATATTGGAATGACAACATTCATCTGATGAACACATCTTCTCCTTTGTCAGTTCAACTTGTGATCTTTTGTTCTTCTGTTAACAAGTTCATTGTCATAGCAGTTGTAATTTTGCCAATTTTTGTGTGTTCATGTTCAAATGTTGAAACGGGGCAGCATCTCAGACACACTTGACCTTTAGCTCTCACAAAAAGTCTCTGATCTTCTTAAACATTTCTCTTGATTAAGGACTTTTTTTTCTCTCGATCCTTTACACTCTGGCCAATTTTTTTTTATGGTATGATGACAGCACATTAAGAAATAGCTTAAACAGATGCTCTCTACATCACTATGTTCTGTTCTCTTGGTCACCTTAGTGCAGGGAAGCAGATAATTGCATTCGGGGGTACATGGCATGGTCTGAGATCTAAGGTTTTCGGTATTGTTTTTATTGTGATGTTTGTGTAATGAGTGGTAAGATCATGCAAGTCCTTGTTCTCTTGAGACCCACTGCACCACATAGCATGCATTACATTGTACATGCATTATAGAATGCATATATTGCACCACATACCACAGAACAAGCATTAAATTGAAAACACAACTCGCCCTTCTCCAAAGAATGGTAGTCATCTTTCAGTGAATGCTGACCTGTGCTATGAGCCAAGAAGGGAGGGTCAGTGAGTGAGGGGGAGAGAGAGTCCAACTCTGGAAGGGAGGGAAGGTCTTAAGGAGATTGCGAGAGGGAGTGAAGGGGGAAGGACTGAACTGAAAGACGTAAAGGAAGGGCAGACAGGAGAAGCAGAGAGGAGAAGAAAAAAAGACCTGAGATAGAGGAGACCAGGGGATTATGTTGAAGAGGGGGGAAAGCAGGTGCAGCTGTTGATCTGTCCAGTATAGTGTGCACATTTCTGGGTGCAGGACAGGTAGGGGCCCCTCAGGGGCTGGATCATGGGACAGAGCCTTCGTGTGGAGAGCCCATCTCAGGACCCACAACAACACATCAATGGCGGTGAGTTTCAGGACTCACTTGGGCACCCTGTGTGTTACAGTTAACAGTTGTGCATTCCTCAACAGCAACATGCACAGCATGAAATTAGTTGATGTTTTTGTAGTTTTCAGTGAATGAAATCCCAGAGAAGAGATGAGGAACTGAGACTGTGTAATCAACTTTGCACGGTCTCGTCTCTTTTTGCCATCCCCCCTTCACTTTCACCACTGAAAGGAATGTTAAATCACTGGGATCACGTGGATGAACTCAACTGTGTTTTTACACTCTCATGCATGTATTGCACTCTTGTTTTCTTATGGTAGTGGTTAAATAAGATGTTAGAAAGCTTTTGATATGTTATGGATTTTTAGAAATAGAAAAATATAACTGGCAGTGAAGGTTTTGCATAATTTTTAACCCTTTAGTTTTTCCTGTCATCTTGTTGCATTTTTTTTTTACTAATGAGTGTCAATATAAAACAAACTGACTCTTTATTTATATAGTTTGTCTTCAGTTTGACAAAACCAAAAGTAGTGAATTCATGTGACAGATTTAAATATTTTTTACCATAAACAGAATGCTGTAATGGTATTTATTTGTCTTACTATGCCTACACTAATGGTTTTATATGGTTGAATGGTTTAAGAGGACAAGAGATGCCACAAAAAGCAGTCAGTGATTATAGCCAGTTTGTTTACTGTCAATTAAGTAGATTAAAATTTATAATCTGGCCTGGAGAGAGTTAGGGAGAGTTAGAGTTATAATGAGGTTTGTGGTACTTCCCAACCATTGCACCTTGTGTAGGGGGAGTTCTTCTGAAAGTGATCGTACCAGCTTGGCAAGCAGGCTAGAAGTTCACTCATTTAAACAACAATCTCCTTTAAACCACACGCTCACCTGACCAGGCCTGCCATGACTCATTGAGTTATGAGGTTAGAGGGAAATCTGGCCTCTCTGAGAGATGTTGGAGAGAGTTGTAGGTGTGGCTTTAAGATAGGGGTACGTGAGTAACACTGTCTCACTCACGCACACACACACTCACACACGCACACACATATTGTCACCCACCCCCGTGTTTCCTGACTGGTACGCCTTATCTTTGCAGAGCTCCTGATTACAGAGAATGACTACTAGAATTCTGGTTCTGGCCTTGTCCTGAGTGGAAATATGCTTTATATCTTCTAGATGCTTTTTAAAGTCAGATAATTAATTTGTTTCACTAGCTGCACCACGCAGTACTGTGTTTCTATGCAGTACTGTATGCAGTACAGTTGACTGTTATTGAGTGTGAGGGGAAGAGGTTTTCTTTGTTCTCGGTCACAGAATCAGGGTGGAGTGCCGTTTCCTCCCTGTGTTTCCAGACTGCCCCCCCACTCCCCCACCCCCCCAAACTCATGTACTTTTTCTCTCTTTGTAGCTCTTTAATTTAGCCCTTACTCGTATTCCCAGACCCGCAGTCACATACAGCTGTAGTGCCACCACACACCAGACCTCTTCACACTACAGCTGAAACAATGACATGTTGGAGACTGTTTGTCTGTATCTGTGAAGAATAATTTTTTGGATCCACACTTGAATGTGATAATTACTTGGATGGACTGTACTTTTCGTCTCTTTTTTTGATTATTTATTTATCTACTTTTTTCATGTGTCAGTGAATTGACACATTTTAGAAACAGGCGTTGCTTGCTAATGTGCAGGTCTCTAAAGGATATGGTCAGTCATCTTTTTCAAATAGATGCCTGCTTCATGGGCTGAGTCCTCTGCGATCGTCATCTCTGCAGTGCTGTGGAGTGTGCAGGCCTGGCACAGGCAGCTCTATCCTGCTTCACTGGCTTCAGCTGAGCCACTGTGTCAGTGGCTCCTCTGACAGAGCTGTCTGCTGTGTGAGGACCTCAGTTCTGGTTCACAGGGAAGCTGCCTTAAGCATTGCTTAATCTGGATGTTGTGGCAGCTGGTTCGAATTGTCAGATTTTTTACCTCACCAAGATAAGCTGGATTTCCATGGTGTGGACATGTCTTCTGAACCCGGACACTATCTGCTGTTGTTTTGAATAGTTCTTCAATTTGTCCCTCTGGCATTTTCTGTCGGGATACGTTCAGGAAAGTTGCCTTTAGGGTTGCTGAATGCTCCTTGCTTTCCCATGGCATGCTGTTTCAAGTCTCTGCACCATGAAAGCTGGACGCTTAACAGCCCTCTTCCAGGTAGACAACTGTCTGTTTTTTTAAATGTTTGTCAACAATTAAACTTTAAGGCATATTAGCAAAGGCTTGCTTTTGAAATGAGAGTAGTGCATATTATTGAACGGTTCTTACTTAAAATGTTTGTGACGTTTTAGTGACAGTAAGGCTTTGAAATACTGTGTAAGCATTCAGTTCAAATTTTACCCTGCCAGCAGCATTGAGCTAGCAATGTGGAGTAACGGGTAAAGACTCTGTCCTTCAGCTGCAAAAATGGGTTTGAATCCTGTGTCAGCAACCGTCCACCATGCTAAAATGTCCCTTAGCAAGATACTGAAACCCTGCCAGCTCCAGGAGTGCTGGTCCATAGCTGTATTCCATGTATTCCTGCTGTTTGTATCAAATAAAGACTCAGTTTCCACCCAGGGCTGCTGTTAGCATTATGTTTATATGTTCTGAATTTCTTTGCTAAGTACGCCACATCAGAATTGAAGGTATTGTGTGAGAGCATATTGTTGTAAGAATCAGCCTGCAAGGCAACATTGTCGTCAAGACATCCTGTGTGTGCATGTGACTGGATGTTTTAGATCGCACCCTATTCTCTCTGCACTGGTAAATATTATGTCTGCTGAACAGAGCAGCTGCAGCCTTGAAAGAGCTAATGTTTGAAACTCTCTCTAAGCTCAGCACGCTGTTGGTTGGCACGTCAATCACGTAACCCAGAATATGTAACCATGACTGCAGAATGCCATTTAATGGAGCACTTGAAGTCTTAATGGCATCTCAAAATGACTTGCATTCTTTAAAAAGTCTACCTTCTTGATTGTTAACTGTATGTATGCACCATGACTGACTTTTTTCTGCTGCTTTATGACTGCAACCATGTGTGAGCCTCTCTTCTCTATAGAGGCAGTCAGGGCTGAAAGGCTGATAAGGCACTAGTCTCCATCCAGCCAAGGAATGTGAGCACTTGACAGAGAGAAATCCTGGCCAAAGGCCAGCGTCAGACCTCTCCTGTTAACTGTGGATATGTGGAGGAGTCCATGAGCTCTCAGCATCACCCTGCCAAAGCACACTCAGTCCCCGAGAACTAACAGCTAAAGATAATAACAGCCATAATGAGTGCAGCCGTCTCTACAAAGGCAGCAGATGAGCTCAGTTAGAACTGAAAGATTCTCTCAGATTTTTCCATGCTCCTGTGTCATGTTTTGTGTTGCATGTATCTTTCCTGAAACTGTTGGACTTCTATTTAGTTGCTTCTTTTATTTTAGATGATGAAGCTGAGCAGCACCACAGCACAATGGTGGGAGATGGGGGCAGCACAGGGGACAGCACCCCGAAGCGTAAAGGAAAGTTTTCTACCTTGGGCAAGATCTTCAAGCCATGGAAGTGGCGGAAGAAGAAAAGCAGCGAGAAGTTCAAGGAAACTTCAGAAGGTTTGTGATGTGAACTCATTGTGTCTGAGCATGAATTAACCTCTCTCCTTCCTCACTGGTCATATCAGTTACATTCAACTTTTATCAAAAATTCCTTACATGTGTTCCTGCCTGAATGTTACAACCCCTTTGGCTCTACTCATGTTTTCAGTGCACCTACAAGACAATAGGCAGCAAACAAAATATCCTGTTGACTGAGTAGGTCCAACTTGAATCTTTGTATTCTGGAGCTTGAGGTCACACACTAAATGTGGCTGAATTCACTGCAGTACTTTTTCCTCATGGAGATTTCTTGAAAAGAAACACTTAGTGTGTATTCTGTTTATTGACTGCAGAACTGGAGAGAAAGATGTCGACGAGGCGTACGCGGCAGGAGCTCATAGAACAGGGAGTGCTGAAGGAGGACCCGGACAACGGTAAGAGGGGGTCTGTGATTCATCTCATTTCTCTGTGCAATAGTGTCTGTATCTGACAGCAGCAGCCCCGAGGCTGTCACACCCACACAGACAGTACAACTAAGTCATCAATACATTATGGTAGGAACACTGTCTTTTCTAACCATCAGGTGTGTGAGACATATTTAAAACAGGCAATTTTACTTTCACCTTGCTGTTTTTCCAAAGTAATGTAATATCTGTTTTAAAATCACAAGCCACTCTCCAGAGCTGAGGAAAAGTGGAACGAATTGTGCCCTGCAGCAAAATAGCTTTGAGAGGGGTGTGTGCAAGCGTAATGCAGGCCCCGCTGTTGCAGAAGCCTATTTATTAAACCTACAGCTGCTCCTTCATCACACCAACAAACACAGACTCTGTCTATGGGGCTATGGTTAAAGGCACCTTCTTTTTTTACCCTGGAACAGGGCTGCGACTAAAATTTGTTTTCATAATTGATTAATTTGTGCGGTCTACTACTTCTCGGGCTATAAAATGTAAAAAAAAATAATAATGAAAAATGCCCATCAGGAATGCCTCAGAGCACACACTGATGTCTTTAATTGTCTAAATCTGTCCAACCAAGAGTTCAAAACCAACAGAAATATAAAACAGTATATGACGATATATATCAGAGAAAAGCAGCAATAACCCTCACATCGCGTTTCTGCTTGATAAACTACCTACTACCTAAAGGAAAATTGCTGTCAGTGAATATTCTGCTGATCATCTATTAAATTAGTCAGATAAACATTTTACCACTTTTGTTGTATGACATCCAGGTTTAAGGAGAGATCAATAAGCTACCAAAGTTTTCTATCATAGCAGACAAAGACAGTACAACCATGAAACTTTCTGATTCTAGATGTAATAAATACTTTGTATTTGCTTTCCTCCTGGTGCACTTGCTTGATTACTCATATTAGTGTTGGATCATTATTATGCATTACAGTTGTGTATTCACCAAGGACTTGTTCATATTTCTAATACTCCTAGATGTAGAACCACATAACCAAAACCAGAAGCAGCCCTATGTGAAGAACGGCCACACTCTGCCTGTGAGTGCTGGGGTTGGAGGAAGTGGAGGAGTCATCAGTGGTAGCAGGAGCCCATGCAACCAGAGCAAACTCCCCTTAGAGTCGGACTTTAGGATGAACCAAGCCTGGCTCCCCCAGCCAGAGGACCGCAGGATCCGCTCTCCCTCAAATGGTGACCGCCGGGGAGCTCCAGGCTCAAAGGGTACAGGACTGCATGAAGATGGTTGGAGAGGGGGAGGGATGGTATCACGTGCACATGTTGAGGGGGAGTGGAAGACTAACATGGTCTGGCAGGGCCAGATTCACGGGCAGATGGAGGAGGGTAGACGGGGGGGCCGACTTCACCCCGAGGACGGGCATAAGAGGCCTGCACTGCAGAAGGCTCCATCAGAGGATGGCAGGAGGAGTCGGCCCGCAGAAGCAGACTGGAAGCCCACACTCCCTCGGCATGCATCTGCTGAGGAGGGACGGGCCTGCAGAGGTGAGTCATTTCTAAAATTTGACCCCCTGCCAGCTGAGACCATGCACTTACTTGAAATGCTGTAATCACAAGCTCAGTTTTTCTGACTGTGATGAAGTCATAGATAGGGTGTATATTTTACAACGTGACCTCCTTCATACATATTTAAAGATGGCAGCGGATTCTTCAGTCTATGTTTTTTTTTTTTTTTACCTTCCTCTTGCTGTCACTTTCCTGCTTATGTGCTGTCCTCCCTGATATAGACAGGCTCCTGTCGGTTCCCGAGGGCCCTGCTCCAGCTACGCTTCTTATTCAGGAACATGAGGGAATAGCTCGTCCTCTCTTCTCCTCTCCTAATTAATGTGGCACGATCACTATACCCATTATTGCCCTTTAACGCCAACACTGTAAGCTTAGTGATAATGGGCTACAGCTAATTGATTTTACTGAAACCTTACACTTTGAGAAGCAAAGATGTTCCAGCTGTTTTTAGATCTCAGTTGTCCAGTAATCAATTATCCAACACATGAACCGCTTTAGTTTTTTATACAACTTTGGCAACTGTCTTCAAAAGTATGTCAGGAAGATGAGGGTGAATCTTTGAATATGACACCAGCGTTGTGAAGTCTATAGACATAATGCATCTTTCTAAAAACGCCAATACAGGACTATTAGAGAAGAAACAATCCTTCTATCAACAGATTTGCAGGTGAACAGATATTTTCTCCCACTTTCCTTCATGTGTCCCTGCTCCTTTTTTCTCCATTACCTTGAATTTTCCTTTTTTTTCTCTCTCTGATGCTGCTTTTTTCTCTCTCTCCCACTCTATTTCTATCTTTATCACATCTCCTGCTTTCTGTCCTCCTTTTTTTTCTCTCTCTCTCTCTCTCCCTCTCTCACTCTCACTCTCTCTCTCTCTCACTCTCTCTCTCTCTCTCTCTCTGATCTTTACGCTCACTTCCTCCTTTCCTCTGTATTATTTCCTCTATGGTTGTATGAAGATACGGTGATGAAAGCTCATGTGTAAATAAATAGTCCTGAACTTCAGAGTTGCAGTTTTGAGAAATGGCGTAGGAGTAGAGGCATGGGGGCAGCTCAGGGGCTGCAGTGGGGTGGGCAGAGGAAGGTGGGTTTTTGGTGGTAATTGCAGCCGCCTACTCTGTTTATCTTTGCAGCTGATCCCTGGATAATGCACCTCTCAAACAAGTGCTATCACAGAGAGTGCTTTGAGTGTTGTAGCAGCAGAAAATGGCTCATTACTCAGTCCCTGAACTAAAACATTTATAGCCCTGTAGAGAGGTATTTTATAATGACATATTACTAATTCAGTAATTATATTGGATAGAAGTAAACATTTGCAATGCCTGTTATGTACAATATTGTGGGTATTTTCACATATAACATATCTTCATGATTCTGTTTTTTCATAGAGTCGGACAGCCATTTTGTCCCTGACCCGGAAGCCCTGCGGGATACCTTGTGTGAACCTCTACCACCTAAGCAATCTGTCATGCCTCCAAAATGGCTGATGAGCTCAACCCCCGAGCCTGGCAGCAAGGGCCCACCTCGCACCCCATCTAATCACCCGACAGCCCAGTACCCTTCTCCCTCTACCCCCTCAGCTGTGGCATCCAAACCAGTCCGGTCCATCTCCTCTGCAGGTGCATCCACCCAACAGTCATCTGTAGCCCCAACCTCCACCTCTCAGGGCACCAAGCAGCCCCCTCTGCCACCACCGAAGCCCATAAACAGGAGCAACGCTGCCATGCTGGGTAAGTTCTGCTGAATAGTGGGAGCCTCACTTAACTAGAAAAGAAGGGGTATCAACATATTTCACATGCAGCTCATATCAACAGCTACAGATGTGCATTATGAACACTAAAATGTGTGTTTAGTATCGAGTTTTTCAACTGGAAAACAAACACTCATTTATAAGTCAGTTTGCAACTAATTGCAAAGAGAAGTCTTAAACAAAGAAACACACACATTGCAGACACACTACCCTGTTAATGGTGTAATCTGAACGGCTTGAGCAGCTTTTCCCAAGCCAATTACTTACAGTGCCTGAACTATTTTAGATGATACATTTCCCAGCATTTTACACTCTAAAGATCACAGGGACTCTTGAGGCTGTGGGATGATGCTCGTATGAATGCAGTGTAGAGGTCGTTGTTGTTGTTTACAATGGGTTTGTGTCTTCTTGCCTTAATTTCCACTTAGGAAAAGTCATCTTCTTTTTTAAATTGAGCCTTTAGTTGCCACTGGAGCTACAGCCTGGAGACAGTTGCAGTATTTGTTTCTATTTAGCAAATGAGAAACTGTGTTTTTTTTAGGAGAGGATAAATTGATTAATGGATTCTGTTACCTTTTGACAGAGCCAGGCAAGCTCTTTATCCTGCTTTTGATCTTTGCCTTAGCTGAGCCACATTTTTCCTCAGTGTAGCTTCATGTTAAACAGATAGAGATGAATGTGGTATCAGTCATAATATCCAACTCTTGAAAAGAACACTAACAATAAAATGTCTCTCAAAATTTCGAACTTGTCCTCCAGGAAGTGATCATAGTAAATGAATGACAGAAAGATGAACATTTATGGCCGCAGCACCCCTCTGTCATAGAACACACTATCTTACAAAACATCATAAAACAGCACCACCATGTACCTGCATTTGGTAAACACTCCAGCTTAAGGCCTCCATCTCCTCCCTGTCAGTCTCCGCCCTGCAGGGGGGAGAGAATGCTCAGCTTCCGCTGTACTGGTCCTGCTGGAAGCGAGAGTGTGACTACG
Organism: Acanthurus lineatus; assembly: GCA_029814665.1. Lineage (NCBI taxonomy): Eukaryota > Metazoa > Chordata > Actinopteri > Acanthuriformes > Acanthuridae > Acanthurus > Acanthurus lineatus. Next base: position 14,927,503 of record JAPZDV010000025.1, read on the forward strand.
ATGTCTACCTGTCCCTGCCTGTCTACCTGTGCCGGCGGGCTGGAGGCCTGCGCTCAGGTAAAAGGATGCCCCCTGGTGTTTCTGTGGCCATGGTGCGGGTATCTGGAATGCCCCCTTTCAGAGTCTGCGTTCTTCATCCTGTCCCGTCTTTTCAGCTGTCAACATATTTCCCTTAATGCCTTTTACTTGTTTACTGGCCTCAATTGCTTTTCTTTGGATGTTGTATATAAGAGCCGCATGCACATAATAAGATGGTAATGTGTGTGCAGGCTTCTTTGTGTATGGAAGATACAAATACTGTGTGAATGAGCAGTTGAATGTTTTTACTGCTGTACTGTCTTATTTGGCATGTGAATGAGGGAAAGCCTTTTCGCAGGTTCCAGCTGTGTCCTGCAATGCATCAAGTGAATTTTATAACGCTAATCCACTCAGCTTCTGCTCAACTGCAATGGATGGGTGGTTGTGAATGGATGGATGAATGGAGGGGAGAATGCAGCAGCGAAAGGTTTCTATCATTAGGGCTTGACTTAATTTAGAGAGGAATATGAAATTCAATTCAGTCTAGTCTCTTGCATGTTTCAAGTCTGGCAGCACTAATTTCTTATGTCTTAGTAACACGGCTATAGCTTTTAACACTGATGTGCTTCAAAGCCGCTCTACTGAGTGTTAAGATTTATATTGCATACATGCAAATGCGCATGCAAGTAATTGTAAGGTTTTAGTTTAGGCCCTACGTTTAGGAGCTTTGTGTACTTCATAGATGCTAATAAGGACAGTTTGACAGCACAACAGGCTTACAATCTGGCTGTGTAGAGCATGAAGGCTGTGTGTTTCTTCCTTGTCTCTGTGACCTGGGGCACATGCTGCACACTGGTTGGCAGAGTGTGCATTCATGTTGACACAATCATGTGATGTGACACACTTATGTACACACACTGTTCAGTCAGACATGTAATCCCAGAGTTTATATTTATTCATGTGTACTCTGTCATGCTGGGTACATCATACATGTACAGCTAATGCATGTGCACTTATGTCACAGTGGGAAACTAGACAGAAATATGGACTAAGTAGGTAAGTAAAGCACTTGCTAGCATCTCACTCACAGGCTTAAGCGATCACAAAGCTCTGTGCTTTAAAGGCAGGAAAGCATAACTATCTTTCCATTTGCAGGTGATTTCACCCAAGCCACCGGTGGTGCCAGTCTTGTGCCAGCAAAGCCCTCTCCACCAATGCCTCCTAAGAGGACAACCCCTGTCACCAAACGCAACACAGAGGACTCCTCTGCTTCAAGCCATCTCATCAACCCCTCACCGCTTTCTCTGGAGGACAACAGCAACCTCCCCGTGGGCTTCCAGTTGCCTCCTCCTCCCCCTTCGCCTCCCCTTCCAACACACATACCACCTTCCCCTCCTCGCCAGCACATACACACTCACCATCTCCACCATCAGCATTCCTACCCCCACCCACTGCCCCAGCCCATACCAATGCTGTTTGACCCTCCAAGCCCAACCAATGAGTCTCCTCAGCGCCCAGCCCCTGTCCCTCTGCATATCATGATACAGAGAGCCTTGTCCAGTCCTGGCCCAGCTCAGCCACACCCAGATGGGTTACAGCGCGCACACACACTGCTTTTCGAAACCCCTCCAGAGTACCAAGGAGATCGTGGGCGCCCTCTTCCTGTCAGCATCCAACCACTGAAACTGTGAGTTTCTCGATGCATAATTGTGGAGGAAGAACTTTTGTCAAGACAAAATTACAAATATGTAGAAACAACAGAGGTAACATGACAGGCCTTTTGGAGTATTTTATGGTATGGTATAAACTAGAGTATAGTATAGAAAGTCAGATATACCTTGTAATAAGTGCGAGAACTACCTAGTTAAATTAGTTAAAGACACACAAACTGGTGCTTTCTGTGCATGAATGATGCTTATGTATGTATTTGGTTGGGTTTTTTTATAAGATCTGAAGATGACTACTCAGAGGAGGAAGAAGAAGAAGAGGAAGATGATGAGGAAGAGGAGGAGTATGATGGGGAGATCCCACAGCCAGAGCTGGAACCACGGACTCGCAGATGCTTGGTCGGAGACGCTGGTGTTTGTGTCATTCCGGGAGATGATGGCAGTGAGGAGGAGGAAGAAGATGAGGAGGAAGAAGATGAGGAAGGAGAGCATCACATGCATGGGGAGGACAGTGACTCAGATGGTCCTGTGCTTTATAAGGATGAAGGCTCAGATGAAGATGAGGAGGATGAACCCCCACCTAGTAAGAATAACAAAATTTTAGGAAAAGATATTAACTTTTTTACATTGTAAAGACCTTTGCATTGTTTCTGTGCTCTTTCACACCTGATCATCATATTTCGGCTTGGCTTGTATCCAGGCGCTCTGGCCAGCAGAGTCAAGAGGAAGGACACTTTGGCTCTGAAGCTGAGCAGTCGTCCCTGTGCTCCAGACAGGGACAGGTTTACACAGGAGAGGAGCAGCAGGGATGACCAGCCTCCAGGACAGACCGGCCTCACCTGGCAGAGCAGGGAACAGTGGGAGGCAATCCGCACACAGATCGGCACTGCACTCACAAGGTAAAGACAGGTGATGACATGCGTTTGTGCATGTCTTAGTATTAGTCCTGAATTCTCTAACAGATGATAGTGAACGTGCATTTCCTGGCATCAGGAAATCATTTCTTAGCTCTTTGTCCTACTTATTGCTTGAATGACAAAGTGATAAAACTGTATAAAAATAGTACTACTCTTCTCTTTTTTTTTCCCACTTCAGGCGACTAAGCCAGAGACCCACTGCTGAGGAACTCGAGCAAAGAAACATCCTTCAGCGTTAGTATCAAGTCTTGCCTTTTCACCTTTTCTAATCCTTAATGAACCTTAAAATTCCTTCACTGTTTATGTAAATAAGACATTTTTACACATTTTTAAAGCATTTTTAGCCCGTCTTCACAATGCACCAAAGTATATTACTTTAACGTCTTGATGTAAGATTTGACTTAAAAAGGACACTTTGAAGCCTGAATTGCAGTTTAGATGTCTAATTTTGAAAACTGCTTTACCCTACTTGCTTTGCACTGAAGGCTGAATTTCATTCAGCACATTAATAAACCTTTGTTGTTGTTTTTTTCTTCCCCTTCATTTTTTCAGCAAAAAACCAGGCTGACAGGCAGGCTGAGGTTAGAGAGATCAAGCGACGGTTGACAAGGAAGGTAGGGTAACATATCCCCAACAGAAATCTGAGTATTAAATCCTATGTTTTCTTGACATTACATTGATTAAAAATATATATTTTATTGTAGCTGAGTCAAAGACCCACAGTTGCAGAACTACAGGCAAGAAAAATCCTGCGGTTCCATGAGTATGTGGAAGTCACGGATGCCCAAGACTATGATCGGAGAGCAGACAAGCCGTGGACCAAGCTGACTCCAGCTGACAAAGTAATCACTTAGTTTGCCATCTCCAGCAAGCACTTACCCTTTAGTTTATTGAGTTAAACATAATATCAGCATCATGTGTGAATTGCAACACGTTTAACAACAGACAATCTCTTTCCTGTTGTTTCTTTTAGGCGGCAATCCGTAAGGAGCTCAACGATTATAAGAGCACTGAAATGGAGGTTCACGAAGAGAGTAGAATCTACACAAGGTATACCTTTTGTCAGTTAGATCTTGACATTAAGCTCTGTCCATATCCTGGGTGGTAGACTTGGTGACCCATGGTTGCCATGGTAACAGCAGGTGGGGTTTAAAAGTAAAATAAATAAACTGTGTGCAATTATTTTGTCAGAAGTGCAAGAGAAGAAGAGAGACTTTTCCACTCTAGGTTCATTTTTGACATGGGATTGCTGTTGGTGATAACATCGCTGACAAATACGTTGTGTTAAAAGCCAACCACTGTTTTAACTAAGCTTTTTAATCTGAAGCACTAGCACAACCTCATAGTGTGAGATAACACTAAAAACAAAAAATGCTGGATCATATACATGCATCATTTCCAGTGAATCACTCATGCATGTGATGGCAAATTGAATCCAGCATGGCAATGGCTGACCTTGCCACTAACTCTACACACCACTATAAAGAGACATAATTACAGAATGTAAATACATTGCAAGGCCATTGCCAAAAAAAAACAACAACCATAAATAGCATGAAAGTTTGATTGTATGTGAATCATTCTGACTTTCAACAGGATATGAACATCTGTTCATGCCTCATGAGATTTCTTTGTTCTTTTTAGGTTTCATCGGCCTTAGCTCTCCTCCCTTTTCATGGAAAATGAAGCACTTAAGATCTCTGGCTGGCAAAAAAAGCTGCTCTCTATGCAGACAGATCGCCCTTTTACATTTCCCGAATGTAATGTACAGATTATCAGGGAAAACCTGGAACTGACACAAAGTAAGAATGCTTCTCGCTTGCCCTCCATCACTCTCCCACTACATTGCTTTCACTTAACTGAGATGGTGGCGGGTGAGGAGCAGATGCAGTATTTCTCCCAGACGACAGGGGGAACCACGTGCCAATGAAGTGGAGAGGTGGCAGAGGACCTACAGGGCTTACTCTCAGTCTGCTGTTATGTGGTACCCCTCAGGGACTTGGATCTAGTTACAACCTTTAACGCGGCCTCATTCTGTGTTGCCTTTTTTCTTCTTCACTGTACATGGAAAAGCTAATTCATCTTGTTAATGTTATAACATACAATAATATTAGTAATAATAATGAAGATGACTTATAATACTCCACACAGTTATAATAGGTAATGGACACAAATGGCTACAGTGAGCGAGCTGGAAGATAAAGACTAGGACATTCTGTTATAGGACTGGAAATCTCTGGGATATTGTGTATGTTTTATATAAATTGTGTACAGACTGCTATTGTTTTACCTTAGAATGAAACTTGGAAAGATCTAATTTCAAAATATTCTGTAATGCACAAGATATTTTATATTGTAATTTTGATCACATGAGTAGTGACAGCTTTTATTTGAGCCTTTTTTAATTTGGCTTGCCTGTATTTATGGTTGTGATGTGAGGTGGCCATTTAAGCGTAAATCTAGGTATAGGAAAAGGTGGAGGTCAGTAGGCTGTTGGTGTTTTTATGTGTGCCAACATACCTGATGCCTAAAGGACTATAGGATACCGGTTTTCATATCACTGATTTCTGCAATCTATTGCATGAGCCAACACAGAATCCAATCACATGGGATCTGAATAATCTCTGTTCATTTATACTTTTTTTATGAGTTTTTGTACTACCCTTTAAAGGTCAAACATGCAATGCATTCTGTAGCCATTTTGAATAAGGTCAATCTAGTAGTGTCAATACTAAGAGTTAAATGTAACTTTGCTGTGAGTATAGATCAGGGAATTATCCAAAACATCAGAAAATGTATAAACGGTCAACAGGGAGTCATTTTCGCTGGAATCTTTTGAAACTGCAGAGATGTTTTATCTTGTATTGTTGTCTGGCCAGTAGCTTACAGGGTTCTCTGTGCTGTGTACAGGTTGATATAGGTTTAACTGATGCTTGTGTATATCTTGTCTTCCTTTCATTTGAAAAGAAATTTTAAATATTAAAGTATTATAGGTTGCTATTTTTTTAAGCACAGAATATTAGTTGATTAAATGCTACAAAGAATGGGAATATGAAAGTACCTTTTCTGTAAAATTAAGTTCATTTTTAATTGAATGTGGAATTGTATGGACCGCCAGTTTTCTTTTTAATTGTAAATAGTCACATCTGGATCTAATTAAAACCTTACAATTCCATAAACCTTCTGTGTGATAAGTATGGACCTGCCTCTTTAATCAATACCTATTGACTGTGTAAATGAATTAATTAGACCCCCTTAAAGTAAGAATATGGAGTTGCAGCGACACCTGGTGGCAAATTAAGTTTTGTGAAGAGCTAAACCAGGAGATTGTTTTGAATGCATCATGCCTGATAAAATGTCGAGCAGAAACCTTGGAATGTATTTGAAATTATAAATATTCATGGCAGAGGTTTAAAGCTGTGTATTTTGTAAACAAAGTCAAAAGCTCATTAGTGACCTTATAATGAAGTATTGCTGTAAGCTTAAGTTGCATAATTAAGACCAAAAATAATTTTTAAAAAAAATCCTAGGTTGGAAAGCAACTCGAGAATGAAGATTAATGAATAAGGAAAAAGGCTTCCATAGGTCCCCACACATATACTTGGCAAAATATATGACCAGGGACAAATACATGGATTACAGAGGCTGAAAAGATAGTCATTCAGAATTTAGCAAAAAAAGAGAGGTGTTACGTTCTTAGTAACAACTGAACCAAATTTTTAACCATGCTCTCTAACTACAATAAATGATACAATTAAATTAAAGTTTTTGTGTTACAATTCACAGTGTTATGTTTTTTGTGTACAATTTCCTATCTCAACTTCCAAAATAATTATACATACAACAGTAGAAAACTGATTACGGTTAAAAAAAAATTCTGATGACCTGCTGATTAATCTGTGAATAGCTTTAAATGCAGTGTTTTATTTTGTGGGATGACCCTTGACCTTTTGTATCACAGATTTTCAGTGTTGTAATGTAGCTATTGCTATAGTTGCTAATTACTTTTTAAATCAAACATGACAACTAAATTGTTAGAAAAAATATGTACGACCATAAATAACACATAGTTTGTAGAGATTTAGTTTCTAGCTTTTACAGCCTGAAAGCATATAGAAGCTACAATAAAATGCAACTTTTATCATGCTAGATAATGTACATACATTAACATTAATAATAGTAGGATATCATATATTAAATAACACGAAAAGGATACATTGTCCTGCAAAGACGGCACATTTAGTTTACCCCTACCCCTTCGCATTAAAACGAAGACAGGAAATAAAAACTGAAAACCAGTGACATGACGAAACTTACAGTGTCAAAAATACCGTAATGAAAAACGGATCGAAACAAGAGACATACAGAAAAAACCGCACTATAATCAAAAAAAATACATCAAAATACATAAATATTAAAGTAAAATAACTTTTAATGTCTGTGCTTTATTTTCTTTATTTTTCATTATGAAAAATAAAACTTTTCCTCATATAAACATTTCAATTCCAATCTAAATCTTAATCAGTTTAGGATGTTTTCTTTTTCACCGCTGCAGACACGAGTGTTACTGTCCCTTTAAGGGGACAGGCGTTCCACAGAGCGTGACGTTGCGCATGTGGTCCGTATCCCAAGACCGGGAACAAGCTTTACACGTTCACTTTTAGAGGAGCTGCTACCGTCTACGTATCACAGGTTAGTAAATAATAAGCATCTAAACGTCCCCGTTTTAAAAGGGGGAACACTAATACACACTACTCAATCAATGTACATGCATTTCATTCAACAGAGCGTGTTTTGGTTCTACTTTTAGTTAAGGGTATCATGCTAACGCCACTAGCTCGTTAGCGCTTGCTAGCAAACACGTATGAACCTGGCGTCATATTATATTGCCGGCCAGCCAAAAATTTCTTTAACGTTACGGTATATAACTCTGCGTTTTGTTGTCTTACTGTATTTTATAGGAACTGGTTGTGTCACATTTATTTACTACTAATATCGTCGATAGACCGAAGCCCATCCATTAAACGTTGCAGCTCGTTGGGTAACTTAACCTAGCTCTCCTAGTTTTAGCAAGGACACATGGGCACTGCCAACGTTAACGTTCGATCACGCTTTCTATTTTAAACTACGATATCCATCTAGCTCATGTTCAATTCTCAAGCACTGTAGCAATTCCTAGACACGTTTTTTTCAAAAAGTTAGTATCTGTTATTGAGAGCTAAGCCTGACTCTGGTTAAAATCGTATTTGTGCTATTTTACTTGCAAAATGACAGTGGAGTAAAATTAATGGGAGCATAGTTGCCTGTAGGGTAAAAACAAACAAACAAGGAAACAAACTAAAACGAAAAAACACAACCTAGTCTTTAAAGTAATAACATATTTTAAAGAGCATATGAATGCTAGTATAGTGACTAACCCTAAGATTTACCTAACAAGTATCAATTAAACTTGTCAGAACAATGCGTCTCCGCCACTCCTTGAAATCTTCGATAGTCACTCAACGAGTTTTTCTTAACTCAGGCAATTTTGGGGTGTTTAGCCTGAACATGGCGTTACTTGTACCAGGCACTATCGACAGGTCACACCTACAATTCAGTCTGCGTTTTGTAATTTTTCCGGCATTTCTGGCAACTGTAATGATCATGTATGAACCTTTTCAAAACCACAAGGATTCTTTCTTAAATCGTACACTTGCTTATTTTCACACAGATACTATTCATCAGTCAGTCGAAATGTCAAAATATCCTATTTAAAATATATAAACATTATCACTTAGGTTTAAGTCCACATATAACTGGTAACGTTATATATATCCTCTACTGCTACATGTGGGGAGTATTTCAGGCTTCTCTTAGGGTATGTGACATTACCTACATCTGAAGACAACAAAACTTTTAGCCTATCTGTCTCGTTTGAGAAAGTATTCAAAGTGATGCACAATTACCTGCACTTCTTTGGTTCTGCACGCACTGAACTGGTCAGCTATAACTTAAAGTTGAGAATATATAATAGTACTGGGAATGTATTGGAAGACGCACAGCTGTCTGTTGGGTGAAAGAACATGAAACTGGGCCAGCCATTGAAACAACTTTCTGTGACAGCTGTTGAACACCAACAGCTCTAAGTCAACGTTTGTTGGCCAACTGCATGTAGTAGTAGGCTCATGAGATTATAAAGACACCATATTGTTTATTGAGGATATGCCTCTCACTCAAAGCCCTGCAACTTTTCAAAAGGCCCAGTGGTTCTCAGATCTGCAGGAGAGAAACAGTTGTTGACGTTTTGATGTCATTCCCATGTCTGTTGTCTACTCTTGTCTTTTGTGCGTTGTAAGATTTGCATCTGTATTTTTAATTGTAATATAAATACTTCAATTGATCTGTTTTTTGCTTTTTTTCATTTAATTAATATCTGTGTTTGGCCAATATTACAGCTCACTGACTTCAACCAATGGCAGGTTAATAAAATTGATTTTCTCCGGTTTTGGCCAGAGTCCTTAGGTTTTGCTGCCATGCCTTCTAGAAAGACCACTGCCAAAAGGAAGACTGAGGCGATTGTGGAAGATGTGAAAGACATCAAGAAAGTGAAAGGTAAAACACTGACCTTCTAAAGAAAAACAAGGCCCATGTAATCTGAGTAAGCTTTGCAACTGCATTTGTAATGGTGAGTAAATTCAATGCTTATTAAAATAAATTGCGTGTGTAACAGTTTCCCACAGGAGTCATGGTAGAGAGGCAGGCCAGGTTCTTGTTCTGGGTCAGGGTGATGTTGGACAGTTGGGTCAAGGCGAGGACGTCACTCAGAGGAAGAAGCCAGCTCTTGTGCCCCTGCCAGAGAAAATTGTGCAAGTGATCGCTGCAGGCATGCATACTGTGTGGCTCAGTTAAACAGGCAATTTTATCAACCATCTCTATCTTTTTTTTTTTTTTTTTTTTTTTTAAGAAAATTATATGATCGAAGCTATGGCTTCCTGCCAACATTTCAAGTGTTAAGTTTCCCAGTTGAAAGTCATAATATGTGTTGTTTGTGTTACTTTTATAGGTTTACACTTTTGGTTGTAATGATGAAGGGGCCCTTGGCCGAGACACAACAGGGGAGACATCCGAGATGGTTCCAGGAAAGGTGCCATTGGAAGAGAAGGTGGTCCAGGTGTCGGCAGGGGACAGCCACACAGCTGCCCTCACAGATGATGGAACAGTGTACATCTGGGGCGCCTACAGGGTTAGTTACCTGTGTTTTCAGACACAATTTGGAGACTTTTTAAAAAAAAATGTCAGCTTGTTAACTGTTTTAATCTTAATCTGTTAATAATATTCCATACCCCATCTTTCAAAAACAACAAACGACGTTCAGTAAACTAAGCACTAGGGATTCCCAGTTTATCACCCAGTAGACAGTAAAGATGTGATCTAGAGTTTATAAACTCCAGATCTTTAAACTAATTACGATAGTCATAACCTCCTACCCTTTTTTGAATTCATGTATTCTTCCACATTAGAGGCCCAAAATTACCAAATACTTTTCTTGACACTTGTATTCCACTGTACTTTTTCCCTGTGACCAAGAAGACAATGAAGAAAATGGAGAAATGAAAAGACCTCGCATTTTACCTCCCTGCAAGTGTATCTAATGTCTCTACAAACAGCAGGCTATTAGTGCTTTACTCTGAGGCCAAGGACATATTTTTCTGCAGGTAAATTATATAACCCATCAACTACAGCACATTAGCAAGAGGTTTGGCAGTTTCTTTTTCTTCTCAGACGTTTTTCCTCTTGCTTTAATATTTTCCACTATGTTCAATTGTGGTCATCTATCCTAAGTCAGCTTGTACTTTAATATCGCTTTCCTCTCAGGTATCAAGTAACAATAAATCTACAGCAGTCACCTGAAAACACTTAATGCATTTGGATTAATAAGAATGAAGTAATTTTTTGAAATACTTTCAGTAAACCTGGGCTGCAGGTATGGTGGTTTTATCTTGTAGCTCAGTTAAAATTAGTAGGCAGGCTATTTTTGACTATTTTCAGTGATCATCAAAATATGCAGTAATGTGAAATTTCATTCTAAAATCACAAATATCAGTGTGTGCAGATACTGTACTGTTTGTCCAAGCCCTGTTGTTTTGGTAGATGCCTCCAGGTAGCAATTTGGTTATAACCAATTCAAAATAAAGTGACTGAAATAACATTTTTAGGAGAAACATACCATTATGCTACAAAAGTCACCTGCTGATGGAACATAGCTGCCAGTTTTTTATAATTACTATCATTATAGCAAATAAAGATGGTGAGCAGAATGTTTCTGTTTACAGCTATGTTTTACTATTTATAACCCAAAACATGAGCGACATGTCTCTCTGTATTTAACCATTAAACCATGTTGGCCCTTATATTTTTATCCAGGACAACAACGGTGTTATTGGTCTCCTGGAGCCAATGAAAACATCTAATGTTCCAGTCAAACTCCCAATGACAGAACCTGTCATAAAAATTGCATCAGGTAAGAATCAGTCCTGTTTTGTGCCATATTTTTGGTTTGTAAGCTACATACTCTGACATTGTGTCTGTTTTAATGTCATTACAAGGTAACGACCACTTGGTAATGGTTACGCTGGAGGGAAATCTTTACTCATCAGGCACAGGAGAGCAGGGACAGCTGGGAAGAGTGCCGGGGCTTTTCTCAAACACAGGAGGCAGGCAAGGCCTCGGTAAATGACACAAGTTTTTATGAGCCCAGAATATCAACTCATTTAAACTCAGTTTTACAAGATTTTACGCATACATCAATCTTTGATTTATGATTACTTAAACAATAGGCGTTGTTATATTTTTGTGTTATGTTTATTACCATGAAATCATGGCTTACTGTGTGTCCTCTGATTTTAGGACGTTTGCTGCAACCACACATAGTAAATTTCAAAAAGAAGGTTCACGTCATAGATGCCTTCTGTGGGGCGTACTTCACCTTCGCTCTGTCAAAAGAGGGACATGTTTATGGATTTGGCCTCAGCAACTATCACCAGCTGGGTAAGTATAGCACATCAGTGTCCTTTTGATAAATTGACCCAATTTGTTTTATAATTTTAACAACAGAGGTGTCTTATATTATTGCGCAGTTAGCTATGAGTAAGTTGTTCACATTCTGCCTAAAGATAATGGCATAAAACACTGATCTATTATTTTATGTCTCAACACCTTTTTTTTTTATCCGTGTTCAGGCCTTGAGAAAACCCAGGTGTGTTATTTTCCAGTAAGACTGAAGGGCTTCAAGAACTCCACCACCTCCTGGGTTGATTTCTCTGGAGGGCAACATCACACAGTCTGCCTCGATTCTGAAGGTTAGCTCCAACTAAATGCTCCTTCAGGCCATGTTTTATCCAGATTGATACTGCGCAGCTAATTAAAATCAAATAGGTTAATAAGGTACTGAGTAAATTCACTGGAAATATACAATTTATTTTACCACTCATGTTTTAGCATTCAAATCTAAGCTAAATCTAGTCTGTTCTAAGAACTACCTGCTCACCAGTTTTGGTTTGTTTGTTTTGCAACAGTGTAGCCGACACTGTCTGAAAACCAAATATCAGGCACTACAACTTAAACATCAAATGACAAAAAGTCCAAAGAATATTTAAACACTAAAGTACCCCAGTTGGTTTTGCTTCAAGTTTTTTGACAAACAAACACTAAGTGAATCCATTTTTGCACCATCTTTTAGGTCAGGTGTACAGCCTGGGCCGAGCAGAATATGGTCGTCTTGGTCTGGGTCAGGGGGCCGAAGAGAAGGCTGAGCCCACACTTGTGACGGGGATGGAGCCAGCTAGCGGGGTGACGTGTGGGGCATCTGTCAGCTATGCTGTCACCAGAGACGGTGAGAATAAATGCAAATGCAGCCTCAGACTTGAGTAATCAGTCTCTTAGTCTCCAAATAGTGCTCTGTTATTTGTTTTACTTTTCAATCTTTTTTTTAGTAAAACACAAGTCCTTATCACTGTAGTTGGGTGTAAAGTAAAACTTTCACTTCAGCAGTCTATATGTATGTTAGCTAATGTAAATGCGCATTTTTTTCTGTCAACTTTTATTATCTAATCCTTATAATCAGCCAAGAGGGTTAGAAAGGGTGCTCATTCATGTACTGTTGCCTGTGTGTCCTCCAGGATCTGTGTATGCCTGGGGCATGGGCACCAACCTGCAGCTCGGCACTGGAGAGGAGGATGATGAGTGGAGTCCCATAAAGATGTCGGGCAAGCAGCTGGAGAACCGCGCAGTACTGATGGCCTCCAGTGGAGGGCAGCACACTGCCCTTTTGGTCAAAGACAAGCAGGAGAGTTGATGTCTGTCTTAAGTCGAGAATGGGGACGAATGAGGGATCTTATGATCTCTGTTCTGAGATGGAGCCTTGCTGATGGTGCCTACGTCTGGGGTTGGGGTTAATCTATGTGTGACTTCCTGAGCTAAGGTAGAGGCCCTTCAGGCCCTTTTTACGGGAGCCCTTTCTGGTGCGGGAAAAAATGTTCATGAATGTTTGTTGGATCATGACTAATGAGAGACTATTTTTTTAAATTGCGTTTATGGTGTTCTCTTTGAATTCTTCTCATTTCAAGTCATTAGTATGGCTGTAAGTTGATATATGTCAAGTTTGTAAATGTGAGTACATGTACATAAAAAAAGAGCGCAGGCCTTTTAATGATTTCCCAGAACAATTGTTTTTTTATTTTATTTTTTCTTTTCTTTAAAGCAATAATTCCATCGACCTTGATTCAGACAGGACTTGAATTCTCAATGAGTTTAATATGTAAGACTACTGTTCACTTTACCTTGTAAAACACAACATTGTTGCAACTGTTTGATAATTTGGAAGCATGTCATACTGTATCCTTCATTTTGTTGATTTTCCTGTCTGAAAATAAAGACTAAATTTTAAGTTTTTAAGATGTTTCTGATGCAGTGCGTCAAATATCCATCAGCTATTTTGATTTTGTACAAAATTAGGTTTACATGCTATATAACTGAGCATTTGTTTTTTTGGCAGCTATAATGAAAGTTTGTAGTTGCAGCCCTGCTGAGCTGTTACTACGAGCACTTAAATTCATGCATGCAAAAAGTAAAAACAACATTAATAAGTTTTAACATTCTAGTCTATATGGAAAACTTGAGTTACAAAATGCCAAACAAAAACAAGTCAATCTTCACTTAAATAACAGGAAAATCTCAGTGCTTACAATGTTAAAACTGTAAAGAAATAACATGAAAATGTAAGACAAAGTTTCTACTGTTATTGATGGTGAATAAAAATTAAAACTCCTGCTTATTTCAAAGAAAGGCCTTGACTGGGTGCTTTGAATGATAAAAATTTCTAGAACACTCCTTATAGATAAAGATGGCAATGTTGAGTTTCATTTCATCAGTAAAATAGCCAACAAACGCTTAAGTCCTATATTTCCATTACGCAGGCATTAACTGATTTGCAGCATTGCCCACAATGATGAAATGCACCCAGAGATAATAAGGGAGGATCAATGGTCGACGTAAACAAGTTAACATTGACTTGTGGTAAATTATGCCATTGCCTCACCCTAATAGTCTGGCTTATTGTATAAAAGTACCATTGTTGCAATCCTATCCTATTCACTTATACCCTGACATTAACCCAAAGTGAGGTTGTTCCTTTAAACCAGTGATACTGTGGGGTGGGCTCTGCTGGTGGGGCATGGAGCCAGTGTGGGTGGGCTGTGAATGAACAGGAAAAAAACCTGGATTAATGTAATGTTGAATGCTTAAAATTAATGTAAGAATCAACAAAAACTTGCTGATTCAGAAATCTTCAGATTTAGAATGCTTTTAATTTTTTTTATTTTTTTGGCTCCTCTTAGCACTGTTAAAGATTTAAACAAAAGTTTCTTCCGGAGGGAACTGAGCTTATTTTGGTATCTAAAAGGGGGGATGCCAGAAAAAGTTTGACAACCCTTTTTGTAAGTAGTGTAGATCTGTAGACACAACATGATATGCCATTTATCACCATTTTTTTATTAGCAGATTTAAGGAAAAGTGGCTGAATTTAGCCCTGTAGCTGGATGATGTCCACTGTGTCTGCAAGCAACCAACATCTCACACCCATAAGTTACACTCTTAAGAATGCAAATGATGCTACAAGTACGAACATGAAAGCAACGTACATTTGTGTTTTGTCTGGAATGAAATGCCTGATGCCTTGCTTGTCTAATCTTGTTTTCATCTGGCCAAAAGAACTGGTGATGAAATAAAGTAATCCTTATGACAAAAAAAATTCTCCAAAAGCTTTGAAATACTTAAATATCTTTCACCCAGTTCATTTGTCAGGGTGAATTTCTTCCTTGTTTTTGTAGCCTGTGGCAAAGAGATAGTGTTAGGGATAAGTCTGAAGTGTTGCTGTAAGGCTATCATGATATTCTTAGAATTATTTTTTAAGTTGTCGATTGTGTTTAGTCTCTTTTTGCAAAAAGAGTAAAGAGGGCTGATTGACCAGTTTTTTGGCCTCAGGTAGGAGGAGATTAGTTATATAGTTCTCATTAAATGTTTGTGCTGCTCAATTCTTTTAATTCTTTCAATCCTTGACTGATTGTACATAAAATGTTAAGTTAATAACTTTTGTTGTCGTTCAGCTTTGAAAATCTGAAAATTGTGATTCAGCATCTCTAAAAGAGATGTTTATCTCAAAAGACTTGCCCAACAAGATCTAAAAGGACATGCAGGCAACACGAGGGGAGGGCGCTCCTTACTACAGCAGGGTGAAGAAGTGGGATGCTGAAGACAAAGAGAGTAAAAGTTCATGGAGGCTGATTTTGTCCATTTTCTCATTCAGTAATGACGTGCAAATTTAAATTCCTAAAAACAAAAATAACTCAAATATTTACTTTAAACCCTCTGCACAATAACTTAAAGAATTGGACTGCATGTGAATTTAATGAGAGCTATTTTGGCCATGAACTTACCAACCACTCCCATACACTCAAAAAAGGAGTGTAGGGAGGTAAAGACAGCCTGTAATCGAAACTGAACTAAAGAATGGAGGAAGAACAGTTGCTCATAATGAATCCTTCTGCTTTATGCGAGTTGCCAACCAGCTTTAGGGCTCATTGCTGCCACCTACTGTGATAAAGCAGAAACAGAAAGAAAATGCTGTATTATTTACATGATGTTATATGTGTATTATTAATACTATTAATATTTAATTGGTTGAATATTATCAAATATTTAGTAGAAGACGTGAAATAATTCTGGACATCAGAAGAAATGCATGTATTCTAATTATATATTGTGATTTTATTTCTTGAGCTATACATTATAGTAACAGCTATGTAAAGTAATTAACTGTTGTTGGTCTGTTACACTGCCACAATATACTTTTATTATATGTTTTCTTTAGAATTATCTGTTTCTACTATGATAAAAATAGTCTGGTCTGTATTTCAACCAAAATGACGTTTCACATTATAGTGTGGTTGCAATTTCAGACACTTTTTCTGATTGGTACTTTTCATAAGAGCATTTCCTTTCCTGAAATATTGCCTTAGTTCAGTCACAAGGTGTAATGACATGTCAAATACCAAGCAGAGTAAAATACTCAATCATAATATTCTGACACTGATTAGGTAGCCCTTAGCCATGCACTCTTTAGCTCCGTCCTCACCCACTGCTCTTGAATTTTAAGGAATTTTAAATGATCATTTGACAATGATTTCTAACCATTTTGAAGAAACCTCTAGATCACATTAAACATCTTAAATCTGCCAAAATAAAGTTTTTATAACTCTAACCTTCAGGACCTCAAAAACAACAAAGCTGAAATCTTTTAAAGACTAATAACGAATAAAAACAGACATGGTGCATTCGTAGGTAAATGGGATTGATGTAAGCTGTGAGGTTACAAAAAGCTTCCGTCTTTGATGTCTGTTAACAGCTTTTCATATGCTGAAGCTTTTACATTTCCAGCATGAAAAGAAACATTCAGTCAGGAGTGCAGCAGTGAAATCCTGTGATTAAATCCTTTTATTCATTAAAAGTATAACTGGATCTTTCATAATGCACTCAGGCTCTAACCTTCCCTCATTTAATGTAATCACAGAGATGACCGACGAGTCTCAGGCACCTGCGTCGCCGCACATTCACTCTAATAATGGAGGGAGCTTTATTAATCATAGCAATTGGCTGCTCTGATCAGAGCTGTATGCATAAGGCTTTCATAAGCTGTTGTTTTGGTATCACTGTCTTTGAATGAGCTTTACAACGCTCATAATGCTCCCCTGAGAGGCTGAATAATGCATTCATAAACACTTTCATCATGCTCTCATAATTATAACCTTAAAATAGAGCAGATTTTGCATCATTTATCTTTGCCTTGATTGGGATGTGGCAGCCCCTTAAGTCACCCTGCTGCTCCCTTAATTAAGTCATCATTTCATTTGTTGAGTGTTCCTCAAGTATGTCTCAATCAAGAAATCTAAAGTTGCGTAATGGTTTGAATGGCTGTACTGAGGTTTTGTTTTCATCCATGGCCAATCATAGTGAGAACCTGCTGTGCAGCAGGGAGCTGTTGTCCAGATCATTCACTGCATGCTTTCTTTTACTCTCTCACACACAGTAAAATGACACAATTTGAATTGAAAGGACTTGAAAGGACTTTGAATATAAATGTAGAAGGAAAAAGACAGATTGGTAGTTTGCAAACAAAACATAAAACATCTTACCTACAAAACATAACATCTTTTTGCCATTTTCTATCATTGACGCCCTTAAATGACAGATGATCAAAGGTAAAAATCATACTGAGCCAATCTGTTCTGCTCTATCTAAAGAAGAATAATGCAATTACCAACCTCTAAGTAACTTTTTTAAGCATAATTTTCAAACAAGCACATTAGCCATGTCAACACCTTCAGCCTTAATGTTAAAATCTGAAAAACTTTGACATGAAGCAACAGATACATTCCCCTGGATCTGTGACTGACTCACTCACTGATGTATGAAGTGTTAAAATGTCTAAAACACTTAATTGTTGCCATGGCACAGCAGATGTTGTGTTGCTCTCAGAATTTACAAAACATGTGTTTCTATGAGTGCGTGCACAGCCAACAAAATAGCAAATTATTGGCAAATGAATAACTCTCTTGCTGTTAAGCTGCTGGTACTCCATCGTCTGTGGTCCACACATGTAATTACCGCAGATTGCCCTGATAGATTGGACTTGTTGTTTAGAGGGCTGAGGGCTTCTTATGCGTCCCAAAGTGGAGGACCGACAGCTGCGTGGGGGCTCAAGAGAAGAGCCAATCACTTGATCTGGCGCATGTTTACGGATCCATTATGTCGACCAGATGACAACAGGCATCAAACCCCGTGATGAAGCACCGTGGCGCGTGAATCATCACGAAAATGGATTTTTCTTGTTATTTCTTGATGTCCGTGACACATTGCTTCTGTGCTAATTACTGACAGAGGTCCAGCATCCTAATCATTAAATCAGACATTTATAAGCCTTTTCAGGTCTTGGACTCCCATAGTGACACAAATTGGACCATGGACCCCTATTAGAGAAGATTTTGTTTTGATTTTTTGCTCTTATAATGTTTTTTAAAGAACGTGTCTGAAATCTTTAACAAAGAATTATACTTTAAATTTGTTCCACTTGGATAGATTTAAGGTATATACCTTAATATTATTGTTAAGGTAGAATTAAGGTATTATAAAGTCAGGTAGTATTGGTACTTCAGTATTTTTCTTTACAATTTATTTAATAAATGGTAATATTAAGCCATAGTTCGTAACAGTGCACTTTTCTCTATGCAGATGTCAAAAGTTCCATTTCTGTTCAGAATTTTAGTACAAGAGTAAAAGTAACTTTGCACTTCCATAACATGGCTGAGCTCAAGACTTAAAAATAAAGATCTTTATCAACGTAGCAGACCCAAGGATAGTCTTTTTTTCCCTATGCATTATTTTTCTGGTGCCTACATTACCCACAATGCAATGATGACTGTCTACAGTTCAGACAGACATTCGAGTGTTTTATGTTTCTAGTGCCTAATGGCCGAGCAGCTAGACATTTTTAACTTTCTCTTAATTTCACCTTAGCTTGGTCTTACATCTGTTTTGCTTTCTATTCTTATATGGTTTTTCTGAGTATGCTGTTATTATTCCCTTGTTTAGCATTAATGTTTGTGTTATAATAAGCAGTGGTAGTGATATTTTTAATATTATTAATGATATTATCCTTGTAGCATTTTGACATGTTGTAAAGAGGATGTTAACAGAGGGGAAAAAAAGGAGTCTCATTTTTTTTAAATTAAGTGTCACATAAGGCTCAGTCCCTACTCACCACCCTAATACTCTCTATGCAGTCCCTTGTGGCTCAGCTGACAGGTGGCACCCAGTTTGAATCCTCGTCTCTGCTGCTCAGCAGGGAACACTGGGTATTTCTTGATTCATTTAACTTCCAGTAAAAGTGATCCAGAGCTTTTTCCACTTCTGGCATTTCAAAAACACCTCAGGTGGTCAGAAGGTTTGATTATCTGTGTTAGGATAAGGTGACTATCTCACAAAGCAGCTTAAACATGTGTTGAAAGATTCATATGGCTGCAATATGGCGGTCTGACGGAGCTCAAGCTGTGCTTTTCATTCATGCTGCTGCTCAAGATAATTGTGTTTCCTTGGACTGAGCCACAAAATGTGTCTTCGCAGTGAGGACTTGCTCACTCTCAGGCAGTCGATCACTTCATTAAGTCTCCCTCATGCACAAATTAGAGCAGGAAGTCACAAGAAGAATCGTCCAGATGAAACAGAAAACAAAATCTTGCTTCAAAACTACCGGATGCTCTGAGCTTTTGATGTTAGCAAGTGAATACTGAGAGCTGTTATGCATAAATGCTTCAGTAAGGTCCCTTCACTCTGTTCTAGTTTCCTCCGTTAATGTGTTTGAGTGCACAAGAATCCATTCGTTAGGATGAGAAGATGAAAGTGTTTAATTATCTCCACGTCACTCTGCCGTGCACGTAACTGAACACGTTTGATAGGAAATGATTAAAAAAGAAGCCTGTTGCATGAGAGAACTGTCAGAAAACAAAGGAATAAAGCTGTTTAATTATCCAGTTACTCTTTAGTTTTCAGACCTGAGAGTGGTGCTGTAGACACAATGGCTCTCATTGAATTTCATTTAAAAAAGGCCAGCCTGTTTTCTAATCAAGTAAGAAGCCAGCAAATGATGTCTGACTGACTTATTCATTGTTGCTTTTTTATTTTGTCTTTTACACAATAAGCTTATAAGCAGAGTCATGAATATTTGATCGGGAACTTACTGTATGTGCTGCTTTGGAGAACAGAGGAAATCTACAGTGAGTCCTGCTCCCCTCACCCCTCCTCGTGACAAGTGGTCCCTTGCTGGGAGCTCTGTGATGTCTTGTATAGGAACCTCTGAGAGATTAAGACTGTACATCTCCAGTTCCAGTCATTTGAGTGATATGTTTCAATATGCACAAAAGTCAGAAAGGGAAATGACTGTGACTGATTCCTTCTAATCTAAAAAGTTTCTTCTCTCTGAGACATCATCAGTCCTTCAGCAGAGAATGAGTTCAGCCCTTTAATGTGTGCATACATTTGAATGAAAGACCAGTTGAACATAAAATCCATGGATCCATGATACAAAAAAAGACAAGAATTTGTCATTTCCAATACATCTTCTGTGGCCTCACTTGGCGTGCTTCATGTGGGTGTCAATAGAATCCGCATTAATATCTCAGATTCACCATATCTGACTGTGTACTCTATAAGTTAAGTGTATGCAAAGTCTATACACATTTGTTTTAAGCATTTTTTCTCTAAGATGAGTATACAAAACTGTGATTAAAGTGGTAATGATCAGGTTTTTGGGTCTGGGGGACCTTTAAGCTGTTAAATGCCAAAGCTGGTGATATTTTATATATTATTATAAACAAATCGCATGAAAAAAATTATGTTTAGTAAAACACTGTTGCACTGTTTGACATGTGCCTTCATTACTGTGTAAATGGGTACTGTAGTTTATTCTAAGTCGGTCCCACATAAACTGTCCTTAAATAGGAAATGCTCCCTGGAGCCCAAAACTGAATGCTAAAAATAGTCCCAAAGAAATGCGCTATTTGCTCCTATTTCAGTACAGTTTCCTGCTGTTCACGGAAAACATTTAACTTTTAAGAATAAACGCTTATGTATTCATGCCTTTTTTTCATCTTCTCAGCAGTACACTGAGAAAATGTTCGATTTGCAGGGTATCTTGGTGGCCCGAAACTCTGGTATAATCCCAGACCTTTGTCATATATTGTGCTTTCATTTATTCACTGACATTTACTAACACACTTTCAGTGTGTCTCTGTGGCTGGTGACCTCTGACCTGGTTAAAGTTCTCCAGTCAGAGGTCCTCAATCACTAATCTATTCTTCACTGTAATAACAAATCCTGTCTAACTACCATGCGGCCTTACTGGCATTTTCAAAGAGAATATAAATCTTTATGTCAGTGTCTGTAATAACAATCACAAAAAGATTAATGGAGCTTTAACACTTCAGCACCAACTACAGTACAGATCTAAAAACTCCCATGGCTTTGTAAAAAATGTTGTCAAATCTGCTTCAAATCATTTGAACAAGTACTAACTGATGTGTCACAAGACAAAATGTGGTGTTCATAACATCAGATCCCACATTGTCTGAGGGGTGGGAGTCCTGGTTTTCAACCAAGCAGCTCGGGTTGAATTCAAAAATGGTAATAGTTTCATGTTTTTCAGTCAACATTTGTTACTGCCGAACACTCATGTACCAAACACAGTTTAAGCTCCACATCAAGCCTGAACATACAGGACACTCAACTGATTTCTACATAGGAATTGTACTATAATTCATGCTTAAATATTACATGTAGTACCTTTAAAAAGGAATGTTATTCACAATAATATTTCAAATTAAAAACACTTACTAGATGCAGCTTTTGCTACTCTGTTTGACACTTGTATTATGTTCCAAAAGACAAAAGTGGTTGTTACACTTATACAGTAAGGTACTTTATATTCTGTTTTTACTGAAACACAAAATGTGTGAACACTTAAAGATGAAGCACTTCTCTCTACAAAACAAGAACTAAGCATAATGCTGGATAAGGCATTACGGTACATATTTTCCATTTAGCATAAAACAAACATTTATAAATACACTTCATACAGTTAGAAAAAGTCCAGACAGCAACAATATGCATATATCTAGATTTAAAATGCTTTACCTAACACATATAGCACTTAGTGTTGATACAATAATATAAATAACATATAATTTTATACAACATATGAACTGCTATTTGGTTACAAGTGAAGCTTGATTTCATAAGAGTTTGTAAGCACATTGAAACAAAATAAATCACATTACCACTTAATATGTTGTCACAGAACAGTATTACCTTTACAGCTGATATACGGATATCAGTTGAAACAAAACTGCATTGCTGCAGTCACAAGATGAGAGGCATCAGTTTGACTGCTTTCTCAAAAAGTGCACAGGATATCTTCTATTTTTGCTAATCTCCTCCTGTAGGTGTCTTACTATCATCACTGAAAACATGTCCATTAGTTGTAATATGTATAGGAAGCTACTTAATGCTTGCTAATGCATTTGATCCAATTCAGACTCGCCTCTGTGCCAGTTTGAAGTCATTCAGTCAAAACTATGAGGTGAAACTTTATATTGATTGATTGTTTTTCTTAAAAAAAAAACAAAATAACAAAACAACAACAAAAAACAACTTAACTGCATAAGAGGTTAAAGTGAGTCAGTTGATGTGTATTGTGAATTTATGCCAAAAGAGCCATTTATCTCTGTATTCTAATAAAGACCATAATTTTACTTTATTTTAAGGTCTAGTGTCTTGAGGATTTAATAGCATCTAGTGGTGAGGTTGCATATTGCAACCCACTGAACCCTCTACCCATACTGCCTTTTTCAGTGAGTAAGAAAACCTACACATTAAAAATTCTCTCTGGAGCTGGTGTTTGGTTCTTTTTTTTCTGGGCTAATATAGAAACATGGTGGTGCAAAATGGCTAACTCTAGAAGAAGACCAAGTTATTCTACAGATTTAAGAAAAAGTCTCACTCTAATGTAATGATTAAACATTAATGAAAACATAAATATGAATAATTCTCCACTTCTGCCAATACTGTGGTTCCCTCCAAATCAAACACAAGACCTTGAAGATGTCTTGAAAAGGCATCTTTCATGATATAGATGGAAAAAAAAGACACTGAAAAATTACACTGTGATCATATAGAATTTCATTTCCTGTTCTTATTATATGTGTGACCTTTTGTCTGTAATTATTTTTCCTCTTAGCATAACAAAGACTTCTATGAAATTGGATACAGCCTTTAATTTAAAGACTACGGAGATAATAAAATGTAGTCTCAGCTAAACATTCACATTATTAATGTCTCATTACCTTCACAATGAGCTTGAGTGACAATACCATTACCAGTGTGGATGTACGGCGCATTCAGAAAGTATTAGGACAGATACATTTTTTGAGTCAGTTCCAGACACCAACATGGTGATATTAAATGAAACCTTCTGATGTTAAAGTCCTGGCCTAAAGAAATGTAAGAAATATTTTAGGAATAACAACAGATCAGATGATTATGTGTAAAATAAAGAGAGTTGCACATAGTTACAAACCCACTCTTAAACCATTTGGTTCATTCTCACTGCTCATGGGTTCTTTTCATCTGCAGCCCTGTGATGTTAGTAAATCAGCTCTGAAATCCAAACTACCATTCCAACAGCAAGCAGACACAGTTAACGACTGGCACGTGAACATACTAGAGTATTTAGCAAAAAAAGATGTTTCCCTTGGGAGCTGGCTAACACCAAAACAGAGCTCAAATAGGAGCGAATAATCAACTTAATGGTCAGGAGGCCAAAAACCAAACTCCATGATGCTCCTTAACTGCTGAACTGCTGTGTAAAAGGCTACGATTTACTAACAAGTGTCTCACATCATCATTGTTATAGGTCTGCAATTTCTGTTCTATTCGGATTTTTGCTTAAGATGTTGATTTTTTCAAACATCTTAAGCACAAGTTCAGGCCATAACGTAACATATTTTCCCTGTGATTTTGAGAGTCAGCACTTTAACTTCTCTCACTTAACTTAATTTTTTTGTTGTTGTTGTTACTGTGTTAAAAACACATTACAATCCAAAAACATTCTAAATGCACTGTATAAGTGTTTGTCCATATCGTTGCAATATTCTTGTGCTTACACACTCCGAGAATGCACATATATTTGTATCCATTTCCCTTTTGCACAGGCACACACTGGCATGTCTGTAATCATCCAGTACGACAGTCCTTACAAACTGTGTCTCAGACTGTTTCATTATGTGAGACCAAAAGCACCATCGATCTTTTGCAGTAATGGTACTTCAAAAGTCTGCATCTGTAGACTCAGACTCTTGTGGTGAAGGACTTTGTGACCTCAGTTGGGAGATCATCCTGAAATGTTTTCCCAACAAACCGACCAATGCCTTGTCAAGCCTGCGGTCTCTCTGTCTGTGCAGGAGCACAAACAGACACAGCCTCTTTTGTGCTGTTGCGTGCTTTGGAGAAGCTGCTGTGCTCCAGGCGGGAGCGATAAGGCAGGCAGAAGTCCCTTAAGCACCTTTTAAAGTTCTCATCCAGGAAGGCGTAGAGCACAGGGTTGAGGCTGCTGTTGATGTAGCCCAGCGCGATGCACAGATGCCAGCTGGCCACCACCAGGAGGTTCTTGTGGTCAATATCCACCATGGTCCTGATGATGATGAAGATGTGGATGGGGGTCCAGCAGATGATGAAGGCCGCCACGACCACCAGGACCATACGGGTGATCCGTCGCAGGTTCCTGTCTTTCTCTTTGGATCCAGAGAGAAGACGAACGCTCTTGAGCCGCAAGATCATCAGGCCGTAACAGATGGTTATGACCAGGACAGGAACAACAAAGGCAAAGATGAACACGCAGATTTTCATCACTGTATCCCAGTACCGCTCAGGTTTGGGGAATCCCAGGGCGCAGGCAGTGCTTCCTGAGGAGTTAAAATAATTAGAAGTTTAATAGAGGGCCATGTGGGGCTAATTCAAGTTAATAACCCAGCTCAAATGCATTCTCTTTTGCAGCATGATACTGGTTCCTGCACATTTGCTACTAAACCTGCTAAAAGGCTTCTGTTGATGAGTGAAGATTTTACACAACAAGCATTAAAAATCCCTCACCTTTAGCTGTCACCTTGGTAATGGCCATGATCGTCACAGGGACTCCTGCAGCGGAGGAGAGGATCCAGATGCAGATGTTGATGAGCTTAGCTTTGGCAGGCGTGCGGAAGTCCAGGGCCCTCACTGGATGACAGACGGCGATGTAGCGGTCCACACTCATCATGGTGAGAGTGAAGATGCTGGTGAACATGTTGTAGTAGTCGATGGCGATGACCACTTTGCACAGGGGCTCCCCAAAGGGCCATGTCTTCATCAGGTACTTGGCGCTCTGAAAGGGAAGGGTGCTGGTGGCGAGAGCGTCGGCAAGAGCCAGGTTGAAGATGTAGATGTTGGTGGCGGTCTTCATCTTGGTGTATCTGGTTGGTTGGAAGAAAGTACTAAACATCTTGAAATGTTTCTAACTCACAGCAGATGAGAACTGCTGCTAATTGGAGGATTTTGAATTCATGTCAGTTAATATCTGTCCACTGTCCTACGGGAATTGCAGATTGTGGCTGACAGGATTTTCATAAAACACCAATTTATTATTTAATCTAATTAATTTCCCTTTTCAGACCCATGTCATATTGGTTCTCTTGTAAATAAACCAACCAATACAGGAGCTTTTTAAATACATTGTGTTTTATGACACTAAATACTTGAGATTTTTTGTATAATGAGTTGCTCAAAACTCCTCCTTGACTTCAGGCTCACTGAGTTTTAATTTTTTCTTTCAGCAATGACCAGTCAGGTCAGAATGCCGGCTGAAATGTTGCCTGGCAGTTTAAAGATGAATTCGTTCACATGAGCTTGAAATGTGACAGTAATTGGTGACTTTTAATTAAATTGAAGCAACAGGCTGTAAAGGAATGAGAGAAGACAAAGGGATGTCTTCTCTTTTATCTTAATCCCTCACTCAAAGAGATTTATAACATTTCACACTATGGACTGATCTCTTTGTAATTGCTTTGCTGGGCAAATTTAAACTCACATTGGTTGATTATTTTGATTGCTACAAAATTGAGTGCAGAAACTAATATTTCCTCTTCCACGCATTTCACCTGGGACTTAAACGGCATTCCAGTGACCTAATTGACTGTCACTGGAGGTCCACTCTTCTCTGTTATTGCTTTCTCATTTAAGATGCATTAGTTCAGAAACAAATCAACATGACAGCAGCCCTCAGGACAACACATGCATTAGTGAGACAGTTGTTGTTTTTGATTTGCAGAGGAGGTGTTCAACATTAATACTCATGCAAAATAAAAGCATCAAAAACACAGTAGTTCCAAACATCAGTCCTGACAAGAATAACTGGTGCAATGAAGTAATGCCAACGTTCTGCTCACCACCCCCCCCCACCCAGATGGGTAGGAGGTGTCTGTGTATATGTGTGCTCGAGAGTGGCAGCAGAAAGTGCACTACCTTAAGGATCATCAAAAAAAAAGGAGGTAATTTAGCTGCAAACACGAGGGTTTTTTAATTTTTTTTTTTTTACAAATATCCTATTTTTAATTACTATTTTCTTGAAAGAAGTAAGTTAATAGGGTGCTTTATGGATGTAATATATGATAATATTGTCGTTTTCTTTTGTATCAGTCAATAGTTTCTTATTTTGTTTTGTGCTGCCTCCGGTCTTTGCCAGGACTCCTTCAAAAAGAGAAAGATTAATCTCTGTGGGACTTATCCTTGAGATTAAAAAGGTTCGAGTTAAAAAAAATAACTAAATTTGAAATCATTTTACTTAATAACTAATCCATCACACAATTTTTATATTTATTGCTTTTTTGTGCTTATTTTTGGACCAAACGGCATGAAAGCAACAAATTATAGCGATTAATATAAACTTTATGACTGAGAACACATTTTTTTCCGTTCCTTGCGTAAAATGATTTGCTATTACTAATAAGTTGATGGATTTTTTTTCTTTATCACAACCCACCCTTCTTACCTGACCACTCCGTACATTACTAGCACGTTTCCCAGCAGCCCCACCACACAGATGAGAGAGTACAGAGCCGTGATGCAAACGGCGATGATGAGACTTGCAGTGGTGTCTCTGGCTGAAGCCTTGTCAGTCTCATTTCTACTTGGATGCACACGCAGCGGATCCTCGGAGAATGTAGCGTTAAAAGGGATTAAAGAAACCGAGTAGCGCTCGTAAAAATCACCGAAAGCATCAGGAGGAAGAGTGGGGAACTCCATCTTTAAAATTAAGGTGAGATAGGTGAGAAAGTCAGAGATGGCCAGGGCAGGTACGCAGGAGCGCGCGAAAACTGGACGGCAAACTGTTCATGAGGCGCACAGAGGCGGATTTCTCACACTCTGTTTCCTTCTTTAGCTCTCTCTCTCTCTTTCCATCTCTCTCTCTCTCTCTCTTTCTCTCTCTCTTTCTCTTCCTCTTTCTCCCTCCCTCCTCTCTAGCGCACAGAGGGAGATGTGAGGAAACTGTTCCCCTCCCCACTTCTCACTCTGCCTTTAGGGAAACCATTTGTCAAATTGCTTTAATTAGCTCCAACATAAAACAATGCTTGATCACTTCCTATTTTCATTGAGTGTTATCCAAAGTAACCCTGTATTATTCCACCTGCAACCCTGCAGCTCATTTAATTGTGTCAGTCAAACTCACTCAGAACACGTCTCATTCTTGTCGCTTAACAGATCAATTAGATGGGTCTTTAGTGAGCCGTTCCCCTTATTGCTTCCCCAAAGTACTTCACCCACTCCCCACAGCTTGTGGCCTGTGTTAGCAGAGCTCCATTAGAGGCCTGGCTGTTCTCACCAGGCAGTCACCTCCATGAAATTACCTTACTAAACCACAGGAGTGATGCAAGTACCTGCCAGTAACAAGACTGATGAAATATTTAAGATTGTTTTGATAGCCTGGAGAGGCAGTCAAGTGTGGGTTTTGAAGTCAGTTCTCCGAATTGTCATATTGCCCTTTACATTTGCTGCTTTGGTAATTGTGTCGGTATCACTTATATCTGTATGAGCAAGCATGTTGATGGAGGCGTACAATACAAACAGGCTCATTCAGTATTTGCTTTGCGTCAATATTTAATCAGTGTGGCTCATGTTGAACTGAATAAAAGATTATTTTTCTTATCTTTAATGGTTTTAGATGCATCTGGAACATTTCTCATCCCTGGATAAAAGAGGTTCATTATTAGAATTAGTACATAAATCACACATTTGTTTTTGGAACATTCAATTATCTCATGTTGCATAAATCCCTAACAAATGCTTGACTTTTAATACAGTGTATCTTGTAATGATTTTCCTCAAAGCGCTCATTTATGTGCAGCTGCCTTTTGTGTGTAGCCCATTACTGTGAACACCAGAAACCATTAGAAACATGCAGCTGTATTTGATCATATCTGTCTTATGCAATTGATGCATGCATGTGCAAGTGTGCAGTCAGCGGTAGGCCCATTGTTTTTCAAAAGACAGACACATTCAAATCCTCCCGTGGCTGTGTCTGTAGTGTCTGCCGCAGTATTTGTGCACTACTCAAAGTGACCTTTACGAAATCCGCCTATCAGCAACCACCGTCAGCGCGGC
Source organism: Acanthurus lineatus (assembly GCA_029814665.1). Taxonomy (NCBI): domain Eukaryota; kingdom Metazoa; phylum Chordata; class Actinopteri; order Acanthuriformes; family Acanthuridae; genus Acanthurus; species Acanthurus lineatus. The sequence continues at coordinate 14,955,935 of JAPZDV010000025.1, forward strand.
ACAAAGCTGGGGCAGTCAGAAGAAAAGGGCCACTGTGTAGAACAAAAGCTCTGATGCCTTCTGCTTTACTGTGCCTTTTAAAGATAGATCATGTGTGTTTTCCCAAGATGAAGAGCAGTAATTAAAATTTTACTGACTCATATCTGGAGTTCAGCACACGGTCATTTCTCTTTCATTACAGAAGAGTGTTTTGTCTTGCATCTACAGCCAGACTGGTAACAAGGCTAAAAACTCTGGCAGCAGTCAGTGGGTGGATTGCCAGTTGTCGACTTCATGTAAAACATCTAAGACTTGGCGATGACACTTTTGGTCATCTGATGTCCACTCTTTTTAGTTTGAGATAACAGACACATTTAGTGACGCTGAGCTCCAGCAGCCTCCCACTTAAGCCTCAGTGTCCGTCAGCTGCACAGACAACAGCATCCTGTAGTTACTTTGCTACCTGACTGATAGTGATACTCATTTATCCTTTGTGCTGTGTGTCTCAGTGTGATCAAGGGTTTATAAGTACGATTGATTCTATTATCTTGTGGTGCGTAATTAAAACGACAGAAGGCTGCAGTATGTTCTTTCTTTCAGAATTTGCTTCTCATTTAGTCTTTCACTTTATTGTTCACATAAAAGCAGTTGGATGGTAACATGAATCATGATGAGAAGTCATTCATTATTCATATTTATCATCAAAGAAATTTACACTGATATCACAATGAAGGAGCTGATTCTCTTTCACCATAGGTTGTATGAAAGTTTGATTCTTTTCCTTAAAATGGGGCCATAGTTCTTTGTGCTTCATGATGTGCTGCAGATCTGATGGATCCTGTGATGAGAAAATAATTCCAGTCCCTCCCTCCTTCATTTTTTTCCCAGTGGAAAGAGAAGCACAGGAGCTACATACACTTACAGTTTAGAGTGCTAATGAAAGAGCTATAGGCTTCTCCATTCTGTTTACAGAAAGTAACATTGTGACGTAACATTCATCCATCAAACATTTATCTTTTTCAGACTGAAGCTGATCTCAGCTGACATTGAGCGAGCAGCAGGACACACCCCGAAGAGGATGTCAATTCATCACAGGGCTGACATGAACAGACAAATAACCGTTTACAAATCACATCAGCAACTATTAGGATCATTTCATGTAACAGATAAAAAGGATTTAAGTGAATGAATTTCAGGGGTTGAGGGTCATTTCAGGCCGGTCATAAACTAAAAAGTTTGAGTTTGTTTCTGGCTTGAATTTTGATCCACACAACTAATTTCAGCGTCATTACACATTGAAGCAGAGCCATAAGCACATTTCTGAAGGTCATTACTCAAATGCTAGCTAACAAGTTAACAATGTACTATCTATACAGTAAATAATGGCTAGCTTGCTTTCAATACTCTGTCTAACGGCCACATCATATCGTCTGTGTCTTCTAAACCACCTGTCAGGCCTGATATGCCGGCTTTATTGTAAAGCACGCTGACTTTCATCTACATTCTTCTGAGCTTTTAAAAAAACTCATTGTCAGTTTTCTATACCCTGAATGGTCTGCAGGGAATGATAGGCTATATATTTCTCAGGCTGTGGCTCGATGATCAGACAGTGCGGTGTGACCACATAAATCATGTGGTTTCACTTTACATCACATATATTTTACTCTTTCAGTTGGAGTTGGAACTAAGCAACAGCATCTCTAAATGGTGCAGTGTATGCACAGCTTCAGGACGGGGGGGGGGAAGCAGTAGAGACAGAGTGATCACAGGGGTTGTCAAACAGACACCTCCCTTCAATTCAGCCCACGACCCCCCCTGCCCCCAAAGGGCTCGGCAGTAAATTCAGGGCTTGACAGTTATCTGGCCTGTATACCTACACAACTCTGACGCTGAAGCCTGTTTACAACACTCAATCGCAACAACAATGGTCCAAGTGGGACAGCACACCCCGTCGGCATGAAATGACTTACACAGCAGTTCAATTTACAAAGTTAATTTCAGTTTCAGCTGGATGAGAGAACAAGTTTGTGACACCTGCTACTGCTGCAGGAGCTGTGATAAAACACAGGCTTACCCAGCCCCCAGAACGAAGAGGACAAAAAACACTGTATTATATGAGTGTAGGGTCAATGTTCTTGCAGACTGAGTGTTTATGATGAGCTGTATCTTTCTCTGAGATGTGGTAGAAATGGGTCGTGGAGGAGAGTGTGGACGTGCAGTGGCTGACAGCAACAAAATGCTGCTGTTGCATTTGCTGTGTTTATGCTTTCTCTTCTCCTCTCAGGGAGAATCAGTCATGATTAGTCTGTACAGACAGCATGATTACTTGGCATCACTCATCAGCCCAATGGAAACCTTGGGAAGCATTACTCTGCCTCCCTGAACCATGGCAGGGAATGAAGAGTACGGACAATTTAAAGTCAGCTTGATATTAGATTTTGCATAAGGATGGAGTGATAATGATGATGACGCATGTTTTAGTTTTAAATGAGCAGCCATGACAACCAGATGCATACATACATCAATATATCCATTTAAATTAATTCAATTGTGAAACTTGTTGCACTCGCATTCATTTTCTTTTCTTTTTTTTCCGTTGCTGCTGTGGCGAGTGGATGTATTTTATATCCTCTATCAGGCTGCAATATTTTCATTCATGACAGCAGTTCTGACAGCTAGATAACAGCTAGTATACTTCATAAAGTCTGAAAGGTCAGAGAAAAAAGGAATACATGCAGTACTATTTCTTGACATTTTATATCTCCAGATTGACAGTATCTTTTCGCTGCATGCAGCATTAGAGTGAGGAATTGCTATAAGATAGATGTGCTGAGGCTTTGGTAATGTTTTAAGTTACCTGTTTGCTCCTCAGCTGTCAGAGCTAAAGCACAGCAGGGAACCGAGCACCTGCTGGCTGTCACATTGCAGTGCAATTTAGCAAACACACGCCAAGCTATGTGAGGTATATCAGTTTGGCCTGTTCAACCTTTAAGTGTGCTATCCTCTGACTCCTGGAAAGGCAAGAACTGTTGCTAGTTTGAAAACATCAAGGTTAGAGCAATTTCTATGTCAAACATGTTCAATTTGCCATCACAGATTGGAGATGTCTGCAGCAACCATGCGATGAAGATCAATAGCTGTATGAACAATATCTTTCACTGCTATTGATGTTTTTCTGTAGGGCACTGAATTTACAGCACGCGCACTTAGAAACAGACCAGGACTGTCACTGCGGCTCCAAGAAACCATAAAATTAGACCTGACAACCTGACACCACTTTTCTTGGTTTTGTGGTCGGTTTTCTGTACAGCAAGCCCCCTGGGGACAGGACATCTATATTAGGCTTCTTACAGGTCACATTCTTCATGAATGCACAAGAAATGTCATCATGCGATCAATAAATCCTGTGGGTATTCTCTTGACTGAATAAGCAACGAATAATCGTGAGCAAGAGAGAAAGACTCAAGGCAGAAAGCAGAGAACAAACGGTAGGTGTCCTTTTTCCTTCACAAAATCAAGAGCCAGCAGGTTTTTTATGACGCCAACATATGACCTGCGCTTTATTCCAGTTTCAAACAACATATCAAAATTCACACTACTGGTAGAGAAAAATTACTGCCAGAACTGTTTTTTTGTGAAAGGGCGATTCTGATGCAAAGAGCAGCATGCACCTTCCTCACATCTCTCTTCTCCTCTGACTAAAGCTGTTTGCAGGAGATGATTGCATAGTGTGATGCTGGTAATTGTCCTGGAGTTTAGCATCACGTCAGGTCTGGAAAAATAACAGTAATGAAATATAATCAACAGGATTCCTCGTAAACTAGCACAAAATGTCTAATAGTTTTGTCAGTCAGCACGACTTCTACACGGAGAATCAACGTCTGTCTGCACGAATCCTTCAGACAAAAAAATCTGACTTTTTCACAAACATCATTTTACTGACAGTCAGCACGGCAATCTCTACCAAGCATAAATCAAAGTACTTTTGTCACCAAAAACCAACCCACAGGAAGGAGTCAAACCCTGAATTTTTGTGTGAAAGTCCTGCACAAGTCAGCATCCACCATAAACTCCTCCATGTGACACCACAGTTAAGAAATGTGGTGCATTTATTATTCAAACCTGGTGCAGTCATTCTGTCAGAAAAACATTAGAAAGCATAACTTGTACAAATTACCGTCAATATACAAAAATTTCTTCACTATTTAATAAAATGCTTCTGTGTTGTGTCCTTTTAAAAAACTGACAATGGTCACATGAAGCCAAAGCCTTATGGGATGGCATGTTACTGTAGAATGCTGTGTAAGCCATCTTGCTCAAGTTTGCTTTGAATTTCAAATAAATTGCCACCAGCAAAGCAACCACCCACACCACCATCACACCTCCTCCTCCTCCATGCTTCATGTTAGGAACCATCATCCCTTTACCTTCTCTGCGTTTCACTAAGACAGGATGGTGGGAATAAAAATCTTTTGACTCCTCAGACCAGAGCCCACATTTCACCTCATATATTCCTTATGGTCTTTAGGACCAAGCAAATTTTGTTCTCCTTGCTCTCTTTCAGAAATGCTGTCTTTGCAGTGATCTGACCATTAACACTGGATTCAAGCCATCATTTCATATAGCCGATGTTAACATGTCTCTGCTGCTTGAACTCTGTGAATCATTTATGTGGGCTCTAAACTGAGATGCTTTTAATTGGCGATGTTCTGAAGCTGAAGCTAACCCTAATGAACCAGCCCTGTGCAGCAGAGGCAACTTCTGGTCCTCTTTTTCTGGTGGTCCTCATGAGGGCCAGTTTAATCACAGTGTTTGATGTTAAATACAGTGTTTGATACATTTGAAGGTCTTAAAAATTTTAAAGAATGATCAATCTTCATGTCTCTAAGTATTAATTGACTCTTTTGACTTAAGTTGAATGGTATGTATTATTAGATTTGCTGAATAGGGCAGCATGGTATAAGTGGGGTTTTAAGAAATAGTTGATCAATCAATGTGTGAACCATCACAACCATTAGTCGACTCCATTTGTTGTAGAATATTCGTTAGGTCCTTGGCTGTGGCAAGATGCAGCAGTATGCAGTTACATGTGGGTTGTGAGGTGGGATTTTAATACCATGTAGCATGTGTGTGTGTAGGAGGGGGGGCTTTTATTAACTAACTTTTGACAGGACACACTTGGTAACTGAAAACATTTGAGGGAACAAACCTAATGAAGTGAATTAAGAAAATGACAATAGTGTGCAAAGCATATTAATTATGTCAAAATAAAGAGTTGTTCGTACTTGGTCTTTTTGAGGCAAATGAGAAGTGTGTGTGTGTGAGTGTGAGTAAGTAAGTTTGCAGACAGTGTCAACAGAGCAAAGCCATTAGCTGCCATGCGATGGAGGCACAAAGAAAAACAAACACACGGGCTTTGAAATGTTGTTTTAGCTTGTTTTAATTCTACACTTGTCAGCGAAAAAAAACGCAGTTTCCTTTATGAAACGTGGTGAGGAAGCATATCATTTATTTTCCTCCCAATTTGTGGAGAAACAACTGCTCAGACATGATGTTATGTATATATAGGGCAGGCAAGCAAATCTGTCTCACACCCAAGGCAGAAAAACACATGAAATCTGAATACTTTGAAGCATTTTTAAGCTTAAAAAATCATTGCATGTTTATATCGTGTCGGAGTGTTTTTTGAATCATTGGTATTAATAATAAATTAACTTTTGGTCCGATGCTTTTGATGAAGAGCTGGTTACAGCTGGATTTGTGTAAATTTGAGGATTCAGGGACTGTAAAGTTGCTATGGGGAAGGGTTGTCAGAAAACAGGGTTGCAGAGGAGAGTCTGCATTTATTGTAGGAGAATTTAAGGTGTTTTAACATTTTGTCATCCAACAGTTAAATATATTTTTTAAGTTATTCCAGTTACAAGCTCATCAGCATGAGGAGTGCGAGCCAGTACCGTTTATTTTCACTAGTTTTCTCATGTTTTCAGTAAAATGTGTTGTTTTGCAACACTGTCTCACAGGGTCATCAAGTTAAAATAGCAATAAATTGTTTTTCTAGCTGTGTTGTAGTGGCAGGAAATTGTGACCTGGATCAGTTTTATTTTTTGTTTGTTTGGGCTGTCAGTAAGCATTTTGCTGATTTATTCACTATCAGCATTTTTTGTGAATTGCCAGATAAAAAATGTTTATAGAAAATGTTATCTGGTCTAAATTAAATTTCCCTTAAACACATCTGCTGCTGTAAATTAGTTGCATATGGATGTATTTTCTATGACACAGGGATTTTTCTTTGAGTTATGGGATATATTTCAATGTTCTTCAATGGAAAGATTTGCATTTTTAGCAAATTAAACATGATTTAGGCCCTCCGCTCACTACAACAATTTTTATACTGTCCTTTTTTTGGAAATAAATGTAACTCATAATTCTGCTATGCTATTTATCTTGAGCTCCTTTTTCCACTACATTTATATGATTTTATTTTTTGACATTTGAAGGGTTTACAGAGAAAGTAAAATGTTAAATGGACAACCACAAAAAGTAGCTACTTATGCTTTTATGAGTCTGCTAACTACGGAGTTGTCTGCACAAGTGGACAATAACTTAGAGGAAAGTGGAACATTGTTGTTTATGTTGCTTCCCTAAGAGAGGTTTTGACTTCTTCCTGCACTTCATGATCTTTTTCTTTTACAACTGAACGCGGGATGAATGCAGACCACAATCCCGACTGATACACTAAGCTGCAAACACCTCATGGAATAAATCAAAATAATCTCTAAAAAAACAGAATCCCTTTAGAGCTGGTTGAATGGTTTATAAGAAATTAATTCGTCACACTAACAGTTTATCACTCCAAACAATACTCACAGCATTGCTGCGCCTATTTGCAGAGTTACTGGTGCTTGTCAAATCCATGTTTTTCTCTCAACATCATTAGCAAGGTAATAAATCATTTCCAATGTAAACTGTGGAGGCTTCGCCCTGAATGCAGTGTTAATCATTTCAAACATGTGACCTCTGAGCTGTGAGTGACAGATATTTACAATCAATAGCTGCTAAAAGAAAATCTTACTGGTTCCCTCTAACAATGTTAATTTCTTCTGTTTTTTTTCCTTCACAATGCTTTTAGCAACAACAGGCAGAGGTCCAGCAATTTCAGCTGACAATTAGTTATGCAACAGCGATTTTGTCCATGTCTGGGACTTGATTACTTTTCTGATTTCAGGCTGGAGGAGGCAGGCGGCGCAGTTTGGGTATGGAGACAGAGACGGCACACATTCATAAAATGTTTTACAGCTGTTGCTAATGATGTGCAGGATATGTGACAAGCAAACTTGCTATCCTCGTTAGTCGACACCAGAAATATTGATATTGATTATATATTTATTTCTATTTAAACAATGTACACCTTCAAATGTATAAAATATAATTTCAACTGCTAGACTTCTTTCTATCGAAACAATGAATACAAAAGGCAGATTTTGATGACATCTAAAATGTTAAGTTTTGCAGGATATTACATCATTTTGGCAGCATTTGACTCACTATTTAGTAATTGAAAAATTGGATAAACAGTGTGACATTGCTCAATAATTTTACACTGTAAAACTGAAAACTGTGATTTCTAAATGTTTTCTTACTTAATGTAAGTTCAGTTGTTTCACTATAAATTTTGCAACAAACATAAACATCCCTACCTGTAACAAACACAGGCATTGTGTCAGTGATTAAATAACTGTAATAGTTGTGAAAAATACCAGAGTGGCTTCAATAATAATAAAAAAAAAAAATAGTTAATGTGTCTATTCATTTTTTCCTCTTCAGGGGAAACGATGTGATGTAACAATGACTGAACGGAGGCAACAGAAACAACAACCAAAACAGAAGCGGCAGAGACTCTTTACAGCCTTTAGTTAATAAGACTGACATCTGCCTTTTTAAAGGTTCCTTTTCTTTTAAGAGGGCTGTGTTAGTCATTGCAGTCATCCTCTGGGGTTTATGTGTGATGGCAGAGCTTCTGTCCTTGACCCATACAAAGCCAATTCTTTCTTGTCATACAGTATGCTCTCTCTGCCGGTCATAAATTATCACAACACTGTGAAATAGAACTGCTGTGGAGAGCAGAGCAGAGATAGTGATGCAGCAAGCCAAACATTTATATTCAATCTACTTGTTATATTGATTTGAATTATGCTGGAGGGAGAGAAAATAAGAAACAGAGGGTCTAAGTGAATGCACAGAGTGAAATTAAACTTGTTTTTGGATATATTTCATGAATTGATATGGTGCGCTTTTTTGAGCAATGGATGGGAATAAATCTACAACATTACTCATTAATATGCAGGTAGAAAAATACTTAATGACAGAGAAAATGCAACAATATTTTCTTATCTGCTTTCCTCTAAATTATAGGTTTTTACTATATGGTTGCCATCAGTATGCTATCCTTCCCACACACAGTCACAAACACACAGCTTTGCCTCTGTGACGCAGCGAATGTCATTATTGTTTTTGTCACTGCGGGGTCTTCTGCACGGTCACTGGATATCTGCACTAGTTCACAGCTAAGGTGCTATATGGGGGTGGGTGTCAGAAAGGTGTGAAATGAGATGGAAGAGAGTACAAGATGCCAGAGAGGCTCTGCGTTGGCTGCTCATTCACACACATATGCAGCCATGCACACACAGATACACACCAAAAATAAACAGACACAGTTTATTACCTAAAACAGACAGTTTAAAAAAAGATGCTACTCGCATGAGAAAACAAATGTGGGAAAAACGGCTTATGTAACACTGCGAAGAGGCACAGATCACATCCAATTATACATGACTGCTGGAGTGGCGGATGATTAGCAGCCTTTCCTGCGACTCACTAAAAAGAAACCCAAAAACAGGGGAAAATGGATTCGACTTTCATCTAAAATCCCATGATGCAATGCACTAACTTTAAAAACTTTTCTTTAATGGTCTAAGTGTACACAAGTCTGCAGGGATAAAAGCTGAGCTCAAGGTCTGCTGCAGGAGTGAGGATGCTGTACAGGAATACAAGTGCATGTAATAGAGTGTCTAACAGATCGATGTGATGACATTCACTCCCAGAGTCACTGAGCTGAGAAGAGAGTGAAAGTAGATAGAGTATTGACTGGTCAGCTGTATAAAAAAACAGACTTATTGAATAAGTTACAGGATGACAAAAGGAGAAGGAGAACAAACAGCAGAAAGAGAGAGAAGAGATGTGAGTGCGGATGTTTAAAAAAAATGTTAGGAAAAGCAGAGCTCACAGTGAAGGGAAGAGGGACAAAATGATGATCAGCGTGACAAAAAAAAAATAGGTTGGTAAAATGGGGTTGTCAGGGAAACAGCAACCTAAATTCCATTTAATTTCTCCCCAAAGTGAGAAGAAGACCACTTCCAAGGATCTGCCTTTTGTCGATGTCTGAGAGGTGCACTGCCTTCACTGTAACCCCTGAAGGACAGGTGTGTACATCAGAATGCAGCAAGCAAGGACACTAGAAAGTGAGTCTGGATGAAACCCACCTGAGAGCTCTTTCAATAAACTGATCACATAAAGAAGGCTATTGATAAGTTGTCTGCAACTCAGAAGGACACTTTGCTGTTAAAACATATCACCATCTGAGATCCAGAAATCACTACTGTAATTTACTTAAGCATCAAATTAAAGGATATTTAATCCCTCTACTGGAAAAGATGACGTACAGAGTGTCATGCTATTGTCAAACATATTACTGAATTGTAGTACTTCATTTTATAATTTATCGCTTTGCACACTATTGTCATTTTTATAAGTTATCTGATTAATAAGAGAAAATGTTTAAAGTATCAAACCCACATTCCCCACAATTTCATAAACCTTGTCCCTGTAAAACTTGTCATTAAAATTTCTTTATTTTATTTGTTAGTTATACTTTATATAATAAACATAAGTAATAAATAAAATACTTCCTGCCACGTTGTTTCCATCTACAAATGACATTTTAGATCTTGATTCACAAAACAAATTCATGTTGGCATTGTACGTTTCTGCTTAAAAAACAGATATGTTGAAACTTTCTGTTTATTAGAACTGAAAAGTTTCATTTCTGCTGTTATGGTCTGGTTAGGTTTTGGCACAAAGGCCTGGTCAGGGTTAGGAAAAGATCGTGTTTTGGGCCAACATGTCCGTTTTTTTCACCAGTTACGTGTTTGGAAACATGTATGTCTCCTTAAAACCCTCATTGTTGTTAACAAAAACATAAATGGAAATGATCCTGCAACTTTTAAAACACACCTATTTTGGTTCGAGGCAAAACCAACTGGAAAATCTCCTGATGTCTCCTGAAAAACACACAGTTTGGTCGACACAAAGTTGCAGTAAAATGTCCAGACAAATTACCTGGGTACCTGGGTGGTGACCAGGCAACAGGAAGGTAAGAATTATTTGGGCCTTCCCTTTAAGAAGTCTAAAATGTCATAGTTGTTATTATTGTTTGATAAATTATTAACTAATACTTTAATGATCAGTTTCATGATTAGTACAGAAGCCAAGAATGGCTTGCAATTGTTTTCTGAATCTGTTATTTTGAGATCAAAAGTTAACTATCTTGTTTACTTGAGAGACCAGCCTTCTGTTTTCTAGAAATAACAAGATGAACATACCTGTCATCACAAGCAAAACATGCTGTCACATCTTCAGATCACAAGCAATTTATCTCGAGATGGCAGAATTTTAAAAAAAACATAAGCATGGCTGCTCTCAGCTTATGTAAGTGTGTGGATCATGAGGTCAGGTTCATAAGTGATTCATAAAGGTTTCCACATAACCCAAGGCTGCAGTTGAAAATGTTCATGCATTTTGTTCGCACACTCCTCAGCTCTTCTCAAAGGGTCAAAGCACTGAGTTGAAAGAAAGTGTTATTTCTTGACATTGGTATCTCAAGGGGAAAATGGTGCAACTAACATGAATTGACTTTTCTGAAACCATTGTATTGATTAAGATGTGGCTATACCATCTATAACTTGTGAGTAAAACGTGTGCTGAGTTTCAGCCTTAGTGAAAAAATAAAACAGATGATAATAGAGAGTCACTGCGGCACTGATAATGACAGGAGGATGGTCTGGCAGATTGTTACAGCAGTCTCACTTCATATCACACCACTCCCTGAGGAGCGCAGAGCTGAAATCGAGTCGCCACTCGTTCCTGTGATTGACTGAAATCGAGCTAATGAGCTGGAGTAAAGAGAGTGGCCTTTACCAGTCAGAGCTGTGTTTGATGGGGAGGTCGAAAAAAGCAGTAGAGTAGGAAAGGAGATGGAAGAGGTGAACCTTAAAATCCATACATTACAGAAAAATCCATCTTTTGATGTCTCAGCGAGAGTAAATGCCATTCAGGCTTTCACTGCTCATGCAAAAGGCTTCAATTCCTCTCAGTTTAACACTGAGGGCCATTTGCAGTTATCTAAAGGGCATGGAGCCATTCAGCCTTAACATTGTCTCACCATTAAGACTGACCAGGCAATAGCTTAAAGGTCTATTACTTGGCCTAACATGCTCAACAGGTGGTGACAGATTTAGCAGCCGTACCCATTCTGTCTCAGCACCATCTTAAGCGCTCAGCACCAACACAGCATTATCTCACTTCAGTAATTCAGCTGCTTTTTTAAGATCACTGTGAGAAATATGCCGGGTTCAAGAGTCATCAATCTCTGAATCAAAGAAGGATTATGGGCTTCAGGTTTAGCAAAGCTGCAGGAGGGATTAGATGTAATGACTGTCTGATTCAGGAGGCAGTTCCAAGTACTGGAGTGACATATAACTCCGGAGAGAAGAGAGAGGATTATACGATCGAGTTCTTGCAAATCTAGGATTGACGGAACCTCCCAGGGCCCCAAACATAAGATGGGAAGATTAAACTTTGATGATGAGTGTAAAGAAACTGGGTTGTTGCCTCATCACACAGTGATATGATGCAGAGAGGAGAGACAGAAAATCATCATTTTGTCAACAATGTCGACAGCACAGCATGTTGCCCTGTTTAAACAAATTAATTGCTGCATTGAAGAACAATAGTAATGAGTTAAATCATATTATAATTTGCAGCAAAAAGAGTTTGACAAGAGGATCCTAGGGATTACAATGATTTCCATGCAAGCCGCATGATAAATAAACAATAACAAGAGAGGGTTTTAGAGGATATGCAAACATCCCCATACTGATATGTCCAGAGAAAGCTTCTACGCAGAAAACACTGTAAAGAGAAAATGTTGAATGAGTCAAGTTTTCAAAGCTGGCACCAGAGCAATTAATTTTAGTCTAAGCTTCCTGTTTTCCTTTAAACACTAATGTTAAAGGCAATACATTCAATAACAGGAGGTCAGTTTCAAACCAAAGCTCTTATTAGAGCCTCATTGAGCGACAGAGTGTCTTTAGGCAGACATCACAGTGAGATTTATCAGCTGAGTAAATAGCAGGATGAACAGTGCAGTGGCTGTCTCTCACACTGGCTGTGGTTTTCCTCCTGGTCTCTACAATTACAGAGGACAATCAGGTGCCACCAGGCTTAAATTGATCTCTAAATCAATCACAGGCTCAATACTGTCATCTTATCATTGGGATTGAGATTTAAACACGGGTGTATCACTGCTGTTTTTGCCAAAAGGAATCCTCATGAAATGGTGCTGGCATCAATAGCACATATGTGATAACAGCTAAGTGCATGTATCATTAGAGACAGCTTTACATTTAGAGATAAGCTCCCTCTTGTCCTCAGACGGCTGTGAAAAGACATAGAAAAAAGGTCCTGCCAAGGTTTCAGATAAATGTGACTTGTGAGGACAGTAAAATAAGTGGGCTCCATTTGCAGACTGATGTTCTGGACTTCTGAAGAAATCTGATATTATTATCATGCCATGCACCTTCATATTTTATTGATGTTATTAAGGACATCTTATTAGTGCTACTGACAGCATATATCACCAAGTCCATCATGGTAGTATTGCAAATTCAAAGACTGTTCTGCTTAATTTCTTCAAGAGCAAGATGAAAGGAGTGAAACACAAAAGGAAAGATCATCGTAATTTTAATTTCTGCTGAACACTTGTGAACCGTTGACACAGGCTCTGGCAAGTTTGTAACAATGTCCTTGTGACAAATATGCAGCACTTACTGTACTTTCAAAAAAAACCCCAAACTTTTAAATAATAGAATTATGAGCTTTTGTTTGACCTTGAATCATTATTCTTGCTTCAGTGAAAAACTGAGACAGCAGCTTTGGATGGTGCCTCCTTTCAAGGCTCTACAAGGTTCATTGAATAATTTAAAGCAGAAAATGAGGAGCAACATTCACATGAGAATGGCTTCAGCCTCATTACACATGATAATGGAAGTGATAAGGATGACCTGAAATTACCATGATATTTAAGGCATCATTCAGAGGTATTTCCATATTTATCTAAAGGTTGTTTTTTTAATTTGCTCTGGTCCAATAAAAAACAGCTGCTCCTGCAAAACAATACTTCAATCTGCCGTGCCAACTTAAATTTTTTTCATTTTTAATAGCTTCAATTAATTTTTTATTTACACTCCAGGCTCTAGAGATGACTGTGCTGGATTGTTAGCTGGTTGATCTGCCACTGGCACATTGGTACAAACTAGTAGGTGGATTGCCATCAAACATTGAAAACACATTTATGGTCCCCAGTGACTTTCTTCTTTCTGTCTATCGTCACCACATGCTTGGTTTTAATGGTGTTTAGTGAATATCTCGACAGCTTTCACATATATAGTCCTATAATTTAATACAGACATTCATTTTGCCCTTGGGATTAATCATAAAAACTTTGATGATCTTGATTATGATCGTGATTTTTATTTGTGCAACACAATTACTTTCAAAATTAATCATATGCCTTTTAGCCCATCTGTGATTAGTGCTTACTAGACTGTTAGCACGCTTGTAGACTATCTTGTCATACACATCCAATCACACATTACTTCTTAAATTAACTCACAATCCAAAGACTGGCTGTGCTGCGCAGCTTATTATGTTCTGTAATAATACTCAGATTTTATTGATTTAAATTAAGCATTTGCTTGTCTCACTGTCTCCTTGGTTTCCTGCAAGACCGAAAATACTTTATTTCTCTTGTTTTGGTTACAGAAAATGACTGTCTGTCTCTGTGTTTACAACCTCAAGCACTCTACTTTGCACATTTCATCTGGCATTACTACTGACAGTTTGCTGGAAGGCACCAATCTTTTTGATGAGATGGAAATGAGTTTTTGTCCTATCTGCAGTCATAAAGACAGATTACAAGCTGCGAAATCTGCCTTTGTATGTGTCCGTGGGTTTAGTGTTAAAAAAAAACTAGTCTGATTGTCTGCAGCTTCACATTATGACATTATCAATTATTTGGCAGTGTTCAAAAGTGGCTTTTAATAGGACCTTATCATATAAGGCAGCCCTGAATTAAAAGCCAGCTGAGGCGAAATAAACATTCAGAATCCAAATGGAGTCCTGCAGTTTGTCCTCAAATGGTCCCTGGTAAATCACTGTGCCCCCATCTGGTGTACATGATGCAACCATGCATACTATATCTGGTACAATTTGAACACCACTTCCCTGGCTCCCTTTGCTGGCAAATATGACTTGCTCTAAACAATGTACAGTTTCTAAAATTTTGTATGAAAATGCCCAAGACCTGCTGGTCAGACACCTTTAGTGTGAGGCAGGCCAGTCTTAAGCCAAAGCATACAATAGACTCACTAATCCACAAGAGGATGGTGTGTAAGTGTCAGGGTTTGCCTTGTGTTGGCATGAGAGTACACATGTTTGTGTGTGAGAAATACAAGCGGGGGCAATAACCTCTCATTTTCATACAAATCTGTCTACATGTGCAAATCTGCTGGGAGCCAATTAATGATGAATCCCTCCTCTTAAAAAATCATTTTGAAAAATTTGAACTGTTGTTGTGAATATTGATCAGACTGAATGCACTGAGTGTATACAGCAAGTTAGCATTAAAACATAGAAACAACAACAGAAACAATGGCATCTTTAGCTATTACTGGTAGCTACCTAACATGGATAGGTGCATAATTTTCCACAAGTCCTCAAAGATAAATAATATAATGATAAAAATCTGGCTTCACACCTGACAGACCAGCATCCTCACTTGGGCTACTTTTCACTGTGCATTTTTGGTCCTGATTTTGTCTCAAGTATTGTACAAGACAGGAAGGTGAAAAAGAGGTCAAATCAGCTTCTCTCTGCAGTGGCATTTCTGTTCCTCTGTAAAATGAATTTCCTTGCATTGAACAAGGGTGTAATCTGTTTATTTATACTTATTTGCCGGGTTGTTTTAAGGAAAGAGTTTCTTGAAGCCAACTGTGCTGTTTTTCTTAGCGTAACCAAGAAGTTTTGGAGCTAAATCTGACTAAACTGCAACCTCATCTTGAATGATTCTTAGCAAGCTTTATTTTGATTTTGAAAATCTAAGTGGACATATTTACTATTTTTTTCTCATCTGCAGACTGAGAGTGTTATTTTCTCATGCTTAAAGGAGGTTAAAAGTGACACAGTGGACCAGTGGACCAATGGGTGCATTACATGCTTTCATATGTTACCAGGTTCTAGTGAAGATGTTCTCATTTGCACAGCAAAGGACTGAGGATAAAACAAGTGGTAATACTGCATTCAGCCTCCTAGAGTCTGGACAGCTCTCAACTCTTGAAGGACAAGCTTCTAAATAATACACACTTAAGTTTTCCCTCTACAGCATACAAACTATAGGATTAAAATACAGAGCGAGTCAGGAGCAATTTCTTGGCTTGAGGACTTTTGCATTCCCTGAATGAATGAGTGCTAAAGCAAAGGTGTGTATATAGGACATGAATATTCCTTCACAGTCTGACAGCTCTCGACATCAAATGCATTTCCTCCCACCACTCAGGAGCAAAAGCGGTGAAGCGGCATTCGCTCATTTAAGAGCAAAAAGCAGGAGACTGGGAATGAGGCAGTCGGCTCCACAGGAGTCCAGAGTTATAGATCATCCATCCCCTCTCTTCCTCAGCACATTTTCCTCACAATTTAAGAAGTTTGAACCGTGACACTTTGATCTGACACAGCAGCAGAGAAGGTCGAGATCTAACATTTGGTTATAATAGAGGTCTCAAAACATTAAGAATTACTACTAAAATGATTCTATGTCTACTACTGCAGGAATATTTCAATTTAGAAACTGATTAAATTCCTCTTTAGTTTAAACTCAGACACCAGTAGATTTTGTAGTGTTTCAAAGACCAAAGCTGAGCATACGATGCCATTTTTTTAACACCTTAGTATACTATTTGTGTAACCCAGTAAATCACAGGCAACAAAAAACAGCAATGGAGTTTCTGAAAGTTTAAATTTAGAGTGTCACAAGCTTTTCAGAGGATCAGACCCTCGCAGCTTGAAGGTTAACAGAGGCTGAAAGCCTCCAGAAGGCTGTTTGCAGTACAGAGATGGAAAGATGTCAAAAGCTTGAGACACTTTGGATGTTTTAGAGGCTGCTGAAACTCTAAATTGAAAAGTTTCACACAGGGATAATGTTTCCTTTCCGCAGGTTGGCATAACACCACAGCTTTTAAGATTCATCACCGAGGCAGGAAAAAATAAAAACACAAAACTAAGATTACAGGGCTGTAATTCAATAGTTCCTGAGCATATGTTATATTCAGTCAAATCTAAAAGCTGGAGGAGAAACGAAGTAATTTTTTTTTTATTTCAAGAGAGTGCAGCAGATGTTGTACTAAGTTAAAGCCTTATGCCGTATTGTTCAAGAAATTTATTGTGTGCTGTTTGTTATTGTGTCAGCAAAATTGATCCCCTGTAAGTCTTGTTCTTAAGCTTTCTTTATGTGGATATGAAAGATCACCAAGTATAAATCTGTTTCAGAGTAATAACTCAGTCACTCTTCTTGTGTCTAAGGTCGTGCACAGACAAGTAATGAAATTTTGCTCAAAGGTGACAGGAGAGGTCCTTTATGCTTGAAAGTGGAGGGTAAGGCAAAGGATATATTGTTAATTGTTACCACCAACTATTATTAGATTATTTAACTGAATGAGAGTAATTATCTACTACAGACAAGTTCCATAAGTGGACCAATATTCTTGGTTCAGAACAATATACTTTTCAAAGCACCGTCATAGTTGTATGATGAAGAGTTTGGGGCATTTAATCCCCTGACTGATTAAGTTACGTAAGGAGCACTACATGCTGCAAGTAACAGTAACTTCCATTTATAGAGAGGCTGCATGCAGTAACTACAGGAGGCTTGGTGGTTACAGACTCTGCACGCTGCAGAGAAACATTTCAGACAAAGAACCAAGTAGTCAAGGCAGCACACTTCCAGTATGAGCCATCTGAGTCATATCATCACAAGAAACATGAATATATTCAGTCTCGCCTGTGTCACTCCAGTTTAGACTGTAAGTTGTAGCATTTTACCAGACATCAACACACCTCTAAGTACCATGTTGGTGTTAAAATGTTCCAGTAATGCTTGTTTTTGTCTCACAGAGATATATTTCTGCCCAAATGTTTTGCTGTGTGGTGATATAAATCCATCCTGACTGACAGTCACTTTACCTCCTGAGGTCTGCCTGTTATGAAGCAGGAGTCGTCTGATTGGACGCTGCCTGCGTGTGGCTGTCAATGATGGATTGACATGCATGTTCCCAGGAGAGCAACATCTATACTAAATTTACATCTTTGTGTGTCTTTGATTTACTTGACAGAGCATGTCACAGCTCATGTTTTAGGTTTATACTGTGGGTCACATCATGAAAAAGACACAGCTGAATACTCACATACTCACAGTCCTGTGCACCGAAATAACTGACAAACCACACAACATAAGTTTAAAACAAAGTATGGTGTTAAAAATAAACTACTCTGGAGCTAATTAGATTTTTTTTTAGGAGGATATGAACAATTTATGAAAACATTTCTTCATTATTCAACACACGATGAGTTTAATTATGATACTATAAAATCTGTCACAGTTATTCTTATTTTTTTTCTAACTGTTTTTAGATTAAAGCTTGAGGTACTTGTGGTCTTCATCTCTTCGGACTAGAAATGCTAATTGTTGTGAGGAACAGATGCAGAGGAGGAGCTGTCTGAGGAGAAGCAGGACAGGTAGGAGGTGACTGACTTACATTTTATCTCAGGTGGGAGTCCTTTGCATGACTGCTGGGTGTGAATGTAAATTCCTCTATAATTAGTACATTTATGGGTACGGTAACGTAATGTTTGAGTTTTCTGATAGGTCACAATGACAGTACATCGTGTTTGTTCTTGTCAGTTTAACCACATATTTTTCCTCCTCGTATGATGATGATATATTACATATTTTCTGTTCAGATAAAAACCAGCAGTGACTGATGTCAGCCTCCATTCAACTTGTCCAAGTCTACAGTAAACCTCAGCTGAAGTGGACTCTTCAGGTGTGTCACACATCCAGAGGTAACCCTGGTAAACAGAATAGTCTTCAAAGCAAATATTTTACCAAAATCACAATAAATTGTGTTTAAACTATCTTAAATTTGCATGAAAACATTACATTATTGTTTGGGAGCATTATGCATTTGGGGCATATTGTGAACAGTGTTACTGTTTCAACAGCTTTTATTTTCTCACATTTCTGTTCACCAACTGTTGTTGTTCAGAGGTCACAGACCAGAGCAGCTGCCACAATGAGAAAATATGGGGAATTATGATCCATTAACAAATTATAACAGAAGGAATGTTTGGGCTTTGCACAGATTATTTACTTATGTGCTTGTGAGAATTTCCAAGCAAAAATGCCAGCTAATAAACTGAATTTTATACTTGATGGTTTTATTTGTTTTTTTCATATTCCTTTTTGTGTTTCTGTTACATTAAAGTTGAACTTTAGGTGACATTTTACAAGTTACTTTAGATTTCAAGCTAAAAGAGAGATGATAACCCTAATGCACCACTGTAGAATAACACAGTCAGTGTGGATGCTTGCTGAGCTCCACCTGCACATCAACAGAGGACTCTTAGCGATGGAAATGATGCAGAAGAAGTAAATGATGTGGTTTCAACTCACAGGAAACCAGATGGTGGAAACTGAGCCAGAGGGCGCCTGGGAAGCTTTTCCTTTCCATCATTTTCACTGACTTACAGTCCATGTTTCTCATGTAATATTCATGCACTTAATGTACTGTATGATGCACAATTAAGAAACATGAGACTGGCGTATAATTTGCACAAATAAATCTATAAACCATATCAAGCTGAGCTACGTTCAGGGTGAAGGTTTGTTTTGTTGAATGCTGTGAACAGCAGCGTTCCCTCCGGCTTCACCAGCCTGTTGGACTGACACTAACAAGCAGGCGGCTTATTTCAGCTGCCTGTGTTTTGGAGTTATGATGAACTGTCGCCATCTACTGTTTGTTTTCAGTGGTGCAACAGAGGAACTTCACAACATCCAGCGGCACTTTTGAACATCCGGAAAAGAATTCTTTATTTATTCCAATTATTAACATGTTAACTAAATATTTTGACTCAGCTTTTTTGGAATATGAGTCTGTAAAAGATGAAGTGCAGATTGTAGATGCAATATTTTTTTTCCTTTTTTCATTCTTGGTTTAGTTCAGTTAAATGAAAATGCTCATCAAAATCATAACAAAACGGAGAAGAAATAAAGAACTGTTGAAAACCTTTGTAAACATATCCAAATAATATGGACATTAAATCAAATCAAATTTAAAAGAAAACCATAGCAAAGATATTGATTGTGATTATAATTTGGAGTGAGTTTTTCACTTTTATGTGAAAAAAAGTGAGTTTAAAAAGCCATCAAACCGATGATTTAAGCAGTTTTATTTGAATTAGATACAAAAAGTGAACAGCTGTTATATCACATAGCATATTAGCTCGATGGTCTCCATCATGACAGCACCGTGATCATCACTCAATGTCCCAGCAGTCATCAAACGGATTTTCATGCTCAGTCTTCAGTTCCATAGAAAGCAAACCCAAATTTAACAACACACGCTTACAAATCGCAAAATTTCAAGTAAAAACTGAGAACACTATTTTCTGTTTAAATCACTAGCTGCAATAATTTATAAACTCCCTCCCAACTATTATTATCATAGAAAATATGCAGTTCGATATGCTCAGAAAAAAAAGATGTGGTTTCACCTGGAAGGCATCAACAGAACTGAAAATATAGAAAAAACGGAAATACTTTTAATTGTTGAAAAAAAGAAGGTTAAGAAAGACTTGAGTTACTGAAGCAAGAAAATGGACAAACTTACCTTCCAGCGGTTACCACACTCATTACACAGAACAAATGTGGTCATTGGCTCATCAGCACTGCGTGTCTGCACCTGAAACACACACACACAAACACACACACACAAGAGGTTTTGCAAGCTGTAAACAAAACATTACAGTGCAAAAATAGTGCTGACACAACAGAAAGCCACAGAAATGAATCCTGGCACCTGGAAATGAGTTAGCATCATTGGTAAACTTCTGGTTCCCCTTTGAACAAAGTCAGCATTTTTTTTTTGAAAAAAGGTTTTTGATTCGATGCCTGAAATATAGTCTGTTCACACAAGCCTCAAAGACTGTCGTGTTTTGTTTTATGGCATGAAATATGGCAGTAAATGGACCGTACGTTTTGAAGCCCTTACATCGACATAAAACTTCATTATGCTTTACTGCTATGAGTCCATTGTGTTTGTACTTGCACTCTCACAAACTATTTAAATGTAAACTCTCTCTTTTGCATAGTTAGGGAAAAAATATCTCAAATCACAGACAGGATACCAGCCTTTCATTCCTTTATGCAGCCTGAATGAACAAAAATCCTGCGGCAAACAGCAAACATTTCCTGTTTTCCTTTAACACTCCCTCAAAAAGAAAAACAGTCAATCATTCTCACTTCATTCACTGGTTTTTCTCATAACTCCACATGCAAACAAAAAATTAAACTTGCTGGCATGTGAAGGAGAAACACTTCTCACAATAATCCTGTTTTTATCCAGGAAAAAGTCTTTGATTATAGCTTGTTCTCCTTGTGTAAAGGCCAGATATTCATACTGTTTTAAACCCAAAACACATAACCGCTAATTTCATGAAAACTTCCTCTTTCTCTCTACAAAAAACAGATCTAAACTTTTTCTTCTCTAATGATTAGTGTGATTTTGTTTAAACTCTTGCATGAATGTTCCTGCTCATATGTCTGTTTACCTGGTTGTAGGTGCAGTTCTTTTTCTTGCACTTGCCGCACTGCAGCAGGTCGGTGGTGGTGCCACCAGTTTTGGCCATTTGGTGTTCCCTGATGGCTTCCTGGGTGAGAACGTTCCTTAGCTGCTTCAGCTCATCACTGGCCATTTCCTTCATGAAAAGTTAGAGCAAAGAGGACAGTTTGAAGCACAGTAAGTAGGGAGTTTATGGATGGTTCAGTATGCAGCTGCAGTATATTTGTACCTCAGCTGACATGGAGGCGATGCGGCTCAGTTCGATGCTTCCTGCGAGAACGTTCCTGCGAAGCCCAGGGTTCTTTGGGTCCTTTAGGTTGCTGATGCGGCTGCGGACTCTGTTTTTGTATTTCATATCCGTGGCCTTTATCTCCTGGTAGATATGTGCGAATAAGCAGTTAAGGAGGATCTGACCACTAAAATCATGTCAAAAGGGATGCTTTGCATTTGGACCATCATTTAATGAGCAACAGATATAAAAAATGACATAAATAAAGGATATGATCTTCAATCTCTGCAGCCATGCTTTCACAGTTAGTTCCAAAGTCTTTGTAGTCATCTGTGCAGACAAGACAAATATTTCATGTTAATCTGCACACTTATGTGATATTTGTGCGAGTTCCTTGTGAAGTTTATTGCTGACTGTGTTACTTCGTGTGCACATTTAGTGTAAATCAGCCGATGTGTTTGCTCTCAGAGATTAAGAGCAAGCTAAGCCTTACTGTCTGTGCGCAGGGCAGCTGCCAGCATCTCAATGCACTTGTCTCTGATGGAGTCTCCGGTAGAGAGGTGAGGGGACAGTGGACCACCAGCAGAACTGAAGCTGGGAGACATAGGGCTGGTCGGGGTGGTGGGAGTTTTAGGGGTGTTGCCCTTCCTGCAGAAAAAGACACATCACAACGGTTACAGAGCAGAAAGGTGACCAGATGAGAAAGAAAATCTGGACCAAGGTTGGTATGACATCCGAGACAGCACTTTTTTTTGTTTTTAATGATCACATGATTTTAAATGTTTGTTCAACATAGAAGCTTTGTGTCACAGTCACGGTGCTTTGCAGCAAAAGTGCCCATGTCTAAAATACAACAGCTAACTCTCATCTTTTAAATCTCTCCTAAAAACACACATTTTTAATGTTGTGTTTCACTAAATTAAATTAGTTTATGATTTTTTTGTTGAAGTGTTTTAGGTTTTTTTGTTTCAGTTTGTTCTTAGTCTTTTGTGCTTTATATGTAGCCTGTTTATAATGTAAAGCACTTTACTATGGTTAAAATGTGCTTTTTAAATAAAGTTGATTATTATTTGTGGTAGTTGTATCAATCTTTCATTTTAAAAAAATGACTCCTTTTTTTTAAAAAAGTGTACTTCAACTGAACTGATAATAACATAATCATGAAGATCTTAAGTACAAATAAATCTACACTGACTAGGATGCTGTTAAAAGAAAATCCTGCTGGTGTACCTGTCGGTGCTGTCAGTGGAGGGCTTCCTCTGTGGAGGTCCAGGCTGAGAGGCCTTGGAGCCGTGAGACTCTCTCCTACAAAACAACATCAATATAACTGACTTCATGCTTTTCACTGAGACAAACTTGTGAAACTTTATGAGAGACAAACTCTTCGTTCCACAGCAGTTGACAGGTTAGTGAATGTTATAATTAATCAGCATTTATTTTGGTTTCGTTTACCTTTCAGCTGTTAGCTTCTTTGCTGGGGGTGAGCTGCTTTTCTTTGAATCAGTGGACTCTCGCCTGCAGTCAGTAATGAGACTCTTTCAGGAAATGTGGATAAATTGACAATGTTTATTCCAATATTTTGTTTTCAATTGCAAATGTGCCTTTTCCAGTGACATGGAACAGATTGCATTGTAGTGTGTTGGCTCTCAATGTAAAAGTAGCAGGTTTTCCTTGAAAAGCAAAGTGGGCTTGTCAAATTTTAGAGGTGGTTGTTCAGTATCTTTTTAAGTTTTCAAAAATCCTGGGCAGAAGCGGCTCAAGCACCAAAGCTAATTTGGTGAAAAAATAGCCTGTGTGAGATAAAAGCAGTGGCTGTGTTACCTGTCAGATTTGGATTCAGTTGAATGACGCTTTACAGGTTGTCCAGGCTTCGAGTCACGGGAGTCCTTCCTGCAATAAAAAGGAAGAAGAGTTGTGACTTAGACACTATGTTTAAGAAACACAGCACACAACTGGGACTCAAAGAAGCCTAAAATCAAAGTGCAATGTACAGGACTCCATTTTCCTGTTCCTGCACACCTGTGTTTTTCTTTTTTGACATCCACACTGGGCTTTTTTGGAGGAGACGGTTTAGAGTCGGATGAATCGCTCCTGACAAAAAGAAACATGAGTTTGATTCTCAAATACTTTTAAAAAGGGCACGCTCCTCATGCACTGAAAAGTGAAAGAAAGCTGCGAAGAAGTTCACACAAGCACCGTCTATCAGCTCAACAAGCATTTCACATCCATGACTCGCCAACCTGTCTCTCTTGGCTTCATCAGAGTGTTTTTTAGACGCTTTGCTATCCGATGAATCTTTCCTGCAAAAAGAAAACAGTCTTTGTACTGACAAGATATCTTTGTCTCTTCTAACACTGAGTGAACACTAGCTTGAAGTCATCATTAAAATTAAAATTTGTTGGGATATTTTAGTCAGAAGAGAATGAATAATAAACCTCTGTTACACTATTAAAGTGTTTAAGAAGCTTCCACTGAAGTTCAAGACTTATCTGAATCTAAATCAGTCCCACGTGTTGTTATTTGATTTTGACTATTTAGCCATTTAAAAAGAAGATAATCATGATATCACTCTTACAACAGCTAAACACATATACTGTCGTATGCTAATGTAAATATTTTGTGTAAAACAAAATTAAAGTTTGGGTCATCGATTCTTCAGAGACGACAAAGCTTTCTTTGTTCAATGAGAAACAGAATAATTTCCAGATGTCGGACCTGTCCTTCTTCATGTGATCTGGCGTCTTCTTCTGTGTAGGAGGTTTAGAGTCTGACGACTCCTTCCTGCTGTGGCAAACAACACAAGGGTTCAATGCAGAGATGAAAACGCCAGACAAAATATGGCTGATTTGTTTCCAAAACCAAGGCAGTGACTACATGCAGTCTGAAATGAGGACTCATCTGATCCAGACCTTTCCTTCTTCCCGTCCAGTGAGGGACGCCTCACAGGTGGAGGAGGGTGAAGGTGGAGAGGGAGTGGAGGAAGAGGAGCGTTTGGGTCCGGAGGCTCTTTTCTAAATGAAAAAACACCTTTGGGCTCAGTTTAATAATGTTTAATCTTCATGATGAGAGTTGATATTAATGTGAGACAGTGCAGTGGGCATGCAGACCCTGACCTTGGTGGGGGAGGATGAAGGTGAAAAGGAAGAGGAGCAATAGGAGCATTTGGGTCGGGTGGGACTTTCCTGATGTGAGAATCAAAATGTTTGACTTTTTCATTGAAAGCTCACACTTTTTCGCATTAAACTCACTAAAAAATGGCTTCACAAACATGCACCAAAGCATGCCTGACCTCTCTTTCTTTACTTCCAGTGAGGGTCGCTTGGCCGGCGGAGAGGCGGGCTGAGGAGCGTGAGGACGAGGTCGTCGGGAGGAAGAGTCTTTACTGTCCTTCCTGAACAAATGTCACAACAGCACAGATCAGAGCGCTGCAACCCAACAGTGCCCGGTGATGTGGCATGCAATTCAAGCTAAATGTAAAATCCCTTCAACAAAAAAAACACAAGTGACTGACCAATCACAGCATGCACCATGCACCGAGGGGATCCTGCTGAGCCGTGAGCCCAGTTATAAAACTGCAGTAACAAACATCAGTGCATGTGAGCAACTCACACTCGGTGTCATGCAGAATCAGCAGGAACATTTCAGTCTCTTCAGTTCAGGCATTGCAGGAGTCCTGACCTGTCTTTTTTCAGGTCCAAAGAGGGGCGTTTGATCAGGAGAGGAGGTCGAGGAGGTCGGGGAGGAGAGGGGAACCGGGTGGGATACAGAATACTGCTGTCCAGCACTCCTCTCCTGAAATAAACATATCAATCTGAAGCTCTGCTGGATGTTTCTGATGTGAAATAAGCAGTTTTTTGAACCCCTTTGCTCTCACCTTTCAAAGATCGGTCTGTGAACATCAGCAGGTTTCTCTCTCTGGGGCTCACTCGGCGGTCCCTGTCGCTGCAGCGTGTTTGTCAGCCTCTCGTGTCTGTTTTCTTCTTTGTGTTTGTCCTTCTTTGTGTCATCTGTGTAGCTGTGCATCTTAGGCTCCTCGGGTTGTTTCTCCTTTTTGAATTCTTCCACATGCTTCATCTTTTTTAGTTCTTCTAAAGGTCTTTCTTTCCTCGGTTCTGGCTTGTGTTTCTCACTCTGCAGGTCTTGCACATGCTTTTGTTTCTTGTTATCTATTTGTAGTTGCACATCCTCTGCAGGTCTTTGTTTCTTGGATTCTTCTGGGGTCTTCTCTTTTCTGATTTCTTGGGGATGTTTCCCATTTTGGGGATCCTCATTGTTGGGGTCATCCGCTTGGCCCTTTTTGTTTCTGTGTTCATTGCCATGTGTTTCTTTTCGGTTTTTATCAGAGTGTTTTAAGTCAGGATCTGAGTCCTGTTTCGGTTTGACATCCAGTCTCCTGTGACTAACAGAAACAAAGGAAGCATTGTTGTCACATCTGTTCAAGAGCCAGCAAACATGGACCAATTTCACCTTGGTCAGGTTTGCTGTTGTAAAGCTCAATTTGGACAGGATTCAAATTAAAATGATTTCCCCCTGATGCTACAAGAACCCGTGATGAGCTTGCACAGTAAATCAATCTTCACTCTTTCTTTTGTTGTATGAGTTCAATGAGTTTCACAGGGACTGACAAACAGCAGGTAGCTGTAATTAAAAAGGTGAACTGTATGATTAAAATTACTGACAAGCACAGGTAACCATCACCTCCCCTAGAGACATAAACCCAGTGTGAATTGGAGCTTGAGTAGAGAATGTTGTGCTTCATGCAAAAACACAATAAAGAATACTTTTCTAGTTTTTAACTTTATTTCTTATCACAAAGTTTTGTCCTTGGTGCTACAGACTGTCTTTGTGTGGACACTTGAGAAAATGGCCTCCTACTCACATTTACTAATGTATTTTGTCTCATATAACGAAACTACACGTAAAAATGTCTTAAATGCACAACATACATTTTCTGTAACCAGATGTCTCTCCATTAAAACTGTAAACAAAAGATGTAGTTCAGTGACATGAAGCAGCGTTGAGTCGTTTGATTTGTTTGTTTTATTGTTTAACAGCCTGACTGACTGACTCAGACAGAAATGTTTACAGATGAGCAGATTTATTTAAGTTTTATTCATGTTACATTTAGCCACGGTTGCTGTGATTTCCCTCCTCACTCTCTGACTGGTGTTTGCTCAGAAATTAGCAACAGGTGACAAAATGAAACACTGTCTTGCCTTCAATAAAATTGTAGAATTCTATGAGTCTAAATATTAAAGGAAACATTTGTGATGATGCAAATACACAACTCAACCGAATATGCAACAAAGATATAGTCATTTTTAGATATTTTTAATGTGGAAATGTTGTGTATTTTAAGTTTAAATGAAAAAGAGGTAAAGGAATGTATTATATATTGTATTATACTGTACTGTATTGTATGTATTATATATTATAATATAAAAATTTATATCTCTTGATAGAAATAAACTGATAGATTGATACTATTTCCTGATAAACTGTAAAATAAGCGTATTTATATTTACCAATAAATTGTTCTTGGGTGCACATCTATTTTTACATATGCACTGTTCATATGTAAATAATACATCTATCCTATGTGCAAATCTATCGTTACTTATACAGCGTTTATATGTGTGTATCTGTGTTTACTGATGTACTGTTATAGCTTCCAAATGTTTAACCTTATCTGTATATCCCTTTTTATCACATACTTTTATTTATATGTATATGATTCTTATCATCTTGCTCATACTCGTGCTCTTACTCGTGTTACCTTTACACCTCCTTTGTTTTTTCACTGGTGTTGTTGCTACAACAACTGAATCTCCCTTTAGGAATTAACAACAGTTTCTTTTCCTTTCCCTCTTTGGCAGCTTTTGTGGACAAGAAACAAACATGCCCTTTATTATTCTGAAACAATAGTAACTTACTCTGGATATCCTGCTTCAGTGTCACCTCAGGCTGACATTTTCTTTTATCTTTTCATTTCCCAAGTGCTTTTTGACAGAACTGTTGTTGGATCTTTGCTTGAGCTGTTTTTCCAAGTGTCATTACACATAAATGCCATGTGTGGTACATCAGCACTGAGCATGACAAACATCTGGCTGTGCTTCCATCTTTATATTATGTACGTTTTAGATGAATTTGGGTCATGTTAACACTCTGGGTCTGACAGCAGGTTGATATTACAGTTGTGTTGATACTGACCACAACTTTATTTCATCATGTCTGTGCTTCTGTGGTAAAAATAATGTTGCCTGTGAGGGAAACACTGACCTGCTCTGTGTCTCAGAGGAGGGGCTGCTTGGAGACACTGCACTTTTGCTGGAGTCCAAACCGTTCTTGATTTCTGCTGGTTTGTCAGAGTGGGAATGGCCAGAGTCTGTTTGGAGGGTTTGAATGAATCATATTAGCAAATCAGTCATTCCACGGATGTTTTTATTGCACAAACCACAATCTAACTGATGTGTAAATCATGAATTAAGCCGAGTACCCAGAAGTCTTTTCCAGTCTTTTATGAGGACTTTTGCCAAGGCAATGACTTCCTCATCTGTGCAGTGCTTCCTGATACTGTTCACAGACATGCCGATCCTCGTTTCCTAAAACACATATACACACACACACAAACGCAAATCCTGAGCATTAGTAATCATGCATTTTTCTTGTTGGTGTAAGACCACAATTATTTTGATTACTTTTGCTCGTTTTTAATTCCTTATACATTGAAAACCAATGATAAAACTGTACTTTTGTGAATTAAAGCTATATAAGTCTATTAGAACACACTGAAACTTACCTGGAGAAGCTTTAGTGTCATATTGAAACCTTTCAGTTCCCTCAGCAGGTCTATGGCGCCTTCCTGTACGCGCGTACACACACATACACACATACACACACACACACATAATTTAGACTTTTAATATGTCAGTCATGAATGTGTTTATTTAGAAATGTGTGATGCAAATTTAAAAATGCAGATCTGACAGTAACAGAGCTTGTCCAAACGAAACCACAAACTGATAAGTTAGCAACTTTACTTTCACTTCTCTATTTTAAAAAATGCTTGAAAGTAATTTATGACAATCAGTATTAATTCTAAAGAGATGCATATATATCACAGTAGTTATTAATCTAGAATATCTGTGCATGTTGGCTTTATTCAGATCACACGCTGGAAATCGGAGTTTTCAAAGTTTTTATTGACTCCAACTGTGCAAGAGCGCCATGGAGCAACGTCCTGTTTGCAGTCAGTCACAACAGGCACACAGGCGCGCGCGCGCGCGCGCACACACACACACACACACACACAGACGACCTTGGCCGCAGTCCGTCGTGTTTACTTTCTGATGCATGAGTCACTGATAAATATGGACACTAGCAAAAGATTTGCAAAAAGCTGTCAACAAAACTCGACCCATATGGCGACCGAAGCGTCCTGCGAGCGAATTATGTGCAAAATTGCACCAAACACCTGTTGATACTATTTCAGCGCAGTCAGCCTCATGGTGCGAACGCAAAGAGTTTCATAATGTACCGATTAAGACAGAAATCAAAGTTAACTTCAACCTAAAGCGTTTCATATTTCAGAAAAAAAAACATTCACGGGCCTTCTGCGCAGCACGAGGTGGCAGCACAACGCGCCACCTGTGGGTGTCAACATTCAGTCTCACCGTGTTATTTCTAGACACCATCTTGTCCAGTTTTTTTGCAATCCGAATGAGATCTTCCTCTCGCGTCATCGCTGCATTTACTCGACTAAAAGCGAGTCAAAAAGGTCGAATAAAAAGTTGCAAAAAACCGTGAAATGGGGTTGAAAAAATAAAAAGTTTGAATCCGCTGCAGGTCGGACTTTACGCACGGCGTGCTCCATTCAGCCCAGAGGCGTGTCCTGCTGCGGGACCCCAGCTGACCAGCACGACACATGACAACAACTAAATATAGACGCTGAAGCACACACACGGGACGGCACAATATGTAATTCACAAGGTGATTCATTTATATCATAGAGTTCGTTCAAAGTGTCAGATTCTTCGCTCCATATTGGTGCGTTTGCAGCAGCGGATCAGCTACTGCAGCTTCAGTTTTGTTTTTTTTTTAAATCTTATCTGCTTCATATTTCCTCTTTCAAATTCCTCTGTGTTCCGGCCTGCTTAATAACACCAGTTATTTGCACACCAGTCCCTGCTGCAACCTGACACTGGATCACAGTTTACTACACGATTATAACCTCACACACCGCAGCACTACAGTGCACAGATTTTTTTTTTATAGACATTCGTGTGTTTAGTCGGTGTGCAGATGTGGAGGAACACCTGGCGGGATTTTCATTTTATTTCCGTTTACAAAGGAAAGTTAATGTGGGGAATATCTGTTCCCGGATTTGTTTATACATGTTTACCACCAGGGGGCGCTGTGATGCAAGTCTGTAACTCTACACAACAGGCCAAAACTGATCATGAGAATCAAAACTCTTCAAGAGAACTCACTATAACTTCATTTTGCGCTAGAAACAAAAAAACAATGACCTTGCACCAACCATCATGTTTACTTCTGTTTTCTACTTAATTCTGGCCGGTTTGCAGCAATGCAGAGGTTCTTAAGCCATCACATTGCTTTTGGGCTCCCACCGAAATTTCATAATACTTAAGTTTTTATGTATACAAATATAAATATATATTTAGAGTGTGTGTGTGAGAGAGAGAGAGAGAGAGAGAGAGAGAGAGTATTTTATTCCCTTTTCTAAGGAACCAGTTTGCGGAAACTTAACTTGTGAGAGTCTGCGACCACAGAGGGGCTGTTTTCCAGGACCTATAGAAACCAAAAGTCTGAAGTGATGCTAAACTTTCCTAATATTGAACTGGAATGATATTATTAAAATGTCTTGATCCAGTAATTGCCCCCGTCTGTGCTGCTCACAGCCTCCCTTTGAGTCCTGTGGTGCGTACAGTGAGTTAGCTGAGGTCAGTTACACAAACACTGACAGAATGAAATTACTCGCGTTTACTCGAGCACGTGCTTTCCACACGCTCCTCGGTATACCCTTGTAAGAATGTGTTTATATATCAACTCTGACAACTTCTTGGAAGCGTTCACTTACAGACTGTTTTCATAGAAAATCTCTTCCAGGGGAAACGCACTCCCCTAGCTGAAAGGCATGAAAGCTTTCTCCCACAGTCCACCGGGACTCGAGCCCCGCTGCATCTCAGATCTGTGAGACGTCCCTGCTGCTGGATGTCTCCACGCCTGTGGGAACCAAGACACAGGAGATGCAAGTTGCAGCAGTTTTTTTTTTCAAAGTGAGATCAAATATCAGCGAGGAACATAATTGTGTATCATCAGAGAGCAGTATTGGCTTAAAAAGTCAGATGTCTGCCATGACGTTAAAGTGTAAGTGTTTACTTTTTTTTATACAACTGTACTCAAATTCAAAAGCTTAAAATATGATCCAGTATGTCATGAATCAAACTGTGACAGTGTTGTTTGTGTAGCAGGGATTTAGAGATAACTGTGTTAATGATGGCAGGAGAAAGTACAGTCTTGAGGAAAGAGTATTATCTCTTTACGCTGCTCTTACACAACAGGCTGAGCGTAGATCCCGTCCCTGCCTCCGTCGCCTGAAGGCAACAGCGTGTCTGACAGGTAGAGTAAGTGTCGGCCAATGCCAGAAGTGGGACAGGTCACTGTGAGGTAAGAGAGGAAGCAGGCCAAGAGGAAGAACCAGTGATCAAGATCAACCGGCAGCATCCTCTAACTCTGTGAACTAAAGCCTCCAGCCCGGGGCTGAAGAAGAGCCGCCCCCCTTCTGCGGCTTTCTGACCCTTTTCCCAGACGCTCAGACTAAATAAACCGTCTGATCTCATCATTCTTAAGAGCTCTGTGTACAACTTGTACTACCAGCCTTGTTCTCAAAACTCTCGTAAAGTTAATGAATGAAATATTGAGATTATTTCATTTTCCCTCCATTTACAGATACCACAGAAGGAGCGATGGTGAAATTAAGCAAAGTACATTTACTTGAGTACTGCAATGAATGTAACTGACCTAAGTATTCACATTTTATGCTACTTCTCATCGTATCTTCACACTTCACAAGCAAATATTGCGTTTTGTAGCATTAAGGTCAAAAAAGGAGCTGAAAGACACTAAAACTTTGTGGAGCTGAGGGAAACAGGAGAGCTGCAGCTCCTTTCACATTACACTGCAATTTGATCCCACTATGGATCAATGCAACTTTAATAACATGTACCTACTACTAAGAATGGACCTTAACTTCTAAAAAATTTTGAACTTGTTTTTTGTTTATTGTGGTTTTCCACTTTTACTGTAGCAACACTTCTGCTAATGCAAAGGAGAACATGCAGAGAAAAAAATCTTTCTCATGAAGGAAGACGGTCATTTGTTGAGACTGCTAAGATGATCATTTCACTAAAAAGGTTAAGCCTCTTATGTTTTGTGCAGTTGGAGAGTCTCCCCTCACTCTAGATTCCCTCAGGCTCTTACATAACTGCATTCCCATGGTGGACTGAAGTACCCTGAGTGTCTGCTGCTGAATTTCAGAGTCTATCATTAGCCTTTTGGCTCTGACCACATCAAATCCCATCTTGTCTTTGCTTGCTTTCTGAGCAGTCAGAGGAAAGTGGTCCTGCACCCCTCACTCTACAACACACCCCAAAGAGTCAATACAGATACAACGGGGAGCATCCACCGGTTCGTCTTCCTGTTCGTGCACCTCGCCTGGCGCTGGTGTCTCTGCCAGTCATAGACCAGAGACGCCAGGCCTGTGCAATTATGGCAATTTTTGGATGACATCAGACCAGAAAATGAATGATTTCATTTAGCTGTCAATTTTTTTTTTTTTAAATTTTTTTTTGGGGCAGAGGATCTGGTGCAGAACGCACAACCTGTAATAGAGCATGTCAAAACAGAGTGGGAGAATTGTTTAGACGTTCACATCTGCAGCTGGCTGGAAGGTAATCCCAGCCTGGTGGGGCTGGTTTGTCTGCTAATAATGACCACTGTTCGGCGCTGGCACTCGCAAAAAGTAGGCTGAACCTCCCGAAGAGGTCGGACCACCCAAAGACTTTAAGAACATCCTTGTATCTTCAGCTGTCTCTTAAGTCTCTATTTACTGCCACACACATAGGCACACGCCAAATCTGCCATATCCAAAACAGTTTTGGTGGTGCCACAATTTTAGGCTCCCCTTGACCAAAATAACTGGTGGTGCCACAGTTAGACACAATCCAACCAAAATAACTAAATGACAAACCAAACCAAATATGAATTATGCACCAAGCAAGAGATGTTTAACTCCACTCCTGACTACAAGAAGAGCCTTCGGTGTGTGTCAGCCAGACTGCAGGAGAAACGAGACAAAGACCAAGATTCGCCTCTGTTGAAGCACAGTGAACACCCCAAAGATGCCTTTAAACACAGAAAAAAAGCTGGAAAGGGATATGTGAAATATGTACTATAACTTATCCACAACCGTCAATTACACACTGACACACTGGACAGACACTGAGTCATTTGTGTAGTGTCTCTGCAAAAAGATCCTGCGGTTCTTCCCAAGGCTGCGATTTGATCTCTGAGCTCTCTACGATTGTGCTTGAGCTTCAGATTTATGCTGACAAACAAGTGCAAAAACCCCTTTGGCCTGAGACAGAAAGAGGTAAAAAAAAAAAAGGCCTTCAAAATAAGACACCAAATTTGTCTGCAGTGAATGGAAGAGTAGCTCGAAAGAATGCTGCAATTTTGACAACTGCTCGGCGTTTGTCTCTCCATTCAGAAACAATACGATTCAATAATTGCACTCAGTGAGTTTTAAGCTGGCTGTGTGCAAACATCACATCAGATCAAGCTGCACAAAATGACAAAGCAGAGTTCCTTTGCCAACAGGCCAAATTGTGTTAGTGTGTAAATCCCCTCTTACTCTCATTTCCTTTTCAACTGCCCACTAATCCAATTAGCGCAGCATAGTTCAAAAGCTGCGACAACAACCTTTCCTCTCTGTATTAGCAGTGTTTGCAGTGGATTCTCCACAGGTTGGGTATTTGTACACAGGAACCGCAGTGATTTGGGAGAAGCAGGATTTGGACTCATTGCTGAGTGATCTGGTTAGACATTGTGCCAGAGCATCTAAATCTACCAATGTCACACATTTACAAGCTTGGTATTAGTTCAAAATAAGACTTTATTTAAGCTCTTGTAGAAACCTGTATCCCTGAAAACCAAGGAAATCTGAAAGGTTAGTTCTAATATTGGTTCTTTACATTTATTCACATTGAAAAATCCGAAAGATATAATGACGGTAAGTATTGATCTTGTCACAACACCAGATCATCTGTTATCATGGTCAAATTTATTTATGCTTTTTTTTAACTGTGCATTTTATTTTGTTTGTATAAAATGAATTATAGTCACAACATGAGTGTAGAGAGGTGGTGAAAAAGTCTGTAGCCATAACTGTACAAAAGCAAATAAAAAGACCAAATACAATAATGATCTTTTTCCATTTTATGCCAGATGGCCACCACCATTACTGCATTTCTGTAGTCTACTGTGTTAAAGTGTCAATGTAATAACTGGAAATAAATTAAGAGTCATTGTATTATTTAGACAGTATTGTTATATGTGTATTATTTAAGCTATATCAATATTTAATTTTTAACATCATGGTTGTCCTCAATTCTGGATATTGTCAACACCCCTAACCGGCTTACATGCCTGAGAAGATAGAAAATACAAGCAACAAATATAAGAACATAACTATGAGTACAAATGCAGAAACTGAATAGAGGAGCCGTAAATCTGGCGTAAAGTAAACTCACAGTAATGAAAACCCACTGTGCAGGAAACTTATGCTACCAGGCAAATACACACATATACATGAAACACACACACACATAGAGATGTAATATAATCAGTCATAAGCCTGGAAGAGGTTAGAGGTAAGTTTTACGTTTGTTTTTGAAAGATGAAACAGTTGTAATGGCCCTCAGGTCAGATGGCAGCTTGTTACAGAGAGCGGGACTGTAAATTACAGAGAACATGACAGTCAAAAACAGTGTACAAGCAAAGGAAGCCAGACCTCAGAGCAGCAAGAGTGAAAACATTTATAGCAAACTTTCTGCCATTCACAGAGGCAGACGCTTAGGTTTGAACATCCTCAAAGCAGCTTGTTCTGTCTTGTGAAACAAACCCGAAGTTCCTCAGTAATGTTCTTTGTAAAATTATGTTTTTTTAAGCTGTAACACTTGATCTGTGGTCATCATTATGATGCCTAATCTCTTTTTCATCAGCTCTTTAAAGGGTTTCTTGAGCTTTCTAACAGCCATGTGGACTTATGACTTACCAGGTTTTGTCAGTTAATTTAAACCACTTGTATTTGTTAAGATGAGTTTACTGATGATGAGGACTAAACAGCTGTTCGATGTCCTCTGTTGCTGTGGGGGAGCTTTTCAAGTCTGAGTAAATTAGCAGCTGATGTCATCACATGGTGTCTCGCCATATGAGTTATTACCAAAAGTGTCTGCACTACTAATTGGGAACACATACTTAAAAAAAACATGGGGCTTTTTCAAGCAAAGTGTATTCTAACTGAATGTTTTTAGGCCTTGATCTACACACGGACCAAAAATGAGTGCATTTTTATCATTGCTGCATTAGTTTGGACATTTTTATATGTTTAAATCCAAGGTTTCTCAAATCTGCAAGTAAAAAGTGTCTTAAGACACAAAAATGAGCCCCTGCCTCGTTAGTGTTTGCATGTGTGTGCTAAGCTGCTGATGAACAGGTTGCTACTTTGTAAAGAGGCCATCTAGCTGTAGTGTGTGAAATGTGTGTGAAATGTGTGTGAAACGTGGGTGAATGGATGAATGCTGACTCGTGTTGTTAAAACCCCTTGAGCAGTCCAAAACAGGATACATGGTTTCTTTGAGCTGTAGTCAAAGGCTTTTACTGTATGTCTGGTCAACTGTTAATATGCCATAATTGTGAGTTGTGTAATTACATTTAACATGATTTTGTACTTGATGAAGAGGTAAAATGTCAAATGTAAAAAAGTAGCAGTTATGAATGAACATTTGGTGGGAGTAAAGAACCTCATTTGAACCTTTGCTCTTAAAGCTCTGAGTTTTGGCCATAAAAGAAAGATCACAATGTCTCCACTTTGTTCATACTGTACAGTTCTTCCCTCAACTGGATCCACGTGGGAGGAAGTGCAAACAGTGAAATCACGCACAAAACAAAAACAAAGTTTCCAAAGAGAGAAAAATCAGTTTAGGGAAGGAAAAAATGAAAAAGCATGAGGGGCTATCCAAACATCTCTTTTGCGGCATTTGTTTCAAGTTTGCGGTGGATTTATTACTACCACATGAGACTTCGACAGCCCAAAGGAAACGAGGAAATCTGTCCAAGAGTTTCAGTGAAAAAACCCTGGATGGCCCTGAAGGTCACCCCACGGTCAACACAGGCAGACTTGTTAATGCGTGGGTGATGTCATGAACAAGAGGTCTCGTGTGGTGTTATGCACTAATGCCTGCGCCTATTGGTGTGTGTATGTGTGTAAAGAGAGAGTAGATAAATGCTATGGGTGTGTTTCTTTGTCTTTTGGGGGAGGTTGAGAAAAGATGATGTGTGTGTTTATTTGTGTTTGAGTTTACTGACAGCACACAGTTATTCTCTGTCTATGCGGGGTCCAGGAACTCAGAAAGTCCTAGAGCGAAGAAGGTGTGTTCACTGAAGGCGAGATCAAATGACAACAACGACGAATACTTTAAAATTTACATATCTGCCATTATATAATCAATAAAATGTTTTCCTCTCATTCTCATTTTAATTACCTTTTGAGTGCAGATTTGTAGCTTGCCCTCTGCGGCCTTGAAGGGACAATAGCCAACCTGAATTATGACATTCAGGGCATCTGTCTATCCTCAGCAGGGCAAACAGAAGAAAACAAAAAGATTATGAAGACGAGGAGAACCAATGTTATCCAATCAAATCATTAATGCATTCTAGCCTGCAGATCTGTGGAAATCAGGTTAGTGTGTTACATCACTTAGGTGAATGCCAAAGGTTACAGTCGGCTGCCTGAGAACTCCTCAGCTCGGCTGAATCCCTCCTCTGTTGCACTGTCCGAAGTTAGCAGGTGATTTAAAGGTGAACCTGCTTTCTATTCTATCTTTTTTTTGTTTTTTGAGAAAATGTATTTCAGCTGGGTGAGTCTATTTATAGAGTGCATTTAAAGCTAGTGATTCACAAATAAATTTAAATGTATTTAAACAAAAAATATGGAGATTAATTGAAACAGATGTAAACTAAATGAAAACAATGGCTATATTTGAAGTATATGTAATATTTTTGCCACACTCACTGTCCAATTTCTATATAGAGGTTTAATAAATGCATGATGTACAATGTAGAAAGATCAAGTCAAAAGATTTGAAGAGGATCTGAAAACATTTTTTAGCCATGCAAGTTATGGTATGAGAGTTAAAATGAGGAATTTTACTGTAATTGCTGATAAAATGACTCAAACACTCAGCCATAGGGTGTACTGTGATTTTTTTAAAGAGGCCAATTAAGCAGATCAGAAAGCAAATGAAATTGGGCTTAAGACTGAGCCTTGAGGACCACCATTTTAGAATGTAGCAGACAGTTACCTTAAGAGAGGCTAGAGAGCAACTAGCAGTCAAAAATGAACAACTTACAACTTATTCTATCATTTTTCACTGGAAGCAAGTCAACCATGAGAGAAGAATCTGTAAGAGAAACACAAGAGATCTCCAGGCTGAGTAGGCTTGAGCACACCGAAGCCACATGTGCTCTGTATCCCTCCTCTATGATGTCTAAACACAATAGCTTTATCCTCTGGAAGAGTGGAGGCTTGTCTCTACTGTAGGTTGACACAAGTTGTCGTTCAAGCTGATGACTCCAAATCCGCACATTCTGGACCTACGCTTCCAGTCACTCAGGATGGAACCGTACTGGAACATATACTGGCCAAAGCACACATCGGACGGACCAATGTCAACACATCAGGCTTAAGACCTGAAATATATAATCCCTTTATTAATAAGAAAATAGAAAATACCACCTCAGTTGGGCATTTGAAATAAATAATGAGAAGTTACTGGAAATCAAATGTAGAAAAAAGCATTTTCTGTTTTGATTCCTGGGGTCCATCCTGCCTTCGCCACATCTTTTAACAATAAACGTTAAACCCTTTTGGTAGACAGACAGAATGATTTCATAAGAAAAAGAACTGCTCAGTTTTATATCACACTATAAAAACTGACTGACAGTACAAGAATTAAAATTATCAACAAAACAGTTTGAACACACTATTATAATTACACGCTCATAAGTCACTCCCTCTGACGGTTTAATGGCTTGGTTTAATGCTTGGAAATGCATTCAAGTAATTAATTGGAAAATGCATTGTGTTCGTGCCAGGGACCACAAAAGTTTTTATCTTGAGAGTTATTGTTGAATGCCATTAGAAATATATTTCCCAAGGTTAAACATTTGGTTTGGTTTCATTATCTCATTTTTTATTTTTAAACTTGACTCAAGTGAATAATGTGATTCTTCAGATGCACCTGGTATCAATTCTTCTCTTGTCGTTTGCTGCCAGTTGTGAGATTTATTGCCTGTAGTGAAAATGGCCACATTTCTATATTTTATTAAACGATACGCTGCTAAATTCACAAACAAAAGACGGTCTGTTAAGGCTGCCATGATCTTTATGAATGTTCCCTGATGGTCAATGTGGATACATGCTTCATGTATCAACTGTGTGCTTTTTCTCCAGTATGGAGCAAGAACCATATGTTTCAGGAGTGAAATGTATATTGGCAAAACCAACCACCGATTTATGGCTTTTGATGAGGTCTCATTAGTGTGCCTCATGCAAAGCACTGGGCACACTATGACTGTTCTTCATCATATTTCTTTTTATGCTACCTATTCCTCTTATGGATGGTTTTTTACTGTGTTACTCCTTTTGCACCGTTGCCAACACATATGCAAACAATACATAAAACCACGCAGCTTGATTAAGAACGATGTGCAATTCTTTTCTTAGAGACTGGCTGAACCCATTTTGCACAAATTAAACTAGAAT
Organism: Acanthurus lineatus; assembly: GCA_029814665.1. Taxonomy (NCBI): domain Eukaryota; kingdom Metazoa; phylum Chordata; class Actinopteri; order Acanthuriformes; family Acanthuridae; genus Acanthurus; species Acanthurus lineatus. Next base: position 14,994,555 of record JAPZDV010000025.1, read on the forward strand.
GCACAAACTTTTTATAATGCATGTGTCGAGCCCCTTTATACATGCTGTTCATAGCGGGAATGGGGGGGGTATTATAACTCAAACAGCAATAAAAGGGACTAAAATATCTGCAAATTGTGAATACAGTAAGATCTAGAAACCACTTACATTCTAAGCAAAGGGATAAGATTAGCTTTCGGTATGGCAAAAAGATGTTAAATAAATGTTAGTGCCAAGTTATGCCATTGTCATGGTTGAGAAAGCATTGAAAAAGTAAATGCAAACCATCACACTGTTACACCTTACATCTGTCACACCTCTCCAGAAAGCTGGCATAAGAAATCAGGTCATTGTTGAGGAAGTACTGTGGGATCTTTGTATAAAAGAACAGCAGAGTGGAGAGCAGTTGTGAGCTCTTCTTGAGCACTTTTCTTGCTTTTATCCCACATTTTTTCATCGCCATTCATCATTTCACAATAAAACATGGGAAAACTTGCTCCCATGAATGTAGTTTGGAATCAGTCAGACTTTAACTTGTGGCACAATGAGCCTTCAGGTGACCAGAGAGCCAAAACTGTTGACTGACTTTTCTATTTAAGAAGCCAGAAAGGTCTGAGAAAAAAAAGCAGACTGTACAAGTTTTCTAACCTGCTCTAGCTCTCACATTTTTTAGAGCACTCACACAATATTTATACTGAGCACCCAGCAGGTTCCCCCACTCTTAAAACTGAGACATTTGGCCAAATGGACTTGGGATCTTGGAACAGTGAGCAGGAGATAAAGATGTTCTTCTCCTATTAAACGAACTGTCAGTGTCACCTAGAATGTATCATCTCCCCCGTGCACCTGCTCAAGAAACTAGTGTGTGCACGTGTGCGTATATGTTTGAGTAGTTTTTTTTCTATTGAATCTAAAATACATAAAGGATTTTTTTTTTTATTTGCAACAGCTTTTTCATACGGGCAACTCCAGAGAAGCCTCCAGCTGCTCATGGCACTAAACTCTTAATCTGACATCCACAAACAGCTGCTCACACAGAGTCATTTTATAAGTAGGCCGTTTCTCCTGTCCTAGCAGGATACCTTTTAGGTTGTTCAGTACAGGCACCACCAATTATATTTAAATTATCGCAATATAAGCTCTAATCTTTGGCCTTTGTTCAGCTGTGTTCTCTCTCTCTCTCCCTCTCTCTCTCTCTCTCTCTCTCTCTCTGTCAGTCACAGGCACATCCTGTGGTCCATGAAACTCAATGACACGACTGCTGCTGTTAAAAGCTCGCTCAGCGCTGGCAACGTTAGTATCAGCCACATGTGACAGGCTTCAAGCACAGTCAAAATTTCTTGAAAAAATTTTATCTGGTCTTGGTTTCAGACAGAAAAAAAATGCATCTTCCTCAGTCTGAAAGTAAGATCAGCTGGAAAAAGAGACCTCACCGAGCACATTAATCTTACGTATTTTGACGAGACCTCTTTTTCCATCTGATCTCAGTTTCAGACTGAGTAGAAATGCAATTTGAAGGAAATGTTGGTTTTGAATGGGGAAGCTGCCATTCTCTGAAGTTCTCCAATGACCTTGGAGTGACACGGAGACATGGAGCATTAAATGATTTAGCTCAGATTAATATCAACACAAAGCCACGGAGTTATTATAACCACATTGAGCTGATGTGCTCAGTGATCTGGTAGCCAATAACCCCAGTCACTCGCAGCTGGAGGCAGACTGTTGAGAGGGGGTTGAGCAACCAGCCAACAGCAGTGGCAGCAGGGTTGAAGAGCAGCTCTGAGACATGTGGAAAACTTGAAATGTGGTTAGGGGGTTAGGTACAATGACTTTTACTGAGGTCTGAGTAAACAAACCTACGTTGAGATTGAACCAAGGTTCTTGTGCATGAGTCACCGCTATCGCTGTCTCTCCAACGCCCCCCTTCCCCATCTGCACCAGTGTTGATGAAGAGCAATACCAAGCCCCTCTCTCAACATTACACTTCCTGTCTTGTTCCAGGAATGCAGGAAGTGGGACATCAGTGAAAGAGGCCTCAGGAAGGGGGGGTCCACATGACATCCAGCTGATGAGAAAAGATCCAGAGGAGGATTTCACATGGTAACCATGACTGGAGTCCAACGCTGAAATGCATTTCAGATCAGTTTTCAGGATACTATATCATAGAAGAAAAATCCTGTGTTGGTCTTACAAGCAACAGTGTCACCACAAGGTCCTTTTAGTGGCTAATCTAGAGCTTTTTATCTTACCACATGATCTTCCTCAGCAGGAGGAGTTTGCCAAGCTGTCATGAATCGTAGATGTTTACGATTACATTTTTATTTAGAGCACATTAAGACTAAAAGTTCATTCTTAACTTAAATCACAGAAAACCAGGAAACATTTAAATTTAAACATAGACAAGATGTCATTTAAAGTTAAGAAAAAACATTTAGCTAATGATTTTTTTTTCCATTTGAAACAGTTTAAGGCAGTAAGCTAGTTAGTCAGACCCCTTATGATTTCAGCTGATAAACAGACTTTATTCACATCAGCTCTTGTGGTTTTGGAAAGGCTAAAAATAAACACCACCTACCAACATTTAAATGCTCTCCTGTCCCATGTACACCACTTTGGCTTGTGTAGAAATCCAAAGCTTGACTGGCCTGCGGTGTATAGTTGCAGTTGCAAAGTTATGATTGGACAAACAAAGTCAATGGCACAACTCCATCTGCTGAAGAGGATCATGTTAAATAGTTAAATAGTTAAAAGCTCTAGAACAAATACTAACTGTGTTGTGATTCATTTTCATAGCTGCTGTTTCAGTGTACTTTAAAACTCCGCTGCATAACTCAAAAGGGACAACATATGAATTATGCGCATTGTTGAAACTGTAAAGTTCCTACGTGTTTGTCTGTGGGTGTATGATGCTAAAATAACAGGCAATAGTTTGATCTTAGCCACAGACTTGAGGGTGTTGAGTTGTTGTGTTCTCATAAAATTTCTTTTATAGTTGAACTATGCAGATGGTTTTTGTTCTTTCAAATCTTCTAAATCCAGAGGACAGAACATTTTGTTATTTGAACAAGCAAACACGTCCGTACATTTATCTGGCAGAATTTATGATCATGTTTTGATGCATAAATCTTATATAAGAGAGCACTGTCTGGTACTTCTACAATGGGAATATCAATCAAATTAAGATAATAAACAGTCATTAACTTCTAAACACTGAAAATTTTAAGATTTCCTACAGTGAGTTTTGACAGTTCCACCTCGGATATATTTGTGTTTGGATTTCGGGACAGAGTGGAGGATCGGGCCGGGCACTGCCCCCCTCGGTGGGTAAACTCTACACACTGCAGCCATTCAGTTGGCCCAGCTCGCTGGATAAAGTTAGGATTGTTTGTCAGCGTGCTGTAATGCCAGGAATGCTCAGCGCTGGCTCCCCCTGTGTGTGTGTGTGTGTGTGTGTGATTGTGAGTGTCTCTCACACTTTATTTTGCCTCTCCAGCAGCAGTGGATGTGCGGTGACACCCCCACGCTGCCTGAACTCTGAAGTGAAATAACAGATTCTATTTCCCTCCTGCGAGCTATTTTAGTGCCCGGACACTCACACACACACATACACACACACATCCACCACTTCAAATTACCCCACCCCCCGGCCTCCCACCAACCCAGTGGAGACTGTCCTGTCTATGCTCCACTTTGGCATTTTGTAGCATGTTCCATCCGCCTAGCATGACATCACTTTCTAAATAAGCAGACACATGAACATGAGCACACACACACTCACACACACACACGCAGGTTTGGTGACTCACAGCTTGAGTCAAACCAGTGTCCAGCTGCATCTCAGACCTGGTTTATTCTCACATCCAAATCTGCTGTTTGTGGTTTTAATAGGGATTAGTTGTTTTATCTCGTCTTGTAAAATCAATACAGATTTTTTTTTTTTACTTCATCATTTATTGTTTATTTATAACTTACTCAATCAGACATACTTTTAAGGGTTATAATGTGGTTTCATACATGGTTTATCAGAGCTCTATTAGTAATCATCCATTCTGAAGCACAAATGAATGAAATGATTGCTTGTGGGGTTTTCCAGAGGAACACAATTTTTATATTTGATTTCCTTGTTTCTTTGTTTCTTTGTTTCTTTCCTGTTCAAGTTTAGCTTTGAAGATTGGCAGGCCAACATGGTCTGTCTGTGAGCTAAATATGAAGCTACTGCCAGGACTTGATTTTCCTTGTATACTGTAGCTTAACTTAGCTTAGATTGTTTTAAAAATAAAAGCAGCGGAAAAGTTAACCTTGCTCCCACTGAAGTTCTAAAATACTCTAAAGCACATCTAATTATTAAGTTAAAGATATATTAAAACAATAAGCTGTGGTTTTGTGAGAATATTTGTGCTGTAATTTTTTTAAGTGAAAGATTTACTTAGTTAATAATAGTAGTGGAAGAAGTATTTAACCAGTGACACAATTTATCAAATACTGTGTAACAAGTGAAAGCACAATATTCATATATTGTTTTGGCAAAGGTATCTTTATTTATGATCTCAAAATTATATCGTAAACATCAAAAGTAAAAATATTCCTAATAATGCAGAGTGCATCCTGTCACTGTAAATTTTTTACTTAATACTGAATCTGATGCTTTAAAGCATAAGCAGGAGTTGGAGAAAATACATTTTTTTTAAAAATACTTCAATCCATAACAATGAATCATATTTTATACAGTGATCATTTGTCTTTTATTTAAAATCTTAGAGCTCTTGCAGGTCAGCAGTCCAGTGACTGTTGTTCTTTCACTTGTTGAGCTCTTCTCCAAACTGTGTGGGTGTGCAGATTGTGCTTGACTGACAGCTACGTCACCCTTCTGTTGGTTTTGTTGCACTTGTTTAGGCGGTACAACTTACCTCTTTACAATCATATCAGCAGAATTGGGTGGCATCATGTCAAATCCAGTATGGCACCACCCAACTTACACCTGACAAGAGCTCTAATGAGCCAGGTGAGTCAGTAAGAACACCTGCGTGGGTGTTCACAGTAGCAAGTAACCACAGCTGTTAGATGCAGCCGAGTTTAAATTACAATACTTACCTTCGAAATGTGGTGAAGTAGATGTTTAAAATCAAACAGAAGTAGTTAAGTACAATATTGGAGTAAATGTACTTAGTTACATTCCACCACTGGCTGATGTACATGTATTTATGTGATATATTTTCAACTAGCCAACCAACCAAGAGCTTCTCCATGGACTGTGTGACCTCTTACTCAACGGAAAAAAAGCATCCAATGTATCCAAGCCAAAAAAGCATTTACTACTTTGCTGCTGTCCAGATTTTTATATTTTTACAACTATCCAGGGTAACACTTGTAACTCAAAGGTTTCATCCTTTTTGACGTGTTATTGTATATTCAGATTTTAAGATAAGTTAAAAGAATGATGAGCTTTTAAATGAGATAAGAAATGCATCCATCCTCCTGTGCCAATAACATCTTTAAAACCCACTGAGTTTAACAAAATGCATCAAGATTTTTAATCTAGAGGTACAAGGTTTTTCAGCCAGCAGCAGCAAGTTATGACTTATAGCACTATAACTTTTAACTGCAGACTTAATGGCTTATAGTAAAGTGTGGGTTTCCTCTTTATGACACACTAGGTGACACTTCTGCCACAGTTGTTTGGAGTCTTTTCCTCTCTTGAAGAGCTTGTGATGAACCTGTGGATGTTTCTCTTTTCTGTTCTCCAGCAAACAGATGACGGCCCACATGTCTCCTCCAGCTGAGGCTGCACTGTCAGCCTGCTCCAATCATGCAGTTCAACTAAAACATATGTTTCCCCTTTGCACCCTCGGGATGATGTCACATCCACAGAGTCATGTGTTCCCCAACTACAGTTTAATTTAAAACATCTCCATTTCCTGACTTGGGTCAGTGTGATCTCGACTGAGTCTTCAAAGTTTGTCTTGCATCAGGGAAGACAAAAAGTGTGGCACGTAGTGAGAAACCCCCCAGAGGATAATGGGTAAGTGGGACATTATAATCGCTCCCTTGGGTGAATAAACCCTTTTTCAGGAGAGGTAATAGCACAGATACCAGACCAGGGTGAGTTTGATTTGTATTGTGGCAAGAAATTGTGAAATCTCTGTCATTACTGTGTCTCAGTCCTGTCATCACCCTCCTTTCACACAGACGTGTGCACAGATCCTCAGCCCACACACGTACTCTACAAATTAAAGTCCAAATTAAATGTCTCAGATATCTCATTCTTCTTCTCCCTGGGTTAAATATTCTCCTGACTTCTCAATAAAAATCATTTTAATAAAGTGTATCAGCTCCATTGCTACTACTTGCTTCTCTGTTAAATCTATCAGCCATGAAATATAACATTTCTTATTTATACTGATCTTCTTTGATATGATGAGTGGATCAGGATTCCAACTAGAGGTCAGTGACAGCGAGGCCATCTTGCTTGTCTTGCATGCAGCAGACCTAAGAATTATACTGACCAGAAGGATGTTATGCTTGAGTTCAATTTACAGCCACAGCATCATAGGAAAGCTACGTGAACACACCCTGGGATGGTCTCTGTACCTTCTGCCAAACACTCATGGCTGCTTGGAAAACATCCACAGCACCAAAGGAATAATTTACCGACAGCACAAAACACCTCAACATCGCGCCAAAACAAGCAGAGCCAGTGATTATGACGGATTACCAGGATGTAGGATTAAAAACATCTTTATCGGAACAGGCCAGCAAGAAATCATTTCCAGTGTTTGCTGCTTAATTGAGTCCAAAATTACTCTGCAGTTCGTAATATTTCAGTGTCTTCCAAGCGTATTTTTTCTCTTTTGTTGAAGCAATATGCTGATGTTTAGTGGAAGTGGAAAAAGGATAATCATGTTCAGGAATAACCGCCTGAGAAGATAGTGAATAACAGGTAATGGATAATAATCAAGCACTGAAAGTTTCCATGAACTCTTTGTTTCAGCGAAGGCTGGCAAGTAGGAAAAGCCCTTTAGGAAACATGTGGTCATTTAGGTAATTTGTAAAAATTACTGCATGGTACAGTGACCCTGAACACACTTGTAGCTTCATGTGATTTATCACTATCTGCAAAGGTTTAACGTTGGCACCAAAGTACCATCCGCTCCACTCGCTACCATTTACACTCAAAGAGGTAAAATTTTATAGAAGGCTGCATCATCTCAACCTGAGCAATGTTCTGTTGTAAAAAAAAATCCCCGAGTGCCCTAAAGATTTTGATTATGTCAAAATGACCCATCTTCGAGCACTGATTATTGTAAATGCAGATCAAAGAGTTGCTGCACTTTTGATTGTGAAAGAGCTTTTGTGTAAGTAGTTGCTCCTAAAGCCTCAGGTTCACTGCATGTCACTTGGTTTTGGTAATTTAATTAAAAGATTATCCAACATGATTACAACTCTACTTACGCAAAGTTCAGGGCTAGTTGGAGAGGTAACTATGGCTTAAATAAATATGTAATTGTCAAACTTACTTAATCAATTAATGGTTTAGATCACTGCAGAAAATGCTAAGATAATCTGATATTTTGTGTTGTCTGGATCAAGATCCCAAATCACTAAATCCTTCAGTTCCCATTCTCAGCCGGACCACCTTACCCTGCCAGCTGAGTGCCAGTCTTTCAGTCTGTGGCCTCCAATTTGTAAATGAGGATTTTGTTGTAAAATTATAGTCCAAACTCTAAGAAATTAACTCTGAAGGTGTCTTCTGGGTTATTTTTTGATAGTTTAGCAAGTTCCCTTAGAGTCACAGAGGACACTACACAACACAGAATTCACATGGAAAGTAAACTCATCTCACTGTGTCAATTGAATGCACCCATTTATTGATTAATTCATAGGAAATTTGCACTAATATAAAACAATATTCACTAAGAAGGATTTTCTGTTCATCACTAATGTTGCATCCCTGACGACCTGTGTCAAAGTGCAGTCTTTGGTTTGTTTTTTGTCTTTTATTTACATTGTGCTCACATATATTACATATATCTCAATAAAATTATGTTGAATTGCATTATCGCAAGCCAACACAGAGTTTTATTCCAGCATAAGAGAACTGTTGGCACTGAACTTAATGGTAACCTGGAGGCAACCCACACACACGCTGTACATAGAAGGCTGCAGATGGGGGATCAGGAGGGGCCTGACTGCAAATCCTTTGCCCTGGGTTTCCTTTGCAGGTTAATCTGGCCATGTTTGCATGAGAAAATAACCCATGTAAAATTATAAAACATCAGGTTCATATTACTTTATATTGGCTGCAGTTCCCTGCTGTTGCCAGTAAATTCACAGTGTGACCACCACTGGTAACCCTGTATTTAACAGATTCATGCAGATAAGGCAGTCTGTATATATAGTCTTCAATAATACCACATTGCTAATGCGCTCTTTCTGCGTCTGGTTTAAGATTATGCTAGAGTTTAATGTGGAGTAGGAATGAATGGGTGTGGCACACAAATGGCAAAATAAACTTTTTGTTCTCAGTTTGCACAGTGGATGTAAATATTGTCCCAGATGCGACATGCCGTAAAGATCCAGGGAAGGCTACTGATCTAAATGAGCTATGGCGTTCCCACCATCTCTGTCTGCCTCTGCCTTTGACAAACTTTATCATTCTGGCCGTGTCTGTTACGCCTGTGAAGATTTTTAATTCTGACTCAGACAAAATGACATGGCTATGGTATCAGTCAAGCAAACAGGGCTGGGTTTCCAGTGGTAACATGGGCGGGAGAACAGTCCAGCCTTTGTTAAAACGCTTTAGTATCACTGAGGAGAGAGAAGCCATTGTGCTTTAGAAAAGCCTCCTTATGGTTCATGTCCTCAGATTGTAATGGATCCCCAGCCTCAGTTTAACGAATGCAACTCACTCCAGACGACAGTATATGCATTTCAATGGGCCTGGTCACTGAAAATGAGCTGCCTTGATGTCATCAGCTTATCAAGTATTAGACAAACAGCCTCCCATCTATTCAGAGCAAAATGGGACAAAATCCTAATTTGAAGCTCGTCCCAGCTTCAATGAAAATCTGCTGTTCGTAACGGCCATGTGAGAACATACAACTTGGCTGTGTGAATGGTGAAGCAGTTTTCAGATAATGAGCAGTTTAAACTAACTGCAGCCCTTAGAACCAAAGATTAAAATGTCAACACTCATTATAGGCCAAGGTTAAAATAAAATAACCACGATACAAAAGACTGTAGTTTTTCTTTTTTTTTTTAATCTCACAAAAATGAATGCTTCTGTTCCTGAAAAGAGAGACGGAGTAATCTAGAAAACACTAAACGCACAGTTCTCACTTTACAGATGTTTTTAGAACATTTCATGGTTCATTTTAGGCACTTGGAATCAAAACAACATTCCCTTTTCTGAACAACAAATACATCTTTGGTCCGGTATGTAATTTAAAAAAATAAAGCCAGAGTATGAAAATAACACCAGCTTCAACGTTTGTTTTCAAAACTGTAGCCTATTTTTGACATGTATAAAGCTTCAAAAAAACTTTTTTTTTTTAATAATACTTAAACAAGAAATTATCGCTACATCTCAGAAATGACCAGCAATCTTACAGATGTTTTGCAAGACTAAACAAGTGAGAAAACTTAACGCGTCGGCTCAATCAGATGTACAGCAGTACAGGATTGTTTAAGTCAAGTGACATTTGGCAAACATAAGTTCCTTTTTTTTTGTATTTTCAGTCCACTTCCTTTAAAAAGATAAAGAGCAATGGCGACGCATCCGCCTCTGCCCGCCTTGTAGCCAGTTCAGCTACAGGGCAGCCACGTCTGATATGAATTACTGCACGGTGAAATCTGCGGCGGCTGCACATGTGCAATATAGTAATTACTGAAGTTAATGTCCTGCACGTACGGAGCCGGCTGGTAGTAACACGTGACATTCGTTACAGTGGGGATGGCGTTCTGCTCGGCCAGCACCTTCAGCGCCAGCATTGAGATGAGGCTGAGCGTCTGGCGCCTTTCATGGCCCATCAGACACACGGTGCTCTCGTTCACCACTTGGTGCAGAGTCATCAGGCACTCGTACCGTTTGTGCTCCATTCCAGCAAAGTGGTTTTGCAGGTAGGCCTCCAGTTTCCTCTGCTGCTCTCCTATGTCAGAGAAGTCAATGAAGAAGCGTGAGCACATGTAGCGCTGCATCTGCTTCATGTCCGCCTCAGAGGAGGGCCTGAACCCTCTCACCAGCAGGTGGCAGTACTTCAATAAGCCGCCGCCTCTGATTTCTTCCGGGCTGCGTGTAGCTATGGTCCTCTGACACAGGTGCTCCATGGCCTCCTTGAAGTCCCCGTACACGCTCTCCCCAATCACAGTGGGGTGAAAGCTCTCGGACATGGGCGTCTCCGAGCAGCGGTCAAATAAGAGCAGAGAGTCGAGGCAAATCTGGAAGGAGTCCACGCTGAATTCAAACTGCCGCCGTAAAGAGTCCACAAACTTTAGCTCCACATTCTTGCCCGTGTTGTTGGACAGCGAGATGAGGCTCCAACGGTCTGTGTCATTACAGACTTTCACCAGTTTCTGTACGTAGGCCTCTTTGAGGGTTAGGGCTGTGATGCGCTCCTTAGAGACGCCAACTGGCAGGAAGTCAAAGAGGCAGTCCAGCACGACGTCCTTCACCAGACGGAAGGCCTGATCATCCTTCAGCGACACACCAAAGATCAGGTCCAGGTCCTTATAGCCCAGTCCAGTGTCCTGATGGAGCACATGGCTGGCAGCCGAACCATTCAGCCTCACGTCCTTAACACAGACTCCTCTCTCTTCCAGCCTCGCCCGCACCACCTGGAAAGAGACGAGACGGAGACACAGCATGTTATTGATGGTTAAACACATTAATGTATAAAGGTTCTCTGTAAAAATTAGAGTCTAAGATGGAAAAAAATGCCCTTGTAGTTGTAGAAATGAAAGAAAAACACACATCTAAAGAAGGCGCAAGTTATGTCTAAATAAGGTCCACAGAGGCCTAGTGGAAATCAATAGTTTGTGAAGGCAGGATCAATACCACAGCTCACAAAAGTCCATTTCATCACCATCAGCTTCAGTCTAAATGAAACTTAAAGAGCTCAGACAAAGAGCAGCCGAGCTGGTTAGCCTGTGTTCCTGGTCCATCTCCATCTGTGCCAGATTTTTCTTATCACAGACGCAAAGATAAGATTTATAATCCTTAACTGCAGTCGGCAGCAACTAAACACCAGTGTGCAGACTCAGTCTGGTGTCTCACAAGAAATAAGGAAAAAAAGGCTTGCTTTATGCAAAAAGTCACAACTTCAGGTCATTAAGGGTCAGCAGTGTTCCCCTTCCTTTGACCCAATGACCTGTGAGATGTTTAAATGGACGTGTCTTGCCTCAGAGAGGCCACAGTGGCAGAGGATGTTCAACAGATGGACAGAGGATGCCAACATCACCACCAGTGTTTCCCCCGAAGTTAAAGGACAGACCTTTTGTGTCATTCTCCAAAAAATTAACAGAAATCAAAGGCGTTTTTGACCATTTTGATCCAACTGATATGACACACGAGTAACTGGCTGCAGCTTCCTGATTGTACCTGACAAGCCTCTTGAGAAGTTTGGCATATTCATTCAGTCAATGCACAGTGGCAGCCCTTGATGCTGAAGCTGGCACGTGCAGCAGACTGTAGCAACAACAAATAAGGCAACCATTCTCACTGAGCAAATAATAATCGCATACAATTCAAACAGGAAAGCCTGCAGGAAGAAATTAGTTGTTACACTCTCGCACAAAATCCTAAATCACCCTGCGGGCACTGACCTGTCAGATTAGTGTCTGTTAACGCTCTCCCATGGTGATCAGATAACAAGCCGGCTCTATTTATACACACTGGGTCAGGCTACAGGCAAACATTTGAGGGCGAGTCGACCCCCTGACACAAGAGTGCTGGAGGAGCAAAATAGTAAAAGCATAATGTGGCAGTAATGGCATTGTAAACATTCTGCCACAAAGTGGTTCGGATTGGGTTCAAGTTCAAATAAGTAGCTTTCATAATGTGTTATTTTGGTGGTCATCTGGATGTGTTTGAGCAATCAAAGCCAAATTAAGGATCAGGCCTACACTTAGCACCTCTCCTCTCATTAGTATAGGTGAGGAGATAAGCCCTCCTCCCTGCCTCTGCCCATTTTACAGGTATGCCTCTGCTGACTTGACAAATTATGCTACAAAAAAAACATAACACCTTTCTAATAAAGTCCATATGTCTCATTGTGAAAGAAGAAATTATTAATAGTTAAGCAGAAAAAAAAGTGAAAGGAGTTGGAGGTTCACTCATGAGAGGTTGTTGTTATCTTAGATCAACAGTTACAGCTTTAACTCTTTGGACTCTGGAGCTGCATGATGCTGCAGGACAAAGGTTGCTGGTCTCATTTAGACCTCCTGTGATGTATTACAGAAGAAGAAAAATTACATAATCTAAAGCAATTAAACACAGGCCCGGGATAAGGCTAAATAGCTCCATTCCAGCAAGTCATGACAGGAGATTTACTGTTGATCAATGTTCAGCCAACCACTAAATGAGTATGTGGCTAATGGCAGATTTCAGCTCAATAAAATTACAAGGGGTTTCCACAAGTCCAGGGGAAACAAAGCCCCCACATTTGGGACTCAAACCTGTATTTAAGCCTCCTGCATGCTCAATGGAGCATTCATCTTTCCACAACCACAAGCATGAAGCTCAGGGATCCACAGGCTGGTTGGGCTCATCTTGAATATGTCATAAGTAAATGAATTAGAGGGGAACAGACTGATTATCTGTCTTGACTTTGACATTAGTAATTGCTTTGCTATGGTCATGCTGACATGCTATCATGGCATTTACATTTCACTGAGAGGAGAAATGTGATCTCGCCGCAATGTATAGGAGGCTGGAAATGTGGAGGGACCTGGCATGTGCCTGTTTCATACATTTAAGTAAAACCATAGGAGTTGGACCGACAGCGTATGTCTCACTGTTTCCCCCAGTCTGTTGTTTGAATGTGAAAATTAAAGGAAAGGGAATCAGAATGATAAGTACCTTTTCATTCTGATTAAACATTCAAGTGCAGTAAAAATCAATTTAAAAAAAAAATGTAATTTAGTGACACCAAGTGGATAAAGTGTAGAAGAATAAAAGTTTATTTGCAGGTGTTTTTTGGGATATAATCTTTAAGGGGACACACAGTAGTTGAGGGAAGAAATCAGAAGTACAAGTCAAAACTTGCCCAAAAGAGGAAACAAACCAAACAAAATTATGATGTAATGTGTCACGGAAATACAATTATGTAAGGAAAGATCCAAAGACAGTCTGCAAAAAGGTTGAACAGGGGTTCTTCAGCTGCTATTTGGAGACCACCAGGAAGCCAGACAAATTGAATTCATTAATCCACCTGTATCGTAGTCAGCTGTAATATTCAATTTCGTTTTGGATGCAAATACTTAGGCTATAAATATGCACTTCTAAATAACTCCAAAATACGGATCCCCGACTTAAATCTACACAGAAGTACACAAGTGAGTGAGTATTAAAAATAAATTTGTGCGTTGGTAACCCACCTGGACAATCTGGCGCGGCTGCACGGACAGAGTGGGGAAGTTTCCTCGGCCGTGGATGGGGACAGCCTCCCCCAGGATCGAGTCCAAACGCTGCACCTGATCCCACGACAAAACGCAGAACCGCCGACTATGATCCGACGCATCACCGCAAGACATGGCGATGTTTGCCTTTAGTCCCCCCCTCCCGAGAATAAATCGACAGATATGAATCGACACTTCCTCCAAGCTGAAGCTCCGCTATGTCTTCTCTATTCAGCCCAAGCAGTGAGATTATTCCCGTAAATGTCAGCTGTGAGCTGGTCCGCTTGTTTGAAGCTGAAGTGAAGAGTGGAAAAAGTTAGTCGAGGAAGAGGTGTGGATGTGAGAGTGGGATCAGCTGTTTCCTCCAGAGTACGCCGCTAGAATCCGGTTAGTCTGCAAAGAACCGATTCATAAGAGGGTTTAAAGCTTCCTCATTAGCATGCGCACGGTTATTGGCTGCTGTGTTTGGTCATTGATTATGGACGCCCTGTCTGGAGGGAACACCCTTCATGTGACGCATTTGACAGCCTCCTCCCCTCTGCTCCAGTGCACCCTGCTTGCTGACAGGGTTTTCCCTTCAGCCAGCCATTATGGTCTACTGATCTTGTGATCTACATCTGCCCGGCTGCAGCTTTATCAGGAAAGAGCAGATATAGTTATGGTCCAATTTGGTCATTTTTGTTGGAATAATACGAATAAGTAAAAATGATGGATCACAGAGATGACCCACATTTCCCTTTCTTATCCAGGGAATGTTGTAAGAATATGCAGGATGTTTTTGGGGGGAGTTTTTCATTTTGTTTTTTTTTTTTATTACTCACAGTTACATAATTCCAGTCATAGAAACCGAGAGCAGATTAGAGCACTTTATTGTGGGATAAAAGAAGTTAAAGACCTTGCCAGAAGCTACTTAAGCGGTTGCAATAGCTTTTCCCCAAACGAGATGTCTGGAAAAAATAAACTTTTCAGTCACAAATTATTTATGTTTAGGTCTGTTTTTGGCTTGTGACATTTGAAATACAACACTGTACACTTGCTGCCCCAAAATCTCAGTTTTTCTGGTTCATTTGAACCTTTTTTAGAAGATCCATTTATCATTGTTCTCACGGTAAGAGAAAGGGCAGTACTGAGAGCAAAAATTAACATCAGTTTGTGCAGAAAAAGTTTTTTTTCACCATTTCTGTTTTATTTGATTTCTTATGGCAAAAGCTCACTTTTCTTTTTTTTTTTTAACTTTGCCATAAAAAAAACATCAGAGCAAAAATATTGCACTTTCCTATACAGTCCCTGTCTATTGCCTTACATTGATAGACAGATGAAACATTGAGGTTTACAAAATGTTTTAAAGATTTAAATAGTAGTCAAACTGTTTAGGGTAAACAAATTGTAAAATCTTAACCTTAAATTCAAGATGGGCCCACAGAAAGGGCAGTTACTGCTAATCAGCTAAGCTAGTTAGCTTGTTGTCGGTTGTAGCTGGTAGTAAGCTTTTTATCTGGTGTTACTATGCATTAGATTTAGTCTTATCTTATGTATAAAATACTAATTAAATTTATTAATACGATGCTTGGGCATCAAAAAAGTTTTTTAAATAACAGAACACTGAGAAAAATTGGTAAATTATTGTTTTAGCTGAGGGTAGGTCACCAGCTAGCATGATTAGCTGGCTATCAGTGCAATTTGGATTTGGCATGCTGTTTTTCTGTGTCTAAAATGTGCCTATCTACGGGACAGTATTTTCATATAGTATAGATGTCAAAAAGTTACTTTCTGGACTAATTTTCATCCATGTTAGTGCATTTTGGCTTTGAAGGGTAGTTTCATCCTTCTCACTTTTCTGTCTGTACAATCGTACACAGTGACATAACTGTATGGAAAATCTTTAAACATAGGCCAGTTGATAATACAAATGCACATATGTTTTACTCAAGACTAGAAGCAGCTTGTCAGCTGCAGACTGTGTAAACTGTGATAGCTGGCTATTAAACCTGTAAAATGTTGTAGACTAATCACATATTTTTACAGGTCTTTATCAATTTAAGTATTTCCTTATTTAAAGTGGAAGGTCTCACCTTTGAGTTGTTTGTTTATTCAGCCAATGGAAAAGTAAAGGCTACAACCACACACACAACCTTTTAATTTGCTTACAATTGTGTAGGAGCAAATGAAAAGGCTCTGATAACCCCTGATGCCCTCTAAGCTTTTCATGTTTTCAGAAACCTCACTGCCACTTTTTTCGGCTCTGCCTCCTTATCCACGGCACAGTATGTTTTTATTTCATTTGTGTTAGAGCAAGCACAGAGACATTCATGTGGTTTTAACAACACAATTGTTATCTTTTATGTTTAGTACTGTATACAATGGTCAATCCCAGGCATAAAATATAATTATTGTGAGAGGAGGCCCTAGATAAACAGTGTTTAACTGTTTGAGTGCTTAATTTTGTTGCTGTTGGATACATTCAGCGTCATCCAGTCCTCTGAGTTTCTGAAAACTTTTAGTCTTCTTTTCATCAATTGTTACAGGGGCACTGTGGTCACTGTCTTTATATCTCATCCTGTCCTGCATGCAGTGTATTATGCATCTATTATGCACTAAATATCCCTTAGTGAAGGTCCTCTCACAGTGGCAGACATTACTCACAATAGCAGACATTACTCTTTCAGTGGTGATAAGCCTTAAAATTTTGCCAGCATGTAATTTTCCAGTAAACAGAAATGTTCAATATTTTCCACTCTCAAATGGTCAAAGCTTGTATGTCGTACTTTCCAAAATCTCTTAACGGCTCGTACCTGTCCACACAATATGTAAGTGCACCTGTAAAATGTTTACAACAGAATAAAGTTCATTTTAATGATTGTCCTGTGCAGTGGCCATAAAACATGTCTGACGAAAACACACTCCTCCTCACTCAGTCACGCACATCACGTCTTCCTAATATATATGCATGTGCCTGTTTAGTTTACCCACTTACCTGTTGTCCACTGTACACAGCTGGAGGCTAATAGTGTCTCACAAGTTTTAAAGAGGTCGGGTCGTGGGCGTACCGTGGATTTGGTCTCCACGGAAGATCACTTCAAATGCTGTGATGTCAAAATAATCCTGTTTCCCCGGCAACAGCATCCCCCGTTGTCGGGCAGCTGGGCAGAGGCGTCTCCAGCTGAGGGTCCTGCAAGGTGCCGATGTGAGACATCTGCGTCATCTGACTATAAATAAACCCGCCATGTGGCAGCTGTGCATCCTGGGAGCAAAGCCAGCTTTTACCTGAATGTGAAACACTCGGGGAAAGAGAAGAACAATGGAGAGCAGATAAATGTCAGGCCACTTGACATTCTCGGGTTCCCTCACAGCTACATGTCAAGCAGAGTTTGTAGGATATGATGAAGTCAAGACATTAATGTAGTGGAACAAAACAATAAACACTAAAACTAATGAGATGTATTCTCTGACTTGTGTATAATTCCCAATTTTACCTGTTAATATAAGCCATTGTCACTGTTTATCCCTGAGCTGACTTCCTGCTGCAGCCATGACAACTGAGTCTGTGAGTCTAGTAGGTGCGGTGAGATTATGAGTGTGTTTAACTACACCTTAAACAAATGATGCATTAGACCATGATCAAACATTAGGAAACAATCTGGTAATCTTGAGTACCTCATATGAAAGATCTTTAATAAAAGTCTTTTTGTCTCTGTATTTGAGTTCAAAGACAAATAAAAGACATCAGACAGTTGTTTCTTTTTATTGTTTGTGTCAGATACCTTTAAATGTCTTTGCCTGATGGGCAGTGAGAGGAAGAGGAAGAATGCAGGCCTTCGTTCAAGTGCAGGAACACGATCGGACGTCACGGTATGTTGTAAATTTGTGGCTGGAAATCGATGTTACCCGACAAGAAGCAGTGAGGTGTCACAATGATCAACTGTATGAAGACAGATAACACACCGTCTGTCACACAGGATGAGTTGTGAAGCTCTTTTCTTACTGGTCTGTCAGGACTTCTACAATCTAAGTGACTTATTCCACCCAAAAAGACTCATCTGCCACTGAGCACATTTAGACATGTCATACCAGAGGACCAAGTGTTTGCTATTATTAGACTGTGCATCACATGTATCCCCATAGCTAAAATAGTGATGCAGCTGCTGCTATTAAATTGCATGTCTGACAATACGCTCCATGTTTAATTTCAAAGACCTGCTTTGATTTTGTGAATGAGTAAAGGTTGTCGTATCAGAGTGTCAGGCTCTGTCTACCATGGCAGCAGATAACCGGTCTTTACAACCAGGTTGAGTTGAACAGTCAAGCTGGACACCAGGGCCTACCTGTGACAGAGAGAGTGCATGATAAGAGAAGTAAATTTACTTTCCCGGATTGCTTCAGATGATAAATCTATGGGACAGTAGAGCAAGGTTGCGCAAGCAGACGTGCTGCTGACGTAAGACCCCCACCGCTGCCTGCTTGATTGATTACAGTAGTGCTTGGCAGAGCGGTCTAGAGTGCTGCTAGAAAAAATAAACACACCAAAACACACTATAGATTCAAGTGGCATTATACATCTGTGCTCTGTCCACACGGAGTAATGGAAAAATACTAAGTTGTGAAAAAGCAAACAGGCACTACATGGTGTTGATTTGTTGTCAGATTTGTTTCTATTGTTAGGCTGAAATCAAATAATGACTTATGTTGCCTGTGTGGGAGTCACCAATTTGAGAATGTGACTCGACAATCAACTTTCAACTTCCAGGAGTTACACACCATGCTGCTTTAAACTTGATCCAATCAATCACTGTGGAAGTGGTTTTATGTTACAGGATAAAGGTTCTGTTTTTGGTTTCATTTTTTTATAAGGTGAGAGTGAAACACTGAGAGCTGCAGCATTATTTTCTTGTGTTTTTTACAGGCCGTGCAGCTCTGTGCCTCCGTGCCATTATCAATGGATAAGAGAGGTTATTGGACAGTTGAAGCGTTGTAAAGCTCAACGGTCAAATACAGCGTTCAGCTACATATTATGTAATGCTCAGCTCACTTTGTACCCTGAGTGGGAGGGAAAGGAAACAACTTCTCATGCTGCAGTTGTATAAAATGTTATATACACACATAGATATAGAAAATTCAAATAGAAAGAGAACAAATGTAAGTCAGATAGAACTAAGAGGGTTTTATAGATATGGATATGTACAAATGAATGTAAGAGGGAAAGATAAGAAACTTCTTAAAAGGGTGTTATTAAATCACTTAACAATCTCTTAAACATTTCTTAAATAAATGTCCATCTTGTAAAAGGCATCTTAGAGGGTCATGCACATATGTTCTCTTATATCTCAATTAAATATTTACTCTCTCTTTCCCTTTAGCTATCAGCTAAGCACATGGATATCGTATACAAAACCTAATCCTGCTTATAGGAGCCTGTAGAAGAGAGGAATGTATAGCCCTTGTAATAAAACACCGTCTCCTCCTTCTGTATGTCTGGGATGTCCTAACTTGGATAGTTTCCTTAACTGGAGCTTAAATCATGTTATGCAAAGGCCCCACGCCCAACCCAACAGCACATTTAGGGTCCCTGTTTGCAAATCCTCTTGTCAAAGGCTACTCAAAAAGAAAATAAACCCTAGTTTGCTCTACTTCCTGTTAAGTGCTGGTTGACGTTTCCTCAGAGCTGCACGACAAGGACGTGGAAACAAGATGACAGCTGCCTACAATGAGTAAATATTGCAGAGTCAACAAATGCGTCTATAAAAGAGTATAAAATAAACACATTCTGTAATTTTCTCAACATGTGTGCCTGGTGTGGACATTGTTTATTAAAAACTACAAGGAAAGAGACCCTGGCTCTTTCTGTTCTCTAAAACGTTTACCAGAAGCGAGAGGGAACCCCTATTTAGCAGTGAGTTCTGGTTTCATTCCCAGAAATCCTTTCTCCTCTCCCCCATCCAGTAGCAGGAATGACAGGCTCAGGCCGAGGGGCCGTTAGGAGTGAAACACTCTGAGCAGTTGTGTAGATTGATTGGAAACCTCTGGGGTTAAGCACAGCAGAGATAATGAAGCACGCCCCTCAGAGACAATGTGTACAAGTTTACGAACATACCAGCGCAATGTGACTTGTGTAACTGACACTGCTCGACATCTGAGGACAGCAGACGCAGTTTCACTCTACCTCTCAGCCCGGTGGAAACCTCTATCCAAATGACAGCTGATGGAAATATGTTAGCAGCACATTCCTCAGATCACCATCCAGATATCATAAAACCTCCTCCAGGAAGGATTACAGGATTGGGCATATGGCATAAGTATCCCATCATGCCTCGGATCTGACAGAGTCAGCTGCATTGTTCAAGAGCTAAAAAACCTTCAACGTATCAAAACAGCAAAATGTGCCCGTTAGATTGATATATTTAGAATCAGCAATTTACATGCTTGTTTTTAATATTGGTTAAAAAAATCATGCTTTTGAGCAACAACAAACCTAACATGTTTTTTCCGCAGTTTAAAAAAAATACACGCAAGATTTTCTGTTGAAGTGCTGAAGATTTATTTAGTGCCGTAACTGAAAGCAGGCAGGAGGCATGCATGTTGCACACATGGCCAAAAGCTGCTCTGAGTTACATACTGTAGAGTTGTTGGCAGTGGCTGGGGCTCAACAAACCAATGGATATTCACTCCACAGTCTTTTTTTTTGTAAATCTCTCTGTTTCTCTTTGTGTTTTTCCTTACTTTCTTCTCTTTAAATTAAGTAACACAGTCACATAAGACGTACAGAGATTTTTAAACTGTACTATGGCCTTTGTCGTTAGGCAGACATGTTGGGAGTATGTCTGATCATGCCCTGTCAGTGACTCAGCATGTACTATCTGTCTCTCATCTTGTCCCTCCTCCTTTCCCCTCTCACTTTATTATGGTTGCTACATGAACTTGATCCATGACCTAGTGCCTGAAGTCCAGTGGCCTTTTATTGGTCATTGCACAACCACCATCAGTGAGTATCTACCTTCTTTCAATGTATGGCAGCCTACCAATCTGCTATTATAGCCAGTGTTGGAGCACGTATTCAGATCCACTAAGTAAAAGTAGTCACTCTATACTGTTCAAAAAGATCATTCAAGTGGAACACACTTAGTAACTGCAGGGTATGTGTGTGTGTGTGTGTGTGTGACTGCATGTTTGCCTCTGACATGCTCTTTTTGCGTGTTCCAAGCTGATACATGTTTTTGGATTTTTTTAGTGTTTAACAAAGTCAATGGCTAAATGTGAGACAAATTTTTTCCTAAGGGGGAAAATAAAGTAACTCCTAACCTCAGAGTTGTAGCAGAACACAGTAGAGCTACTTAAACATTTTAAATATCTTTGGGTGGTTCAGTGTTCTCAACTCTATTACACTGAATTGTATCTTATGCGCTCATTTTATGTTTTTAAATCATTATCTGCAAAACTGACTAGGAACTACAGCTGTCAGATGAACGTGGTGCTGCAGTCAGTGCTGTACTGGTTACTTTCCATAACTGCAAAGATCAGACATCATGATCACTACCTATAATGCATTTTAAGTGGTTTAGGGTGTAAAGATACAAAAACAAATTGTAGTATAAAACAATTTCAATCATTTCAATGACTAATTTACAGATTAACTTCATTAGTTATACAATCCATTATGATCAGGGTACCAAGGCAATTAATTCATCCTTATGCAACACACAGTTGTAAAACAATAAAAGGAACTTTGTTGTACTTCATGCTATTTACACACACATATGCACTCAGGAAATAATTTGGTTAATTCTTTAAATTTGCTTCTGATGGAATGTAAACAGTGGCAACAAGATAGCGATGATAATACGGTCCAGATCTTTACATTTAAATTTAAGCATCCGGGAAAAACACAGTCCATCAACTCTGTCTGCCTTTGAGCATCAGGCATCACTGATGTGAAACACAAAGCTGCCTCATTTTCTTTCTGCCTGTGTCCTGTTGTGTCCTGTTGTGTCCTGTTCATTGAAAATTTTGACTGACCAAAACAAGGGTCATGATATCCAGCATTAAACTATTACAGGCAAACATAGGTTTTAAAAATTTTCTTTATTCTCACTTTCCTATGACTTTTATTTGCACTGTATCACCCTTTTCTCCCTACAGAGGACATAAATTTCAGCATCAATAATAACGAGAAGAAAACAAGGTGTTTAGAATGATTCCTAATCATGATTAGAGGACTAGGTGCTTGCTAAGTAGTGTTGACATGATGGTTTATGTTACAGAGCAAAGTGCACATTGATGCATTTCTGTCTGGTGCAGAAGTCAGCTAATCTTTATGTTGCACAGAGGAAATAATGTGTGGAAATATTCATTTTCAAAACCAACCACTGTTGCTCAAAGAAACAGTTTATCTGTCTGCAGTTGAGCCTCATGGCCTATCAGCAACCCAAGCATTGTTCAGCAGATTGATTAGAGCCATAAAAAACAATCTAATGGCAGCTGTGATAAGGTCTGACCCTCTGGTACCCTGGTACACTAATCCAGCTCCATGGCACACGTTCAGGTTTCCATGGGGAGCTCTTTCCACTTCACCATGTGCAGCCGATGTTTTTCCACTGCAAAAATCAGACATATTACGTCTTTTTACTCGTTCACTTATCTAATCTATACACTGAAAAACATTTACACAACAAATGTTTTAGTTTTATCAGATATGGGCTTTTAGAAAAGTGGAAATGTCTAGAATAATAGGATAAGAAGTCATTATCGAGAGCTACAATTCAAGATAAAGGCTGTTTTGCATACTACCAGTCGCAGCAAAATGCACTTGTTCTGATGTTAACATCAAAACCTAAGACAACCTTTGCAAAGCGCAATGGTCAGTCAGATCTTTAACTCTGCATCGACTCTTCTCCAACCTTCCAACATGCTAAATTGGTCAATAAGTCTAATACACAAACCAGCCAATAAATAACATTGAACTGATCCGTCATCAGCCCTATGTGCTAAAAGGCTTTCAGGGTTTTATAGGTGTTCACACAAATGGTGTCGTAAGCCACCATGTCCAAACACACAGGTAGCCAAATCTACCCACGTTACACCCAGAGACATCTAAATACCACACAAACACTTTGTTAAGTACTGACCAAACTTCACACACAAAAACACTTGATAGCGTTGGGTTTCAACTGAGGTGTTTCTTTTTTGATGTTGAAAGTTGGATTTCTTTGCATGTCGAGTTTTGTGTCTTCTATGTTTTATTACTCTTTAGCCTCTTGTGCATTTAGTTTAATGTCTTTTAAATCTTTTAGTTAACAGGTTGTTTTTTTGCTGCTAGTGTCTCTAATTTGCACTTCTGTCTGGTTCTGCCTCCTTGTTATTCTCTTTTGTTGTTGGTCCAGCTCTTGAATTTTTCCTGTGTTTGTTGGATTTGCCCCAGCTTGACAAATAAGTTGCTGATAACATGATATCAGCTTTACCATATCAAAGTTGGGCTTTTCGGCTGCCTTACTGTCCTACATTTGGTGCTGCTTTGAGCTGCAATAACACACATTGCCTGAGATATTCTATGAAGACATGCTTCATTTGGTGCTTGCTACCATGCATAAGTTGTAAAATTTTGATGGGCTTGATTACTTGTTTTAAGGTCCGACACCCCAAGGTTTTGTTGTTGAAATTTTGCAGCTTTTAAGTGAACAGAGGTGTGCAAGAATTGCATGCTGTTTAGTGGTTTCAAAATTCAGCTTCTAGGATTAAGAAATTTTAACCACCATGTGCAAGTTACCCACAGTTGCTGCACGTTCATGCAATGAATAAGCCTGCTGGAAGTTTGTCTTTCAAATACAGGGTTAATTATATCCAGCGTCACCACCCCAGCAAAGAGACGCACTTTTAGCTCGCAAAAATTAAAGCAGCTGTGATGGTGACGGCAGCCCTGACCATGAGTCACCTGTTCTGTTCACAAAGGTACTTCACTTCTGCTTTGGTCGGACCAGCGAGCAATGAGGAGAAGACTTGTGAGAGTGTGACACACGGCTGCACACATGACAGCAGAGGCCAAACGTGGCTCACTGAAGAGGAACAAGCACAATGAATCACAGAGCGGATGACAGCCGGAGGTAAGTTGGTGGCAGGTTATTTCTTTCAAGGGCTGGAATATATTAGTTTCAAGTGAAAGAGGTGGTTTTCCCCTGCTGTTCTTTAACTGTGTGCTGCTTGTGTTTTAAGAAAAGAGAAGGAATCAACTAAGTAAAAGTGCCACATGAGATAATGAGGTTTTGTGTGGGCAGAGTCTGTTTAAGGAGCACATATCTGCTGAAGAAAACTGAAGACTTGCACAGCTCAGGTCTTATCAATCTGCTGATGTTAAAGAATTTTTGAGTGTTTGATCTGGCTTCTTCTCCTTTACATCCTCTTATTTTGAAATCCAGCCATAAAACAGGCTGCTCCCCCCTGCAGACTGGGTGGACCTCTCTGTGTCTGTGCCACATCAGTTAGGGTTTAAGAGCCTGACACACTCTAGCAAGCAAATAATCACCTGAAGCCAGCAAGGACTTGAATAAGCCACATGTCAACACTGCTGACAAATGAACCCAAAGCACGCTGACAACTGCTGTTGTTCAGTGAGACTCATCTTCACATTTCTCTTCTTCTGCAATCAATTTTTATTCTATCAGGCGATGGAGGGCCGCAGTCTAAATACAACACAGCTGCAGAGCCAGTGGTGCTTTGACTTTTTTCTTCTGCCAGATACTGAGCAAAAAATCTGGTCATGCGTCATGCATGCATGAGATACCTGTGGCTCTATACTTTGAGTGTTTCGAGGTAATAGATGATGATCATGATAAATATTGCTGTTGCAGGGTCTGTGCCTTGCAAATGTGACACATTTTGAGCAGACAGCAACAAACTTGGTTTGAAATACTTGTTTTTGACATCTAACAAATGATTAAGAGATTTTTGCCCTTAAACATCTTATGAAACCTTTTTCTTCTCGAATCTCCTACTTTTCCCTTCTGCCACCTCTTTAAGAACAGTAACAAATTTATTGTTTCAATTGCTATAAACTAAAAGAAAAATCCAAAACTGTTCTTAACTTGCCTCCAAACTAGCATACAATTTAACATTCAAAGCATCCCTGTTGGTAGAGATGTAATATCTGCATGCAAATAACACCACATGCCAAATACAGACATCCTTTCCAAACTCTTTTGTGGACCTTAAAGCAACGTTTTCACTTTTCTGCACACAGCTGAGTGCATTTAGACTCCAACCTCAGCTTTCACGGTCCAACTGTTGTGATCACTGGCCTTCAGGCTATTTTTCTCTGGTTTTCAGTTTCAATAATTACAGGCAAAACGACATCCTAAAGAGGATAACCTTGGGCAAAGAATTTATGTCATTAGCAATGCCAAGGAAACAATTTATAACAGAAAGAAAGATGATAAACTTATATGTATGACTATTAACATGGAGAAGAAAAATCTAAACCGCAGTCAAAAACACTTTGTCTCAAGAATTAAATGTTGTGTGTAAAAATAAGAATCAGCAAAATATCTAAATATATACAAATTTCAATGAGGAAAGTACACTTATAAAAAGAATAGACCATAAAACACAGGTGAAGCGTATGGATCAACTATTGAGCAACTTCAGGTGTCGCCAGATAAATAGAGCACAAGTCACATGACCTTACCTTTAACCAAGGAGAGGAGGAGGAGGGGAAGGAGGAGGACAGGCCAGATAAACACAGAAAAGGCAGCAAAGCATTCACACAGATAACAGAAACAGACACATAGAGGGAGAGAAAGAGAGAAATGTTGGCATGCAGACCAAGGAGAGAGGAGGAGAGGTTTAATCTCCTGGAGAACAATCATCCAGATCCCAACATCATCGACAGCCAGAGGAGAGAGAGGTTTTTGGACAGTTAGTGGTCTAGCAGACAGGAGCCTGAGTAAAAAAAGAGAAAATATGATCTGATATTGGTAGAAAGCCAGTGAAGTAAAGCAATAATTGGTGTACTTAAGCCCTCTGCTCCTCCAGGAAGCACAGGCCATCAACACATGTCCTTCACTTCGCTTCGCTTGGGGGTTTTTGCAAGATCATCCCAGTTGAGGTGTTGTAGTTTTTCTGAGGGTGTGTCAAGTTAAACTCCGCTCTCTCCTTCAAATTTGTTAGTCAATGATGTCTTGATTTGTTCTTTTCCACAGGTTCACATTGTTTACTTTGTCTCTTCCCCAGATGTTCAGCATTCTCCTGGGGCAGATGTTCATGAATATTTGCAGCCTGTTTGTTGTGTGTTTTGTGTTTTTCCATGTTTCAAATCCATACACTATCACCTGCGTCATGTTAGAGTTAAAGATGTGTATTTTGGGTTAATCAAGATGTGTTTTTAAGCTCCAGAACATCTTGAATATGGTTAAACACCACTGCAGCCTTATTAAGACAAATTCTCATGTTGGAATCTCCCACTCTAGTGGATCAGAGTGGACCTTTATCTTTCCTGTATTGGATGTTAGACCAATTTTTTGCCACAATTTTTGTAGCTTTAATTTGTGTATTATGGGAAAAAAAATTTGAGTTCCAATTAAGAGTCTGGCTGCAGCATCCTGAGCCATTTGAAGACTTTTCCTACCAGCATGCAGACCAGACACTGAAATGTGACAGTAATCAAGTCTGGATGGAACAAAGGCGTGAATTAAGCTCTCTGCATCGAACACGGACACACGCTCGCACACATACACACATACACAGAGCATTTTCATTGCTGGACTGTTGCCTGTCTGAACACATGTGGTAAACATGCATCTCTTCCCGGACGGAGATGTCAGAAGGAATGAATCAAACGATCACTGATTTACGGTATGTACTGTACTTTTGTTTCATCCCATCTGCTGATTGAACTGCAAACAAAGTGAACACATGGTTTAGCTATGCAATTAATAAGCCTTGAAAGATACTTTTAGATACTTTTCATTGTGGAATTTGAATTTTAAAAAAAAACCTTGTTGGGTAAAAACGAGACAAACAAACCCAAATCAACAAAACTGATCATTTTTATTGACCAAATTGTACAGTTCCACTGTTACATCCTACAAAATACAAACAACTTTGTGTATACAAGCACTGCTTGTAACTGTTTAAACAACCTACGGGTTGTGATGCAGACTGATAAATGAACGACACTGACTATGGCAAAGTGGTTCTTCAGAAACTCAAAACCTATGTACAGCGCTTAATTACAAAAAAAAATAAATTAAACATCAAAAGGCGTTTCTTTTAATGGTTTTTCACGCTACTCAACTGTCCTCTTCTTGACTAGGCTGCAATCCTAATTCACATGCTGCCCCCTAGTGGCACCACCTAACTCCTGCCATTTACTCTCAGGAGATATTATTTTCACCACTGCAGACTGGAGGGTTAATGCGAGAGGAAAAGGTCACAGCCATGAAAATGACAGCTTGCCCTGCCAGTAAAGAGGCCTCATCAACATTCCTAACACATTACTCTGCTTGACATAATCCAAACGTCGAGCCTGTGCTGTAACCAAAACACTCATGACAGGCAACGTATGGTCAAAAAAACAGATACTCACTCATACTGAAAGCATTCCTCCAGCTCACATTAATACAAAACAGTGTGTCCTGATAATACTGCAATCCAAGCCTGAGCAGGCAGCAGCAAATTTGGTTTAAAATACTTGTTTATGACATCTAACAAATTAGATAAAGCAACATAGTAAATTGTGTAAAATATGTGGTGAAGCTATTTCAGTCCATTAGTATCCAGTCATACATGAAACTTATCCACACAAAATCACTCTCTTCTTTCAATTTGCCTCTTAAAGTGATACACCTCACCAAAGTAAAAGTATATTTAACAATTAGCCGAAGCGCATCTAATGCTCAAGACATGAAGAACAAAAACATTGATATGCATATATTAAAAATAAATTTAAACTGCACCTTGTCCTCCCTCTGCTAACTCATTCATGTACAGACTGTCAAGCTGGATCCTCCTAATGACATTGGGATGATGTGGATGACAGAAAGTGACAGGACTTGAAATAAGGCTAACTCTTGAGTTCATTATCCTGAAACGGCT
Source organism: Acanthurus lineatus (assembly GCA_029814665.1). NCBI lineage: Eukaryota > Metazoa > Chordata > Actinopteri > Acanthuriformes > Acanthuridae > Acanthurus > Acanthurus lineatus. The sequence continues at coordinate 15,022,218 of JAPZDV010000025.1, forward strand.
CACTATTCAGAAGTCCACCAGTTCAGTCAATCTGCACTTCTGTTTCTGTACTTATTGTACTGTGTGTGTCCTCAGATTTAAGACTTGTTTGCATAAGATAGTAGCAAGAACTTAAACACTGCGGCTGTGATGCATGGCTTGAGGTTCTGTGGAAGGTGTGGAGGCATGTTCTGGGCGTCTTCATAAAAAGGTGTTAAAAAAATATCTCTATATTGTGCTTCCAAGTATTACTAAGATTTACCTCCATCCTGAAAGACACATACAATAGGACACTGTTCATAAAACTCACAGAACATAAAAAAAACCCTCCAGGTAACACTTAATCAACTCATCAGAATGACATCTTGAGACAAATGGCAACAAGCAGCATAACAAACACGGTGAAAGAGTTTCTTTGCAGCCAGACACATTGCCAATGATACAGAGCGGTGTTGTTTACAGCAGAACAGATGCACTGTGACTCCTCTTTCTCCTTCTCTTTTGGGTTACTGGGTGCATTCATGGTAGTGGGATAAAGCCAATGTCGGCTGTATCGCCCTGTATCAAGGTGGCCCGGCTTAGCGGTGGAGAGGGAGAAGCCAGACGGAAGGCTGGGTTGATGGAGTGTAACGAGTCCCTCTTGCTGCTCCTGCTGAACGGGGGGCAAGGGGTGGCCACTGCCTGGGGGGAGTGCTGTCCTGAGCAGCCAGCAGAAGGTGAAGGCTCTGTGGAGGGTGCTGCCATACTGGAAACCTCCAGGCCCAAAGGGGAGGTCTTTGGGTTGCCAGAGGGGCACAGGCCATTCAAGTCGAAGGAGTGGACGACTCTCTCCAGCACATCCTTGGTGCTCTGAGTGCACTGTACGAGGAGGAAAACAGAGAAGTCAACACAAGGGGGGAAAACTGGCAACATCATCAGTTTGCATTATGAAGGGTTGACCAGTTAAAACAAGACAAACATGTAAAGAAAATCCTGTAAATGTGATTAAAATGATTCATTCAAAACTCAAGCACAGTGAAAGCATTGACAGCACTGATTGGCTAAAGATTCAGATGGAGAAGTACAGAAGAAGTGAGTTAGATGAAGACAATGAAACATGGTTAGAGTCAAATGTGTGGAAAAGCTGCTTCCATCTGTGTTTCTTCCTGCCTCTGATTGAAGTAGAAAGGGAGATACAGTTTATGCAGACTTGTGTTTGTTTGTGTCACTATGCATGCACAATAATGCCTCAGACAAATGAAAACGCCTCAGACAAGTGAAAAATGACAGCCCATTGAAATATAGAGAGAACACAAGTAACATTATAAGCCTTCAAACAAGAGTTCCAATCATGAGCGAGTGTTAATGACAGGAGAATAAATGGTAGTGAGGCATGCACATTCACAAGTTAGTTAGTGGATTCATTCATCACTGCACACTAATCACAACATCTGCCCCAACTGCATTTTAGTTTAAGCAAGAAAAAACAAAAAAATGTTGTTAAGATGATAGAGGCTCCAGGCCCAAACACCAACTGTTACATAAAAAAGGATGGTGAATGGCAAGTGAAAAGATGTTGTGATTGGTTTAAAAATCAACCCTACTCTTACCATTAACCCGTCTACATGCAGCAGTGCCCTTCAGGCTGTGCAGGAAAAAGCAAAATCCTGACAGTTCTCCTCCTAACAGGGTGGAACGGATACAGTACAGCACTGAGTGTCAGATTTTTTACCTCAAAATGAAGTTAGAGGCACACAATACAAATGTTCATAAGGAAAAAAAAAAAACATCCGCTCACTATTTAATACCTACTGAAATTAAAAGAATAACCTTAATACAACTGTTCTCAAACACCTTAAAAATCTGTACATGGAGACATGAAAAAAATGATGAGGCAAAGTAAACTTAAAACAGAGACAAAAATCCAAAATCCAAAAATAATGTTTATTTAACATGTAAAAAAACACTTATTAGGTAAATATAGTATGAATGTAAAAATAGACGTTGATTTAAGAAAATAAAGCAATAAAGCCAATAATACACCCAAATTTGATATGCTGACCACACTGAGTGACAAATGTATTCAAGGCATGTGACATATGATTTGTAATAAAGTGCTGATAAATGAAATACAAAATATGATTTATCACCATTTGCATGTCCAACTAAAAAGCAGTAATTACACCCTGCGTGTGCATTCACCTTTACCACAACATACAAGCAAACCCAGTAGTACAGAACAAGGAGGTAGATACAGCAACAAGTTGAACTTAAAAAAAAATGTAGCAAATATTAGCACAAGTCTATTATCAAAAAGTAAACGATTCATGTGTTTACTGCACCACAGCAACAAAAAGACCAGAATGTATCTGGAGCAGTCTGCAACTCAACAGTGACCTTAACAAATGGTTAAAATTCTGGCTGTAAAAAGTCTTAAAACTCTCTGCCCACTTTCTTGCGTTTTTAACAGCTCAATGGTGCCAAAATGTGTTACAGGTTTCCAAGACATTTTGTTCTAAAACTCAAAGAACATTACACAGCAGTTATTATTTCAGCATGCTGCATGGTGATAAATGACCTCTTCAGTACTGAATGCCAGCACTAGTCAGCTAGCTTAATCGTCTCTACTGTAGTTTTTTGGCTTTATACTGTGTTTCAGTTCCAAGCCAGCCTAAGCTGAGCTCTTGTAATGCTGTTCAGACAGATACTCCCTACCAGGCTAATGCTTATTAAAAATCCATGCTTTGCTCCACAGTGTCATAAATAATGTGTATACAATGTACAATTTTCATAACACTGGGCACAGATTCAAAATGTGGCACGTTGGCAACTCTAGTTGGGAGACTGATGCTGGAAGACTGGAGGATGAAGGGGTGGACACACAGAGTGGAGAAGGCACAAGGGGGGCAACCTAACAACGCTATGGGACAGTCGGGACTGGGAGGGACCACAAGCTGGTTCATCCTACCATGTGAGCGTCGTTCTTGGCCACGAACGGAGGCAGCTCTATCTCTGAGGCAGAGGCAGCGGGGATTGCCTCATCAATAGGCAGGAAACCTCTTCTGTCAATCAAACTAGAGAAGAGAGCAGATGTTTGAGCAACATGGACCGTGCATGGTATCATCGAGCAAGTTTTCATAGATGAACGGGTGACATTGTTTCTACAGCCTTATGAGTGAAACAAAAAGGTGAACTTATTAATCAAAAGGAAAATGTGTGCGGGGGTACAAAGGGTGATGTCTTCACTCACCTTGGGGGCATGGGGCCACATAATGTCACACAGCAGTTGGTTATGATGCTGTTGTAACTGTATGGGTTCCCAGACTCCTCTGCAGCCCTTTTACTTGACCATGAGCCCTTTATCTGTGCAGTGAAAAAATAAAGCAAGCTGTAAGTTAACAGATAGGTCTAATCATGGACACATACCACTTGTATTAAAGGAGCACATGTACTTACATCTTCATTTGTTGTGAGGTTGGAGGCTACTAAGTAGGTATGGAAGCCTGAGAGGCCCAGAATAGACCAGATGGAGAAGAAACAAATCACCAACTCCACCACAGTGCACAAGGAAAAGTCAAGGCATGATAGTATCACAACAACAAATGATTATTTAAGCAGACAGCAATCTAAGCTGATGTATGTAAGTTATTTTTCTACAAATCAAAATTCAAAATACAAAATTCATCTACAAAAGGCTCTTAAGCTATCTCATGTCTCTGTGTATTAACTTATTGAAAAAGGCGTATGTAATTATTTCATCCATTTAGACATAAGATAGAATGAATTATTTTCAAATATTATACATTTTATACGCTTTTATACATTTCACATCGTACAGATCATTTGCACATATTCCAATATTAGATGCAATGGATTTACTTAGTAAAATACACAGAAGTTCCTGAAAATGGTAATAATTAATTAAATGCTGTTCACAATTCACCACTGCAAATTTATGATCAAGGTGTAAAGAGGGTCACCCTCACTATAATATTGTTGCTATCTTAAGTTTTCTCTCTTTTTTTGCTATCTTATTAACTAACTGGTTTTCATTTTTAGGCAGCTTAAAATATGCAATCCAGCACAGTGAGCATGTTAAATTCAAAGCCTCAAATTCAAAAATTCCCAAAAAATTCAAAAATTCATGTTTTATTTTTTTAAACTGAAAAATGATGTCTTAAGTTGCTATAAAAAACTAATCAGATCATCTGCTTTATGAGATAACTTGTAAAGGACACACATGGACCTAAACATGAAAGCATACTGTCATGCATATCATGAGTACAATGAGGAAATGACCCCACACCCTCACTGTGAGTAAGAAGAAGAACCACTCTGTAGTCATGCAGTCTATATTTGTCCGGTTGGTGACATCATCTCACAAGGACATGAGGCAGCAAACGTACTGGAAAGGCATCTGCCTGAAAGCAGTGCTTTGCTAGAATGCTAACTCTCTGATCCTATTAACTGTGGGCTTAGACTGAGAAGCGGTGGGAAAAGCTTTGTCAACCATGTAACCTGTGTTGTTTTTTTGGCACAAACCAGTCATTTAAAAAAGATATATTTCACCTTAAAAAACAAGCTAATAAGGTGACAATTTGCTTTGTACAAAGGATATCTGGCAGGGCTCTCTTGAATGGCTTGAACGATGCTTTTACTTGCTTGAGAACCTGGAGAGAAAAGGACAAATCATAAATAAATTAACTTAAAAGTAGTTCTTGATAACATGACATGAACATCAAAGAACATCTGAGAGCATTTATGCCTTTACACAGAGAAAGAGTACTTACGCAGGGTGATGTGTGTGATGACACAGCCAAATATGAAAGAGGTCAGAAAAGACAAGGAGATGATGAAGCTGTAGAAAAAGCGGTAATTACGTTTGCCCACACAGTTCCCCACCCATGGGCAGTGGTGATCAAATCGTTCTGAGGGTGAAAGAATAATAAACATACTAAGATTAGAAGCATGTTTATACTAGTTGCAACATATAACAGTAGTAAGACTTAATACTAAACATACTGTATATAAAACTAGTTAAAAACAAAAACTTGCTGTGCACAGTCTTTGCTTTAAATTGCATTTCTCGCTCATGAAGAGATTCCTTTCTAATGTGATTTAAATTTAAGAATGGAGGGGGCAAAATTCATAAGCCTGGTACTTTGCAAAAAATAAATGTATCCAAAGTTAACATGTGGTTTCATGAGTCGGAGTGACACTGATCAAGTGCCTTCCATCCAAAACATGCCAGGGAGTAAACACAGTCAGGAGGAACACAAAGAGGAGGTTTGTGCTTAAAATATCATAACTTTGTTGAAGACACTTGATTTGATTATCTCCGGCTGCTGAAGCGTCACACTGGCTTCAGCTGAATTTTGGAATATTCTTTTGCACTGAAGGAGGTTTGGGGTTTGGTCTCCAATCTTTTCCATTGGAACTGCACTGGAAAGAGATCTTTTAACAGCCAGTACAGACAGAAAGAATGATTGCGGCAAACCACAAACAGTACATTATGTTCGTGTAAATATGGACACATAATGTACTGTTTAAGACAGATTTTATAAACTATGAACCCATCCTTTAACAGAGCAGATGGATTACGCAGGCAGAAGAGACACTCTGCAGTCTCACTGTGCAATTACAGTTTGCTGTATACTGCCAAATGATGACCTAATGGTTTACAGCCAAGATAAAATGAAAAAAAGCCTTTTCAGCCCCTTAAGTTGAGTTCAACGATCATATTGTGCAACTATATAGCAATATAAGCAAAACAATGTATGACATGTGCTTATGTAAGCTCCAGGCAACCAATTTCGACTAATAACATCATGACATCCACCCATCAATCAATCTTAAACATTTTTGCAGCACAATGCTAATGATCAATAGTTGCTAGCTGGTATGGTATGTATTGTATCTTGGTGTGAATTCATCCACCTCCCGCAAAACAGAAGGTAAATCTGCCTGCTGCAGTAACAAGGATCATTGGGTGCTGAAAGAGGTGAGTAGTCCTTTAAAATTAAATCGAGGCTGTACAAAACTGTCTAGATCCTGAACTGCACACTTTAATTCTACACTACAATTCAAACACATGTAATGTGTTTGAAGCAGCAACTGATCTCAAATAGTTAACTCATTTAAATTAATTTGTATTCCAACATCTCTCTTTGAAGACACAGATCAGTAGGCTAATATAGAAAGCATGGAGTAAACTAAAGGAAACCCTCCAGCATGCTGTTTTCCACTGGGTGTTGATATGCAGTTGATGAGTTTAATTTGCGTAGTTGGGATAAGTGGTAACTTCCCGTCAAATCCTTACCCACACAGTTGTCACACAGGCTGCAATGGGAGGTCCGAGGAGGGCGAAACGTTTTACAAGTGAAGCAGTATTTGAGCTTTACCACCTGCTGGTTGATGAGGATCTCCTTGGTTCGCGGAGGGGGGCGATACGTTGAGGATCCTGAGGTATCTTCAAAAAGAGACATACAGATGAGGAGACTCAGTGAGACTTGCACATTTGATCAAAAAGTTCACCTGAGATGCACTCAAATGATGTTATAAGGAATAAAAAAATAATAATAATATGTCTGACTTAAATGCTCTTCCTCCCTGATAAAGAATAAGCTGCTTAGTTCTTAGTCTGCAGTTCAACAACAGACACGTCTTTCAAAGATTCTCCCCAGATGGCAAAGCTCTTTTACCCCATCTGTCCCACAGCAAGTATGCAATTCCCCTGTGTGCCTTACCTATCTGCTTCTCTATGTCTGCTGCTTCATCAGGGGTGGCCCTAGGTAAGATGCCTGGATCTGTAAAGCTGGTTCTCAACAGGGTGATAACCACAAACACAAAGAGCACCCCACCAATCACAGGTATGAAGACGGTCAGGTGCTCCACCAGGAATGGGCAACTGTGAAAGAAAAAAGGGTGATTGTTTCGGTCTGTCCTAGTCAACAACACCATTAATCCCAAAGTACATTGTCACGAAATGTTGTTTACATAACAACAATATGAGACATGGGGAATTAGAAACCCCCAGCTGCATGTTTGCAAAGACCTTTGATGTTGCATTCACGGCAAAAAGAAACATACAAACAGGACATTTTTAACTACTTACTCGAATGCAAAGAAAAGGCCACATGTGACAACAATAAGGCCCAGTGTCAGAGGAAGGACACCGCTCTGTCTGGCCAGGATGATCCGTCCATCGCAGTAAAACCTGTTCTTCCCCGGGAACACTTCCCATTTCCTCCGCGGCCGCTGCAATCTTTTCTCACCGTGATTTTGTGCGGACGAGGGCGACACCGACAGCGCCCGCGGGTCGATCTGCTGGTACTCGCAGTTCTTCATCATGTAAACAGTATCAACACGGTCCGGAGGTAGCTAAAGGCACACACGAAACTCTCTTTTCTCGCCGCGTTTTCCGAGAGACAGTACTCTCAATATTCAGTCATTGTACGCAGACTTTTTGCCTGTTCACTTAGCCTTCAGTTGCCCATTCTGAAAGCTAACGTTAGCTAGCTAGCGGACCAGCAAAGGCATTCTTCTCTGTAGCACAGTTTTACGAGCTGATTCACTTCCCGTGTTGACTTAATGGTAATTACCATCTTTGGTAGGTAAATTAAAGTCCTTCATCAATTTTAGATCAAATATGGCTTTTTTGACTCACCTTTAAAAAAAATATATAGTAACATTACAAACAGACGGGCTTCGGCTCAAGCGTCTAGCGGCAGTTCACGCTTCCTTTTTTGCCGTCAGCCAATGTACGTCACGCTGAGGATGCTGACGTATTCATCCAGGACTCACCGCCGACGTACAAACCGCAAACACACCAGGTGTGCGAGGAGATGATTTGTAGATCAGTGGTATACACCAGCGCCTGCACAGTGGTTAATTTTCCGGAATGACATAAACAGTTTCGGTTGCTGTTTATCTTAAGTGACTGATTTAAGGCCTTAATAGAAAAATAGAATAATTCAATTAAGCGAAATAAGTCAGAACAGTATAAGATATCTTGGCACTTGAAGTCATGTCTTTTTTTTGTTTGTTTTTGTATTTTTTTTGGGGGGGGGGGTGTTACAGTATTTTATAGACTCAGCAGGGACTCTGTAAGTCCCACCTGTATGTGTGATAATTTGACTAATTCATAAACCATCCATATCAACTCAGAGGAGATCTGTTACACATTGGGCACTGTATACTGATACACTTGCTTTGTCATATTTTTAGTCTCATCTAAAATTGAGTTTCATTATTCTTAAAGTTGTTGGCTGAAGTTAGCAGATCTGCGATACCTGATCACGTGTGCTAAGCAGTGGGAGAGAAAACCATTGCCATTAAGGCTGATATAATCACCTCTTTGTCATTGCTCTTTTCATCTTTTGTTCAAAACTTTAAAAACTTGTTCCTTTCTCACAGTATTTCATTATACATGTAAATTATTTTTAGAAATGTCTATAACTGGTCCTTAATCTCACCACTGGACCTAAATACATGTGATAGGCATAAAGTGAGATCTACAGTCTTAACTTATGCCATATGTCTCTCACTCTCCAGAGCAATAACATACCATACTTTTTAACCGTAAAATAAGCTACTAAGAAAATTGCCTTGACAGACCAAAATACACCGAATGTCCCTACTTTAAGTGCTGTCTTGGCCTGTGATGCTTGACAGATGTTATGCTCATTGTTTGAGGTGTCTGACTACAAGGCTAGTCTTCTGTGTGCATGTAAGCTGTGACATTGTCGGATTTCAAATTATAATAAGAATGCTGAATTCATGCCACTTTGAGAACCATTAAGTGGGTTAGAGATGTGTTTATCTGTTTAATCTGTCTTTTTTAAATTCAATTGCAGCACAAGGGTTTATTATTTTGTTTAAGAGGTGTGAAAACCCTTTAAAAAATAAGGCTCTTAATTCTTCTGCCTCTGATCGAAAATTATTCATATTCTCAATATTTATTTTATAAAGGCAGGTAATGTAGGGTTTCCTTAACCTAATAGCATCATTCACCAGAGAAAAACCTTTAAGTTAATTCTCTTTGAAACAGTTACATGCTGCTTGAAAACTATGCAGATAGCAAATGGGTCTGCTTGTTGTTGTTTGTTTTGTTTTTTTTATACAGTTTTGCAAGAAAAAAGGTGAAAAATAGGTGTTTCACTTAACTGTTTCACTAGTAACAGCATACTCCCGAGTTTTCAATGAAATGCCCACAAACATCAGGGTTATTCTAGACTTGGCATGTTTGTGCCATTTCCAGTGCACAAACGTTTCCAATGTTTAAGTTTATGTGAATGTCAGTGTCTTTTCAATGAAATAATATATCAGTTTTACTTAAATGCATCATCAACGACGACTACCTTTATGTAAAAACTAAAAATAAATTTATGGTCCTGTAACAGCAAAAATCTTTATTTTTTTCATTCACATTCAAAATCCCAAACTATAACCTGGAGTAAATCTTCCAAACATGCAGTGCAATATTTAACAAGTAAATGCTTCACCAATTTTTTTTTCAAGTACAACCACAGTCTTCCCAAGATTTACAACCCATATTCTGAGAATTTTCAGGTATGTTGAAGGTTTGTTCCTTAAAGTGTTGCAACACATTTAACAGAGAAGTGCAAATCAAATTGGTTGATTATTGCATGAATAAATCAGCATAAAAAATGTTAGTCGGGTCAATAAAATCATTATAAGACTGGGCCACATGGTCAAAACATCTTTTAAAAAAAGTAACATTGACAAAATATTGCATTCAAGAAACAATTATTTTCACAACAATTTAACAACTACTGGAATAACAAAAAATGACTAAAAAATGGGTGTTGTACTGTAAAAATACCTGTGTGGATTCCTTTCATTACAGCCCAGTCCTATATAGAAGTATTGCATTTAAAGCTCGGAGTAGCGTTTTTTAGTCATGTCCATGGCAAGAAGTTACAATGCAGTGCAAGGCCCAGCACCCAGTAAGAAAGGAAGTATCCCAGAATGCTCTGTGTTGTAGGAGAACAGGCTGTAAAGAGTGGCAGCAAAGCAATGATGGGGTTTTGAGGTGTGTGCTTGCATCCATTTCTGGAATGTGTCAGTAGCTGTACACTGGGGTTTGATGTTTTTCTTCGATGCAGAAGTGGTTCATTAAGGAGGAGCAGATGAGCGCTTATCCAGAAGGGCACAGGAGACGAAGAGGCCATGAATCTGGTTAGAACCTAGAAATGCAGATTAAAAATGGAAATGAGTAGAAATGAATTGTTGTTCCTCACAGCCAGATAGATTCAAACTTTCAATGAGAAGGTACTCACCTGCACATGCATGCACAATGTTCCGAACACCAGAAGTACAGTTGAATGTACAACATAAACAAAAACTCTGGGATTGAACATTCCTGGTATGGGTTTGTCAAGCCCTTTATTTGTGCTGGTCTCCCAAAGTCCAAGTCTCAGACACAGTTCTGGATTTGCTTGAAAGTATGCATAAGCTGCCATAATGCCAAGGGTTGCCATAGGTAGAGCCAGAATAAAGTTTGGTATCTGCCTAAGTTCAAAGTAGCGGAGGAATCCCACATCCCAGTATACATCCTGGATATGAGAATAAAGCAGGGGGAGGGGTCTCATGCACCAAAGAGGTGGTGGACCATTCTCATCTGGAACTCGGTAGCCCTTCCGTTCAGCCAGCGACAGAAGGGCAGGAGGAATCCGTTCCAAAGAGATGGATGGTGTGCAAAACGTCCTGTATCCATAGTACTGGAAAGCACAGAAGGGAAGGGCAATAATTGCAGTTCCAAACAGGGAGGTAAGCAGGAGACGAATTATGACCCAAATATAGTGACAGATTTTACTGTGGCCTTTTGTCGTCAAACGATATACACGAATCTGAGAAATTGCATGCAGTGATGGGAGATACAGCAGAAACCCAATGTTAACAAGTCCATTGGAACGGGCTGCAGTGGCTATACTGAGGGCCAGGCAAGCTCGGAGGGTAAATCCTTTCTCCAGGAGAAACAGACCGCCAAATGTGAGTGCAGCAAACAGGCTCTCTGAGTATCCAGCGGTCATGAAAACATTAGCCGGTGTGATGCAGTAAAGCAGGCTGGATAGCAGAGCAAGACGCCTGTCCTGAAGAACTATTCTACTAAGCGCATGCAAGGCAACCACACTAAGCAGGAAAAGGGCACTGTTCCCTAGAGCCACGGCCACCAGCAAACGCCCGCGCACACTGAGCCAGCTGCTCAGGGGCCACAGCAGCGTCTCCGCCAGGCCTCGGAGGACAACAGGGAAGAGGGGAAAGAAAGCAAAGTTGTGCTCATAAAGGTATCCCCTCTCAGCGATGAAGAGGAAATGCTCAGCATCCCAGTGAGAGAGGCCACCCAACAACCATTCTACTGCGGAGTCCAAGTATAGAGGTTCTTCTGTCCGTGGGGGCCTGAACGCATCAGCATCATGGTCAGGGATGGCAGCATTCAAGATAGCCTGAGGAGGAACATAATATTAAAATAAATCTTGACATCAAAACCAGTTTTTCTGTACAGACAAACAAACCACACAGGTGTAGACTCATTTAGTCTGTAACCTATTTAAGTACACAAAATAAATTCCTTTTAGCATTTTTACTTAGCTGCCACATGGAACACAAGATTGCCAAAGTGTCTAAAAAATTAGAGGAAATAAGATTTAATGACTAACATGGCGTTAGGATTATGAACTGGGGAAGGTAGATTGGCAAATTGTCAGCCTTATCATCACTTCATCTTGCTTACCTGCAAAAACAGAGACAGACCCCTGGTGATTATGGCGAACTCCAGAACTGCTCTGACATCCATGGTCATTGATGTGATGGAAAATATCTGGACAAGCCGGTTGTGGCGGGCCTGATCATTGTCCCTGCTACAGTATAGTCACTGTTGGGTTCGTCATATTTTCTGTCAAACATTGCTAGCTAGGAAAAGCTAATCGGTCCGTGGGATTGTCAATGTCGCGTTTTCATTGATTTGGCAAATTTAGGAGAGGATAAAAATTCATTTTCAATACAAAGCCATCCGTCTTTTACCATCGTTTGTTTTCGCTCAGGGGCAATCTTTGTCCTCTCATCATCCTCCTGCAGCAGTTTTACTCGTTTCGAAAAGCACTTTTTACTTCCGGTGCAACCGAAGAACTTTCAAAACAAAAGCTCGTCAATAAGAGAATAGCCCTTTTGCAGTTTCTCTCCCTTTACATGTTGTACTTAATTTATTTAGAATAAAGAGTTTAAGTGTAGTCACAGATTGTTAATAATTTTATCTTTAATAACGTGAGCCCACCCCGACATCGGCTCTGATGACGTTGTAACGTAGTATGTCAAGTCCTGTACACGAACACATAAAATGTAATGTTTGTCTTCACCAGCAGGTGGGGCTCCATACCATGTCGTGAACTAATGTGTTTATTTCAGTGTCGCATGGTGTTTCTTCAATCCCAAAAATAATGTCATTGTTTTGTTTGTTTGTTTTTTCGAGTAAGTTTGATGTCCTCGGTTTAAGAGTGCACATTTTTACACACACCTCCATAATGGAAAAAAGAATTAAGAGTGAATTTTGATTAATTCTTTTTTTTTCTGGTAGCTCATGTCTCTCGTGCATTTTTTTTCTTACTCAGTATATTCTGTTAAGGCCTTGATGAAGGTTTAGCAAGAAATGTTAGTGTAAAGTAATGATGGACAGTTCCCATTAGGAGAAAGCCTGTGTGCTCATCCTCCGCTAAGTTTTATGTTTTGCAGCTTGGGCTACTGAGGAGACTGTGGTTCTTCATATGGTGAAGATGCATGCAATTCAGAAATTTTTTTGAACTAAGTTTTGTGAAATTTCCCTGAGTTTGATTTATTTGTCCATAAAAGGTAATTATTTCAAAAGAACAAAACCATCAAACAGCTTACGAAGATTTAATGTACATTTATTCTTACCACGTGGAACATATAGTATAAAGATTTCATACTGAATAAATGATATTCATTGAGCCAAAAAAGGGAAAGGGAGGAATTTACATGTTGTCTTAGCTACATAGTCTGAAATACAAATATGCAGAATCCATGACTGAAGAAAAATTGTCAAATGTGTACTTCATCTAGTTTATTTTGTTGTACCAGGAGATATCAGGTTTGAGTTGTGTCTGCCATACTACGGAGCTGTGGAGAGACCAAAGGTCTAATCAGTGGGGACTGGAGGTCAAGGACCAAACTCACATGTCAGTCTCAATCCCTCACCGATAACAAGTGTGGAGAATAGTGACACAGACAGAGACAGACACAGAGAAAGGAAGTGTAATGTACAACATTATATATACACCACAGCAAAGCTGTATTTGAAGTTGAAAACCAGTCCTAAGAGGTGATTTCTTTTCATTAGGGTATTCATACAATCAAGGGATAAGAGGAGGTAAGGGTGTTGTAGGTTCTTGATACTTTGGGGAAGAAAGCCATTTTCTGTTTAACACCAAACTAAAATGACCTCAAAACTCCAGAAGAGCTGCATCTTCTGCTTCTGTGTGAAACGTGTGTTACAGAATGCTTACACTCAAGAGCAGTACGGTACAGAAAATGTCCTACAATCTACTGCACACTGCACAGGCCTCCCTGGTGAAGGTGTCTATTGACAGCACTTTGTCTACTGTCGGCTGACTGGTGAAAATCCAACTACAGCAACTATAACCAGTAGGCCACTTGTCAGTCTGCTTCACCTATGAACGTCAACCACTTACAGACTCATTGTGCCCTCGAGGGGAGAGCTAGGGCACACTGGGTCTCCCAAACTCACTGTAAACGAGACAGCAACTTTGGTTACAGTTTTTGTTTTTCAGCTATTTATTTATTTATTCATTTATTTATCTTTATTAAAAAGTACTTTCCCCCAAGTGCAGAACAGTCTCCCAACCGTGGTGCTCTGTTCTGTGTCATCCAGTTGGCATTCATGTTGCAAGTAGTGTCACTTTGTGGGCATCTCTCTGGTTTGTAATCCACCACAGCTCTGTGATTACCCTCCTCCAGCACGGATGGCCTGGGGAGGGCTCAGAGAATGGAATCTGAAGGATTTTCATAAATTAAAGATAGTCACTTGAACTTTCCTTGCCCTGTTACACACATAAGCCAGGCTTCGAGGGGATTGGGGATAAAAACCCCCAAAAAGTGGAGCCACAGCTCCCTACAGCTGTCATGACTGGCCGATCAAAAAGAGTACATCACAGATAACATGAGAAACCAGCGAGTTCATAAGGGGAGACACCGAAAGGTCGAGGAGTCGGGACTCGTGTAGTGTGAACTCTGTGTGGTTCTCCTCTACCTTGGCTAAGGCGTGCAGAGCCCGGGCAGCTCGCCTCATCATGTCCGGGCTTGTGGGCTCGAAGTGCATCCCCTGTAGGTGTAGTAGAGAGCTCTGGCTCTGCTGGAGCTGTGTAGCAGCTAGACTATCCTCTAGGAAGCCTAGCAAGTTTCCCACACTACCTTTTTGAACAGCAATTGCTCGGGCTGCCATAGTGTCACCCTGGGCTAAGTTGGCCAGTAGGACCACGGCCATCTCCCTGCAGACTGCAATCTTTCTGTCTCCGATTAGCCGCACAAGGTTTCCGTAGAGCTTCTCCAACCGATTGAAAGGAGGGGTGGCCAAGATAAGGTCCACATTGTTGTCTTGGATGCTTAGTTTACTTAGCGTCTCCAGGACCAGTCTCTGAGGTGACAAAGCACTGTGGGGGCCCAGTGTGGGGAACGGATCCTGGGCCTCTGCTGAGGGGCAGACAGCCCAGTGGAGAAGACCGTCCAACAAGGGTAAGCAGATGCTTTCGGGGTAGATGGAGAGGTCGAGTTGGCCTGAGATGTTCGCCAAGGTGACCAGCGTGTTCTCCCTCAGGAGTCCCAAGCAGTCCCACCACCATTCATCCCTTTGGCCCACTCCTTCATCTGAATCCTCATCTTTCTCATAGGTGAGAGGAGCCTGTTTGCGCTCAGGATGCCTGTGGTGGAGCAGGATCAGGCGTCCCAGCAGCAGCAGAAGCCCTGGATGCTTTGACATCTCGTGGTCATTGCCTGGCACAAAGGAGAGGCTGCGGACGATATTAGAGACACAAATGCAGCGGCGGGCTAACGAATCCTGCCAGTTTGCCAGTGCAATGAGTGGTCCCTCGTCTTTACTGTGAGGTTCATCCTCCAGGATGGTGCCTGTCTGCTGTGTCTTCTGGTTTAAAACACTGCTGGGGGAAAGTAGGGGTCTGTTGTTCTCCTGACTTTTAGCACCTCTCTCAACTGTCTTTGTGTCAGAATCCGTTTTTCTCTCCTCCTCAATGCTCAATGGGGGGCTGGCCTTCTCTGAAACTGCTGTTTTTTCTGAGGAAGATGTCTCTTTGGACTTTTCTTCATAATCATGACGTTTCCTTTTCTCTTCCTCAGTTGTCAAACTATTCTCCTGTATCTCTTCATCTGGGACTCTTCGCCTCAGCAAAATTGGGGGCACAGGTATTCGTTCTCGTGGTTCCAAGAAGTCTTTGCGTGGTTCAAAGTGAGTCTGGATGTGTTCTGTTGAATCTCCCCCTCCAGCACTCCAATGAAGCAAACCACTGTCAAACTCTTGCATTTTACCGTGATTATTGGACTGGCCAGCCACAAATGGGTCTTTCTTTCGTACCACCTTCAGGGGAAACTTGTCAAACTTGCTGGCCTGTTTGGGTCTCTCCTGAGCGCATAATGATTGCAATAAGTCCGCCTGTTCAGATGAAGAACCCTTATTCTTCCTGTCTTCATCTTCAGTCTTCTTATCTCGACCATGAGACTCAGAGCACTGCCCTTGCTCTTCCTCCTCTTTCACATGAGCTGGGCCCTCCATTTCCCGTTCCTCTTCTTCTTCATCATCATCCTCCTCCTCTTGCTCCATGTCATCAGCCCGTGCTTCCTCTTCTTCTGTGCTGTCCCAGTCTCGTTTCAAGGCATCAGGATCAAGTAGTGTCCTCTGGCCAGGGTCTCCCACCTCATACTCCCGCAGAATGCCAAAGATTTCAATGAGGCAGCGTCTGAAATACTCAACCACCAACTCTAGAAGGCCAGGCAACTGAAGACAGAACATAGAGATAAAAAATATTAAACATGATAACCATAGATAGGGTACATTTGTTACTAACATTTAATGATAAACGTTAATTCTCACCGTGTTGAGATCAAAGGTGGAAATAGTGCTGTCATCATACAGGAGAATGTTGATGGTGTCTAAGGCCCATGTACTCTCAGCCAATAAACCAGACTTCAATGACATCATGACTCTCCAGGCCTCTGGAGTTCCTTTGGAGTCAAGATGAGGAAAACAATTGGTATTAAATACTGAAAAAAACCACAGCTATAGGGGAACATAGACAATCATGACAAAGTTCAATATTACAAAATTGATTTTAAGATGTAAAACTATAATCTTACCAATATCTTTCACGGTGAGTCTCCGACGTGGTTTCAGGACAGGATGGGAAGCTTCTGTAGAGCCAGGGGGAAAAGGCATGTCTCGCCTTATTAGGGGCGACTGCACCGGAGGGGGCACTATGTGAGATGCAGGCACTGGGGGGCCGGCCTTTTGCATCTTCATTACTCCGTGCATATAGGGAGATTTACTGGGTGACGTCCTGCTCTCCATGGGGCGGGGCATGGAGGCTGGGCTGGACACCTGTGGAATGTGGTTCTGCACACCCTGAGGGGGCTGGTAGTTGGACTGTACTGAACGAGGCATAGGTTGGCCAGGTCCTGCTGGACCATAAGGTGGCTGCCGCGGGCCCATCTGACCACCCCACTGGCCATCATGATTCATGCGCTGTTCTGATGACATCATCTCCTCTGAGCGGTTCATGCCAGGGTAACCAGGTCCCTGGGGTGGGCCCGCAGGACCACCCTGCCGGTTCGGGTAGTTTTGATAGTTCATGTCTCGTGGTCCCTGCCACATACCTCCCTGAGGACCCTCAGGGCCTGAGTGCATCATCTGAGGGGGCATATTGGGCTGAGCGTTGGGCCCTGTTGCTCCCTGCATTCGTTCTCGACCAAAGGGAAAGGGGAACTGATTGCCTGGGCCAGGGGGGCGGCGGTCAGAGCCAGGGTAGGGCCCACTGCCACTGTACTGATTGTAAGTCTCCTGCTGTCCTGAAGAGGGTGCAGAGGCACCTCCTTGCTGTTGCTGTTGCTGTTGCTGCGGTGGTTGTTGTCCTCCATGGAATGGCCCACTGTACTCAGTCTCATGACGTTTTGATGGAGGGTATCCGCCTTCTACAGGACGCTTGTAACTCTGCACATAACAGGTAAAACAGCGACAATCAAATCAGATTATTCCAATGTTTTAGAATTATTACATGGATTCACATGACCCATTCCTATGTAACATCTAATGTATGATAGCAGCTCTGCTGAGAGAAAATACACAGAATCAATAAAAAAAAAAAAAAATCATGTTATTTGCTTCCTATATATTGACAATACTGAAAGTTATTGTAGTGCAGATGGATCATTGACCTGTTGTTGTTGTGGGTACATTCCAGGCTGCTGATTTGGGTAGGAGCCAGTAGGGGGCGTTCCCTGTCCAGGATACTGATTACCATAGGAATCATGCCTGCAAACATAATGACTTGTCAGTTTGACCATGAAAATATAATGCACCTCTAACTTACTGGATTAGGATGTGTATTACAATACATACACATGTTTACAGACAGTTGGCATTATGGATTGCAAGGGTTTATTTTTCTTAACAGCCTCACACTCATTTAAATATTTTACTAAACGTCTATTTGTATCAGAATGATTTAATATTTTCCCAAGCTATAAAACAAATTCATTATAAAGGGCAACTGTAATCAGTGTACAGCTAACAGGTTGGTAAATAAAAAACAGATTCCAGACTATTTAAAAATTATTCACACATTTACAGTAAATTTCAATCAAAGGAGCTCTCTCTCTGCTCACCAAGCCAAATTCTCATTCAACAGGCTCAAAGCAAGGGGCTATGAAGATTGTGACGATATATTTTACCCTTTAAAAACATGGCAACAAAGTTCTTACCTTTACGATGTGATCATGTTCTAATAAATAATGTCAAAATAATAAATCTCCAAATAACTTTGAATTACATTGTGTCGGATTACATTTTACAACCAGGGTTGGTGGTATAGATTGTCTTTTAACACTGAAGAACGCTCCTTCATATCCAGCATTTATGAACATTTCTTAAAACCTCTTATGATCTGTTTCCATTGACAGTATATTTAAATCTAAGTACTAACCGTGGCTGCTGTGGTGGGAAGCGATTTGGCGAATACATCCCCGTGTCAGCGTTGGCAGGCATCATAGGGTTTGGCTGAGGAGCACCGGATCCCATGTTGCCCTCCGGACCCATTCCTTGCTCCGATCTGGTGAAATAAGAAAAATATACATGGTACGTTTTTCAAATATTGCTTAACACAGACAAACAAATTAAGATTACAACTTTAGTTTAAAAACTCTGGTTGTAAATTATTATCAGCTGTTGCAAAAATTTGTTTCTGATTTTTTTTTTTTGAATCTCATTCCTAAACCTTTGACTACCACTGGTTTTAATTTTGTCCAAACCAATCAAATTTCTGTTAACTTATTTTAGGATCAGCAAAAATCCAGCGCACATCCACTCTTTATCAATGTGAGTGAGCAAAATCACAGATTTAAAAAAACAAATGTCAGGGGTAAAATAAATGTAAAATATAGTTACTCTTTTATAAACAAAACAGAGTATGGTGGACTAACATGATAGGCAGAGACATGACACATGAAAGTCCACCCACAACAAAAAACACCCACACCTATCCCAGGTAAAATATCATCATTTGTAAACATAGCTTAAGAGCACATGAAGCCAAACCACTCCTGTTTCAAATTCACATGCCTTGTCAGAGATATTGTTCCTGATCTATGTAGGTGTGACTGATCATATAATGGCTGAAGAATATCATCAGCAATGATCAGTGACTTTGAATGTGCCTTCTTCTGTTCAGTGTTGCTTACCTCCTGTCGTAGCCTGGTCCATAAGGATACTGCTGTCTGGGCCCCATTGGCATCGAGCCCATGGCCCCCGGTGGTCCCCTGTTGAATGGAGGCTGCTGCTGCTGCTGTTGTTGTTGCTGCTGCTGCTGCTGCTGCTGCTGTTGCTGCTGCTGCTGCTGCTGTTGTGGTGGTGGTGGTTGCTGCTGCTGCTGTTGGTCACCCACCCCACTGTTAGGGCCCTGGTTAGCAGGTAAAAACTGCTCCCCAACTGGAAATTTATTCAGAATTAAAGCACATTTAGAACTGATTGACTGAACGGGTAATTAACAAAGTACTCTAGTTTCTAGTACAACATGATCCATTCAGCTCGTTCATCCAGCGTGCCCACCTTTCCGCATGTTACCAAAGGGGTCCTTGTTGGGTTCATAGGTGCCCATGCGCCCTTGCATGTCTGGTGTGTTCATGCCAGACTGATAAGCAGAGTTAGGTGTCATGTTCTTCCTGGGGAAAGCAGGGTCATTTCCCTCAGAGAAAGGGTCTTGCAGGTTTACACTGCTCCTACAGAGAAGCAAAGATGAGGGGGAGGGGAATTGAGGAAGTAGGTGGGAGAGACAAAAAAAGGGAAGATAGAATTTAGTTTTTTCTTTCTAAAAAATCAAAGGATCATAAAAACAAAAATATTTAAAGAGAGTCACCTGGATCCAGGGGGCATGGGGGGCATCTGGGTATGGGGAGTAGAGGCTGGGGTGGGAGGTTTAAGATCTCCCCCCTCAGCCATGGAGCTGCTGGTGGACTGGGGTGTCTGAGGACCCTGCAGAGAACCTGACCCAGCTGTCGAGCAGAGGGACGCTTCAGTCCGAAAATAAGAGAAGAGCAGACAAACATAGTACATTAAATGAATGACACCCAATCACAGCGTGTTATGTACTTATATTGCATTTAAATTGGGTGGATGTGGGTTGCTGAATTAGAAATGGGGAAAGAAGAAAAAAAAGTGCACGAGTGAGGCTCTAACCTGGGGAGGGGGGCTGGACCTTAGCAGCTTGGTTCTTTTTGTTGTCTGTAAAAATCTCAGGAGGAGGGTCCTCACCACGCTCAATATTGCACTCAAAGGCATATAGACACTGGATGTACTGTTTCTTCAAAGAACTGGCAGCACTGCTGGATGTACCTACATTCAGAGAAGTGGCCAGATCACGCCATTTCTTATTCTTATTCACCTAGGAGAGGCACATCAAAGGCATGTTAAAAAAGAGATTACAACTAGGGACCAGCAATAAATGTACTTTGGAATTTACTGTTGTTAATTAATGACATATTAACCTGTGTCATGCCTCCGATTTCTTTTACTGACATATACAGCCGGAAGAGGTCAAGGGGTTTGCGTCCTACAGCAGGAAGGTGGGTCATGCCCATGGCTTTCTCTTCAATGAAGGCCAGATAACGGTCAACCCACATCTTCCTGTCCGGCTCTGGTCCTAGCTCATACAAGCGAGTTATCTTTTCACTGGTTGTGGTGGAAGAGTTTGACTTCTGTTTGACACAAGAAAAATCAGAATCAAATTTGAATACATTGTGGAAACTCCACAGATTCACCAACAGAAGACATTTGTGCTGTTCAAAATTTCAAGAATTTGTAAAAATACTGGTTGGACAACATAAACTAGTGAGGTTACCTTAGATTTGGACTCCGGCTTCGGTGTAACACTTCCATCTACTTTGTTATTCATCTTGTTGTTCACCTCTGGGCTAGGGGCCATACCTAAGCACAATAATTTGGAATGAGTTGCGAAAATGCCACATTTAAAAAGAGAATGAAGCTTGGCAGTTATTTCTGTTGAACTTACCACTTGAGTTATTGGCCATGTTTGGCCCCATTGAATAAGGAGGTCCACCCTGGGTGTTCATCATTCCAGGCATGTTGTTCATGGGAGGGCCATAGGGTGGGCCGGAGCCAATCATGCCGGGCGACATGTTGGGGTAACCAGGCATTCTTGACAGAGGAGAAAACATATTCATTAAAAAAAGTCGGTGAAAATACAGCAGAGGTATCACTTTAAGCTTCACATATCAATCAGGAATTGTGTTATGTAAATAAGGGTTGGCACTTGAGGTTCCGTCATGAACCAACCTGTTGTGCATGGAGTTTGTGGCAGGGTGCTGCATGGCTGTGGGATCCTGCGGCTTTCTGTTCATGCCTGGAGGAGGACACATTCCTGAGCCTACCTGGGGTGGCATATTGCCCATGTTAGGACCCATGTTGGGGCCCATGTTGGGGCCCATATTTGGACCCATATTGGGGCCATAGGGACGTGTTCCCATCTGATTAGGAGCCATCCTTCCTGGAGGCATGCCAGAGTATGGCGGTCCCCCACCCTGTGATCCCATGGGGTTCATTGGACCCATGCCTGGCCCAGGGTAGTTAGCGTTGGGCATGTTGCCATAGCCAGGTTGCCGGGGATAACCTAGGGGTGATATTGAACAAAAGCATAATCTGGTAAAATGATCACTTGGTTGTTACATTTTCATGGCCTGAAAAAAAAAGTGCTCAGTCATCCAGAAGTATATGTGTGTCCCACATTAATAATGTGGTCTGTAATAGCTATGAGCCCTGAAGAGCTGTGGTAAGGCATACTTTTTTCCAACAGTGTGCTAGCATAGACAGCTATGCACCCTGAGCAACAAGCCTTCGTCACAGTCTCAGCTCTACTGACAGGAGGCTCTGCTACGTCAGCTGACTCTGCTTCACAGCTATAAATAGCTGCAACAGTCAGAGGGAGGGACCAACGATAGTATGGTATTCCTATGAGGCAGGGAAATATATTCCATATGTTTGTCTAATAAGAATTTTTGTAAGAAAATTGATCAGATGGATAGCAAATAAGTCACTGGACAACCTTTGAGAAATCCAGACTTAATCCTTAGAAATTTATTTACAGCTATTAATTCTAAAAAATCAAAAGAGAATTTTAAGACAAAAAACTTAAGTTATACAGTCTCTTCAAATCAAACCCTAAAAGAGACAATTCAGAAAGTACACACCTTGGGGGCCATATTGTCCTCCCTGCTGCCCATAGCCTCCCATGGAGTTGTTCTGCTGATATGGGCCCATCCCAGGGTGCATCTGACCCCCTGAGGACTGACGTGGCGACAGTGCAGAAGTTGACTGGGGGGAACCATAGGGGGGCATCTGAGGGTTTCTTTGCATAAACCCTAAAGAAGGCAAGGAAAAGACAGTGCTCAGACTCAGGAGTTAAGGCAAATACTCACATGATAATCTCTATGAACCTTTTGCATTTAGATATACCTCTGTCTTGCGCCATAGGAGACTGGCTCATTACAGGGTGCAGACTACCATCTGACTGCACACTTGATGGCCTGGGAGGCATCTGGGTCCCTAAACAAAAATATTTAAGTTGAGTTAGTGTTTGATCAACAAATGTACAACAAAAGAACTGAGTTTCAAGCCACTGTGGCAATAATAACGTAGCTTCCTTGGCTAGGAAACAGAAAGAGAAAGACAACACAGATATGGATTAGTATTTGGCTCCATTTCTGGGGCAGACTTTTGTCAAACGTGCAAGTAGTCAACTTCCCATCAATCCCAGTGCCATGTTTTTATCTTTAACCCTGTTGGACCTATTGGTTCAGCTCTTATAAAAGCATGTTACCAACTGCTGTAGGGTAAAGCTGCAATAAAAGCACAGTTGTAACAAAGCTATGTGAAAAGAGAGCTTCAATTAAGTTGTTATTTTTAGTGTTGTTTTATTGTTACTCTCCCAGTGGGTGGAACTATGATTTTCTTACTTAAACTCAAATTTCATCTTCAATAGCATTTAAGAGTTTGATAATATCAATTAAGTATAATAGCATAGCACTGTTATTGAGCCAGCTGTGCAAAGCACTGGCACACATACATACTTATTGTTGCTTATCCTTGTACTTATTCCTCTTCAGCGTGGATTTTTGCTGCACTAATCCTCCTGCACCTTTGCTAGCAAATAGCCATAAAATGTGTTAAATTCTGCAGATTGATTAAGACTGTGTTGCTATTGCCTTCACGATCACTCTAACCATTTTGCACAAAAGATAGTTAAAAATTCTATAGTGACTGTATATCTGGTGAGTCAGAGTGGGCTGGAGGTGTGTAATCTGAACCCAGAGTGTTAGCAACTGTACTCTTGTTCAATATCGTTCGGTTACAAATGCTCTGTCTCCTGCAATTTTGATTCTACATAGACATGTAATAATGGAATTCAATGGTCTTAGACACTAAGTACCCAATACACCAGTCTGGCCTTCAGTGAGCGTCTATGGCCCTAGTTTTTGCAGTGGCTCCTTCACAGTAAGCACTAGTCATGAGTCTTGTCAGTGGCTTTCCTTCTAATTGAGCGTGTTAATTAGCAGTGGAGCCATTAGTGATAAAAGGCACTCTGACTGGCTATTTAGCTTAGCCAATCAGTGCATGAGAAGAGAAACTGAAGTGAGCAAAGCAAAAAACCAACATAATTTAAAAAACACAGAAGGCTCTTCTCTTCTCTTTAAAATGATCATTCCAAAACACAAATGTTTTATAATTTCTACTTTTATAACTTCTCATTAACAAGTTGATATGTTATAAAACTGTCTAAATTGTGAGTGAGAGTAGTGTGAAAATAGTAGACAAATCCTTCTTAGCCTAACAACTGTTTGTACACCTGTATGTATCTGACTACTTAATTACGACTCTCACAAATAACATCACCCCTACTGTTTATTATGGGTTTCTCAGCCAAATTCAACCAGGCCTATTTTTGCCTGTTCCTTAAGTAAGCAAAGAATGAATGATCACCAAATGATATGTTACTTTATTCCTTCTCATGATAAAAATATAACTCTGATATTTGAAATTTATGGTGTATAGATTTGAAATAATTTGATTTAAGCGCACGTCTGCTGTACAAAAATGGCAACCTCAGTGGCTCAATCTTAGATACTGTGAATGACAATTCTTATTTACTGATGATTATATACCAAAACATAACATGAGCTTTATATATCATATCTGATGTTTTTTGTCCACAAAAGCTCTTAATTCTCCTAAATCTTACCTAATGATAAGAACTTAAGAACTTTAAGAACCCATAGGAACTTAGTGATTTAAGTTAGATTGATATTAAGTGATTTTTAAAAAAAATGCATAATCATCCAACACAAAAGCTGACATGACCTAAAGCCTGAGTCATTTTGTGTAAAGGTCACAAACATAAGAATTTTATCACTGATCATATGTCTCGTTTCACTGTGTGAGGAGGGATCAGCCCACCTGGCATGTTGGCAGGTGACAGTGGACCTGTTCGGGGTGTGCTGGCACTGGCAGGGGAGCCAGCTGGGGAAGGTGAAGGCCCTCGGATGCCTGGCAGGTGGGGAGACGTGTGAGGAGAGAAAGGGGACTGGGCCTGGTTACTCTGCTCACCCTGGCTGCTAGACACACCTGACGTGCTCACACCAGGACTCAGAGCACCCTCTGTACCTGTTGGCAGGTCATCGATGGAGCCTGACAGGTCCTGAAAACATGTACAAGAGAGACAGAGTCAACAACCATAGTATTCAAAAATATAAAATAAAAAAACATGAGGAAAAGGATAGTTACATTTAATGCTGCTGAGCATTTTGACATAGACAGCATTTTTACATTTACAAACAGGTTTATTTTTACTTTTTATAGTAATTCAATTTAGAGTAAACTGCCGAAAACGTCATTGGTACTCATCTACCATGCCTCAGTGATATCGGGGAGGTGAGGTGCCTGAGCAGAGCCAAGAGGATACTAAAAGACCAAACCCACCCCAGCCACAGCCTGTTCACCCTGCTGCCATCAGGCAAAAGATACAGAAGTATCCGCTGCCTTACCACCAGACTACAGAGCAGCTTCTTCCCTCAGGCTGTGAAACTACTCAATGCCCCATCTGCACTCCTCCATGTTTAATAATTTTATTTTATTTTTTATATAATCAATTAATCAATCAAGAGGGAACCACATTTTAATTTCATTATACAACCTGTTGTTTAATGACCAAGAGACTTCCTTGTATCCTTGTATCCTTGTAATTTAGTTTCCTATACTAGCTGTAGTGTTTGCATCTTTCAAATCCCTCTCTGTTGTTTAGATACTAGTAGCACACAAAAAAATACTACACACACACAGACCCAGAGGCCTTTGTCCTTATTTATCTTTTTCAAAGAAAAATGAGTGCGCATTAGTGCCGGGGGTTGTCATGGTTACCAAGGTTCCAAGGTTTGTAGGATGCAAGCTGAGTCAGCATATAGCAGCAGCTCTGCCATGTGATTTCAATACACAAACAAACTCTCTTGTATTCATCTCAGATTTGCCCATTTACACAGCACCTTTTCTTCAGGCATTGGCCACACATGCGTCTCACAACGAACACTGATGTGCAGCAGCATGCAAGGTTTAAATCACCAAGGTTCCAAAAGCACAGCGGCCGCAAAACAAGCACACAGCAAAATTTAAGCTTTTCAAAACAATAATACCTGACTTCAAAGTAATACAAGGGGAATTTCAAACACACTGAGCCACATATTGAGTACTAAATTGAACATGTCCTGTGTAAAGAGACAAATTGAAACTAGTCCTCTTGCCTGATGGTCAAAAGCAAAAACACAGTGTTAAAAAAGCTTTTAATGTTTCAGCAGTGACATAACAAGCATAACTGACCGGAAGGCTGGAGGGGCGGCCTTGACTGTCCTCTGGGCCAGATTTAGGCTGAGTGGATGGAGGGGCATTAGACTGAAAGGAGTCCTGGGATACCTCCTAAAGAGACATGAATATACATGCTTAAGTATACTGCTAGAGTTATGGAGAAGCATGACTGTGAGCACACACAGAGACAGATAATTAGGTGTGATGAACATGATGCCAGACTTGGGGCAGTACCTGCTGTGGTGGAGGAGGAAAGCGCTGATAAGGTGACTGTTGTGCTTGCTGCTGCTGCTGCTGAGGGTTCTGCGGGTACGCTGCAGGCTGGCCCTGTTGGTGCTGGCTGTGGCCCGGTGGCTGCTGTTGAGGCTGAGATTGTGCCTGCTGTTGCTGCGAGGGGGGTTGTTGAGGCCCCTGTGTGGATCCTGGGTAGTTGGGCTGGCCCTGTGATCCAGGGGTATCCTGCGAACTTGGCTGCTGTGGGGCCTGGCTGGGAGGACCCTGCTGCTGGGCATAGAGAGACTGGCCAGACTGTGGGGCTGAGGGTTGGGAATAAGGTGGCTGAGACTGTGGGGGCCCTTGGGATGGACCTGGCAGTGGACCCTGGGACTGTGGGGGCATATGGGGCTGCTGATAGGGTGGTCCTCCCTGGTTGTGTGTAGCAGAGGTTTGTGGAGGGTGGGGTTGCCCTGGGTAAGGACCTGGGCCACCCGGTTGTCCTTGTTGAGGCTGGGAATAGGGGGCTTGCTGCTGGCTTGGGTGAGGAGCCTGGCCAGGCTGGCCATAATAAGGTGCCTGGCCCTGGGATCCATAGCCTCCTGGTCCCTGCTGTCCATAAGATCCCATCTAAACAGAATACACATAAACATAAGATTTGGAACACAACTAGAAAACACTGACACAAGATTACAGAAAAAGGAGATATGTCCCATATTTTTGAAAAAAATAGATCAGAAATACCTGTGGGCCATATGGCATGCCACCCATGCCTCCTGGGGTACGTCCTTGCATTCCCACTGGATATCGTTGAGGACCTGGAGGACCATAACCCTGGCCAGGGTAACCAGGTCCCTGTTGTGGACCTGTTGGAGGTCCCTGCTGCGACTGCTGATTGTATGGACTGCCTGCTCCGTACGGTTGACCTCTCATTTTCCCCAGTGGGTCCATGGTACCAGGAGGCTGGACGTGGTTAAGAACACAAGAAAATACATAAAGTCAACAACCAAACAGCACGGGATAAATCTTAATACCAAGTGTGCCAACTAACATGCTGCCTTTCAACTTAATTATGTCACTACAAGGTTTTCTTTAAAGTCCGTGCAGCCTGCGGAGTAAAATTTCACAGCACTTAAAGTGTAAAAACAAGCTTCAATGAATGAGGAAATTGTGCTTTTTTTCACCTTTTCCCACGGTCATTACCCAGACCGTTTAGGGTTTTTTTTCACCTCACTTTGCCATAGTTTCGGAAGTCAACAGAGCTATATATATCTACTTTCGAATGGAGGGCAGTCTGCCCAATCTTAAACATATCCCAGCTGTGCTCCTGTTTTGAGTCTGGTCCAAGTAGCCTTTTCCCCAGAGAAGGCAGTTTGGCTCTGGATGAATGACACCAGAAATGAAGGAAGTACTTTCACAACAGGCGGAGAGAGTGAGAAATGCACAAGAGCATACTCCGTCTACAGACCAACAGTTAGCATAAACATTCTTTCTCATGTTAAAAACTGGGTGCTGTGTTTAAGTCACCAACAGTGTCAACTTATTGTTGCAGTATGACAGACATTTAGAATCCACATGATAATTTCAACCAAAGAACCTCTGCTTTAAATGTAGTCCCTTTCACTGCATCAAGCGAAATCCCACATGTACACTTTGCTGAGAAGAGCGTCCTGAGCTTAACAACAGTCATCCACAAACAGTATGCACAATGCCTTATGTGACATTTTGCAGATCCAAGATAATGAAGTGAAATAAATAAGAGTAGCACATGGCTAATCTGCATAAGACAGAGAGGAAACTCCCTTGGCTGGTGAGAGATGGTGGACTGCCTTCTGATTGGCTTGGGGGGAGGATTGGGGGGAATTCTTTGCAGTCACACAGTCAAACTTGTGTGGCATGCCAGACACAGCAGAAACCCACACACACACACACACTCACGCATCCTCACAGGCAGAGGTCAAATCTGCCTTTTCACTACTGTGTAACAAGTTACGATATAAGAAAAACAAAGGTGTTGAGTCAGCCTACAGCTTGTTTATCTAAGGAACATCAGGGATTACAAGATGGTGTTTAAATAGATGACAACAGAGAAAAGAGGGTGCTGTTTTAAGCTTTTATGTTATAAACATCTCATAAATGTGGCAATGTGGTTCTCAAATCTGGAATTGATAAAAAAAACAACACAATGCTCCACTCATCATCAACAATTATGCAGACTGCAGTTATTTCATGGGTTTCTGCTGTATCCATTCATTGCCAAGTATGTGATAGGATTTATTCTGATTGTAATGTAAAATGAATTCATGTTAAAAAAAAAAAAAAAAAAACACAGCTAACAATTTTTTTTTTTTTATTATTATTATTTTTGGGATTATTTGTCAATAGATAAATTAGAATATATTTTTATATTAACCCACGTACCATTCATGTCTCAGTTGCTCCAACACTACATGTTTTAATGTCAGAAGTGGAGCAAAAGAGTGAGGCTGTAATATCTCTGGTGACCCTGTGATGACTTAATGCTGAGTGTTCTTATCAGCAACTGTTGCCTTGCATCACATGTAATTATAAATGGCCATGAGCAGCGGATGAGGAGCCAATCAGATTTCAGCTAGCATGTCAACCAAAGACCAACTATCTCCTGGCTTTGACAGCAGGATTTTACCTCCACAATTCAAATCCCAGTGCAAACTGCTATCTGCAGGCTGCAGTCACTCACTCATACTGAACTGACTGTTTACAGGGCATCATGCATGAAAAGCTCGGCAGCTTTTCACCAACTGGGAAACTTTTTAATCAATGTGGGATCAAAATGCAACAATTTACATCCTTTCCTGAAATCTTACAGGACATTTAGGCAATTTAAACTGAACCTACACAAGCCGTTTAACTAACCGTGAGAGGCTGATTCGGCATGCAACGCATTCCTTCCGTCGTAGCCACAAAATTATAGCTTATCGGGCAAGAAAACAACACTAACGTGAGCGCAAAGGCAACAATCACAAACTAAAATGCAGGAGAATCATTTAACCTTGTCAAAAAGTTATTGTATAAGGACGTTTATACCGGGGTATGTTGTAAATTTAACGTATAACACATGTAGGAAAGCTAGAGGGGAAAAAAACATCCGTTGCTCCTCGCGGAGTATTTTCGCCCCTTTTCAAAGTCGGGCCTTCTTGGCTCCCTGAACGTACTTACATCGTTTCAAAAACTTCTTCTTCAAGCGTCACTCGTGTATGGCTATATACATCTATATGTTTGTTAAAAACAACAGTTCTTTAACGGTCTGGTGTAAAGGAAAAAAACACGAGAGGCAGCCATTTTAGAGTCTTTGCGAACTAGTATCAGACAATGGCTGGCCTGCTACGTTGTGAACTAGCAAGGAGGAGAGATTGAGACATGCTAAAGCCCACAACATGTTCCTCAAATAATGACACTTTACCTGGTTTCTAGCCAGCGGCTGCCCGGCACTTCCCGGGCTCATGGGCGACGGGAGATGGCTTCTTTGTTGCCAACCCGGATTGCTCCCTCCATACAGACCGCTGCTGCCCATGTCTGCTGGTCCCTTACTAGCTCCCTCTTGGCTACTGTAGTCGCTAGACGGGTAGTTTGGATATGCCCGCGTTGAGCTGGGAGAAGTTAGGAGCTTGTTGAGTGTCGGTGTGGATGTAGGTTGAGGGTTTCCAATGTTATATCTCTGGTTACTGTAAGATCCAGCCATCGCCGTGGGTCCTCCCGCTGGTGGCTGCTGCTTAACGTTAGCTGGCTGCCCACCAGCTGTCGGCGCCTGGTTACTGCGAGGGGAGTTCATGGCGTATGCTTGGCTGGGATAAGGTGTCCTGTTCGGGAATGGGTTGTAATTGTTAAACTGGTGATTTGAAAAGCCATGGTCGTGAGAATTAGGCTGATACGGGTCCATCATGTTGCTCGACTGCACGACTGGACCCGCAGCAGCTGCCATGCCAGGGCTTTGTTGTCCGCCATGTTGATGAAAAGGGGCCCGACCGTAGTGCTGACTGTATCCGTACGAAGGTGGAGGAAACGCAGGGCCGTGGTGATGCACCAAACCGGGATGATTATTTCCCTCCGGTCCGATAGAGTCATTCTGGTTATTATTGTTAGCCCTGGGCGGGTTCCCATTCCCGTTCTTCATCTCAGGTTCCCCTCCTCCCCCTGCATTTCCACCGTCGGCCCCGTCCTGCAGATCCCCCCGGCCCGGCGATCCGCTGTCCAAGCCCGGCTGCTTTTTGTCTGACTGCTTGTCCCCCGGTACAGACTCCTCCTTGGGATCTCGATCCGGCTTTTTGAGTTCGGAAGGCGGGCTAGTGTTAAGAGTGGCGGCGCTAGCGACCTGAGCGGCCATGATATACCCCCCCACCACCACCTCTCTCTCCCTCTCTCGGCGAGTCAGTCACAATCAAAAGCTAGCATTGAATATAAATAATTGTTTATAACCATTTATCCTTGTCCCGATTCATTCCCACCCCTTACACCGGACCGAATCCGGCTTCCATCCCCCCGGTTCCAGTTCCGTAGATAGGTTAGAGAAATGATGGAGGCTCCATACAATGCGTAAAAGACCGACAGAAATTGTTGTGGGAGTTGTGTTACTGAACCCGGGTAGAGGCAGGGAGCGAACCCAACCAACACGAGGCTCCGCTAGATACAGCCATTTTACTGAGCCGCACGGATGGCTGCAAAACACGGACTGGATCCTCTCCAGTGTGGAGTAGACTTTTTGTCTTACAACCTCACATTGTCTTTTTTTTACCATATAGGTGGAATATTTTATACACACGAAAATAGTCTAATGTTCACTTTTTCTGATTTTTTTTCTGTTAAAAACAGAAAAAAACACGTTGTACTTTCAATTTAACACCCAAAAGGTTACACATCACCAACAAAATATACATGTTTGGAGATTTTAATTAGTACAGAGGAGAAAGTAATGTGAAATTTTAATTTCTTAAGTGCATCTGTGTGTTTCTGCTATGTTGATGTCAAAGGAGCAAATGTGGAGAGCAGTAGAACAAACACTGCAACATGGGTATTAAAATAAATGAGTTAATTAAGTCTTGCCTGCCATGAAAACATGGTTTTAATTCTTACTCAGAGAGAAGATTAGTAATAAAAAGGATAGTAATTAGTCATATCTAAGAGTACATTCAGTTCCAAAATTTGTCTTTGTAAACTGGTGCTTTTAATTTAATTCCCACCACTGTTTTCAAGTGTATAGAGGCAAGCAAAAGCAACACACACAGGTTTTTCCAGAGCAGAAGGAGGAAGCCTTGCAGCAAATGAGACTACCAATGTACATTCCCTCTTATTCCCTCCCCTGCTTGCTCTGCCACCCCCTCTCCTCTCCTCTCTGTCTGTCTCTCACTCCAGCAGAAACACTCCTCTGCTGAGTGTGGGGGGATGGGTGCACAGGCTCCAGCCTTCTCTCTCTCTAACTCTCTCTCTCCCTCTCTCTCACCCTACTAACATTGAACTACGCCGTACAGAGAAAAAAAAAACCTTATCTACCAGACAGAGGATGCATGAACAGTTTCAAAGTCTCCCAACAATTAGAAAAATGGAGCATTTCTCCCCCCTTCTCCTCAGTCAAATGAAGCAGACATTTTTGGCTTCCACAGGGTGTGTGCACAGCATTGAGCAGGGGTGGGATGGTAATGAGAAGTGTGTGTGTGTGTGTGTGAGTGTGTGGTGTAAGCTAAGGCGGTTTTTATTAAAACAAATGAAATGCTAATACATAACAAGGTTAATTAGGCGTTTAATAGTTCGATTTGATATTGATTAAAATTCACATTTTGTGTGTAAGTGGGACAAGACTGCCTTTCGGTTTCTCTTCCCACTCTCCACACACACACACACACACACACACACACACACACTCGGAGTCTCTCTCTGTCTCTCTCTATCACACAGACACACACCCGCGCACAAACGCACGGACACACACACACATCTACCTCTAGGGGGCTTGTAGGGAAAAAAAGGCAGGAAGTACCAGTGAGAAGGCATACTTGATCACATGTACAAACATCGGAACACGATTTAACATTCTGCCTGACACACCCCCCTAATGCACGGAGAGTAGAGAGCTTTTGCAGACTAGAAGCTGTCCACATAATTTCACAGCCACATCATACCACATGAGGTTAATGTGATTTCCCACATCAGTGCGAGCTCGCAAAGTGGATCACGTTTTTATTTCAGTCTGACTACGGCGATGCATGAGAAGTGGGAGCACGCACACGAAGCCTCATGTTAAATATCTGTGTTTGAGGGCGTCTACACTGTGTTTTAATGTTGAAAGGTACATTTTTAAAAATGCGGGTGTTTCCATTTTGAAACCCAGCTTCGCAGTGGAGATAGAGTACAACAGCAGGGGTGGAAAAAACTCTTCCAAGTTAAGAAGAGAGTTTTAGTTGCTTTTAGAAAGACAAGAGAGTCTTCCATCCCAGAGACCAGACACAGGGCCAGTTGTGCAGAAACAGATTTAATGTAGCTTCCTCTCCCCGCCTGACTTAATTTTTCTGCTCTGGCTGTGTGGAAAAGCTGTAGCAGACTTTCAAGAATCTGGGGGGAGGACATGCAAACACATGCGCCACCTGCTGGACAAAAGATAGACTCGACTTACAAGGACTCGCTCTAGGCCAAAGTCATTTCTACCTCTCATGTGTTGGTGATGTTTTTCGAATTCACACAGTCCTTGTTCACAATTGCTATATGGTCATGATACATTCATGTTTTTACAAAGTACACGATGATTTTTAAAATTTACCATATTGTTTAACACTCTTCCTATTTTACCCATTTTGGTGCACATGAATGCTGCGCAAAACTCTGTTAAAGCGGGATTGTGTTAAAAAAGCAGTCTGTGTGTAGTACAAATATAATTACAGTATAATTATTTGGGAATTTTTACAGAACTTCCTCAGTCTTAGAATTCAAATTGCGTAGTATCTTACTTATGGCTATGATTAAAAAATGTTCTATAAGCATAACTATGTAGTTCATGTTAATATTTACCCATCCACTGCACACACACATACACGCGCGCGCGCTCAAAAAGCACGTGCCTCTCTGAGGCATTGCGATTGTCAGGTTCCATTATATTTGACTGCATATCGAGGGAAATGTGCTGTCTGTTCTCTGTATCTTTGTGTCAGACTTAAAGGGTACACACGAGGCAAGTCTTTTGTTATCATCTTTGCCATTACATTTTCACTAAATAAGAAGGAAGAAAAACAACATTTTTAGTGCCAATAGTTTAAAATGAACAATTAGAACAATCCATATCTTATATTTTCAGTTAATCCATTCCCACAGAGAAAACAAAAAAAGGAGTCACTTTATTGTTTTAGACTGAACAGACCTGTGTGGACCTACAGAACTTCACCAGCTTACCCTTGATTTATTTATTTAAAAAATATGGAGGAAATACATACTAAAAAACAACTAAATAAAGTGATAAATTTCAGGCAAACATACTGACTTTATGTAAGGCTTTATTGTCATCTTTACAGAAACAGTCATTATCACAACACTCTGGTTGATGTCTTCAGAAAAACCCAACATTCACCCTTCTTCGGTTGTCCTCATAGTGATTTTTATGAGGTGGTGGTGCAACCTTGCAGTATCTTCAGCACTTGAATTTGGGTCCTGTCTCTCCACTGCTTTCATAGAGGCAGAGAATTTAGGCCAAGTGAGATGGATGTTGCCAAGACTCCCCTGGTATACAGGTGCTTAAAAAGCAACCAGATTTGTCCTTTTATTTAAACGTTTTCAATTTACAAATCCATCATTTCATCCTCCACAGTTTTTCCACTGCTTTCAAAATATCTCTCTTGTACCCCAAGAGTACTGGAGTACTGTTAAGGAAAATATTAAGTAAGAGCATTTTTAAAGGTACATTGCAAGATTCAGGCTAAGCATCATTCATCCAAAGAAATTATAAACTAAAAAGTTTCCCTTACTTCAGCCACCTACCGTAACTCTTAAGGTTTGATTTTTAAACCTGATGAGTCACAGTGAGTCACCACAGTGATTAGGAAAGGATACGCGTCGAACTGGAAGTCTGCCCCCACAGCAGCTGACATCATGGCCTGCAGATTCCTCTCCTCCAGGTCTCCAAAGCAGTAGCCATTGGCCTTGTCCACAGCACGTAAGACCTGAATCATGCTCTCTTTGTCCTCAAGACAGAAAAGAGAAGTATTCAGTCTGGGGGCTTTCCCTGTAGAAATTCACTAAAACTCCCTGATGACCAAACATTTGCTGAAAAAAAAACTTTCTCCTGAGGCTTGATTATGTGCTATTTTAAGTTTCTGCATCAATCTAAAATTATAGAAGTGATCATATCACAAGACAGTGTTTGAATTCATGTTTCATATGTCCTCATTCTCTTTTCCTGTTTTCTGTACCGCTCAAATCTGCTTGACAAATATCCAACAGACAGACTTCCCCCCTGCACCTTCTTGGAAATGTGGTCATGTAGTCTGTTCAGCTTTTGTCAGTGTTCATCCAAATATGGCATTTTAACATAAGCTACCTATGTATATAGAGACATAAAACCCCAAACTTCCCCAAATGCTCAAGATTTTAGCATTTTGTCTTTCTCACGGTCAAACATGTTGTTGTTTTTTTTAAATTAAATTAGCTGTGTTAATTAACATTAGTGACCAAGGTAACCAGCAGGGGAGAAAACAGAAAATGCATCTAGGCTGCGTTTTCACCACAATGGAAACAAGAGCCCCAACCTGGCATTTATATAAATTATTAGTGGTCCCATATGCAGTGATGGCACAGTGGTCTAGACTCCTGTCTCTGGATACACACACAGGTTCACATCAGTCTCCATAAAGAAATAATGTCAGGGAACTAATACTGTGTGCAGACAGCCCACTCCATTTTAACAGTCCAATCCATCTGAAGAAAAATTGATCCAGTGTTCAATTTCAAATGCTAAGAATGATTTATGATTTACCTGCTATAGAGATGAAATATGTGGTGAGTTTAGAAAGTCTTGAAAGGGAGTCATTTTATTATAGATGAATTAATGCAGGAGTTAAACATGTTCAGGGCAGTTTTATTGTGTGTTCTGTGGGTATTAGGCGCATTCACAACCCCTAAACAAAAAATATAATGGAGGAATTCTTTAAAAATGCACAATATTTATAAGCACTGATTAATTATTGGACAATAATAGAAATAGATTTTTTTCAACTATTTACTTGAAATTGGCTATTGATAAAGTCAGTAACATGAAGCCAAATTGTTTTTGTTCTCTTAACAAGTGTAGCATTTAAACACTCCAATACAACAGGTGGCAGTGTGCATCTTTAAAGTGGGTCTGGGATCTGCAAATAAACAGAGAGGGGAAAATGGAGAAAAACTAGCACAGGAGCTCTGTTGTCATGCTCATAACATCTAACAATGTAGACTCCAGAGCCTTACATGTCGTCACTGCTGTGGATGTATTTCTACAATTTTAGAGGAAAAAAAGTTACTGTAACATGCAATGCATGGAGTCTTCTAAGGTTTCAAGAGGAGGGAAGGAAAGGAGATTTGCATTGGTTAGAGTTCTGAAATAGAGCCTTCAGGGCCTCATGTCTGTATATGACAGAGCAATGTTTGATAGAGCTATTAAGGCAACATTCAGACTGTAGGTTCTGGATTGAGCTTGAAAAAGACTTGACACTTGGAAGTTAGTCACAAACAATAACTTGTGCAAAAAGAACAAGAACACACTATCAGCCTGGTCTGGATTCACTCTTCATTGCTGTATAAACTTAATATTCAGTACTTGAATTGTTATTATTATCTCATACAGTATTGCATCGAATAAAGATAGTAATATTATAATAATATCTTACTATTGTACCATATTGATTTTGTTAATTTAGTTTATGGATTATGTATTATGTGATTATAATGTTATACTATGATATTAAGAATGTGTCTTTATGTAATCTGTCTCTCCTTTCTGCACTTAACTCTGCCAAGAACTGAACATGAACACACCTGTCATAGTAACGTATAAACATGTACAAACACGACCAAACACTTCACTCACACATACCATTCCTAATCTAATCTAATCTCTAAATCTGGACTTTTATCATGATTACACACATCACTATAACTGCTTTATGATATTGTCAGTATGTCTGTCAATCACATTTATCTTTGTTATCTTCCATGACAATCTTCTTTGTCCAGCATTGTATAAAATAGAGAAAAGAAAGTCTCTAAGGTCATTCTTTAAGAAACAGCAAACTTTGATACCTGCACATTGAGTGGCACAAAGGACACAAGGCTGTAATCTTGAATGACCTCTGCCAATTTTTCATTTAGATGGCGGAATTTTTTTAAGAAGGGGTCTGCAGCCA
The DNA here is from genome assembly GCA_029814665.1 of Acanthurus lineatus. Lineage (NCBI taxonomy): Eukaryota > Metazoa > Chordata > Actinopteri > Acanthuriformes > Acanthuridae > Acanthurus > Acanthurus lineatus. The sequence continues at coordinate 15,058,479 of JAPZDV010000025.1, forward strand.
GGTGATCCAGGAGATAGGTCAGGTCCATGACCTCTGTGTAGAAGTCAAGGTTGAAAGCTGTGCAAAAATACAGACAGGAAAAATGTTTACTATGGTTTATTGATTAATTTCTAAATATTATTAAATTTTCTTCTGTATGCGCTAATAGGGTAGATTCTTCTTTCATATTTGCAGCATTTTGTGAAAGTGGTTAAGTTAGTTTTGAGTGAGGTGAGGGTCAGGTTAACAACCCATAACTTACCCAGTTTGCCATACTGCTCAATCAGATCCATCTTAGAGAGGACATTGACGTGAGGAAGCTCCACATGCAGCATGGTGGACAGAGAGGTACAGAGCACAGAGATGAACTTGGCTGGGTCAGCACAGTAATGGGAGTCCACAAGGTGCACTGCTGTAAGCTTTAAGAAGTGAGAAAGTGTGGCAGAACCACAGTCGTTAAACATTAATGCAAAGTGAGATCATTTCAATATGTTTCTCCTGTACATACACAATTTAAGTATGGATAAAGGGGTCATAGCGTTTTTTCCATCCAATGGTGACTAAGAAGCTCACCCTGAAATTCCACTTGGCCAGCTGAGAAAATACATTCTTCACTGAACTCTGGTGGGTGTACAGCTCCACTTGTCCAGGACAGTCAAACAAGAAATAATAGTCACTGTACTGTTTGAGCTTGTTCTCCAGCCAGTCCAGATTTGCTTCCACATACTCCATACAGTACAGGAGCCCGCCGTTTGGCCCGAGCTTCAAGCCATCCATCACATCGTCCAGAGTGACTAGCTCAGATATATCTATCGCACAGGAGTACGGCAGTCCCTCATTGGCAGGGTCCATGTTCACCACAACCACCTTGCGCCCCAGGTGAGTCAAAAACTCCTGCATTCCTCGACAGTAAGTTGTTTTCCCTGAGCCCGGGGGCCCGATGACCACTTGGCCGAAGCGAAGAGAGGGTGTCGCTCCTTTCTTACTGGACATGATTTCAGTGTTAAGGGGACTTGGGAGCAGTATAGGTTCACGTTAGATGGGACTACAATATCCTAGGGGCCACATGTGTTTTCCTGTGCAACATCCAGGTTTTTTACCTGGCAAAAATCACATCATTCACCATCACACATTAGCAAGAAACAAGCTCAATATCATCCTTTTTAATATGAACTTCCGAAGTAACAACTCACCTCATTATCCCAAATTAACTCCAGGAACGTAAGCTAACTAAGAAATAGCATATTATACTTAAGGAAATTTGGTATATTAAAAGTTCTCGTTAAAAAAGGAAAGGTATATATGACTAATACCAGACAACACCACAATTTGTGTTGTGAAATGAAGCTTGTTTTTCGTAAACGCAACTACTACTGATGGAGAGTAATTACTCGTCCGTCACCGTTTTGTTTGCATGCGCACAGCGCTTGCTAACTAGCGAGCTAAGCTAGCTAAGTGCATCCGGGTTACGTGAGCGAGATGTCAAAATAAAAACAGCGCTTTTTCAATTAAAAAGTGCACTGTACTTGCATCAGATCCCAACACTTCTGCGATATTACCTCATACTTAACATCAGTCGTATATTACACTATCAATACATTTATATACATGTGAGGCATTTACACAGGAGAACAATTTTGTGCAATAATAAGTCTGCAATAACACAGACTTATCAAAGAGTTAAAAGACAAAGCACAACACACGTAAATGAAGGATTTGAAAAAATGTTTTAATGGTAGTTAGACAAAAACACGAATAAAAATTTTATAAAACAATAATAATTTCATTAAGGTCATCTTTGTGGTCCATTGCTGCCACCTGGCTGCCAGCCTCGGTACTTCATACTAGTGTTTGGTTGACGTCTCAGCAAGGTGTCACCTCCATCTATGTCTTTGGGTTTATCATATACTGTAGATATATGAAAATCTGTCCTGGCCTTTTTTACAGGATTTAAGATCAATTTCTCTCCATGATACCTGTAGAAAAGAAACATAGTAACATCAGGAGCGCTCTGAACAACACTGTCAACTCATTCGAAACAAGCAAGAAATCATGTTTTGTTCATTCTGTTTTCTTTTCTTTTGTTTTTTTTTGTCATACATACCCAAAGCCTCTTTTACATTTGGGATGCTGACCCTCATTCTCAAGAGCTTCTGAAATCCCAATCTGACTGTGTCCCAACCCTTCACCATCCTTCCAGCCCTGCTTTTCCATCACACGACGACCAAAGCCCTAAAAAAAAAAAAAAAGATTAGAAATTTGCTTGTGCAAGATATGGTGCAAAAAGTTATAGGTTTATGAAATGTTTCCTTTATACCTTAGTGAACCTCTCAAAGCTGCCAATAGACTGACTGTGACCAGATCTATCTTCGAGACCATCCCTCAGCCTTTTCTCATACCGCATTCGCACATAATCACGGGCATCCATATCACCTCCATCTGTGAGAGGAAGAGCAAGGTTATAGAAAATCTGACTGCATGAATATTTCAGTTTGGCTACTTTTGTCAATTGAGATGGTCACAGAAATACCTTTATCATAGTAAACGCTCATGTCAACGTCCCAGTCATCGGCTGTTTGTTCATCAAAATCTGAAAACAAAGACAAAGAGATATAAATGTAACTAATGTATCATAAAGCAAAATACATTTTATATAAAGTAGCAGTGACAAAATATCTTATAAACATGTTTTGAACTAATTTAGATTTTACCAGATTTCACACAGTCAGCAACAGTTATCTTTCAAAGTCTATTGGTAGATTTTTGTAGAGTGGAAATAAATTTTGTGATAAACATCAATCTGATAACTTAAGATGTGTTTTTTTCCATATACACATGTAACATAATATATAAGCTTCTTCTTGTAAATTTGGGAAATTGAATGAATGTTTAACAGTATACCTCCTTCTTCCTCTTGCCAGTATTGGGCGTCAGTGTAGAATACCAGGCCTGAGCCCCCCTTCTCCCACTTTAACTCAATCTCCTCTTCATACAGCCTCTCTTTGCTGCGCTCCTGGCTCGTTACATCATCATGCAAAGCCTCGTGGCGCTCCCACTCCTCACAGAGGTCATCATCCTACAACCAACATGAATAATAGTTGACAAACCATAGTTATGACAATTCAGATGATCCTATAATAGAGCATACAGATGCTAACAATAACAATGTATTTACATAGACATACTTCTAATCATTAATACATTTTACTTACATCATCTGCATTTGACTGTGTCTCCTCCTCTTCACCTTTTGGTTCGTCACTCTCTGTTGTTTCTGTGTGATCAGCTAGCTGCCTCTTTCCTGAGAATGGACCTGTGAACTTGCCTGGTCCTGCTATTTCATGTCCAGAAGCTGTTAATACAGTGTCTTCTGTGGCTGGAAGCGTCATAGTGTCCTGATACTGAAAAGGTACATTTCCATAACGGCGATTGGAACCAGTCTTGGGGAAAGTTAGTCCCAATTTCCTGATGAGGCGGGGAGGTAGTCGGCATGATTGGATGAGCTGCAGGAACACTTTTACTGATGTGCCCACATTCCCATTCTGCATCAGAGCGGGAGGATTCAGCTCGGATAAGCTTTTGAGGTCAGCCTCTGTAAAACACTCTGTCAATGACACTCGGTGCCGCTGCTCATGCTTCGTTTTATATGGAAATGATCCATCGTCTGAAAGAAAAAACATATATAAAAACAGTGACCAACATCTTATCATTTAAACAAGATAAAAAAACACCATATTCCCCTTCTTTGTATGAAGCTCCAAAGCCCTAATCCTTTTTCACCACCATCATACCAATTTATACTGTAGGGCAGGTTATACGTTTTAGTTTAATATAGTAAGTATAAAGTAAATCGAGATTTCTCTTTTTTATTGAATGTTTTATTTTAAATACTTGAAAAAGCTTAATGCAGAACCACAGTGTAGGCAGTCATAAATTGTCTGTCACAGGCTGAGTTGCTTTATCACATTGGCGGTGAAATACGTTAAATTCAGATTATGAGTAGCGATCCCTATATCCCCCATTTCACGTTTGACCGTTAACACAAACGTAATATCCCACTAACCTTTGTCATTAGAAACTTTTATTCTTTTGATAACACAACGTCTGGCCAGCCAGTTCCCCTTCGAGTCAATCCAGTGATTTCCCGCATACATCCTGATGAATCTCTCTGCATCTTTACCACAAACTGAGACGATACAACAGCAGGACTGCTTCTCTTTTGTGGCTCGGTGAGTCTCCGAGGATTTGGAGTTGCCTTCCTCGCCGTCATCAGTTGCTGTGTTTTCGGGGCCTTCGGGTTCCCTGAGAACCTCCGGTCGATGTCGGTAGTGAAAACAGTGAAAACCGCCGCTTTCTATGAACTGACTGAAATAATTTCTCAGGTCCGCTGAACGAAATGCTACAGGAATGTTGCTAATAGCAAAATACACCGGGGGAACGTCTTCAGCCTCCGCCATGATTGTTTTTTCTTGGACGTCAAACGTCATTGGAGCGCAATCCGGATACGACGTCAGAATCTGTTTCCGGAGTTATTATGCAATATATTCTGTTGTATTTTTTATGGTTTATTGGTATTTTTTCTTTTCATCTTTGTAACATTTTTTAATACATTATAATTTGTGCCTTAGGAGTATTTATATCGTTTGATTTAGATGTGGCGTATGTGCTGTAAATACTCATACCTGAACTTTTGTGCGTTTTTAACTTTTTAAAAAAAATATTTAAAAAAACAAAACAAAAAACAACATTTTCATTTTTGTTTAAGGGTTGTTGCATGCATTTCACAATATCCTGCTAATTACACTATTGTTAATACTAGCAGTGGTAGCAGTAGTAGTCATATTTGTGGTAGTATTATACCAGGGGGCCTCCAATTGCCTACAATTTTAAACTAAGAAAAGGAAGTTAACCTGACATTACAGGTGCTAAAATGAGGCAACTTTACTTAAAAATGTCAACTTTTGTGCAATAGAGACACAACACCAAAAAAGCTAAAAAACATTTAAAAAAACTACATAAACTCAGTGAACAGAATTAAGAGAGTCCAGGTTTAACCCAGTTCACTGTAACAGGAATTTTTGCCTTTATTTGTCTCTGATTTGAAATGTTTGTGTTTTTCCTTTATACATAGCAACAAAAAGAACAAATACAAATTAACATTTATACATGAAAAAAACAAATAAATGATATATTCTCTACATACTCAAAGAAACTAGGTTTTCTCCATGCTTGATGTATCTTTACTAACAAGATGTCATCTCTTGTATCAAACCACATATCCTCAATTATCTCAATATCACTTCTGAAAATGTTAACCATATGCATGTTTTCTGTATATTCCCTTTTTTTTTATTTATTTATTTATTTATTTATTTATTTATTGTAGCAGTCTGGACCAAATTGAAATTCTCCTGGTATCCAAGACAGTAGTCTGTTTTTTATTGAAAACAAAGATCTAAACCCATGCAATGTTTCATAGGTTTTACAGGCCAAACCAGTGGTATCCAACCCAACCTATCTGCATGGAAACAAACAAAAAAACCTTAGTAGAGTGTTTCTTCCCTCCAGACGGTTGAGGAGAAATATAAAACATAAAAATTAAGTAATAACATCCAACAAAAATCAATGTTACATCCTTGGTTACATTTTAAATAAAAAAAAAATATAAGGTGAAAAGAAACTGAGACTCAAATTAAGATTGAAAGATGCAGCTGTGTGGTTTAGTTTTTAACTTTATATATCTTATTTTGATTTAGGCAAAAAGGCAATAATACTAGTTAGAAACTGTATACTAAAAAGAACAAACAAATTTTTTTTCGAGAAAAATACTTAAATCTTTACATTTCTGCATGTATTTGAACTTATTTCAGATAGAAAACCATGAAATGTGGTCTGCGAGAGTTCATTAACCCAGAGGCTAACTCTTTCTCTGGCCTTCAACTCAGCTTTTATCAATGTGTTTTGATAGTATTTGCCAGTAAAACTAGCCTTACTGACATCACCTTACACATCATACAGTAATACAAATGTACTGTCTGCCTTTCATGTTAAGTATGTCATATATAATTGTATATTATAGATTAAAAAATTGTGCTGAAATCAATTTGACTTTGCAGACATGATTATAAGGGAGAATCTGAAATTTGATCTTACATTTAGGTTTAAATGAAAAAAATCAGTCCTTGTTAAATACTGAAATAATACAAATAGGTAGCAACTGTGCACTTTAGAGCACATACACTCTGTGCTGGAAAATTAAGAAATGTTAAATCAAACACTGAACTCAGAAGATAAGTCATCTCTCCACAAACAGTAAAGTGACAACCAGTTACACAAAAGATATCACTAAGGGTCATTAAGAAGGAAATATTTGCCTTTGAAACTTCCATAAAATGAAGACAATGAAAATATATAAAGACAAAGTTAACTGTGTGGGTGAGTATTGTTTGTGTTTTTTTATAGGCTTCCTCACATGGGGTGATATATATTTAAAAAAATTACAAAAGTGTCAGTGTCTCTTTACACAAGACAGCCATAGAAGAACTTTTCCTGACTAAAATTTAGTGTAAAATGTAATTTAAGGGAATATATAATTCAAGGACAATTAACCAAACTTAATCTTCCCAAGTATTCAATGTGAGATGTCAGCAATATACAGTCTTTGATGCTCTTTGTCATAGACTTCTCTTGAATCAGTATCCAACAAGTACTAAAGTCAAGCATTTTGTTAGTTTAGTATATGTGCTTTTTTAGGTGAGTTACTGTTGGGTCATTGACAGAACACAGTCTGGCAGCAAAGTATGCCACTGGGAAAAAAACATTTTTAGAGAGATTACGTGAAAAAAAACACAAATAGTCCGATGACCACGCGATCAAAAGTTTTGATTTTAATTTTTAGTCATTAGTTTAATGACCTTAAGATCACTAACCTTATCTCATTAGCAGCCTCATAAAAAGGTCTGAGACTTTACTTAAGGTTAAGCTGAAGTTAATAGCTCATCATTCACAAAAAAAATGTGAATTAAATTCCATCAATTTGAATTTCAGGATAATCAGATGATTTTTTTGTGAACTGTGAATGAACTGTCACCTTTGGGTTGCTGAACCCAGGCATATGAACCTCTGCTCTATTAGCAGTAGGTCAAGGTCAAGTGTCATGTACCAGACACGGTGTCCCTCACGCACCGAGAGTTCAACGACCTGGGAAAACTCAAACCAGAAAAAACATAAAAGTAAATATTCGGAGGGGAGATTACAAGAAAAGCAAACTGTGCTTCCGCGGATGAATAATATATATGAATGCAATTCTCATCCAAATTATCTCATGATTGTCATATTACAGCTTCAACTTTACAATGCCATTACAGTCAGGTGTTATAATACTTTTATTAAGAGTTTATATGTGTTTCACTAATAGTTTTAATAAGTTAAGTTTGTGACACTGTTTAGGTGCCAACCATTACATCATGCCCCATGAGCTGTGTACTGTTTCCCTTGTTTGATCTCAGGATACAGCAGTTGTTGCGTTTATAGAATGAAGGACATTTCATTTTTACGGTCTTGTTTGGAGATTAGCGCCTGTCCTCCGTGTCCGTCTCTGCCTGCTCCTAACCTCTATAAACACAGGCCTTATCTCAGACATTTACAACTGTCAGCTGCTTCATGAAGCCTGGGGTCATTATTGGTCACTTTACTGAATTTCTCAAACATAACGTAATGCATTTGATCATGTTTTTGAAACCAGGATCTGCTAGCAATTAGCTCCTGTGAGTACAGACACATGGAGCCTTACATGAATGATCACTGCGGTGTATTGTAATGAGATAACTTGATGAAAGAAAATGAGGAAATGGATCCTCAAGCATTCTTGGAAAGAATGAGTAAAAAGGGTTATGAAGTAAAACAAACATTCGGTGACTGGTGCTGACAGTAGTGTCTGGCTTGTAATCTCTTTATTGCAGTTATTCACTCTATGAACTGACCTTGACTCCGCTGCTCCGTGGTTCAAATTTTCCTCTGGAGCTTCCAGCTTAAGATGCTCCGGGATTCTTTTGCACCAGGTGTCCTAAAAAGAGTGTCATATGTAATATATCATATCACCTCTCACTATACAATGTGGTAAACAATTTATGGCTCATGGTGCTAAATGTCAAAAGAGTCAGTTACTTAAAACAAGCTGTTTGTTTATTTGTGACAATTATAAAGCAATTTGCTTATCAGCTTCAAACCTTGGTGCCAGGCACCGAGAAGATAAAAAAAATAGGGTAAGTGGATAATAGTATCACCTGACAGACACTGTAAACTGGAATTCCTTACATTTTCTTGAACAACTGGGATCATTTCAGAACAAAAACAGGCTTTGAACCTGACAAAAAGACACCAAGCCTGCCCTAAGAACAGAAAGAAAGGGTTGCTTACTTTTATGCCTCATCGCTGGCTATTGCTGTGGAGTCAGAGACATTATGTTTTTTGGTTGTTTGTTTGTACATATGGCATATATGTTCATCCATCCATCATATTCTCATGAATTTTCAGGAAAACTCTTAAGAAATTTTGCATAGAATATTGGCAGATTTTCCTAAAAGGTCCTCTTGATCTCAAGGATAAACTGAATTTTGGTGGCCAAAGTTCAAGGATGCAGTGATGACATTTAATACCAAATTTAGTTAAAGGTTGACTTTCATATGACATCATATTGCTGCACAAACACTTTCTGGCAATTATTCAACTCTATTACTTCAGAACAGAAAAGAAGATTTTGAACATATTTTACTTTCGGTCTGATGCTGAATAGGTGACACTAATCTTGGCTGACCACCTTGAAGATGTGCGGCTTGTTCAGATCTTCTGCAATGCTGGATTGGAGATGTATGTGAAGCATCCATGTTGTAGAGTTCCTAGTTTCTTAGCAGCAGAGCCCATATTAGAAGCATTCCAGTCCATCAAAGGCTGGTTTCTCTTATATTAAGACTCAGGTGATTGTCTTTGCACCATGTGATGAAGCTCTCTATCAATCGTTTGTAAAAATAGGCTGCATGTTTGTCACTGAAATCATACATGTCAATACAGTGATAACTTCCATCTTGCCAAAAAGTTCTTTTAATACCATTTTATGAAACTCCTCCATAGTCTTCAAAACATAACATGAGTCTTGAAATATCTACATATGTAACAGTAACTGTAAATATAAGCACACAAAGCTTATCAGTGAAAAAAATCTAGCACAAAAGCAACAGAGGACCTGCAAATAGAGGATGACCTTCCAACGCCGGATTAGATAACTGACCTGACAACCTTTCCAGTGGTGTCAGTCCATCTATCCATCAGCCAGGCAGGTTTTAGTGGTGGTTTTTCATGTTAGGTTGTTTATTTATTTTACATAGCATATATGATTTTTAATTTTGTCTGTAAGTCTGTTGTTTCTCTTTACTCCAGACTGAAAGTGTTGGATGGATTGCCATGAAATTAAATTTAGACCCTCCTGGTCCTCAGTGCCTTAGAGGGTCTGAATGATGGTGATCCCCTGACTTTTCCGTCAGTGCTACTGTAATGTTGACACTTTTTAATGAAAAACTGGAAAAATCATCAGATGGATTGTCATCACATTTGAGACACACACCCATGTTCCCCCTTAGGATGAACTTCAGTAGCTTTGACCTTAATTTTGTTTTTCTGCTGCAAGGGTTCCCGACTTCTTCATCTCAAGACTTTAAAGAAAAAATGTCATTTCTCCAGGAACCAAAGCTACAGAAATACATAATGAACTGCCATACAATCTATCTATCTATCTATCTATCTATCTATCTATCTATCTATCTATCTATCTATCTATCTATCTATCTATCTA
>JAPZDV010000025.1:15068404-15102970 GCA_029814665.1 Acanthurus lineatus
CTTATGAAATTTGTGTGTGTTGTAAAACTTTCAATCTTAGTGTGAAGAGTGGGAAAAGGGAGACCATTACTAAACTCAGAGCAGGACGAGGGTGCTACATTACAGAGGTTGTCTAACGCTTTACGATTTTCTTTGTAGATATGTGATCTAGAGCAGCAAACATGGGCTGCCTGTTCTGAAGCAGTGCAGTCTGGAAGGCACAAAAAACCATGCATGAATCGTTCTTGCAAGGAGCAGCTGTTGGAGAGAGGAATGTGTTGTTTGTGAGCTGGAAAACAATGAGGGAAGCTTTCTGGCTGTTTTGTGATTTTGCAAAACAACTGCTTGGGGTTGTACTGAACATCTTTTTGTAACATTTGAAGCTTCTGTTTTGTTTTGTTTTTTAAATAAAGCTTTGCAAGCATGTTTGACATGTTTGATGACATCATCAACCCAAAAACCACATGCAAAAACAGGATCAGTGTGTTATGAAGGTAAGGCAGCAAAAAAAACCATTTTTGTATAAATTCACAGTTCATAAGTTGATAATCGCCATTTCTTGAGATGTAAACGCATCTTAAATCTGCATTATTTACTATGAGCAGGCTGTTAATGTAGAAAAAAGGTATGGCCGTATAGCTGATGATGACCACAATGTCAAAAATAAGTCATGACTAAGCAGTGACAGAACAACAAACCATGTGTCAGAGATTTGTACGTACAGCCAAGTCACCCACCGATGAGGATCATGGGTCTGTTCTTCATCTGTGAGATACTGAACATGCCTGACGACACAAACAGGAAGATATTACATTTGAAGAGACCTTCAATACCCCCCCCCCGCCCCCCCAAAAAATGTGTTATATAAACTAAATACACACACTGTACCTGCATGTTGTTTTTTCTTCCTGCCCACAGCAGCTCCAATGATCTGCAGTAGCTCTTCATCTGATGCTCCAGAGCGCAAGAAATCTCTCAAGGACACCTCAGAGTTTCCAAACAAACACACCTGAGAGACAACAGACAGGAAGGAGTTAGAGATCAAAATGGGATCAGGCATGGTTTCAAATGAAAAAAGAGGGTGAGATTATTTGTAGCTAAAACATAAATCAATAATTGCACACACACACAAACGTACATACACAGAGTGTGTGATACATTAACACAAAACAGACCAAAATGTCGCCTCTTTGGAGTCTAAGAAAGAACAACTGTAGCTTTACCTTGAGGTTGCCATCTGCAGTGATGCGTAAGCGGTTGCAGGAGCCACAGAAATGGTCAGACATGGACGTGATGAAGCCCAACTGACCTTTGAAGCCTGGCACTTTAAATGTCTGTTACAAGAACAGAAAACAATGTCCAACAACCACACTAGTGAAAGATTTCTTTAAAAATGGTTTTAAGCTCTAAATGAAATTAAAGAGAGCTTGACACTTTTAATTTGGATGTTAGTTTTCTGTTGGTTAACCAGTTAATTAACTAATAATGTAAAAATGCTACTAAGATATCACGGTGTTTTCTTATAACTCTTAGTGACTTGCAGGTGGTCAGGAGAACTTTACAATGCTGGGGAGGGGGGCAAAATTTCAACTGAGAAGTTCTAAAAAATGCACAATGTCCTAAACAAAAATGAGTTGTGATGATTCTTATTTCAAAATCATGATGCTAAGGAGATCATCTTAGCCTGTGTGGCACCCTTTGACAGGAGCAAATTAAAACTTAATGAGTACAGAGCAGTTGGCAGTGACACAGACCTTGGCAGTGTCTGTGGGTCCAGTTTGAAGCATTTCCAGGTTGGGCCACTGCTGCCTAATGCGGTCAAGCATTTCCTGATAACTCACCATCTTCTTAAAGTTCCACTTGTTGCCTGAGAGAGGAGAGAATACAGTATGGATCAGTTGAGAATATAGAATTTAAAGCATGAGCTACAGCACTGACGTTTCAAGAAGCAGTGATGGAGGCTTGTAGCACACCAGAACCAAGCAAACTGAACAAACTACATTTTCCACAAAGAGAGGGACAAATTAAATTATAATTTGCATGATAACAAGCTGTGCCGAATGGACTGAAACCTCATGACATTATATAACACTGCAATTACTCCAGTAATACAATTTCATTGGTCTTATTTGATTTTTAAAGACTTACAAAACATGTGTATCAGATATTTAATTACATAATTTAAGCATTAAGCATAAAACAATTATAGTTGAATCAAATTAAACTAAATACAAATATTTTTGAGAAAGTTTTGCATAGAGTGTAAAAATGACACAATTCAGTGATAGAATAGCATATACTTTATTTACAACTTATCAATAGATACCTTTTCAGACCTTTATGATAAGACTTTTGGAAAATGAGCACTTACCATCAAAGGGCATGTATTCAATGAAGCGCACCTCCAGAGGCTTCTCCTCTGTCAGCGCCACAAAATCTAGCAGCTCATCCTCATTGAGGCCTCGCATTACCACACAGTTGACCTACAGAGGGCAGCACATAGCAACAGGCCACTGATTACTAACCCTAACCTACAGTCATCTCACCAGCAGCAGCCTGTTATGTGTCAATTGTAAGGAAACCAAGAGTGACACAGTTACTACGCATTTTCCTAACCACACAGGCATCTGCTCAAATAAAATGATTATTGAAGATTCCTGCATTAGTATTTAATTGAATACCACCACCTACTGGTGTTACAGGCCTAAATGCAATACACTGACAGATTCTAAGTATATTACAGGCTGATTACAATATGTAGGTAATAATGTTATAATGTTCAGAAATTAATTAATTCTGATTTTTTTTCTTAAAATAATCACAAAACTTTGTTTTGCTGTAAAAATTCTCCATGTTAGATATCCATCTGTATCTGTCAACATGTATCAAATTTCAGTTAAAAAGACCATAATGTCATAAAAATAAAAATGTTCAAATACAAAAAAGAGAAAAAAACGAATGAAAGATTGACAGAAAGTTTAAAAGTTGAACATGTTACCTTGACAGGGTTGTAGCCCATTTCAATGGCCTTATCAATGCCCTCCATGACCTTGTGGAACCCTGAAGAAAGAAACTGATTATGAAACGCTTCCACTTTAATAAGACATCAACAATTTCCAATTAACTCAATAATCCTACCTTGATATATTTGAATTGTGTGCTATCAATTTCATTCAAAGGGAGAGGCAATTTGTAATTTTTTTCCAAGGTAAAAATTAACCGAACCATACTGCAGACACCAGGCGGCTTTGAGATTAAAGCTGTGTAACGCACGTGTCTGAAATGTCACACGAATCACGAGTCACATCTGCTTCAATTGTTCAGACCGTTTCAACATAAGTCATGCTTTTCTCTGTGGCAAATCATGGCCTGAGTCAGATGTTAGGCAGAGATAAACTACTGATATGTTACCATCTCCAAACAATCCCTCAGAAGCAGCCACAGCTTTCTAACAGCAAACTGCTAAGTTTAGACTCTTTATTTATTTTCATCTGCACATAACCAACAATCCAGGCATTGGACTGTAATCTTTGTAGGAGCAGAGGTTTAGTTGATTTAGTCACCCAGACGTCTTATCATTGCAAATTAAATGCAACATGTTGTGCCTAAATTCCTAATTAAGCTTTCTGAGAACTAAAAGACAAAATCTGAGGTCTGCTAAACCTTTTTGCTGAATATAAATAAATAAATAAATAATTTGCTGTAGTGGAAGAGTACTGGATCAGACAACATTTTTTTCTACAAGGCAGTTCTGCTCCTTTTTCTCTCCTTCATTTCCTGATCTCAGTCAGTCCATCTGTGTCTACCTTACATATGCCAACAACCCACTGCTGCGCCCTGCTGTCACATCCACTCCACGTGTTTTCAGAGCTTACAGGCTCCTTCACTAACCTAAGGGGATTGACCTACAACAATAGGCACATATACAGAGTATGGATTCAGGCTGTTCAAAGTTTCAACAATATATTAAATTAAAGAGCCTCTACCACATAACCAAACATCACTGTTTTACAGGGTTAGGAGTGTTACACAGTCTTATAGAAACACTACACCACCAGTTGTTTTAATTTTACATCAAAACACCACACATCTGTGCCGTTTATTCAACACAAGCTACAGCTGCAGTTCAACATTCCAAAACTATACTGTCTAACGCATGCTATTAATTCATTCATTAAGATTTATTGTAGCAGGGCATCCAAAACTACTTTTCTTTTCACCTGTCCTAGTCTCATCTCTCTATGTTTAATACCATTACATATCCTACTACATTTAAAGCCTCAATCATATAACTAATTCTACTAACTAAACTAATTTCTTCGGTCTTGCAGTCGACATTATGGGTCGAATACCTTTCCGCCTCACAATGAACTCAAATTTGGCAGGGACCAGTGAATCCAGGCTTATGTTAATCAGATCAAGGCCAGCATCTTTCAGCTTAGGCAGAAGTCTCGCCAAGTTCATGCCATTAGTTGTCACTGCAATGGTTTTTAGGCCCTCCAACTTCCTTAGTTCTGCTGTAGAGGGAGAGCAATCATGGGAAGAAGGAAGAGAGGAAAAGAAGGGAGAGTGTGAGACACAGAGATTAAAATGTGGTTCTCAATGTTTACACTAATATTTGCATGGTGTAACTGTTGCACAGATAACTCTAATAACTAACTAGACTTAAGTAAGCTTGCTCGAAGACATTTCTCTACTTATGCATTTATAAATAGGATAAAGTTACATATACATTTATTCAGTTATAGCTTGTGGTGCTGCAGTGACTTAACATGTACATAGTTTACCTGCTGGTCAGCTTGATGCTGTTAGAGATGTTTCCTTGACATTGACTGAAACACTAATAAATAAAGGCTTTACTAGCTCCAACATTTCAGCCAGGAGATTATAAGAGGAACTCCAGTGAGTCACTAATGATTCACTAGTTTAAACAAGTTACTTCAGAACTTATTCAAAAAAATTATGCACAAACTTAAAAATGAACTTATAAATTAGCTGGTGAGCATAATTCTCAGAATTATGAATTAATGAATTACCGAATGACCATCTGTTCACTACACATCAGCTTAGGAGCTCATGATAGATATCTGAAAAAATTGTACACTATCAAACATTTATACTGAAAAACTAAACAACCACATGACTCATCCCTGACATAGATAATCAAATTTTATAATAGCTAATCTTTTCAACCTATTATCACAGGAAAAAAACAACAAATATAGCAGACCAGAAGTCTGGCAACTGTTTTGAATTAATGCTAATTATCTACTTTAGAAAATTTTACTGAGGGTCATGCAGGGTCACAGTGGGGTCTTGTCACATGACACAGTGATAATTGCTGGTCTTTGTGGGGCTGTTGGCAGCTTGTGGTCCTCTCTCTACAAAGACATTACCAATGTGTCACACCACAATGCTTTGTTAATGTTTTAATGTTGCTCCCATGAGCACTGGTGTCAGAAAATGATCCTTAGCGACCAAAACTGCTTCAGTTAATCTACAAATTAGGCTGTAAAATTAAAATGGTGTGAATGTGGTGTGTGTCAGTAGACTATGTAAACAGCTTATCTGAAAAATTATTTTCCCTACCACATGCATGCCTTGATCAGAAGGCATGCATGGAAAACTAGTCCTGCTCCTCTACTCTCTCCTTTTATATTTTCACATCACTTAAAAAAAACTCTAGTCTGGTTCACAGTTTAGTCAGTTTGTCGAGTGTTTGAGAACCAATCTCTGAAAAGACTGTCAGTACATCTACTTAGATATGTGGTTTTCCGCAAGTTGGTTTAAAAAAAAAAAAAAAACAGCTTTCTATCTCATAGCTTATGTACGTATAGAAAGAAGCTGCAATCTTAAGGAGTAGAGGACACAGCCATGTACATAAATGTTGGTGAAATGTGTTAGACAGAAAACACACGAGGTTCAGAGAGGAAAACACACCTTATTACAACTTAACACCAAATGAGTTAATCAATCCCTATCAACTCCATTTCTCACTAGCTCCTTACAGATGATATCCAGCACATCTGGTCTGATGAGGGGCTCTCCTCCAGTGAGACGAATTTTGTCCACACCTTCCTGGACGAAGAGGCGAGCAAGGGTCAGTATCTCTGAGGTGGACAGCAGCTGTCCCCGTGGTGTGAGCTTCACCCCCTCCTCTGGCATGCAGTACTGACCTATAAAAAACAAGAAAGTTAAATTGGTTACCAGATACAAAAGTCTGAATTTGCCACTTTACTTATGCTGATATTGTATCTTGTCAAAAAGTTCTTTTTTGTTGGGATTCTGCTGGGAAATGCAACCGTGAGCTGAGGTGGATCTACTTTGCAGCATTAAGGTGTTGTAATAAAAACAGGATTCTTTTCCAATAGTCACCATTTCATTTAATATCTGAGGAATGCAGTTAGTACAAAAAATAATTCATCTTTAGATCAATTATTGTGTCGCATTCTGTTTCACAATGATGCTCTTGTCAGATAATGGCATGTTTAGTTCTGCTTGAGTTGAGCTGACAGAAAAGAAGCTAGTTTGACGGAGGGGGTTTGGGGCTGTCAGTTAGAAAACATTACAGCGACTGTCCTTGTTAGATGTTAAATTAAGGAATAAAAAGTTTGTTTTCCTAATGTCGAGAAACAGAAAGTCGAATATTCATGCTAAAGCTTTCATGGGCACTACTTGAGCTAAGATTCACCTCTTAAATGAGAATTATGCTATGACTATCATAAAAAAATTCCAACATTTAGCATAGCCTTTTTTGTGTTCTTTGTCAGCTGGTTGGTCAGTGTTTTCATGGTGGATTTTTCAGCCTTTGTCCAACAGATGGAATCTCAGGAAAGGTAAAATGTTTTCAACTGATAACCAGTAAAATAACACACAACGTTCAGGGGCAGACACCAGCTTGCACACACACATTCATACACATTTCACTGATTTTGGGAGAGCAGGCAAGGACAGCTGTTACACACTGTGGCAGTCCCAAAACGTTGTACAAATAACCTCAGATAGCCAAGCCATGTGACAGCTTGCTGTGCATGTAACAGCTCTCTACAGAGATGTCTGTGTGTACAAAACATGCACAGAGTAAACAGTGTAATTGCTGATTGCCAGGCAAGCTAAATGCTGAATGAGTAAGTGAGTAAAATCTAAGGCGAATCACACAGACTGAACCAAATAAACAGATGTGGGGAGGCCCAGCATAGCACTGTACACATTGCCTTAATTTGTTTTATTTGACTTTTTATTTAAGAACAAGGAAATCCACTGATTCAAAGAAAAGCTAAGAGTAAAGTTTATTAAATGGATCATGTCTCTAAAGTCAAAGAATAATCATGTTAGATAATTGCAATCTCATCATAATTTTAATGTTAATCAAGCAGCCCAAAGTGTCACTGCTAATGAACAGGTTTTTCAGACCTGATCAGCAACTATCTGATACAGCATGAGCTTCTATATGGAGCAACTTGTCATCCAAAATTCTGCTAATTGTTTTATCAAGTTGATTTGAGCTAATTTCAAAAGATATGTTAAAACATTTTATCAGGTGCAGTTCTTCATAATATTCAACGTGCATTTACTATAAGTATCGCTGCAAAATTTGCACATCTTGATGAATGTGGCTGATGTTGGCCTGATGACCATCTCTAGAGCCAGACCAACTAGCACAGCACTTGAAATCATCAAAACACTAATTTAGATAAACTGAATAATTGTTAATGCAACATACAATTTTGTATACAAATTGTCATTCCATGGTAAATGAATAAAATGCATCATAATAACCTTGAGCAAAAAAGTGAGAGAAAAATATGAAAACAAAAACATGTCCTGATGTTTTGAGGAAACATCCAACTGCCAATTTGCATCTCCAGATGCTTTTCTACACCTGACCTAGAGGATCAGTAAAATCTAACATTGTCAGGAGAATTGTGTTCGCTGTGAGTTTAGCAGTCCGAGCCAACATTACTGAATGTAGTTTCTTTAAGATGCTGTACAAGCACTATGGAAAGTAAAACAAAAGGCGGTAAGGTTACCTTTCATATTGCACAGTGGAAACATCTACTTACAGCGCAGGTTGCATTTCTCAGTGAGGGAGATCCGCAGGTAGCTGTGCCTCCGGCCAAAGCTGTCAGTCAGGAACGCAGAAAAGGGCAATATGTTGTCGTCTCTTAACCTTTCCTGAGGATAAAGACAACAGGACAATAACATTGTGGAACTGATGTGACACACTGAGATAGCTGACTATGAGGTTATAGTAGCACTGTTATGTCATGTTTTGATATTTTTCTTTTACATTAAACACACCATGTCTTCTGATCTCTGTCCATTTATTTCTATGCTCATTCAATTACTGTCAAAGATGAATGGGTTCCTTAGTCTGAGGCTTAATTGGTGTTCAATAGCCAGAAAACAGTTAAATCATTTCTAACTTTTGCAGAACACTGGGGGCAAGTCAATGAAAAACACAAATAACCTGAATGGGCTACATTTAAATAAAGTATTACATCATCAGAAGTTTTCACAAAGTCAGTCACACTGAGAGTGTGTGTGGCACATGGTTTTGCAAATAGCTTTTGACCTTTGACTGTCTACAGTGCAAACCTTTTGTGTCAGAAGTTATCAGTACAAAATCAAGCACGTGACTTAGACGCATACAACAACTGAAGTTAATCATTGGACCCAGCTACACACTGGACATGTATGCATCGTCGTTTGGTTCTGTCTGTAAGACAATAAGAGTAATCTCATGTTATTAGTTCACTTCGTTGGTCTGATGAGTAAAAATCCCTTCAAATCAGCCATCTCTCATCCTCAGAAAAACCCTTAAAATGCTCTTAAAAAAGTTTCCTGCTTCACTTACCCACTGGTTATTGATTGCACAAGTAACCTTACTTGCCAGGTAGAAAAAACAAACTAGTAACTTGTTGTAAGCCTGCAACTCTCTGGTTTCCTCCATTTTCTCCAAAACCATTTTGAAACACTTTAGTAGTCATGAAATTGCTTGTTTCAACGTTAATGTTTAGTACTTAGCATTGTTAGCTAGTTAACCATTATTAGGACCCACACTGGACAGAGGTTGTAGCTACATGACAGACTAAGCCAACTTGTCACCTCACATGCCTTCAGTCATTAACTAGCGTTAGCACATAACAAGTACTGTTAACCAGCCGGTGACAGGACATTTAAAGTGCAAACCTCAGCACCTTAGTGTGACTGGTAGGCAGTGTCATGCAGTCAGAAATAACGTTACCTGTCTCGACCTGGTTTTCAGAGATGCGGCGAAGTTGGACGTAGATAAAGTCGAGTCTCCAAGTTCAAGTTCATTTTCCCGGTGCGTAGCACTGGAATACAGTCGCTTAGTATTCCCATTAAGGCATTTAGCGATTTTTCTGAAATGTGTTAAGCTGTTGTGTCTATCAATCAAGCGGCAACATGTGCTAGCGTGAACGGCCATAGTTCTATTTTATGACAGTTTCGGAGTCCTCTGTGGTTGTTTACTGAGCTCTTGGCGTGAGCCCCACTGCAGTAAAACATATCCCGAAGACGAGGAGGACCGTATCAGGGGCGGGGTTACGTCGGCCAATCGTGCTGCCGTACGGACGCAAGTGCTGATGCACACTGGGTAGAGTAGTCCAAGGGTTAAGTTCCATTTTTGACATAGAAACTCTCAAAAAGACTGTCCATTCTTTCGTCCCCTCTTTCTTTTTTCAGTTGTGCTTAGGTTGTGTGTATTTCATATTCATTTTCATCGAACAAATTCAATCTTTGGCCAGCTATGCAAACAGAGTGTGTGGTCAGCTTTGCTCTTTCACACACTTTACACACATGCCAGGTGTGTGCTGACAGAAGATCTACTTTGTTTCACTTTCAAATCAAACAAGGGCCAAACCCATAGAAATAATCTTTTTAAAAACTTTGGTGATGGACTTTGGAGTCTGAGGTAAGTAAAATGTTAAGGGACACCCTTTAGTTAAAAAAATCATTTGCTTTCTATTTTTATAATAATTGAAGAAAGTATCCTATTTTTAGTCTCTTTACAGTGCTCATCTGCCCAACTGGTTGTTCATTAACCCTAGTAACTGACCGAAAATATGACACAACAAAAATGTCTAAGAATACACACATTTTACACACCAAAATAAGTACAATAAGATAGACAAGTGAAGTTCAAATGTTTCCTGAGGCATATATAAATACGTGGTCAGACTCAGACTGGCTGACAGGACAACCACAGTTCATCAGGCTGGAGAACTACATGTCTGAGATGGTCTTGAGCAGTCAGAGGCTCCACAGGGGACGGTCCTGGCACCATTCCTGTTCACACTTTATCTTGTGGACTTTCAACACCAGTCTGAGTCATGCCATGTAAAGAAATACTCAGACGATACAGCCATTGTGGCATGTATTTGGAGTGATCAGGATGAGGGTGAATACAGGGAGCTGGTGAGGGCCTTCAGTGAGTAGGGCGTGAGGAAGTACCTCCTCCTAATTACCTCCAAGACTAAGGAGATGGACACAATAATTTCCCCATTGGGATGTCTGTCTGTCTGTCTGTCTGTCTGTCTGTCTGTCTATCTATCTATCTATCTATCTATCTATCTATCTATCTATCTATCTAAACTTTTGATAAAGAACACAATGACTTGTGAATTAAATATATGCAATGTGTTTATTTCAGTCAAAAATTTGCTGAGTTTAGTGTTAAGTTTCTAAATATCTCATAGGTTAATGTACGATTTTGTACGTGTTTTTTGTAGAGGACACACACAGCATCCAAGCTGAACAGACCAGCACAGCAGAAAAAACAGAGGAAGAAGAAGTAGAAGAATAAAATAAGCAGTTTCTTAAAATTTTAGACCTAGTTATGAAAAGGTTACTGAAACATTTTGGGTTCCGACCTTAAATTTGGGAAATACTGTTCTAATGCAATAAACCCAGTCAAACATTAAAATGATCTGTTTTTTTTTTGTTTGTTTGTTTTTATCAAAGACTTTCTTATGAAATGAGCGGCTACACTTTGTGTTTAGTGCTAATTGGAAAATATTGCTGTGCTGATTGGCCAAACTAAGATACTGATCATTGTGAACTTTTCACCGGCCTAACATTATTGGGTTAACATTATCACGATGACATTTTAAGGTAGTTCCAGTACGTCAGCATGACTGTTAGTCAGATTTTATGAGGAAATTCAAAAATGAAAGCATGTAGACATTTCTGTTTCTAAAATCTGTCTAATAAAAAAAAGAAATCAGTGTTGTCTGCAATTACATGCTGTTACGGAAAAATCTATAAGGGTTTAACTCATAGGTCAATGGCCCCTCTGCGCTCTGGCCTCTCTCCAGCTCTCTCAGGTGTGAGCTGGCAAGGTGCAGGGACACATGGGGCTGATTACCTCTGCAGTCCTTGGTAGCTTGGTACTGCCTGGGTTAACGACACCAGCTACAAGATAAGGCCCAACCCTCTTGATATCCAGCTTTACTCCAACAGCTCATTTTCATTGAGAAAAGCTTATCGGTTAGTCAGGATAATTCTAGAGCAGAGCACATAGTTGTTTTTCACAGGCAGTGTATTGACAAGTCAAGGTCCACGTAGCAAGGTGGGTCGGTCTTATAAATACAGGGACACTGAGGGAGGCAGCAGTAATCCTCACAAGCTCGAGGAGAGCTCATCCTGTGGGAGGTCACTTCCATTTAACTGCACAGATCTCTACAACCTGTAAAATGGATAACAGTTGTCATTGTTCAGCCAACAGCGACAGGCTTTTGAATCCTATCCTTTTCAACATCCTGAGCCAAATGGATAACAGCAAATTAAACCAAAACAGCCTCAACTACAATTCAGTACCTCATAGATGCAACTGTGATCTGCGAAGGACAGTGTGCTTGAAAAAGCCGTCTGAGTTTTGTAAAGAAGCTTCAGCCGTTCTGGTTAAAACCGTCCAGTTCATGAAGAACTTACCTGCTTTTAACCAGCTGCCGCCAAACGACCAGTTCTCACTTCTTAAAAGCTGTTGGGCGCCTCTTTTCATTTTGGGCCTGGCCCAGGAGCGTGTGGACTTTGAGGTGACAGACACCCCTGCTGACAGCATGCTGAAAAAGATTCTCCTGAACCGGCAGCAGAGCCCCAGCATGGAGAGGGAGCAGCCCACCATGGCTGGTGTCAGTAAACTCAAGTCCTGCCTCAAAAAGTTTTGGAGTTTGGATTTGAGTCCAAAGGAGTATGCATACCTCAAAGGGACCACAATATTTAATCCAGGTATGCATTCGTCTGTTTTGATTTCTTGGTTTCTCAGGAGAAAATTTTCAGTTACTTCTGAAAGAGTACTTCACTTAACTGAATTATAATATAACACCTAATTTCTTGTCTTTATATCCAACAGATGTGCCAGATTTAAAGGCAGCTCTGTTCGTTGAAGGCTTGCAGCAGGAAGCTCAGCATGCCCTCAGCGAGGTGGTCCACCTCCTTTACCCAGAGGACCAAGAGCGCTTCGCTCAAATCCTCCTCACAGCCTCCATGCTGCAGAGCATCACCCCCAGCCTCATCTCTGAACTCTTCTTCCGGCCTGTGATCGGCCAGGCAGACCTGCTGGAACTTTTGGTCGACATGCTTTTCTGCAGATAAAAGAGGACATGTGGACTTCATTCAACCATCCTGGAGAAAGTTTATGTTTTTTTTAGCAGTAGAAGCTTTTGTGGACCAACCAAAAGAGTGAAGGAATACTCGACAGTGGACTGCTCAAACAATGCACTTACAATAGCCAAGAAAAAACATATGTAGTGGTAAACATGAGACTATGAATGTTTGTATTTACATTGAAGCTGAGGTCACTTTAGCTCAGTCTGAAAAGATTCTATCTGCTGATGTAGAAAGATGATCATTTTCTTCATGAAGACAGACTGTAACTACTGTTTCTATACTGTGTCTTGTGTTGAACATCTTTTCGGTGTTCTTCATTTTTGTAGATAAGTGTTGTCTGAGAGAACTTTTCAAATAAATATATTTTTGTACATGAACATAACAGTGGTATTTGGTCTCAGCCTGTCCTTGATACAATGTTTGTTTTTACTGACCAGATTTTTCACCTGACAATGACACTTCACTTAGAATATCTTCATCCCAGCTGTTTATTCAGCAGGTCCATCTTTGGGGTTAGATTAGGTTGTGCAGTCAGATATTACTGAAGCCTGTTTGTTTGAAATTCTTGTCAGGACAACAGGGTTGCCAAAGAAAGTAAACATGTCAGAGGGTTACAGGTTTGGAGAGGATGAATGTTTACGAAGTGATGCAAGTAACACATCCCTTAAAACCCTAAATATATGATTATTATGAGTTTGAAAGGCTATATCAATAAAATGTGGTATAAATATAAAAAAGCATTGAAAATATCAGCAGTAATTACACAGTAATTTAATTTTTTCAGCTTTGAGGTGACAGTGAACATTTCAGACGAATTCTGTGTTTCAACCCTCTGTTGTGCTCAGTATTGCATAAAAGTCATGTTGAGAAACCACATGTGACTCATGCATGCTGTTCTCCTCCTTGTTCTACCAGCTTGTGTTAACTGAAAGCGTTGTGTGTCAGTTTTAAGAGCTCTCGACTGCAGATGTCAAAACAAGATGAACATTAAATCATTCACCCCAGCAGAGAGACTGACAGGAGTATGATTAGAAACACAACCCTTACATGTAATGACCAAAAATGTTAAAGCCTCTTAGTGTGAAATAGTTTTTCTCTGGTAGCACTTTGTCTCCCTCTGATGGAGGACAGTGGAAATCACATTTATAACCTGAGAAACTGAAGTCACAGAACATAGAGAATGGAGTTGAACAGCATCCTGCTATTTAGTAACAAACATTTAACAAAATAAATAATCTCATTTTCATGCTCAAAGGTGAGTGGATGAGGTGTCTGAGTGCTGAATCAAGTGTCCTAAAAGATGAAGACTGCCGTAAACAACCTGCAGGCTATATTTGATTCAGAACAAGCCCTCTTGATTCATCCTAGCCTGTGGTATGTTAGTTGTGAAACCTTAAGCCTTTGCATGACACCTCATACAGGTAAAACAGGAATGTGCTGGTGGGGGCAGAGAGCCAGAGAAAATGGGGTTACACAGGGCAAGTACACACACACACACAAACACACACCACAAACAGACAACAAGTCTAAAAGCTCAACATCTAGTGCAGATCAATCCTGATCTATTGCTCGCTCATAGTTTACTGGATTGTTGAGTAGAATGATTTTTTTAGGCGTGCACAAAAGAACTTTTCACCTGTTTTCACTTCAAATCGCAGTGTTTGAGTATGTTTAAGAAGCATTCTCTTAATACTGGTTCAGCTTTTTTCTGCACTGTTTTGATGTGCTTATAGTACATTTCTGAAGTCTCCAAAGACAAGATACATTAGTGAACAAAATGCATTAATATGGTTTTGTCAGCTTCAGTTGTCTAAAGGGCAAATTAGGCCACTCTGAGGCTGATGTACATGTTTGGATATGAGCTCTTTTATTTATATATGGATATGTATGGATAAATAGAATTCAATTCATGTGACCTAAGGTAGGAATTCAGGATTAAGTTTCTGAAATCTGGCTTTTTCTGCACTGCTTCTTCCCTTTGCAATAAATGGCAAAGACAAACCCCAGGATTTTATTTCCTTTTTGTCAGAACCAGCCAAACAAGTTTGCTCCTCTGCTGAGGGCGGAAAAAGGCTGCCTGGTACAACACAGTGACCTCAGGGAGATGAGCTTGACAACAATAATCCAAGAGATAAAGAAGAAAAGTAGGCTAAAGAGACAGAAAGCCAGTGCAAAGGAAAAACTTGATATATGAGAGCAAATAATTTGTTGCAAAACAAACTGAGCTGCTTATATTTAAATGAATGACTAAAGTGTATGTGCTTGACATTAGGGTCAACAACACAGCAACATGTCTGATTTCTAAACTGAGAAATAAACAACTTAACCATCATTTCTGCACGTTTTACTTTAGTTTGTTACTGAAACACACATGAGAACACAGAAACAAGCATTGAGATTTTTATTTTGTTAAAAACAGGACCGAGCTCTGAATAAAAAAACTATGGCCAACTGCCACAAGTGGTTTAACAACCCAAACATCACACTGATTTAAAAATATGTACATCAAATATGGCTTAACATTGCAGTGTTAGGGTCAATGCATGCTTTGAAAGAGTCATTAAACCTACACGGTGCATGCACAATGGCTTGCATAAACAATCACACACACAAGAATGAGGACGGTTATGTGCTACCATCAGTCTCTACGCTCTGACTGCTAAGATTTCATGGAGTGTAGTTACTTTATACACTGTCAACAGTTACAGTTACTGCCTGTGTTAAAAAGTTTCAGTTGCAGTGGGTCACTTGCTGCAAAGATAAAGGTCCGTAAATTTAAAAAGGCACTCCATTAGCAAACAATAGCCAGACCATTATAAAGGACCAGCACAACCGCCCAGGATAAAAGGTGCTCCAGTCAGTAACAGAACAAAAATTACAGCAGAGGGATAACATTGTCCATCTAGTTGACTACATCAAATTTGTCAGCAGAGCCTCCTCTGTTGTTGTTGCCCTTTAGAGAAGCAGGGGAGCGCCTGAAGAGTCTGTTTCAGTGTCATGATGGTAGGCTGAATAGGCAGTAGCGGTGCTGGAGGAGTACGCTGTGGGAGAAAGAACTTCATTTAATGCACTTACAACTAAAAAAAAAACATGGCTGTAAAAGAAAGAAAATACAGTGGATGTTACATTTTGATGCACAAGAAACATGAAACAATTGAGTTGAACCTTTGGCACAGGCACATTCCCACATGTTATGTGAAAGTTATGCTAAAACAATGTGGTGCGCCCTCATTCACAGACATGTAACAGGATATCCTGGCCTTCTGCGAGCTTCTTCACAGAACAACAACTCAAAAAAAGAAAGCTCCTGCACCATAATCCATCTGTAACCCAAGTTGCTAAAATTACATAATAAAACCTGGGACATTCCGTGGCATATATTTAATGCAACTTGATCTGCTGCTCTAGCGGGTGGTGTTGCATGACCGCTGAGCCGGAGGGGAGAATGAGGCAGATTGATAGTTGGGTGTAAGGTGGCAGATGAGGGGAGGAGGCACCTAATGTGCGAGGGATTGTAAAATGCAAAGAAAATGGACAGGAATGCAGGGCTTTCACCGTTAAAAGGGTGGCATGTTACTGGAAAGTAGAGAGGAGGTGAGAAAATGCCTGCAGCTGCAGCAGGTACAATGGGTTGCAAAGAACAAGCCTCACACACACACACACTGATTCACCAGGGCTAGTAATTATACCTCAGTGACCAGGAGAAATAAAGGCTTTAGCTATATCAACTTTGTGAATACCATTACACACATTACACGTTACTTCCAACCACTCTTTCAACACTCTTTCACTCTGGTTCTGATTGATTCTAGATATCATTCAACTCTTAATCCATCATGCATGCATTTACATCAAACCAAAGGAGGATATAAAGGTGTCTGTTTATGGAAAATTCCCCACATGTACTCACTTCTCCCGCTGTAATGTCTCATCTTCCTTGCCAGCTCATCTGATGGCGTCTGCTCCGACACCTTCACCTCTGGAACTGTGACAGGGGACAAAAAAGTCGAAATAAACACAAGGAGGCAGGAAGCTACGACAGACATCAATGTGGTCATTTCTGCTATTGTGCAATGTGTTTCAGAAGACGTGCCTGTATCAACTTGCCCCACATAAACCAATTACTATTAGGTCGCTGCCCATAAAATACCTGGTAGGGCTTCAAACTATGAGCCTATGAAGGAGCCTTAGCAGCGTTCCAACAGACACAATGACTCATTTCATCATTCATCATGAGTGGTGTACTTGGTATGCTGCAGCCAGTTGGTAAAGAGTTGTCACATGGGATCTTATAAATATTTACACAGCTGTAATTATGAACGTTAACTGTTTTAAAATATGGTGCGTGATATTCTTACAGTCACTGCTCATGAAAGTGTTGGTCATGGTCTCGTTGCCACTGTCGGGCAGAGTCCCGTCGCTCCTCCCGTTCTGACGCTGTCCTGCAGACTGATGGCTCTTGTTCCTCTTGCCCTTCCTCGTGCTGATGCGGATGACGCCATGCACCAGTTTGCACTCGGCCTCCTGCTCCTCCAGGTTGTAGTCCTGGGCGATGCTGTAGATGAGCTCGCTGATCTCATTGGTCTTGCGGGAGAAAGAGGAGTCAGAGGTGCATTTAGCCAGCTGGTCGATCTGATGCAAAGCATAAAGCTCCAGCAGCTTCTTTGTAATTAGAGAGTCAATGTCTGTGCCTGTTTCACTCAGGTCATCCAAGTCATAGTCCTCACGGGATAACAGGCTAGTGTTGCTGACAGGCCGCTGGCTTTCCCCCTTACCGGGCGTACGGGTCCGTTTGGGGGCAGTGACAGGATACCTTACTGTCTGGCCTGCGATGCGCACATCCGGGTAGCGAAAACTGTCACTCGTGGGCAACTTTGAGGGTTTTGTGGTCTTGGCGGACTCCATAGGGATGCCACAAGTAGGGTTGGACACAGCCATGCCGTTAGAAGGGTGAGACTCAGATCCTACTTTAGGGGGATGGTCTGTGGAGCTCTCGTTGACAGGCAAGCAGGGCTCCCTGCTGCCATAAAATCCACAGGTCAACACACAGCAGATAAGAGCCTTACAGCCACTCCAGCCCATGGAGGCACAGGAGCCACAGGCATGTCTGCTGGTGGGCGTGCTGTCTGCTGAGCCTGGAATAAATCCTATAGTCTCTGACCCCCGTCCAGTGCCATTTCGTGGGTGGCCTCTGCTGCGACCGTGCTTGTTCTCCAAGTACCGGGAGTGGTCAGTGTGAAGCTCATGTTGATGATCTCCATGAGGATCCTTGTATGAGTCCTGGCTGGCCGAGCTCTCCCTGGATATAGTCCGAGCCTGTCGGTACTTTTCTGACCTGGAGTTGGAGTTGTAGCTGTGGTGTTTGTGGTGGCGGGACGTGTGGGGAGCCCCTGTGCTGTGGCCAGGCATGGCTCAAAATGCCTGGGACCTGGTGAGGGAGAGGCATGTTTAGAAATAATAACCAGGTGTAAAACCTCTCCTTTTTGTTGCCACACATGCTTGCGGCATCAAACGCACCATTAGACGCACTAAATGACCTGCATTTAAAACATATGTAGTAAACACTAGGCTTCCAGTAAGGTAAACTCCCCTGAAACTCTGAGAATGTAAATAAAAGTGAGTGCATTGATTGCTGGCCTGATAATAAGCTGGGCCATTTCGTCGCGCCCTAAAAGCTTGTTTGGCCTACGAAAGTTTTGCAGCGAACAGTGCAGACCAAAACCCAGTCAACATTCAGCCGTTTTTATGATTTGTAAGCAAAATGTTAACTTACCGCATAAGAGGAAACACTTGTGGTTATCTTTTATCCCAGGTAACTTGTTCAACGTTCAAACCGCGGAAGTCTCGGGGAGAGAACTTCAACTCGCGCCTCCAACACAGAAAGAAAGAGTTCGACTTCGACCGCCCACAGACTTCCAGGTAACTTTACCTCCACAAAACAACAAACTCAGCAAACCTGAAGTCGGTTGCTTCGATCGAACAAAACAACTCAACTCATTCGTGTCGTCTCCCTTTTGTGAGATTCAGTCTTGTGTAGCCGAGAGTCTCCCAGTGTTTGGCTATCACCTGCGGCTACAGCTAATCCCAAATCCGACACCCACCCACAGGTGAGACGTGACGTCACGCGAGGCGGATATACAAGTACAGGAGGAAAGAGCAGGAAAAAATGAAGAAAAATGAAGAATTTAAAAAGGAAATAAGAAAAAGTGGATGTAAATCTGATCAAAAAGTGGAACATATAAACTTTTATATTTTCATAGTTACTGTCTGGAATATGTCACTTTATGATGCAACATAGCAAGTGATGGTTAAATTCTGCACTAAACAATCTTGCAAATGGGACTTTTTCTTATGTACACACACATGCTGTCACTACACACGTAGGTAGGTCTGACAGGTACACAGCTGCAGAGCCAGCAGGTGTTTTTCCAAGCAATTTCTTTCATTCTGCCCTATTTTTTCCCTGTATGGAAACACTTAATCACCCACATTAAGTTGAAATAGTAGGGACACCTCACCTGGAGAAAAAATGAGTCTGTGTAGCTTAGTGTCATGTGGTTTTTCTGCAGTCACAATTACCATGGAGCAGGACAAAAATAAATACATTCAAATTTTATTTTATTCTAATGATGTAAATACAAGTTTCATGGCAGACAGTGATTTTAATATCTATTCCTTTTAACATTGAAATACAAACTACATATTGAATTCCAGCATACTAAACACATGTTCATATAATTTTAAAAGACTTTTCTCTTCTAACTTTACTGAGGCATATGCACTCCTATAACAACCTATTCCAAAGCTATGGATAACAGTAATTTCTTATGTCAAAATACATTTTCCATGCCATTAGTCTACCATCTATGCCATTTATCTTTGTGGCAGTCTGGTGCATCATGTTAAGATATTAAAAGTCATGACACTAACAAAATGACAAAAAATAAATAAAAATAGTGATGAGGGGTTTTCTAGTATTTTCTTTTGTTTCCTCAAGTAGTGTTTTTAATGTAGCATATACATTCCATTTTAATAAAAATTATAATAATTTTAAAAGACTTTTTTTAGCTAAAATGTTCGAGTGGCTCAAAAAAAACTTATGTCTTTATAGTAAGATTTACAAGCTAGACCTGCAGTATGTACAGGAAGCTCATAACTGCAAACCGAGCAGCATTAACTATTCACACCTACATCTTTATCATATTTTGTCAGATTATTTTGGCTTCTACTATTCTATTTTAGGCTTGGGGCACCCTGGTAGTTTGTATTGTAGAGCCCAGACCATGTATCAGAGATATTTTATTTCAGCCTGAGGCCTTTTGCTGCATGTCATCCCCTTTGTCTTTCCTGCCTTTCCTGTCTCTCTCAAGCTGTCAATATCATGAGGTGAGAGTTACACACACAAAAAAAGTTATGGCTTTAAAGATGCAGAGGTTGTCACCTGTTTGATATGTGTTTCTGAGGGAACCTGTATAATACAGGTATCACTTGGCAGCTGCTGTGACAGAGCTAATCCTAGTTGCTCTTGTGCCCTGTTGATGCTGTTACTTGTTGAAATGTGCCCCAGTCGAGGGTCTGAGTCAATCTCATATCGATAGTGATATCCTTCCATGACGTCCCGGCACGCATCTCTCATTTCAGTGATCCACTTCTTCATACCTTTACGATTCAAGTAGAGCACAAAGAGAAACACCATGCCCACAAAGCCCAGCACCAGCCCTAGGAAGACATAGGATGTTTGCAGGGTGAGGTTAGCCACCTCTGTTTGGACTGGAACAGCACATCCAATGGCCTGGACACTGAGCCTCTGCAGCTGGGTGTCACTCCTTGGTGAGGCACACCTTACATCATCAACATCTATCTGAGCTCTTGTTTCATTCAGCCAGGCCACAAAAGTGCGGATCTCACAGGAGCAGGTGTACGGGTTGTCACCTAGAAGGATTCGTGTGTTCCCAAGCTTTTCCAGCTCTTGTAATGCATCAGCCCTAAATGTCCTGAAGGCATTGTGAGTAAGATCCAACACCTGCAGATGGTTCATACCAGAGAAGGTGCCACTATAGACCACAGCCAGAGAGTTGTTATTGAGGAAAAGCTGCTGCAGGTTGGGAAGGTAGGAGAACATGCCTGGGGGCAGGAGGGCAAGTTGGTTGCCAGAGAGGTCGAGGCGGAGGAGCCCTCTGAGGCCGCCCCAGCGTAGAGCTGTGGTGAGGTCTGACAGGGCGGAGACATTGTACAGTGAGCAGCTCAGGTTAAGCTCCTGAAGGGGACTGTCAGGTATGCTGAGAGCTTCTGGATGGATGAGCGCCAGTCTGTTCCCACTGAGGTCCAGAAAGCGCAGATTGAGAAGGGCAGAGAAGCTGTGGGACGCCATCTCTGCAATCCTGTGAAGATGACTAACACTGTCACATGTTCTTAGACATTAAGATTATTGTCACGCTTTGATACAACTACATGCATCTGTCTGTCCAATTAAACAAGGAGAAGGCATTCAGAGAAAATGTATTTATTAGACACACATCAAGAAAGTAAGTCATGTTAACAGAAGATGTCTTAAAGATGAATAAAACAAAAAGCAAACAATAACATTCTCACCTATTATTGCTTAAAATGATGTTGGTGACGTTCTCCAGCTCTGCAAATGACTCGGGTCCAATCTGGTGAATATTATTCCCTGTGATGATGACTGTCCTTGTGTATTGTGGAGTACCTTGCGGCACCATGAGCAGATCCTTAGAAACACATTTTACTGTGCGAGTGACAGCAAAACACTCACAGCCAAAAGGACACTCCAAACACCGGGATGGTGCACAAAGAAGGACTCCAAAAAACACTTGTAATGCAAAAACACACATTTCTATAGCACAGCCAAGTGAAAATGGTAGATAAAAAAAATGTTTGATCTAAGGCAGAAAAAAAAAACTTGAATTATTAAGTCAAATTCTGAATGTAAATGTAATTGCTGCAGAGGTGGCAAAGAGCTGGTCAGCATCAGCCCTCCAAATCTGCTCCACTCAGGGAATAAAGAATCCTGTAAACTGATGGGAGTTCATATCACGCACAATCTGCTGGATGAAAAAGGTACGTGGTTCCCTTAAAGGTACAGAGGACGATTAGGGCATCCACAGCCTGTGACCTCCACCATGATCTGCCTGGGGAGATTTAAAAAGCTTTGTGCACAGCACTTCAAAAAATGAAGCTACAGAAACAAAAATATAACATGAACATATATGTACAATAATAAATAATACTTATTTGGGTACACAGTATGATTACAAAAAAAAAAAAGAAAAGCTATGTAATGTTCTATTTTGAACAGGAGTTAGAGAACATTACAGCATGAGGAGACATTGAAGCAACTGACTTCCATCCAGAGAAAAGCTAAACAAATTCATGTTAAAAAAAAACCTCCACATATGTATCTTCACACACACCAGAAAAAAGAGGATGGAAGGGAGGAGAGCATTTTTATCGCACAATAACACTATTTATCACATGTGGGTCCTACATCATTCTATCTTTGGTGGCAGCTCTTATCTAGAAATAATTGATGAATTCTTTCAGTATTAAGATTTTGTGGTCCGTTTTTGTAGTGATTTGTCTTTGAAATGGACATTAGCTGGACTGGAAACACATTCATCACTGCCATTCTTAAAAATACATCCAAGGATTTAACAGCATTGCTCCACTCTGGTGTAATCTGGAGAGGATCATCTTCCTCTATAATACTCTTAATAACATGTCAATTTTAAGAAGTGTTTTGCAGGAACTGTAACACTTGCACCCTCATAAAAACATAAATACACAGCAAAGGAAATAAATAAATAAATAAATCTTGACAATTAAAACATGAATTATTGATTTCAAAATTAGCCGCAAACAGCTGGGCTTCCCTGAAATACCTTCCGAGAGACTGAATCACTAACAGAAAAGTACATCAATCTACAGCCAATAATAATGTGTAAAGTATAACAAAAGTCAATGAGTCATTCCCATGAACTGCTCGCCCCACTACTGCAGGTTAAATGTCAGGATGAACGTGGCGAGGACTCCGCAGAGCATGAAGAAGGGGAGCCAGGTCTTGAGGAACGCTGCCCAGCTGAAGAATACAGAAAAGGTAATGTGTGTTAGAATAATTACCAACAACTGGATATCATGAGTTTATGAATATTTGTGTGTGTGTGTGTACGTGTGTGCGTGTGTGTGTGTGTGAAAGAGAGGGTAAAACAACATCTCTTGTATATTTTTGGACACACAAGGACATGAGAGATATGTTTAAGTACCACATGGTGTAATCACTTTGCTCCCTTGAGCCAACAGCTACCTCACCGCCTTGTACCCCAACCTGCATCCTACTGTCCTTTACACCCAGCCAGCGCAGGGAGCCCCTACAAAGAGGTGACCTTCAGTGGTGACACAGAGGGGGAGCACTGCTGTCAGTGATGTATTACACGACTCCCCTTCTTTTTAAAAGACTCCTGCGCTTCGGAAGTGTATGTGCAGAGGCAGCACAAACTGTGACGCCAGCGCTCTCTATGTGGGTCAGTGGAGAATAATGAGGGGGGGCTCTCTGAGCCATATGTCTCTTTATGCTCATAAGCATCCAACAGCAGAGCAATTCAAAAGACTGTGTGCATGTTTGTGATTAAAATGCTTCAGTTGTGTTTGGCTCAGTATTAAGAGCAACCCTATGTTTCTTAAAGACTTCTTTGGTCCTCTCTGCACATATGATACCTACTTCATGTGAGACTGTCCTGGAAGAGGAATCCCACCTGTGATATTTTCACTCTTTTCCTGCAAAAGTTTGTGTGTGTATAGTTTTTTTTAATCTCCTTCTGTAGATAGTATATGCTGCACAGATTGCAAAACAGTTTTAGGCAAATTGGTTTGTCATTTTTGGTTATAAAAATATATTAAAAAATTTAATTTACCAAAACAATTTGACAATCTGACACACAGAGGTAAACAAAAACCAGAAAGACTATCAGTTTGATACAGACAGGTTTCCTGAATTAAAACTATTAAGTGCTGCATGCATTGCCTCAGGGTTTGGATAGTTTGCCTATAGACAAATGCAACTTAAATAAAGTAGTAGAGAAACAATTGTGAATTGTAAATTGTAATTGGAGCTAAACTGTTAAATGTAAACCAAGTCACTGTGATTTGATTCCTGGATAAATGATGAAAGTATTTAATCATTACTATGTAATATGGCGGAGAATACCCAACAGAGACAAATTAAAAGTCCAGTGTGTAGGATTTAAAGAGATCTATTTGTGGAATATGGAAGAAATTTATTATTCATAAGGTTGTGTTTACTAATGTATAATCATCTAAAATCAGGATTGTTGTGTTTTCTTTTCTTTAGAGTGAGCCTTTTATATGTATAAGAGTCCCTTTTTTTGAGACAAGTATGTTACAACAGTGGCCTAGAGCAGACAAACCAAACACTTGGCTCTAGAGATTCTAGAGAGGGCCATTTTCTTTATTTGCAAGTTTAGCAGCCATCTTGGGTTCTTCTGGACACTTGGATAAGGAAGGCAAGCAGAGGGATATTCAAGCAGATGCATTCTGCAACTTCACTGCTGGATGCCACTAAATCATACACAAAGGACCTCAAAAGAAACACTCCACAGCTAAACTTGTTTAAAAAACATATTAACAAGATGCTAACTTGGATGGCAGGACACTGGTTCATATGCGTGTCTGTCTGGTAGTACAAACAACAGAATGAGACTTTAACACTTACCTCACATGTTTTCCATGAACAAAAGACCACACACACAGGTTCACCATGTTCCAAGATGTGCTATTGTCATAGCGCATAAGGTTGAGGGCCATTGCCACGTGGGAATGACAGTTGTCTAAGCACAGGTTGTGCTTCAACATAACAGAAAAAAAGTTGTTAATACAACATGAATAGTGCTGTAGAAATATGTAAATTAAAAATCCTAAATTCTATCTTACCGGCCTGCATTTGTATTCCTCGGATGCATCATGCACTGCTTTGTCCCATGTGGCAGCACCATTGCCACACACTTTATCCACATCAAGCTTCCAATACCTGCAAATTAGTAAACAGTTAATCAATGTGCTTATTTAAACAGATTTTTACTACCTAATTAAGATATTTTATTAAAAAACCTTACTTTGTCGGTCTACCAAAGCCCATGTTGTCCTCCTGGAAAACAAGAAGTCACATTTTAAAAACACTTAATGAATCCTGTAAGTGATAGATGTTTTAGGTTATTATGGAATTCAGCTCTACTTGAGTGTTTTATTAATTTTACCGCCTAGAATACAATAAATGCCCTCAAAATTATTACTAATTCGACAGCTTTACTGTGCATGTCAGCATAAGACCTTAGGTTTGTATTTTCATTTTATCTCCATTGACCCGGCTAAGCCATTACAATGAAGTGAATCGCGGCATGAGTTGAAGCTGCCTATGTTAGTTCACATCACAATGCATGAAAACGTTGTTTATTGTGATACTCACCGAGACAAAGTATGATCCTGCAAAGTCTCTTATGATCCCAGAAGAGGTGCATATACCCATGTGACCAATGAAGGGAAGAACCCACCTGCAGGATGCACCCAGCAGACAACAATACATCAATAAGTGAGTCATTCCACGAAAGTCTAGTTGTAAATAGATACTATGAAGGATATTAAGTGCAGCCATTTACTAAAGAGAAATTGAAAACATGAGATTTAATCAACGGCTAACGTAAATAAGCCCGAGCTGTAACATGCTAAGCTAACAAGACCAGGTAAACATTACGTGTTGACGTTAGCTTCTTACGATAAAATAGGAATTGGTGTCCAGACAATGCAGTAAGGGTAGCGGCTGTTTTTCCTGTCGCTCTTTGAGAAATCACCGTGGTAGCTCATCATTACGTCGGTATCGTCCACCTCCGCCATCACTGCCTGGAGTGACAGAGGATGACAGTGACGCAAAGCAACAGACAGCGCGAGGCTGCGTGAAAGCGGAAGCGCGCAGTAGTAGCTTCTGCAGTTCATCCAACTGTCGGTCAGTGAACGCAACACCGTTTATTTGTTTGTTTACCGTAATGTACTACGTTTAGAAAGTTCTGGTTATTAAACGTCTGCCAAAAACATTATTCGATATTTTTTGCGTTTATTCCTATTTTTTTCTTTTTATAATTAATTATAAAGTGGGCGGAAATGTATGAACTGCTCCCAAGACAACACTAATAAGTTATTGCAACTCGCTTTACTTTACTGTCATTGGCTGCTTTATGATGTTAAATTTGTTAATTTGATGCTTACATCAACATTATTTTGTCGGAAATTTATCGAACAAATAGCTTAGCCACTGAGCCTTAGTGTCATTTCAGCCCTATTTGGCACTCAGACTCAGTCTCGGTTTGCCAAAAGCTTTATTACTGTAACCTCCACCTCTCCTAGAGCTGGGTCACCTCTTTAATGTACAGTAGACTATATAGGGCATGAGACACTCTACCAACTACTCATGCTTGTGATAAACTGTGCTCATATTTGTTGCCTGAGAGTCAGCAAAAGCCGGGAGTGAAGCAGACGCTGATGGATTAATCATAGATTCTGTACTGTAGCCTCACCTACAGTACATCTTTCCAGCCTACTTAATCATGTGCCAGCGCTGCTGTATCTGATGTTTTACTGATCCACTAAAAAGGCAAATACTTCATTACAATTGTTACAATTTCAAGAATTAAAGCAAAATAATGTAGACAAAATGGTTTTTTATATTTTTATTCTTCACTTTTTTGCAACAAAGGTAATTATACGATTCTTCAAAAAAAGAAACATTTTTCAAATTAATAAACAAAGTAAAACACATGGAAGCCTAGTGTTGCATGTAGTTGAGGACCCATTCTTGAGCATACACCCTATTCAAGGGTGTAGAAGGACCCAATGGGTTGTTCTCTGAGCAGCAGATGGGATGGTTCTGTCTGTTTGTGTCCAGAACTATGGTCAGAGAAGCCTCATGCAAGCAGGACTGAACACCTGACTGCAGCAGGTGCTAGAGCCACGCAGCTAGTCAGCAGGAACCTCATCATCACCAAATATTTAATGCATCGGTTGCCTTATACCACATATTAGCATCTGTGTCCCACTCACGTATACCCAACGGAAGTTTCACACGGACATTTCATGCCAAACAACATTTGCAATCAATGGGACTTGATTTAACACAAAAAACTGTATTAGAAAGTTTCTTTTTTTTAAACAAATATTTCTTTGTCGATATGTTGTTGATCTTGTCAACAATCTATGATAGTAAAATTTCTCAACTAAAAGGAGCACAGAATGCCAAAATTATGTTTCAATGAAACAAAGAAAACAAACATTAATCCTTGGCCATTGAAATGGTCGATGACAACCTTTGGCAGAAGAAACAACTTGTATTTTTTTCAACAGTTATAAACTAAACAAAGCTCATTAATACATTTGATTGGAGCAACACTTGCAACTTCACAACTTGGCAAGTGACAATTCTAGGCTTCCTGTGACCAAAACTCCAACTGAAAATATGATAAAGCCTAACTAGGAATTAATGACTTGGGTATGCAGCCTTTGTGAGATGAGTGGGCAGTAAGACTCTTGGCTCCGACTGCAAAGCAGACGGGAGATGCATCAAAGCACCGTCTTCTGATCTGTGATCTGATCCTCCTTGGAGGACACTGCAACTATGTGGCCACACTGACCTGAAAAATAGGCCACCTGACCTCAGGGTTCTCCTTCGACATGTTGTGTCTCTTTCCAACATAAACCTGAGGAGGGACAAGTGCTGAACTTCTCCTTCTTTGTGAGAAACTGGGGAGTGACGTGGAAGGTGCTCTCTCCTCAAAAGTGTCTCCCCTTTGTCACCACAGGGTGGGGGGAGAGGCTGAGGTGTTGTTGGTGCTTTGAAGGGGTGAGATGGTTATCTTCCCCACCCTCCATGAATTCCTCTCCCCAAATTGGTCTCCACCAGTCCTCTCTTTGGACAGGGGAGGGCGATGCATAGTGCAGAGATGTGACATGACATTCACTCAATGTTTCTGTCAGATAGGGATCGGGGGGGCGGTGGTAAAGATTCAAACAGGAGCTGGGAGAGTGCTTTTCTTCCTACATCCATTCTAAAGAATGGCTGATAGTTCGTTTAGCTCGGCCGACACTGCACTTGTCCCTCTGAGCTGTCTTCATCATCTGAGCCTTCTGGGCCGACACCACGCAGGCCTGTGATGCGGTAGCCCATGTTGAGCAGCATTACCTCCAGTGGATCAGCGTTCATACGTCTCTGGTTTGCCTGAGCAGCACCATCCATGTCCTCCACCACTCGCCCATTCTCACACTCTGTCTGTTTTACAAGAAAGCAGAGAAAGAAAAGGTTTCAATACCAACTGTAATTTTTGTCTTTTTCATGATAGACTTTCAACATGACAACAAAGTCCATGCTTTTTTGTTGTTGTTGTGTTCAACTTTTTCTCATAAAATGGACCATAATTTAAGAACAAATACTTTCAAATGGGTCAATGAGGCCTGTCTGTCCCATGCCAAAAACTATGCCTAATGCAACCTTCTTTGCACAATTTTGAGGGACAAAACTTATGAATGTTTTACAGATCTCAGTATCCTCCTCAGATTGTTTAGTGGTGGATCCAGGTGTGCATAATTAATTTAAAAAGTCACAAAATATCACACAACCATGTCATTTTTACTGTTTCTTGATCAGGTAGTTAGCAGTCACTAGTACTTCATCAAATACTTTTACAAAAGTCTATTAATTCTAACAATCAGTATGATTTTTAATTTTGTTGTAAAAACAATGACATACTGAGCCTCAACTATTGTCTAAATATAACAAGGCTTTTATATAAATAAACCACAATGTTTACCTCTGGTCTAGGGTTCCATAATCGAACCACTGGATCAATACCACTGGTGGCCAGGAAACAGTAGCTGGGGTGGGGCTGCAGGCAGTTAACTATGGACTCATCACCCTGCAGGATCCTCACCAGATTTGTTGTCTCCTTTTCCCAGATAAAGAAGGAGCCATCGTCTGAGCCGCTGACAATATACTGTCCTTTGCTGTGGAGAAAGGAAACCCGTCACACCAGCCTGACAAGCCATGGTCTTACTTAAATGGTGTATTTACCCTGAATTGCAAAATTGTGCCACCGTTTTACATTTAAACTTCCTTCATAGAACACTAGTTCAATTCAACATAAAGGTGTGTAACCAGAGCTTTCACAGTTTAGATGGGAATGGCTGCAAGGTAATCTGGCACACAACTACTACATTATG
Source organism: Acanthurus lineatus (assembly GCA_029814665.1). Taxonomy (NCBI): domain Eukaryota; kingdom Metazoa; phylum Chordata; class Actinopteri; order Acanthuriformes; family Acanthuridae; genus Acanthurus; species Acanthurus lineatus. The sequence goes on from JAPZDV010000025.1 coordinate 15,097,307, forward strand.
AGTCCTGTATTACAATTCCAGTGCTTCTAGTTATTCAGGGTTTCTAACTGGGTTTTTATACATCATACAACATGATCTACTCCACCAAAGACCAAATGCTTTTACATGCTGTTTAGAAGAAGTTAGACTTGTTTAGTTAGTGATATTTGTTTTAATATATCTCCATTACTTTGGTCATCTTGTTTATCAGAATACATTTTGACAAACAATTAACATAACATAGACAACATTTGAACAGCAAAACAAACCAAAGGGGTCACAGCTTTTGAAATATTTTCTGGTAGATAATCCCCTTTTGACTTTATGTTTAGATGAGCATGTTCTAAAATATTTGTCTGTATGGAAATGCAAGCTCTGTATCATTTTTAGGGGATATTTAAGCTTTATAATATATAATGTTTAACTTTTGTTGAATTACTTAACTTAGTAGAGGCAGTACTTTGAGCCTACACTAGTGAATAAAAGCTATTTTTCACGGTTGGTTTGAGCTCTGTTATTTCTCCACTATAGATTTATCATTCTCTGTCTCAACCCACAGAGTGCATGACTGCCCCCTAGTGTGCCCTCAGCAGACTGGGAGTGAGATCTACTGACCTTCCAAAAAAGTTGGCCTCTTTAATATCAGTGGTGGTGTTGCAGTGACCACAGTATCTGTGCTTGTAGTCAAAGCTGCGCTCTCTCAGCACAAGCTCATCTTCAGGGATGGACTCCTTCCTACTGAATGAGTGGAAACGAATGGAGCTGTTGGCCTTCTTGTCTTCTGCTAGTTAAGAAAAAAATACATCCTTACTACTGCAGAGACTTTCAGACACACTGAGAAATAAACAGTCTGTTTCTCTTGATGCAAGTAACCAAGTAACCCTTTTCTACCTGATTCAGTCTTGGAAAAGAGAGCAGCCTTGATGTCTTTATCCAATGCATCACAGGCACTACTGTGCGCCTGCTCTGGAAACTTTCCTTTGAAATCATCCAGACACTCCAGAGCTTCAGCCACATACTTCAACTCAAAGAGACACCGTGCCAGCCTAAAGTGTGCCTTCAGATGACCAGGGTTCAGAGTCAGAGCCTTCAAACAGTCCCTGAGGGCATCATAATGGTCTCCATCCCTGTGAATCACACATGGAAACAAACACTTTACAGCTGTATAGCCATCAGGAGGCAATGATAAATCATCTCCATGCAGTGACACAAAGACGCATACCACTTGCGCTTCATGTATGCTGCAGCCCGGTTCCCATAAAGCATGGCGTTGCAGCTGGCCTGATGAATGCCTAAACTGTACAGCTGGATGGCTTGTGTCCACTGCTGCCGTGCAAATGCATCATTAGCTTGTTGCTTTATCTTCTCCAAGTGAGGAGGAAGCTCAGTAGAACTAAGACAACAAGAGTAGAGGAAACATAACTCTAGTGTGTTTATGATCAAACTTTAAACAGTCAATCTATGTCCACAAAAAAATCACTGACAATGTGAAAAATCAATTACTTTGAGTGTATCTTGCTCCCAGCAAATCGTATATGGCTAGTTGGCAAGTGAATTCCATTGGAGACACCATTGGTTGTCTTTCCATTCTGGACATCTCCTGGAAAGCCGAGGTTTTTAGCAATAAATATTCAAAAAAGAATATACAGATACATACTGTCAGTTTTTACCTCAATGAGACACCATTCAAAATCTTAATATTAATATATATGGTCGACCTACCTGTTGATGACTGGCACTTTTTTGGAAGCAAGAAAGTGTATGGCCTCTGCTTAAATGTTAAGTCAAACAGATACACCTAGAAGTGACGTACAAATAAACAAAGACAATATTCAAACACCAAAACAGACTTAATAACTCCTGACCATTCCTAATTTGCTCTTAGAAGCATTACCTGTTCTCCACCCATGTTAACAAGTAGCTCAGTGCCATCTGGGCTGAAGGTGACGTAAGTGGCCACCAAGACCCTCAGGCGGTTGTTGTAGTCTGGGAGTTTGACTGGCAGGTGCCCTGGGGCATTTAAACATAAAATAATATTATTTAGCCACATGTTTTGGACACTCTGCTGCACGTTTCCTTGTGTCATTAATATATATAAATAAAATACTCAGGTACCCATCAAATAATAGGTCAACAGACATATATTTACCTGCAACATAATACTGCCCTGCTCCATCTGGGATGGGCTTCTGCCTCTCGCAGAACGTGTGCACAGCTGCGGATGTGCCCTGACTCAGAGATTTCCTGTGTAAGGAAAAGAAAGTCTTGATTAAGACCCAGCTGAGTGTGTGTATGTTAAAACCTGGAATGAGAAATGTACCACACTTGAGAGGTAGGTAATTTTGTTACTATAGAATGACCTAAAATAAAATACCAACCTGTAATTGTGAATCATCCTGATGTCATAAAGGCGAACAAAAGGCCCGTTGGTTCCCACCGCCAGGTAGTTGTTGTCCCTTGGGTTGACAGCTAAACACTTGGCCTCTACCAGCTGACCACAGAACTCTGTGAGGTCAATCAGCACCTCAGAGCGTTTGCTGCTCTCCCTCAAGTCATACTGTCTGCAGTGAACAAGGAGAATATGAACACATTACCTGTAGCAGAACTTAGACACAGGGCTATGTTTTGACTTGAAACAAGAGTTTTTTTATTGTTTATCTGATCTGTGGGTTCTTACCTGATGATGCCATCCTCTGCAGCACTCCAAAAGGTGTTGGGCCACATGGGTGCTGTGGCTATGCGTTTGACTCTGTTGGTGTGATCAGAGAACATATGGATGGTTTCCTTCACCGTCAGGTCATGCACGTGGACCTTTGTGTCGGCTGCACCTGTTACCAAAATTCTGTCCCCAGAGTGTGGCAGGAACTGCATGAACAGACAAAAAACACCACAGTGACATGTCAAGTACAAACACAACGGCTACTACTTAAGAGCTGTATCACATTGTGAACCAAATACTTGCAGTGACCACGGATTAAGGTTGTTCACAGAGACTACTTGTGCTGTCAATCCTCTGATCTTCCCATTTCTGTGTTACAGTTCATAGTCTGATTAACAGGTTTCAATGCCACCCCCATACTCTCCCACACTGTAACATTTTCCTTTCAGTATCTGACCTCATTCCCAAGCTATTTTTCATTAAGCCACAGTGGAATGCCCTTGTGGCAATTTCAACTTATAGAAAGATGTTTCTAATCAACAATATTCCACTCATTAAATGCCAAACAGTGCCCCCTATTGTACAGGAAGTTATTTTTTTTGGCATCAGAGCATTTATTGAGAAGGTTGGACAGAGCAAAGTGTTTTTATCAGTTGAGAACTCATGCATTCAGCATCCAGACTTGGAATTGCTTACTCCGACTGTATATTGTTCGATTATGCTACATCTCACTTGGATTGCTGCCTTAATCACATAAGAATCGATGTGTTAGTAAACAAAGCTGCTTTAAATTATGTTAGCCAAATTTCTCTTCAGCAATTCAATACATTCATCTTACATAAGTAAGATGTAAAGTTACCTTTACAGAGAAGATATTTGCTGCATGACCTGTGTGCATAGTTGTAAGCTTTTTGTGTCTGAATGGATCCCAGATGACAGCATGTTGATCGTCTGAGCCTGAGGCCAGTAAGCTGAATACAAAAAGAATCACCTGTCAAGCAACATTTGTTCTAAGTACTCATATGATTTAAAATCTCACAATGTAAAACAGGTAAAGATATGCAACAACTGAATCACTGTGTAATATTTTTAGTTATTTAATTAGATAAATTACAATAACTACCTCACATCTTGTGATTAGAAACTAGGACTAATAAATCAAGAATTGCAATGAACTGAATTCATTGTTTGTGGATTTAAATTGCCAGATTTCTCCTTTTTATGGCATTTACATTTAATGGCTTTAACCAATTACTATAAAACTAACTGAAGGCATACAGGACCAATCACAGTTGTAAAATGGGTAATACTTATGGGTAATATGCAATGCAGCAATGACAAGTAGAGCTGATGAATAAGCAAAACAGTATGGTATACTAATTTAATTCAAAAATATAACCCAGCAAAATCCCCCACTGTAGATTCAGTGTCTTTAATGTATCGCAGAACAGAGTATTGACCTCACCCAGCCAGTAGTCCCAGGTCACAGACTATAATTGTACATAAGGTGAAATTTTATGTTTAGAAGACTTACTCTCCTCGTTCATTCCATTCTAGACAGTTCACACAGCCAGTATGGCCCTATTGAGACAGACAGTGTAAACTGTAAGATGATATTAGAGTACACATATATATCTTCTCAGTCTCCCTATCCTTTCACAACTTATTCCTTCTACGTGCCAACACACACACTTGCTATCACTGACCTGAAGCTCTGCCTCTAGTCCAAGTCTCTTGATTAAGGGGTCAGTAACATGATAGAACCTTTGGAAGCCTGATGCTCGCTTGTCCTGAAGGCATGAAACAATCATTCCATCACACTTTTGTCCGTTAGAAAGTATCAACACAAAAATGTTAGCTATCATTTTAGTTGGTGAGTCTTCCAATATATGATAAACATATATGATAACAACTGTTTATTGCTAGACTGAGCTTCTAAGATGCTCTCGGATTTGTTGACTTACTTTAATCTGCCTGTGCAGGATGTCTCTGGTGATGTTGACAGTAGTCATGGCCTCACCACAAAACATAAATTGGGGTTTGGGCTGGAGGTTCCAGGTGTCAGTTCTCCAATGACATTTACTCTGTGTTTCTCAAGATTAAGCTGGAAAGAAGTTGGAGATATTAAGACAGGGCAGATAATATAGGAAAGACATTTCCCACAGGGCAGTTATCTGACGTTGGTTTGATATCAGTAATGGAGCGTGGAAAAAAGAAGTGGTCAGCAGGTATTTGAATTATAAACTAATATTTGGTTCTCTCCTCTAACAGCCGAAGCAAAAGCATGTCTAACCTTATCCTCCAACTCATGAAATGTTAGCTGCTCTACAGACTTTGTTCACAGCAGTGCAAAAACAGCGGTTTTGCTTCCGTCAACGTTACGAAAAAAAACAGTTCATTAGCTTATAAGCTAATGATAGCTATGAAGGTCTGTCAGTATTAGAATTGGCTGACGTTTTCGCCAAACTCAGACAATACAGTCTTTAAAGGGCACTGTTAGCCTGTCGGAACTGTTAGCCACCTATGCATCGGGCCTTTAAGAGACCTGTCGTTTACCAAGTAGCTGGCGTTAGCGTATTTGCGTTACCTTGCTAGCTAAACAACACTGCATGTAACGTCACATTTGCAACGCTTCAATAAGAATTTGCGACTGCTAAACATTTCTCACCGCTTTCCTCCAGCTAAAATGGCTTCTGTCAAGAAATGTCCATTTAATAGACGTGATGAATCACTCTCTGAGAGTTTGTTGACAGGGTTCACGCTAATACCTCCTCTGACATGAACACAAACCTCCTCCTACTGAGTGTTATCACGCATCACTTCCGCTCCGTGTTTGTTTTTTCAGAATAAAAGCACACCCTTGAAGTGTAAGCGAAAAACAAACATTTCATACCAAAACACAGCAAGCATAAAAGAGATTAAGCAACAAAAATCAAGCATTCTGATTATAAAAAAGCATTATGTTGAACTTACTACTACAGGTTGGTATTTTATCTCCAAGGGTGATACATTTCTTAATCCAGGTT
>JAPZDV010000025.1:15103070-15201256 GCA_029814665.1 Acanthurus lineatus
AAATAAAGTTTAAAAAGATAAAATTTTTGAAAATGAGAGGATAAAAGGAAAAGAATAATACTTATATTAAAGCTTTAATAGAATAAAATCAATTTAAGGATTGAAAAAGGAATAATAAAATTCCAAATATAACTTTTTTTTACAAAAACATTTTAATATTTAAATAAATATATAGATGGATAAAATTAAAAAGCAAGAAAATTGAAAATTTAAATAAAACAATTTAAAAGGAACAAAAAATGAAAAATAAAGGATAAATAGACAGAAAAAATAAAATTCCAAATGAATTAGAAAAATAAAATGAAAATAAATCTTACAATAAAATTTAAATCAAACATTTGAAAAAATTAAAAAAGGAAAAAAGAAATATATTAATATATGATATAAACAATAAAAAGTTAATTTACAATTTTAAAATTTTAATTAATTTTTTTTAATAGTAAAAATAAACAAAAACATTGGAAAATAAAAACGTTTTAAAATGCACATTATTTTGATAATTGTTAGAAAATGATAAAAACGCTTTGGTAGCAGTTTAAAGATGCAACGACAAACTGAATGGGCTAAGTTTAAAAGTTAACAAGACAAAGTGATTTGGCTGACAAGAGCCATGAGACTAAAAAAATTTTTTTAAGAAAACCTGGAACTCGCTATAACCTTTAGGCCAGGTTATATCTACACTTGTTGTACAAGTAGTTAATGTTGATCATTTTTTTCTTCATCCAAGCCTGTACTTTTTAACTGGGTTATTAAACAAACAAATCCTGTTCAGGATATCAGAATCAGAATATGTGCCCCTGTTTATTAGAGGTATTACAAATGCTATCAACAATGTTCTAACACATGAACAATCAACCGTTGTCAGCATTTGTGGTTTCTTATCTCTGTGTCATCACAGAGCTGTTAAGTTTGTTGTAAGCCGGTAGCTGCATTCAAACTGAAAAGCAAAAATTTGTGGGATTTATTTTATTAGGTAGAAGGCTGTAACTAGTGAAGAAATTGCTGTTCGTTGTAACTAACTATCTCGGCACCAAAATAACAAACATTTTTTTTTATTTAGACTAGCCTGATTAAATAATTTTCAAGCATGATTTGTAGAGTTGATCCCTTTCGAAAATTAGCCCAATTTCAATCACATAAAAGCATCTTGCTTAGGTTTGTTCGTTTTGTTTGACTGTCGCGGTTTTTTCTCACATGGTGTAACGCATTTTTGTCATTTTTGTCGCATCAGCAGCAACATCATTAAGACTAGCAGAGTCTTAATTTTACCCCTGTGCTGTAGTCTGCAAATATAACCATAGCGGATGCATGTACTTTGCAGACAGGAAACCCTCACACAGTTTCTCAGAAAACACCAAGCGTCAGCGTTCAACGGGCGGCGCTGTGACATTAAACAACCGGGCATTGTGTCTTTGACGGTTGTCTGCCATCAGAGGCTGTGCTCAGTTGGCTAGCGGAACAACAGCAGCAGCGGATGGTCCAGATTCAGCTTCGGTTGCTAGCCTCTAACCGAGATTTGTTTCAGCATTCTGTGTTTATGTAAGACGAAAGGTAAAGTATCCCCTTTGCCAGTGTCGACAGCTAGCCTAGCTTCGGTTACCCGAGTGAGAAAGATATTAGAAATTTGTATTGTGAATGTTAACTGAAGTAGTTTAAGTACACGACAACGCTGTTAGCCGTTAGCTAACATTAGCTTGTTAGACGGAAACGGATTTGTCAGGGATTAGCTAAAATGGTTAACGGTGCAGCGCATCACAGTGCAGCAACCTTTTATATCACGGCAGAGAAAATCATAAAGAAGTTGTTGTTCTAATACAGCTTAGACATTGATAGCAACGATTGTTACATCGAGCTAGGGACGTAAATTTTGAATACACCCAATTTAGCGATTAGTGTCGTTTAACTGATAGTTCGTCTTGGCTGGTGTTAGCGAGTCATTTCCTTTATGAATTAGCAATTGAAGAGGATTAGTTTGGGCTGCATCTCAGACTGTTCGTATTCATCAGTAACGTTAATCCTTATATTCGCCTGTCACAAATAATGTTCTGATTTCTGTAGGGATGTATGTGTTTGTGTAACAGCTTATGTAACTCTAAGACATGTGTTCATGTTGTTATTTTTGTTGCTACCCAGAAAAGTATGTCGAGGTTGCTATTGGCACGTTAAGGGAATGATGGGATAGATAGGTGAGAAGATCAGTCAGTAACTAGCAGCTGTTGAGTTCAAGGCCGTGGAAGTTCAGTTCATAATGTCCATGATGTAGGAAAGAAGCTTTATTTTCAGATATAAGTTTCTGTCTGACCAGCACCTTTAACTGTTTCTCCAATGAACTGTACCTGAAGAATTGACAATCAGCTGTTTGCTAGCTAAGCAAACTTAACTAACATAAATAAAGATAATTTAAAAAAAGATGAACTTTGGCAAGTCGTTATGTGATTTGTAAACCAAACAATATTAAAATATCTTTTCAGTTTTTCTGTCCTTGATGATAATGTAATCTCTTCCTCATTTCAATCAGGTGACATTGTCTTGTATGGAATGACGACTTCACAAAGATATATTGAATCTAAACCAGCGGGTAAGTTCACAATCTGCTTTCAGAATGCTTTAAATTGTGTGACGGTTCAGCTTGTGTTGACCTGTTCCTCTGTTGCCATTGTCCTGTTTCACAAATACATATTAGCTCGGTTTGCTGACATGGAGTGGCAGACGCCAGCTGTGTCAGAGAAGTTCCAAAGCCGTTTTGGCCGCCGGCCTGGAACATCGGACAGCGGGGACACTGGTCTTGGCACCTCAGCATCTGACAGCACAGAAGGTGATGACTTTTTCTTGTTCTTTCCTTGCCTGTCATACGTATTATATAATTTTCTTTGGAAGTTTCACTGTTAATGATAGAGCTTGATTTGTACTCTATACAGCTAGAACTGGGAACTTTAGTGTTGCTGGTTTTTTTAAATAATTGTCAGCTGCGTACATTCACTTAACAGGATAGCTGTGCTCTGCAAAATAGTTGTTTGTCTGATATAATTTTAAGTTGGTGTTTGAGTTGACTTGAAAGTACATAATAGATATGAAAAGCCCTAAGACTTGGGCAGAGGTTGACAAGACTTTGTTTTTTTTTCTTGGGCTATTTATAGAGTGAGAAAAATGTTCATGATCCACTGTGGGTGCTCTGGAGATTTGCAGAGCTAGATCAAAGTCCTAGCCAAAAATGCTCCAAGGTACTGCTGCACTAGTCTGGTGTTAAGGTTAATTGGGAGGAGGAGGGGTGTTAGGAAACCAGCACTGGACTGCTAAATGGTAACTGGACCCTTTTTGTGGAGCAAAATGTCACATTCAAAGTTAGTTTGGGCTGAGTTGTTTTTATTTCTTGTTGTTCTCTTCTTCTTTGTTTATATTGTCATATCTTTAAATTTTAAATGGAAACATCCAACTGGAAATGTGAAATCTCAATGGTGAAAGTGTGTGTGTTTGTCCTTTTTTATATGTCCACGCACTGAGTGGAAAAAATAACAGACGGGGGTATTAAACACACGTTTCATGTAATAGCTTCCCAGTGGGGGGTGGATGGTCGCATGTTTAACAGGAAACACAACACAATAACGTGCTGGAAAGTTACAAGTGTATCAACACTGTAGGGTTTGAACTTCACAAAACAGGTATTCATGGCAGGGCTGCCAGTTGGAAACTATTCATAACAACTACAAGCAGTCAACAGTGCCCCTGACATCTAGTTACATGCATGTCTGTTCGCTTCCCTGAGGTCGTCCTTTAAATCATTATGTCTTTTACCAATTCTTAAATGATATATTAAAAAAATTAATTGGTGACAATAGCAGCTATAATCAGTCTGTACAGTTGTGTAACAGAAAAGTTGCATGTTATTTTTATAGATTTTTGTACTGATAATATTTTATTCACTATCCTGCATAAATTAAAGCTTGTTTTAGGGCTTTGTGATCGCTATAAATTGTTATAATAAATGAAGAGGCCTCTGTATAGCTCCTGGCTCCTGTACAGCCTCCAGACAAACATCCAATAACTGGATAGCCATAGTCACTGAGGTTTATGAAAAGTTAGTAAATGCATATCTTGTACAACTTTTTAATAAATGAATATTCATGATCTTGAGGTGTACAGTGTTATCTCAAAATCCCTGGGTACCAGTAAGGCAACATTATCAGGAGGTTTGAAGCTTCATTCAAGTAAATGGTTGCTGAACAACTTTTATCTAAAACTTCAGCAGTTGTGAGGTTTGCATGATTTTTTTCAACCCCTTACATGTTTGACATGTTTGGTGGACACCTTTCCTTTTTAAACAGTCATCATCATGTGGGCGTTTTTAACTACTACTTTACTACTTCTTAAAGGCCTTACTTGTTTAGTAGAGACTGTTTAGCATGCTACTGGTGCTTGTACAGCCTAATCCCAGCACTTAGACTGACAGCCGTGTGAAGCAACATGACAACTATCTCCAAATTTAGCCACATAATGATCTGTTGTTGATATTTAGTGTAGCGTACTTTAAGTATAACTGAAACAGCTTTAGAAAACTAGACATTTAAGAAAAAACAGGAAAAGAGCATTATAATTTTCTTTTAGTTGCTGTTTTTTTGATTGAAACATTCTGTTTTACAGCTGCAGGTAATTGACATTATACTACATACTTTCCAAAGGCAGGGATGTCTGTTCAGCAAAGTTCTAGTAAACGTTCCTCTTGCAGTGTAGTTCAGACTTGTTCAAGCCAGTCATGAATCAGCGGAGCCTGGGGGCTCCTTTTATGCTTGAATTTTTATCTTCCTGAAAGCTTGATGTTGTTTCCAAATTATGCTTGCCTTTTTACTAATTATTATTTTCCTTTGTGATTCTCAAGAGTTTCTAGTTCAAGGAAGTTTTCATTTAAGCTGACCAGACCATTCAGTCTGTGACTTTGAACATCCACGTGTGTGTGATGTTTGTTAAAAGTGGGAGGAGGCAAGGTGCTTAAATAAGCGGCACCCACAGATCACTCTGTAACATGAGAGGTGGGCTATAAATACCCCTAACCTTTCCTGTGTATGCCCGTTTGTGTGTGTGTTTGCTCAGAGCTTCATACAGACTGCTTGGGCTATTGGAGGACAATACAGCTTTGGGCACGAGGCCTGCCTGCACAACGCTGTCAGTCTTAGCTTCACTGGTTTATTAGCTACTTTCCAGAAATGCACCGGAGGGACTGTTTTGATTTAATGCATTTTGCTGCTCTGCTCAGCTCAGTTAAGGTTTAGAAAAAATGCCACAGCTAATAACATGTTTGTTGCGTTGGAGTGAATGCCAGACTTCCAGATTTCAACAGGTCTCTCAGGTTTGTAATGCTGCTGAAATCAGAGTTATGTAACTTTGAATTATGTTGGGGCTTGTGTGGATCTCTACAGGTTGGCTGTAATGATCTTTGCTGTGCTCCTGAAGTTCTTTATGAGCAGTGTTGAGCTCTGAGTTTTTCAAATGAAGACGGATAACATTTTTGTGCATGTTTTTAATGTGGTCGATTGGATGTGCACTAGAGTAATCTGAATGTGCTTATCTTTGTATGTTAAGGGAATAATTACAAGGGTTTTTGCTAATTAAAAAAGGAAGACCCTTTAGTCAGCAGATCTATCTTAACTGAATAATTGTCTTACATGTGCACACAGTATCATGACAATTAAGACGGCAACATATTGTTTTTGTTAATCATGTAATCCGGAGCATTTATTCTGAACATTGGTTTAAGTCTATTATAAGCCTATTCCCTGGGTTCAGTGAGTGAGTCAGAGCCAGTTAATTCTTTCAGTGGTGACACCTCATCATCAAAGTAGGCCACCCATAAACCCTGCTGCATCTACTTTACATCACTGCTGAAAATAGAGAAAATGGCCTGCAGCATTGCTTTAGATGCACCGCACTGATTTACTTAAGTTTTTGTGAATTGATTAGTGAGATAATAAGCTGTAATGCAGTTTCTAATGACTCTTTTTTTTTTTTTTCCTTACTATTTAAAGATTTCTGCAGTACAAGCAGCAGCCCTCCTTTCCAACCCATCCGCAGTCAGATCCCCATACCCACTGCACATGTCATGCCATCCACGGCCGGAGCCCCGGCCTCCAAGCCCCAGTCATGTGTCCAGGAGAACTCCCTGTCTTCTCTTGAGGGACACAGGTCATCCTCTGGCTCCAGAACCCCAAGTGGCTCCACCTCAAAGTCTTCCTCTCTCTCCAAATCAGCATCTTCACCCAACTTGGATGCTCAGGCCAGTGTGGGAGGTGATTATGTGGGGCCAAAGCCAGACTGCCTAAGCCGCTACCGCAGCCTTGTCAATGGGCTGGACCACTCACTTTTCCCCTCGGATCACACACGGGTGGATGAGGGCCAGAGGTTTGACACACCTGCTGTGGAGCCTACGCTAAATCAGTCAGCCCTGATGGGGGGGTTATGCCCTGATGTCAGACTCCGATTACAGACGACTGGGATTAGAGACACTTCAGACTGTGTGTCTGAGGCCTACAGAGGAAGCATGGATCACAGCTATAAGGTTCTGCCTGAAGCCAGGCCCGGGCTTCCTGGCACAGTAGAAACCCCTAATCATAGAGGAAGTCAGCCTGGTGCGGTCGGATCACCTGGAATTTATGCAAACCCTCTCAGCCTGCAAACACAGGCTCTGCTGAGGGAGCATGCAGGCTCCAAGGGATATGAGCCATTGCGGCAGGACAGATGTGGCGAAATGTCCAGCTGGCAGCAACAACAGCAACATAAACAACAACTGGAGAGTTTACGCCTGCAAGTGGAACAAATGCAGGTAAAAAATTATCCTAAATTAAAAAATTACAATAAACTCAAGGTAAAGAAACTCAAACTTTGGGAGGCAGAGGGGTTTTTATGTGTGTCTTTACTGCTGTGAATTGGTTGAGGTGAATTATTTAAGGAAAACATCTTGGTAAGGTGAAGGGCGTTGAAGTATACATGTGGGGCAGTCATTTGTTTGTGCACCATTGAAATTTGGTGCCTGACACATTTATAGGTCAACATTTCATGTTCCAGTGTATAAAGCCTGCAGCCACAGACGTCCTGTCCTATTTTATAGCACAACTTGTCTCATCAATCAGCAATATCCCATCAACCTCATAGGATATTCTGGTGTCTGTTGTCAGTTTTTTTTTTGTTGTTTTTAGTTTTTTTTTGTTGTTTTTTTGTTGTTTTTTTAAACCAAATGTTTAATTCAGCAGATTTGATGCATGATAAACTCTACACAGCTTGTTGCAGCTTCCCTTTTGCAGCCTGTAAATGTCTGTTGCACAGCAGCTCTTAACCGTTTCAGCAGTGTTTGCGGCTGCTGTCCACTTTGGAGTGACTGTTACTGTGTGCTAACACATTAATTGACACATTATCAATTTAGTACAATTTTTTAATGGTTTTAAACAAGTTTCAAACACTCTATAAGACATCACACTGGGCAGAATATTCAAGTGCAAAATCTTGTTGGGAGTTTCTTACTGTATGAAGAAATTGTAGAACATCAATCAAGTTTTGGTAATGATGGTCATCAAACATTGCCTCATCAGCTAAATGATAAGCTGTTAAAGCTCTGCTTTAAAACGGTCCATTCAATCAATCCATTCATTCATTCCTTCACAGTACTAAATGTATTCCTCAGGGCCAGCATGCTCTGACACTTGGCAGTATTTTCAGTATGTGTTGGAAGAAAGACTTGAAATAGTCACTGAGATGGAATTACATTCTATTTTAAAGAAAGAGACTTGAATGGCTTGATACTCATCAGGTTTTGTTTATCTTTTCCTGCAGCCATTTCAACGTGACCATGTTGTTGTCTGTTCACTGCTCTGGTATAAGAATAATTTGGTCGGGTTTCAGGTTGAACAAGGCTAGCTGACAGCATTTTGTTTCATGTGGTTTATTTGTGTTTCTGTCAACACCTGGAATGCTTTCACGATCACTGTCTATACTGGACAAGATGTTAGCCTTACACACACACTTTTATTTTAGTTGTAGAGTTAAAATTCTTCTTTGTAAACTCTTCTCTCACCACCCTTTTTTCAGCTCTAACTGTCTGAGTGTTTTTGTCTTTTGTAACAGTTGATGAGTGGTGGAGTTGGTCAGTACCCATCTCTGTACTCAACACCCACTCACTCAGAGTCAGGCAAGTGGGACGCTCTGGTCAAAGCCAGTGAGAGTCTGCTTAAGGAGAAGGAGCTTATCATTGAGAGGCAAGTGTTTCTTATGATTTCCAGGCTTATTTGAGGATACTGGGGAGGGACTCTTTGTTTACTATTTGCTTATCTTACCGGAATGTTTTGTGGTATAGTTCATTTTGACTTAATAGTGTGATGATGCAAAACACAGTCTTTTTTTCTTAACTAGACATTAAAAGTGTTGACAAAATGTAGTATATTAGTATTTATGTGCGTCTCCTAACCCCGGTGGCTGTACAGTGCTTCTAACTGATGGTTTCTCCACTATTTTGCCAATTTATCGTTGTTCCTGTTTTGGTTCTTAATACTGGATCTTGTCATAATGCAGACAAAAGCAGCATATGGCCCAGCTGGAGCAGCGGCTGAGGGAAAGTGAGATGCAAGTCCATGGTGCTCTCCTGGGCCGAGGAGCTTCTTATGGAGATATGTTCATGCTGCGGTTACAGGTTGGGATAAACATGAGTTAGCTCCCACGAAGAACTCTTACACTGTCATTATCCTTACAAACTGTTTAACCTCAAGAGCCTGCATTGAGACCTTTGTATCACATGTTACCTTTTATAGGAGGCTCAGAGGGAGAACGCGTTCCTGAGGGCGCAGTTTACTGAGCGCGCCGACTGTGCTGCCCTGGAAAAGGCAGAAGCAGAGCGTAGACTGGGGGCAGTTGAGGCCGAGACACGGCGACTAACTGAAAGCCTGAAAGAGACCTGTGAGAGACATGCTGAGGAGATGAAGAAACAGGAAGAGAGGGTTTGTGCTTGCCTAACACATCCTCCTAACATGCAGTTTTTTGAATAAGTAAAGTAACATGAAAAAATCAGTAGCATTTAGAAGTTTAAATTATGTCTGTGTTCACAAACAGTTCACTTTGCTCTTTCAGTGGAAGTAATAAATGAGGAACTGCATTAGATTTCTTTATCTTGTTCATGTTTGTAATGAAGATAAGCTGTCACAACCTTGTCAGACTTCCTGCCACAGCAGTTCCAGACAGCTATTATAGAAACAAAACACTGTACTGGAAGCTTTTATCTCCCCACAGCAACTGAGATCTATTGATAAAAAACACTTTCATTGGTAACATAAATAGATGGTACATGTTGTGTATAACTCTAGGGTTACAGGTTCACTTATTCATTTACATATAGACAGATAAAAGGAAGATGTGAAAACAGTATCTCTGAGCCTGACGTAATGTTTGTAGCCACAGTCTGTCACATGTTCTCGCCTCGAGTTGTCTTACTTGCTGTGAGTTATGAATGGTTGTAGCACCTTTTTATGTGTTACTTATTGTTCATCTTTTCCCTCTTACACATTTGCAATTTGTGCAGATTCGCAGTAGAGACAAGCACATCAACAACCTGAAGAAGAAGTGTCAGAAGGAGTCTGAGCTGAAGAGAGAAAACCAGCAGCGTATTGAGACTCTAGAGCGCTATCTAGCTGACCTGCCCACCTTGGAGGACTACCAGAGCCAAAACAAGCAGGTAATGACCGTTTCATTCATTCTAACTAGATTTGCTCTAAATTTTGTTACCTGGGTAAATCAACTTACCTGGTCGTGTTTTTGTAAATTTTTATCAGCTTCTAGAGGCTGAAGAGAAGGTGGCTCAGATGCAAGAGAGAGTACGAGAATTGGAGGTCTGTCTAGAGACAACGCGATCACAACTAAGGGAAAAAGACGCACATCTGGAAGAACAGAAACGCAGGGAAAGAGACCTGCTGACCACTATTACTGAGTATGTACACAACCAGGCTAACAACAGTGAACCATCTGTTCAGTGGGTACATTAATTCAAACAGTCATAACTGTTTAATTTTTTGTCCTCATCAGCATGCAGCAGCGGGTACAGCAGGGCCTCGAGGATGGAGCCAGACTGCCTTCCCTAGATATCGAGAAGCTCAGAGGAGAGAACAACGCCTTGAGAGAAGAGCAGCAGAGGCTCAAAAAGGTCTTGTGTTGTGTGTTTTCTTTCTCAAAGCGCATGTGGGACATCTCATGGGACAGCTTTTATGTAAATACTCCTCGAGCTGTTCTTCAAGAAGCACAGTGGTTGTCCAAGGGAACTAAACAAATGGGGCAAAACATTATCATGAAATGTAATGCATTACAGTTCTTGAATCTTAAATGTTAAGCTGGAAATTTTTATTTTCCCTTATCATCATGATTTTGTCCAAATTGTCGCTCTTTTATTGCCTGTATGGATGTGTGTAGCAAGTACAAAATATTAGCAGTATCAGTAAAATCATGTAAATACTTCTCTTAGATATTAAATGCAAAAACTGTTTATTCTGTTTAATCTAATTTTACTTTTGGTGTGCTTCACTTCAAATTAGTTCAGCTTCAGAAAGTTTGTGCTGTAAACACAAATCAGCCAACAGTCCATCAAAGAGAATATTTTCAATCGTTTTTAGAGTGTCACATCTCTTTTAATGTCTTCTCTATGATCTTTACCATGCTTGCTATGATATGTGTGCTTCAAAGAAAACATGGTCATAAACACACACACACACACTGTTCATATGAAGGTTGGGTTACAATTACCCAGCTCCAAAGAACATGCAGAAGAAATATGTAAAATCACAATAGTAGAAGTTGATTGTTTCAATCTGTCCAGGTAGATGGAAAGTTTTAAAGCTCAGTTTTTCTCTTTGCAGGTTATTGAGAAGCAGCACCGAATGATGGAACAGCTCGGCGCTCAGATTCAGGTGCTCATCTCTTCAAATGAGTCTTAGAGTGCTTTGTGTTATTACCAGCATGTTTTTTTTTTTTCCATTTTTTTAAGGTGTAAATGTTTGTGTCTGCAGGCCTTGGAGGAGCAGGTATCTCAGGAAGAGAACAGCTCTCAGGCTCTCAGAGAAGAGGTGCTGGCCAAAGAGCAGAACATGTTAGAACTTCACACAGCCATGAAGGAGGTAAGATAAATTCTGTTTCTTTGTATGAAATAGAGGGCCCTTCATTTTAATAAGCCTATTCAAAAAGTTTTGTCTCACTCCTTGTTTCAGCTGTCAGCTCAGAACCAGGAACTGATGGAGCAGAATCTGACCCTGCAGGAGCAGATGAGTGATTCAGAGCAGAGGAGCACGAGCCAGGCCTCCTCTGCCCTGCAGCCAGCTGGGGCTCGCCTCACACAGAAGTTACATGTAGAGATCGCATCCTGCCTCAGTGACCTGCGCTCCCTGTGCAGCATTCTGACCCAGAGAGCTCAGGGACAAGACCCCAACCTCTCCCTGCTGCTTGGCCTCACATGTAAGCACTACATGTATTCTACTCTCTCTCTCTTGTTAATTAAAGCATTGAAGTGCCTCTTCTTATTAAAAAAATTGCACAAGGTGAATCAGAGTCATGTTTTGTTTCTCCAGCGCCCCCACCGGTGGCAGAGCAGACTGAGGACTGGATGAGTCCAGAGGTGCTGCAGAAGAAGCTTGTTGAAGCTCAGCAGCTCCGTCGAGACGTCGAGGAACTCCGCAATGTAATACTGGATCGCTACGCACAGGACATGGGAGAAAATTGCATCACCCAATGACCTCACCCACCCAAGTGACAAAAGAAACTTGTGGGAGACCCACTTCACGTCTGGAGCATCTAAAACTGGCTCATCATTCAGATACTGAATGTCAGAAAGAAGACTGTAATTTTAATTTTCTTAAAATGAGGACAGAGGAAAGCCCAAATGGTTTAGCTTGTCCTTCTCTCCCTATTTTATTCTGAAGCCTGCCTGTAGCTCAGAACCCTCCCACCCCCCACCCCACCCCGGTGAGTTCATCTATTTCAGTCCAAGGGCTAACAGAAAATAACTTACCTCTAATACTTGATCCTTAAGCGTTTTGTGTGTGTGTGTGTTTTTAATAATAATGACATGAAACTGTCAGTTACCAAACAGTCTTATACTTTTTGTTCCACACTAGTGGAAAAATATTTGTGTAGAAGTCCCACAAATATAATTTATTTAAATCTTCATTTTCCTCTCGAGGGGAATTATTTAAAAAGTGGTTGACAATCAACTGAAACTATTTTGTTCTGTGCTTTTAACTGAATAACAAAGGGAGATGTTACTAACCAGCCATTATTTAAAATGGTGGACACGGTAACATTAGACTCTGCTGTGAGGTATGAGACTTGGCACCCGAAGGGTTTAATACCAAATCAGCTTTTCTCACACCAACAGGCCTCCAACAGTTTAACTACCAAAGAAACTCTGGCCGAAGCAGTTGGGCAAGTCTGTGAATGTTTGTAAATGCTTCTCTCTGCTGCAGGCCTCCTCCTGAATGAACACCAACTATGTGCCTTTCTGTCACGTTCGCAACCACAATGCTAATTCATTTTTTTAGACCAACCACAAAAGGGCTGTCTGCAGCTGACTCTTCCAGTATGACTTTTCTCTCAGTGTATCAACCAGTAGGATAGTAAATACATTCCCTGACTCTGAATGTAGCAGATAACTTTGGGCCACTTCACAGAGCTTGTGGAGGCCCTGATGCTTTGTTTTTTTGTTTTTAGTTTCAGGTAGATATATGAAGTTAGTTGAAACTCTTCAGTCTGTGTGATGTTTGTAGGATCTGCTCTGTGAAGATGAACATCTCCACAGTTTACTGTACATTTCAGGTTGATAATGGCTGACTCGCATTCAACAGTATTAATCTTCAGTATTATTTATTTTCTTTGTTTGCATTGACAACTCAGTGAGTCCTAATGTGTTGCTGTAACGTTGTGCTAATGTGTTTGAACAAACATGGCATCCACGATGTGTAAAGGTCCCATAAAGTGGCTTTTCGTACTTTTCCTGTGGTTCAAAATGTGTCACAAGAGCAGATTTAATGTTGGGAGGGACAAAAATTGGCATCAGTCACATGGGATCCTTCATGTTCTTCGAGTAGAAGACAAACATTTTTGAATCCCGTGTGGTGGTGATAATGATGTTGATGGTGGTGAAAGGGGTTGGCTGGATCACCCTGAACTCACCACTCACATTGTACTGGACAGGATGTTACAATTGCCCCTGTGAATGCAGGATAAGCCATGAAAAAAAAACTTGACACTTTACCAGGAAGAGAAAGGGATTTTAATCTAAACATATGCAACAATGACTCTTTTGGACAAAAAATTCACGGAACAACACACCCAGGGACACACAAGCCATTTTTCGTTTCATGGGACCTTTTTTTGAAACTCGATTAGCACAAGATTTACCTTTGGAAAAGTCAAGCTCCGCATGCCTTAACATCTCAAATGTTTTTGCAAAAGGGAAAAAGATGTTTATATTTTCATACTTTTGTCCTTGTTTGTATTTGCATATTTTAGAAATAAAGATTTTCAGCATTTTTGTTTTGTTTCAATTTGTTTTAATTTGTTAACTGCAGTAATTTCATCCCCTCTGTGCATAAAGCCACAAGATAAAGCTTAATTTAACCAGGGATGCTCAGATGTGATACAGCAGATCCATATCAGCTGTGTAACTGATCAAGGAGACTTGGTTTTGACCATGACATGATCAATCTTTATGTCAATGTACAAACATTTTATGTGTCAGGTATGTGTTATTCATTTAGTCACCAAGCAATCTTTTCGCTGTAAACAATGTAGGCAAAATACCTGCAGTGATTTAAAATCAAAATTGTCAACAGTCATTTATTAGCATTTCATGCATTTATTCTATTCACTTCTGTCAGTGAATGAAGGTCATTCTTCTTTCGCAGCAGCAGAGTAGTGTTAGTCATGAGTCCACAAGATTGAAGTGACTTGCCGTCGTCTTCATAGCGACACTGTGGATATGCACTGATGATGTCGTAACCACTGAGACCGCCCCCTCTAGAATGCAAGAAACACAAAGAATGAGTGTGACGTGTTCTAAAGACAGACGCTCGGTCAGTGCAGGAGGATGTGGTCTCACCTGTGTTTGTCCAGATACTGCCGCAGGTGGCCGATTGTCTCTGTAGGACGCATTTTCAATATGAAAGTGTGATTGCCGTCCTCTGACTTCACCTTAAGTGTGATAACATGACAGGCAGACACAGGCCGCTCGGCGCTGAGTCTATGCAGTCTGCAAGGCACAGAATCCAAACATGCTTGATGAAATAATGATAAAGTCTCAGAGACTCGTTTAGGAGGTCACACATCTGAATCCTGGTCTCCATCATGAGCTAACCAATGCTGGCTGCCCAGAGTGACCTGACCTATTTTTCAAATCAGTGCATACAGTAATCTCCACAGTCTTGACAATCAGCTGCTGCAGCCACATCAGCATTTTAATCAGCCTTTACATCATGCAGGATGCTGCCAGATCTAGTAAGTCCTTTAAACCTATATAAACTGTGTTTTCCTATGTAACCCCTACATGGTCTTTAAGCTGGACAATGATTTAAAAACAGCTTGTGTACATCATTTTGTACCTTACAAGTGATTCATTAAACCAGGGATACTATTTTCTTCGTTTTTTAAATATTATATTTAAATTTTCTAGCTCTATATCATTAGGTTCAGCCTGACATATTTTGTCTCTATTTTCTACAATCTAAAATACATTGCTGTGGATCTGAACAATGTTTGTCTATCCAAGATGAGTTTGTAATGACAGGTCTCCACTTTTAAGTCAGTATTTGTGTTTTACGTTATGCTTTCAAAACTTTTAAATACCTGTCTTTCACTGCTTGCATTGCCGGCGTGTCTATGAGGATCACAGAGTTGCAGCTCTGGGCATCAGATGAACCCTAGTGAAAGGATTTGTTAGATGTTGAGCATAATATAGAGAACATACATTCAGCAGAAGCATAGAGGGCACAGATATTCTCCCCACGCTGCTCACCTGCAGAGTAGCCCTCAGTGACTCCCTGATATCAATCACACAACCAGCCTTTACTATCGCCTTTGGAAACCTGTTCAGGAACCGATCCATGCTCAACTTCTTGCCTGTGACCAAAGGAAAACATGAGGAAGTCAGTGAAGATATTGCTGTGACATTCTGGGATTATCAGTGATATTTGCAGGACAGACCAGATGTGTCTTTCTCCCCATGAACAGTCCGTCCTTCACCAGGAAATTTATCCCACAACAGCCTGAAGATGAATTCCTCATCTCGCTTGTCGTGAACCTGCAGAAAAAAAAAATCTCATAAATAGCAAATTCACAAGTTTACACACTGGCTCAGAGACAAACAGAAACAAACCTCAATAGGCACACCATCTGGAAATCGTTCTTGAAGCTCAGATGGAAAATACCCATCCATCAGATCCTGCATGCACTGCTGCAAAGACCAAAGAAAGAGGGTTTGAAACAAGAAAGAACCCAGTTTAAAGCATTAAATCTGGTGCGGTTCTAGTGAGCTGAACCTGGGTGCTGTGCTCTTGATAAGAGCGGAAAGGACCGTTGAACATGACGATCCCATTGCTGTAGAGCCTCAGTTGAATGGGATCCTTTTTTTCCAGCTGAGCCCCCGTGGCTGTCGATCGTATGAAACACTCTCCCTCCCCTGCGAGGACGTTCAGCTCCCTGATCCTCTGCAGCACAAGGTCGAAGTTCATGCGGAAGCTCCGGATCACAGAGGTGTCTGCACAGGGAGGATACCCCACATGTTAGGAATCATTTTAGGTAGCAGATCTAATAAATGTGCTCAGGGAAGCCTTTAGAGAAGACAGCAGATGGAAACTACCTGGCTGCCTGAGGCCCCCCTCTTCATTATGTGGCTGCTCACTTTCAGCTGAGTCACTGGACTCATCGTTTCCGATCCAGATCAAACCGTAGTCATTCAGAAAGCTCTGCAGGTCCAGGATCAGCAGAATTAAAGGGTGCAGTCACATTACCAAACACAAGTGAAAAATATTAAACCAACTTACTTCCATTTCACACACTTGATTCTGCAGTATTTTGCACTTTTGTTCAAGATCCTCTATGCAACTCTGATCATGTGATCTCTCTGAACTCACAAACAGGAAAAACAAAGTCAAAATCAGAGATACATTTTATCAAGAAATACATTGTATGTGTCGAACTAGACGTTACCTGATTCTTTCAGAGGCTTCAGTTTTTTCTCTAAAGCTGAAATCTTTCTGTTCTTTGAAAGAAAATTCAAAGTCAGAGTTTGACATGTTTAAAGAGTGTGTCACCACAGTTTTCTGTTCATCGGGAAGAGGTGTGTGTTCACCTTGCACTCGATCTCCTGCGCTTGGCTCCTCACTGTTTTCTCCAGCAGGGTGACTCGCTGCATCATGGCAGACATGAGCTCAAAGTCGCTCGGTGGAGCAGCTGAATATCAGTGTTAAATGTGTAAAAGCATCACTTTTCATAGAGTAAATAAGTATCAATCAGTACCTACATTTTCATCAGATATAGATTCAGATTTTCAGTTTGTTTGACAATATACAAGAGCAGTTAAGAATCTGTATTAACTGTTACCTTTTTTTACTGAGGCTTTTGACTTTGGAGTGGAGGCAGGATTGGCTGGAGCATGTGGTGCGACAGGAGGATGTGGATCAGAGGATTCATCATCACCGACATAATCATCAACAGCAGCCAACTCTGCTTGAAGTTCTGAAAACAAAAAAATGAAATAAAATAAAACAAAAAACGTAAACTTCAAAAGAGTGAGTAAATTATAAAACATGACCATGATTTACCTTGTAGAGGAAACAGTTTGATATTTACAATAGAAATCAGTTTGTCAGAGTTGTGTGAAACACAGTAACTAAGTACTTTTTACTCAAATGTTTTATTGAAGCACAGATATTAGTGAAAACAGCTGTTTTAGTGGGCTGTCAGTGCAGTGAATGCCTTTATGTGATTAGTGTAAGATTTAAAGCTACATAGCAACAACATACCTTTTAACAGATTCCTCCTGAATGGCACCTTTCCTCTGCCCCTGCAGGCCAAAGACAATGCAATGTAACGTTCAGCTACATGTTACCTGGACAGTGAAGTAACTCTGGATATGTTCAGTAACCTACCCTGGTTCATTCAGAGGGTCCTGCAGTGGGATGCGCCTTATCTTCTTCAGCATCGACAAAGGTGTGCTCATTTTACACGGGACTGCATGTAAACAGCTCAAGTTAAATATCCCACCGTGGCTGCAGAGTGGGGCCGTTCACTGGGATTTCTTCTGTTTCATTCAGTTTGTTTGGAGTCTGTTACGTAGCAACGCAGAGCGAGTAGTTAATAATGTGGAATGAGGTGATAGTTCTTGTTTCAGCCGCAAGAGGTCACTGTTTCCATCATTTACGCCGTCTGTCTCACTGTCTCTCTCAAATACACACTTTGTATGTGCGTACTAGGCTTATTATTCACCTGCTCTATTTGACTTTCTTATGATTATCATCTGGCCTTTTTCTCTCTCTTTTTTGAATTAAACAAGAACAAGGATTAAACAAGAATCAATAAAAAATAATTTGAGTTTTCCACATAATATATCTTTATCTCAAAATATCTTTCTAACTGATGAAACTAGGAAAGGCTGTGTGAGTATTTTTAGTGCTCTTGTGAAATCAGTGATATTAAAACTCATGAAGTCTAAAAAGCTGTCGTGCTTTCTCGATCTTCTGGTTTCCATAGTCCACTTGGTCGCCTCTAGTCCCGGTGGCGGCCGCTAGTCGGCCCGTCGCGGTGCGGCCATACTGTCCGCTTCAACGTTGCGCTCTGTGGGAAGTGAGCGGGCATTCAGAGAGGATGCTGAGGCCTGCCATCTATCATTAACCCGGGGCTTCTGGGCTGGTCCGGGCTATGGCTGCACCCATCGCACATTTGGACGACGAATGGCCGATTCTGGGTGATTTGAGCATGGTTTCAGACCAGAGGCTGCTGCCGCAAAAAGGCCGTGTGGCCGCCGCGGAGGAAGCGGCAGAAGCACCGCTGCAGCTCCTCCCGGATGATGATGGCATCCCCGAGCTGCACGACAGCAGTTTCTCTCCGGGGGAAACCGGTGCTGCTTTCAAGTCCATGGAGGACCTGGTTAACGATTTTGAAGAGAAGTTATCCGTGTGCTTTCAAAATTTTAACGCTAAGACGGACAGCATCGCTCCCGTCAGCGTGATCGCCGAGGACTCGCTGCTGGAGAAAGACGAGTGAGTGTTTTGTGTGGCCTGTTCCTCAGGCCGGCTGTTTACAACGACATGTGGCGGCTTCTGCTCACTAATGCGGGTTGCACTTGCAAAACCGTGCAAAGACATATCATCTGCATTGAAATATTTAAATTCCCTGTGTGAGGGAGCCATCGTGTAATGGGTACAGCTTCTCTGTCTGTTCTGAATGTGATGGGGTTGACAGTGACAGCTGCACACGGACTGCCTCCATCTTTTTTTTTTTTTTTTATCAGACTCACATCATAGCTCTGCTCCACTTTCTACTCTCTTTAATACACTGAGGTGATTTAAGATAGATTATTTACAGATACAAATTAACAGGCTCTCTGATATCTGCATCATACAACATATGTGTGCGTGTAGATATAGATACAGATACAGATATAGATATTTGAGTGGTAAGTCATTGGGGGGGATTTATACAGTCTCGTAGGTAATTTCATAGACTAAATGATTAATAATAACAGGCAGTTTAATCACTAAGATGAATCAATAATGAAAACTTTCAGCCTTAAAATCATTTTTGTTTTATTGCAATGCCATCCACCTTTACTGAAAACCGGGCTCTGACAGTTTCAACAGAAGGGAGGGAAATAAAGTAGGCCTGATATATTATTATTTGTTGTTGAAACTTCATATTTACAGATTACAATTTCAGAGAAATATAATTTGTTTTGTTAATGAACAAAATATGTCAGAGATGAAAAAGTCTCATTATATAAGACATTTTTTGTCACTACATCACTAAACATGAGTTAGGTGCTGTAGGAGGCAACATGCTGCAGCTCTGGGCTCTTGTGATGCCTTCAGATGTCGTCACTCATCGTTTTTCAACTTAATAAACTCTTATGGGAATTATAATTTTGACCTCTGAACCAAAAACTGCTAAATCTGATCGTGACAGTTGTGCATGTGATGTGCTGATGACCGCAACTTCTCTGAACTGTGAGAGATAATTAATGTTTAAGACTTAATTTAAATCTCTCTCCTCCACAGAATCTGGAACGCTTTGACCAGTAACTACGGCCGTGTGATGCCGGTGGACTGGAAACAGTCTCGGACATGCTCCCTCCACCTTCCCACATCCAACCCAAAGAAGAAACCTGTGAGCCATCCTGCCCCTCCCGTCATATCTCTGTCCTACTTTCCCTCCACCCCCGCTCTGCTCTTTCTCTAAATCTCTTTTCTCCTTTCATCTCCCAAATCTCAAATATTTATTGTGCTGGGGTTTTAGCGTTTTGATTAAATTTCCTCCCTCTGTTGTGCTGCTGGTCAGAAAAAGCCTGACATCAGTGCGGAGCAGTCGGATGACGAGGAGCTGAGGGAGCAGCTGGACATGCACTCCATCATTGTGTCCAGCCTTGCAGAGGAGCCGCTTTTTACAGCAGAGCAGGTGAGCTGCACGTGAACCTCAGTCTCCTGTGTTGTTTCTCCCTGATGCGTCAGTGTTTCCTACAGAGAGTCAAATACAGACTCTTGCTTGATGTGTGCGTTGATGCTCTGTGCAGGTTATTGAGGAGATAGAGGAGATGATGCAGGACTCTCCTGACATGGAGGGAGAGCACAATCCCTCTCAGTCGGACCTGTCGATGCTCTCCCTGGACGTCCAGCGGGTCTCAGGCAGCCCCAGCTTCGAGAGGAGTGAGTGTCCCCTGATGGAGGGAAATAGTCCGTTACTTATTATGTTACATTTTCTTGTGATGTGTCCTTTTCATAACTTTGAGAATGTTTGAAAAGTGAGTGTTAATGTCAGTACAAATTCATAAACTTTAAAGATTAACTCTTGTGATATAGTTTCGTCATGGTGAGCTAATCCCATACGCACTGCTGCTGCCCCAAAACCTCACCAGAGTGCCAACTGTATATAAATCAGCTGCTGAAAATAGTCTCCAACAATAGATGCTATGAACAGCGTTCACTAAAAACAGCATTGCCCAGCTGTTTGAGGAAATGCCTCCGTCTTTTTTTATGAATGAAACTGAATATCTTTTACCAGTGTTTTAAAGGTTCAGTATGTGAGTTTCAGTGGCATCTAGGGGTGGAGTTGGAGATTGCACCCAGCTGAAAATCCCTCTAGAAAAACATTAAAAGGTTCATCCACTCTTTGGTGGGCTGTAGAAATGCAATATAGTGGACTCTGTGGAGAGGACTCGCTTCCCTTGTCGATTGTTCTACAGCTGTTCATATTTTGAGACTATATACAAATAAAAATATACTCATAAAACTAAAATCTAAAAAAAAAATTCTAAATCTTATTTGCAGAGGTTTAAAAGATCCACCTATAACATCAGATCAATAAATCTGGTAACACACTTTTACATCCAAGTCATCCAAAATAGTGATAATACACTGAATAAAATGTAGTTTATGATCAGTTCCTGCATTTTGAATAATTTAATGGGACTAGTTTCCTTCTGCAACATGTAAATACTTTGATGTATCTGGATTTATCACACAGTAGCTTGTTGTCTCCACCCTGTGACCCCCTGATCAGTCCATGTGTAAAAACTAATGAATAAAGGCTCAGAAAACAGTTGTCTGTCTGTGATCCAGGGGTGAGGACCCTGAGCGTGGCGGAGCTGAATGAACGTCTGGAGGAGACGGAGACGAACATCAGGAGGTTCTCAGAGGAGCTGGTGCAACAGCTGGCTCTCAGAGACGAGCTGGACTTTGAGAAAGAGGTGAAGAACAGCTTCATCTCGGCGCTCATCGATGTACAGAACCTACAGAAGGAGCACCGCGAGCTGCTGAGGAAGAAGAAGAAGCTCAAAGGAGGAGCAGCGACGTCGCAGGGCCACACAGAGAAGTCTCTTGGATCAGTGAGCACTTTAATCTGTTTTGTGCTTTGATATCCTAAAAATGAGGGGGATGGATATCTTTAGACATTTCTTTTCTCCACTGTTTGCCTCATTTCTTGCTGCATTTGTTGTTTTATCTTCCAAAAATCTGTGTGTTCCTGAATTCTCTTCACATCCTTCATCGTCTGATGTTTCTCTTCTTTACTTCCTTCCTCTTCAGCGCTTCAGCGTGGAAGGAATCTCCTCTGTCATTCAGAACAGCTTCCGGCAAACCTTTTGGAGCGGGTGCAGTGAAAGACAGGTTGCTTTCTATTTCTCTCTCAGCTGCTTTCTCAGCATCTTGCTGTTTTCTGTTCTAAAAATATCTACTTTGTTCGGGATGCCATTCCACAGAAACTCCCACTTTGACACCTTTCTCCTGCCTTTGTCTCTGTTTATGATGCTTCACAGTATTTGACCACAGTCATCCCTTATGAGAAAAAAGGTCATCCTCCTTCGCTTGAGGACCTTCAGATCCTGACTAAGAGTAAGTTTCTTCATAACAACACTGGTTGAGTTTTAGTGGCTGTAATTTTTCCTTCATTCTGTATTTGCTGTCTTTCAGTTCTACAAGCTATGAGAGACGACAGTGACAAGGTGCCCGGTCTCCTAACAGACTATATCCTCAAAGGTGAGATTTCTCTCATTTGCTTACACTAACTCAGCGACATGATGTTGTTGGCTTTAAGTGTTGTTTCACTATAAATCATGTATGTTACATGTACATTTACAATTTTACATATTTAAATTCTTTGGATTGTCAGTAAATGATTTTAGGTCAATACAAAATCTGATCATATTCAAACTGAAACACACTTGATTAACACAATCTGTCACTGTGAACATGTCTGTTGCTAGTTTTTTAATCAACCTTGGTCAAATCCTGTCACTGTTGCTAGGTATTCAAAACAAACAATGCATGCTAAACTGCTGAAAAATATCAGGTCTATTGGTGGAAATGACCTAAAGAAATGTTTTCATTCAGTATGTTATATTGCTGAAAAAAATATTTGTAAATGGTAAACAACGAGCACATATTCATAGTGTAAAAGGAACAATATAAATGTTGCAGTTTAAAAGATTGGTGACTTGAGGTCTGCGTCGTTGCTTCTCCTGTGTATAACTGCATTACAAGGCAGCAGGAAATCCAAAATTTTCGTATCAAGTCTTTTTGACATTACGGCTGTACTAAAATCAGCCGGAGTAAAAAGCCGACTGAAGGCAAGCTTATGAGCCTCATGGCTATAAATTAATGTCAAAATAAATGTTGCATTTAAAGAAAAACAGAGATTTTCATTAATAATATTATAAAAACTTTACATTAAAAAAAATGCAGTACATGGCCTGTTTGCAGCACCAGAATCATCCCTCAGCGCCTCGTTTTTCTCTGTCTCGATATATTCTGTTTTCACTCTCTCCTGTCTTCTTTCTCCGCCTCTCATGTTCTGATTTATTGCTGCCTTAGCTCTGGTGTGAGCCACGGATGTAGAGGTTTGTGACACATTCCCACGTAATGTGCACTGTTGTGGTGTTTGCCACTCACGTTGGAAGAGTGCCCCCTCTCTATCACCGCACTGTAGTGCAGTCTGACCCTGATGTTCCCCTGATGTTTTCACATCATCCCTCTCCCACGCGGTGACTTGCTGCAGCATGGTTGATCCCTGTTACCGTCACTGACTCACTGCCTCACATTAAAGCTGTGGTTACCCTGCAGATGATGTTTAAGACCCTGTTTTATGATGATTAGTAACCAGGCACTGCTAAGTATCCTCACACAACTCACTGCAGAAACAGGTCTGTGTTCGGATTTTTAGCAACAACTGGTGTGTTAAATGTTAATTTTTCCTTTTGTTTTTCCTCCTTTTTATCTCCTCCTCTGTCATTTGTACTGGTTTCCTCAGGCTGAAGCTTCATCCGTGCTCACTCATAGCTTTAATACATATCTCTGCTGTTTTTACAGTGCTTTGCCCAACGTAGACCAGAGGAATGATGCCTAACACTGCAGAGACTTCGGATTGCTCACCATGGAAACAAGATGAAGAGGACTCATCATGTTTTTTGCAGACATGAAGCACACTTAATTTATTCCTGCATGTTTTTACATCAAAATGTGTCCTTTTTTGTTTTTTTCTTTATTTAGTTGTATTTATTTTGTGCTGAGTGTTGTTATTTTGCAACTTATTGTGTTCCTGTGACTTTTTAAATTATTTTCAGTGTTTTTAAATCCTCTTGTGCTGTGAAAGAGTATCTTAAGAATGATAAACTGTATTAGAAAAGTACCCAGATACAAGCCAAGGAGCTGCGCTGTTTGGAAACTGAGCTTTGCTTGCTAGATGTTAGTAAGAGCAGAGCTACAATGCAAAGGGCTTTGAAGTGCTAACTTTTGACTAAGCAACGAACAAATGCATACAGTTTAGCACTGATTACAGAAGAGGATTATGAGAAGGAATCAAAACTGTGCAGCAGAAACAGAAGATTAAAATAAGATTGAATAAGATTTTTTTTATCCCAAGGAGGAAATGAATCAGTATTGCAGCAGCACTGAGAAAGATCAGAGAGGTTCAAGCTACAGATACATTGAAAAACAACATGTCATGATAACAAACCAATCAGTTTGTTTTGCCTGTGCTGAAACATGAGCGCAAAATCACCTTCAATTCCTCAGCCTTCCATGTGACAGCAGGCTTTTCTCAGCAGGTCAATACATTAAATTTTTTTTAATTAATCTATGGAAGATAAAGTGTTGATGTTCAAGATGATGAAGTCTGGATTGAAATTAACTAATGAACTAACTAACTAACTATGCATTTGAGTGAAAACTGAACTGTGACCCTTGCACCGTCTGTGCTTTGCTGACCTCTGAATCAGAGACTGGAGCGTGGACGTGCCTGCTGTGCACAGGGCATCGACACCATGAATGGGCATTGTCATTCTCTATGCTCTCTTGTATACGAACAAGCTGCCTTTGCCTGAACTTTTGTACATTTTAAATGACTTATTTTCAATGAATGTCAAATTGCTGGACTACTTAAAGAACCTGCTTCATTGGTAATTTATTTTGTAAATATTTTATTTCAAATATATTGATGAAAATCATGTCTGCTTTGTCTCACTGTGTTTTTAGTTTCATAATAGACAAGCAAAAAATGAACACACCACAAAGATAATTTGAATTTTTTCCCCCTTCTGCAGATATCTATTAAGAATTTAATAATCTTTTCCACAAACAAGATGTCTTCAATACCTCATGGGAGGCAATTTATGAAAGAAAGGATCCTAAATATATAGTACTTAGCATATTTAAAGGAGGCACTAACTCAAGCTGTTTCAGTCATATACTGTGGTTTTACATCAATAGTATGATAAGTCTACCAAAAACAGGCCTATATTCCTTGTATTTAACCGTTTTTATTTGAATAAAATCAGGTTGAACATATTATCCTCCAATTATCTTAAAACAATTGTCAAGCTTTGAATGTATTTGCATGCTCAGTTTTGAAAGTGGAGCTTTGCATGACTTTTTGCGTCTATAAGATGTGTGTGATTGAAGTGTTGCATCACTGAACATTCAGAAGTAATGCAACAGTTTGAATCATTGGTGAAGAGATGAAACATAAACAAACACAAAATTTACAACACCATTACATCATTATAAAAATTTTTTCCACGTGTCAGCTTAACCCAATCCAGCTCACTGAGGAGATCCAGATGTGGGCTGCAGGACAACCCCCAAACATCCAACCTCTGGCCTGTTGGGGTCCTTGACAAAAACACAGTGGGCCCTTTGACAGATAAAAGCCAAGGTTTAATGAGCAAGCAGCCATGGAAAAGGCTGTTTAAAAGCTGTGTGTTGCTTAATTGTTGCACTGAAGTGGCACAGACAGATGCAGACAACCTATGGAGACAGGAATCGTTCAAGATCTGTTTAAATGTTACGCAACGTGACTGTAGTTGACTGTGAACCTACCAGCATATGCAGCCTAAGTCATGCTTGTCTGAACTCTGTTAAACTCTCCACAGTCCTGCTCACAATCCATCTCCCTTCAGCCTTTCGAAAGCAACACAAACGGCTGCTAAACATCTGCAAAACATTTGTTCTCTTAGATAAGATTTCCTCATTCACTCCGGGCGTGTAAAACACGACAGTCTGGCCAGCGCTCAGAGCTGTGAGGAGCTTTTTGCAGTGCTGCACCAAAAAATCGGTTTCTTTGAGTGGATTTGAAGTGTTTTTCCAAATATAATGGATGTTAGAGGGCTTTGCTTGATGATTTGCCTTCTTCTGCTGGCACACTGCTCGTTCCAGCAGACCCCCTCGAAGAGAAGAAATGGCAAGAAAGGTAGGATTTGATATCAGCGTGACATCCTTGTTTGTTAAATCAATGAAAAACTTTTACAGGAACAGCAATGCTGAAGTTTTATGTGAGAGGCCATTATGAGTTCATCATGCATTACTCTTTAGAACAAATTTTGCATTTCTTGCTTTTTCTGCAGACCACAGTGAAGCAATTGAGGAGCTGAAGAAACAGGTTAATGACATTATTCAAGAGCTGAATTTGCTGAAAGAACAGCAAGCTTTACAGACAGGTATTTTTTCCTGCAGACAGTGATTTATATATTTCACAACATGACCAACGCGCTGTTTGTAAACTAGAAAGTTTAAGATGGATTAGCAAACTGTCTCTCATATCTCACACACCAGTTTCATAGCTTGATGTTGGGCCATAAATTGACAGAACCTGAGCCAGACTGACCTTCGTCTGATTTCTCCCTCAGTTTGTCTGCGAGGCACAAAGGTTCCTGGAAAGTGTTTCCTTGCTGACCCAGTGAAGAAGACCTTCCACGCAGCCAGTGATGACTGCATCGCCAAAGGAGGCAGTCTGGCCACACCTGTGTCAGGTGACGAGAACGACCAGCTCTACAGCTACGTGCGCCAGAGCATCGGCCCCGAGGAGCACATCTGGCTGGGCGTCAACGACTTAGTGACAGATGGCCACTGGGTGGACCAATCAGGCTCCAGCGTGCGCTTCAAGAACTGGGAGACAGAAATCACCCTACAGCCAGACGGAGGGCGCAGCCAGAACTGTGCCATCCTCTCCACCACGGCTAACGGGAAGTGGTTTGATGAGAGCTGCAAGGTTGAAAAGGCCTCCGTGTGCGAGTTCAACATCGTCTGACGCCTGTTTTTCTGACATTTACATCGCTCAGCAGATAAGCACATAAACATCACATGCTGCTTGCAGAAAAGAATAAAACATGTAGAGTATCAGGTGCATTTATGCAATACATTTAAAAGTACAGTTTCTGCATCTTTCTCAAACTTTTCTTGGCCAAGTCATTCAGATGTCATCTGGCTTCATGCAGTCGTCTGAAAAACAGTATGTCATTGTATAAAGTGTGTAAGTGCTAAACTCATTGGGAAATTATATTTTATACACATTCAATTAAATTCTCAAAAGCTCCATTGTAGTTTAAAATGTACTCATCAAGGTAAATATCACTGGATGGCTTGTCTTTGTTATATTTTTACTTTGTCTATTTAATCATCATCATGAGAACCTTTTCAGAGGCACTATCTGTGTTTCAAGTACTGAATTTCCTGTTAAGCTGCTTATGTGTTACATGTTACATTATATAATGTTAATAAACACGTGTGTCCTCAGCTGCTTAAGTCAAACTTAATATTGGCAAAAATAATGGGGATATTTTGCCCATCTGAGGGAACAAATGTTTGTTTAAACGCTGCTTATATAACAGCTTAAAAAAAGAACTTGGCTGGTACAGAACTACACAAGCTGTCTTTGCTTTTTTAAGCAATGCCAGATGAGTTGAAGGGTCACAAGTTTTCTTTTAAAAATAAGGCTCAAGAACACTGAAGGAAGTGTTTCATGTCATGTTTTTTCTCTGAGCTCTGCAATATAATAATCTGAACACATGATGTCATTTCTGAAAAAATAGTCGATGGTTTATTGGACAAATGCATATGAATAATGTGCTTTTAGTTCTTTTCACAACCGAGGAAACATTCAAGATGAACAAAAAGGCCAGAACTATGAAAACAAGCGCAGCGAGGATAACATTTTTAATTTTCAAGTGTTACCACTTTGTACATTTTTCAGGAAAGTCAGGAAAATGAAAATTTTCAGCAGAGGAGGATGTACAGTTGGCAATATGTGCCTGCATAAAAATCCAAGGACATTTTTCAATTTCCAGAGAATTCTACCAACAAACCATGAGGAGACTTCATGGTCCTACTTTTTCCAAAAAACATCTGGGCAGGAGATTCCAAACTTGATAAGTACATGACTTATAGCCACCCACTCACACATCTTTCCACCATGAAAATCCAGTTTCTCTATTGGCACTCTTATAATTGTCCCACCCAAAGCACGATTACATCAGATCAACATGTTTGGACGTCTCCATGGACATCCACTGATGTCAGCAGCAGCAGTGTGTTTGTAAAGAGCATGTCCTCATCACAAACGCTTTTACACTCAGCGTCTGTCAGGGAGAGAATTAAAGTATTTAGGGTTTTCTTTCAAATGGCTCTTAACCAAATTACCATCAAATTCAGAGAGCTCCTTTGGCTCTCACTTTATGTCTTCAGGAATGAAAAGAGACTGGCAACAACTTTGAGCTTTGTCTCCCTCTGCAGTTCATTCTCTGCACTACAGGAGGCAACACGGCTCCAGACAATAAGCAATTCTTGGCTTATAACTCAGTCTATTTAACAAGTTTGATAGCAAATTTTGAACCCTACGTCTCTTCACATAAGACCAGTTAACATTTTGGCAACTTCTTGATCAAACTTACATTAAATCAACACCCTAAATAAAGATATTTCATGTAGTGTTGTTATTTTCACTATTAAAGCACAAAATGTTACTGTAACCTATAAAGGATTTGGTTTGCACCATGATCTTTACATCATTTTGTAGCTCCACAATGAAAAAACTGAGTCTGTCTTTATAACAACTGATGAAAAGGTCTTGAGCACTCAACACACTCGCCACACATGATAAATTATATGTCTCACACAGCCTCTTTTTTAAAAAGCTACCTGTAATTAACAACCATACTCAGTCAACCGACAAACACACAGACGTTTCTTTGTGTGATGTAGCTTTTAACTCACAGGCTGCTATTAGATGTGTACAGAGTTCAGTTTCATGTCATTAAAGCCCAGCAGAAGGGGTCTGTGGTCCTCAAAACAAATACCAGTAATCCTCATTCATCATGATTCACAGATAGAAAACAAAACATGTTGCATTGCTAGCAGCAGATCAGTCTTTGCGATTCCAAAAAATCTGGGTCCAAAAAAAACAAAAGCACTCTTTTTTTAATTCCTGGACCTCAACTATTAAAAACAACTGTGGATCTTAATTATTATGAGCAGGAGTGTAAGGCACATTTATGATGTAATGATATTGACTCTAAAAGTTGCCATAGTTGATGTAAAGGCAGTGATAAAAGCAGAGAGAAAATACTCCACACACATACGTTACTGTTGCAATCTCTTGCAATAGAGTTTGTCATGTAATGGTGATAATAAAGAAGAGCTGCGTTCTGCAACAGCGGCGGAGTCTTCTCTATTCACTGGTTCATAAAAAATTAAAATTTAACAACAGCCAGCACACATTTGCTCCTGTATAAACATTCATTCACAAAAAATGAAATAATAGCAACATATCTTAAAAGTGTCAAAAAGTGTTATAAAGACAACAATCATGTACTGCTTTCAATATCAAAGGAGCCTTCATGTGAGATGAGACAAGGTAACAGCTGCAGGCAGGTTCGAACAGGGTTGTTTTGTGAGCCTGGATTTGGTGCAAAACTGTGCTCAAGAAGAAAAAAACAAAGAGTTCTTGCATAGGCTAAAATCAGGTAATCACACAAATTCCAGGGAGCGAATATTTTAAGTCCAAGCAGGTCAAGTGAAAAGCAGAACGCCAAAATCCAATCTCCTCCTCAGTTCCCTCCCTCCGGCTCCAGCCGCGGCCCCAGAGTCGGAGACTGTTCCCCTTCACTTTGGCTCTCAGCCTGGTAAATCGTATTGTCCACCAGGCCTTGGTTGTGGCTCAGAGGCCGCACAGGAAGCGGAGGACCCTGTTGAGATGAGACCCCAGACTGTGGCTGGTGAGCCCTGATTTGCATGTCGTCGACACCAGTGTCTTTGGGGACCAGTGGTTTTTGTGAGTCTGTGTGCCCTTTGAAGGACTGGTATGTGTCGAACTCTCCGTACACCCCGATCTCTCTCCCCTTTCTCAGCAGGTGTGTGTAGACCAGCGTGTCCTCGATGGAGGCGTATTCGTGATCGTCGATGTCCTCACGTCTTTCCGGGAAGCTGTTGTGTCCCGGCAGGAAGCTGGTGCCATTTGGATTGTAGATAGACACTTGATGATTCAGCTTCTTCTTCTTCTTCCTGTATGGCAGGAAAAATGAGACAATGAGAGTTTCATATAAAGCATCTCATACAACTATCAGCTAACCAGTTAAGTAAAAATGAAACAGGTGACTCTCTTGCAGTTTGAGGCAGAAATTAAGTTTGGACAGACCTTTACTATCTACAACAAAATCATAGGGAAAAAAAAAGAAAGACAAATAATAAAGTTTAAGTGAAAAAAGTATATTCACTCACCTTATCACCACACAGACCACGACCAGCACTATGACAAAAATGACCAACAGAGCAGCCACAACACTCAGGATGATGGTCAGCAAGAGATCTACACAAGAGAAAGACACAAATATCTTTAATACTTCTGTTGCAAATTCAGTGTACAATCCTTTTAATATAAATTTGACATTTTCCTTAAAATTTCATCAGAAATTTCTAAAGGAATAAACAAGTAATGATAAACTTATACCTAAGAAAAAGCAGAAAAATGTATTATGGTGGAAATTTTGTCTTCTTCATGCTTATGCTTTTATTTTTTCATTCTTCCTATGTGTTTGTAAGTGTGTGACCTTTGTATTCCCCTTTTTATAAACATCTGTCTTATTTGACATCAGCAAGAGATTTACATTCTCTATACTCTCGCCTTCGAACGCAGTCCATTGACTGTCTAACAGATACAGCCGATTAACTAACATGTTATACACTGGATTGCAACAGGTATGTTCTAATGTAATCAAGGGAACATAATTAAATCAGGAGAGCTCAAGAATACTACAATTGATTTCTCATCATCTTGTCATCTGAGTGTAGGTATAAAGACATGCTGTATTTGCTGTTCTGTGCACAAACTCTGAGCTCTGAGCCTGAGGTTGCACCTTCTCTATAGAGAATAAACTCTCGTGCATGAAGCTATTAAGTCTTGTTTGCTGACTCCCAAGTAGATCGGCTAAAATTGCCACAACAGTGTAGTTATGTCTCTTAAAAATATTTGGTTTTATGTTGCAAATCATCAAATGCACCAGTATTTACAGACTGAGATAACAAAAGAGTCTACAGACCAGTAACAAGTCCTAATTTTTAACATGCTAACATGACCACAGGGGTCAACGCTAACATGCTAATAGAAAACAGGTGTCAGGTGTACCATGGTCGTTATTTTGGTTTGGTGTGATTCACACTAAAAATTAATAATGAGAACAGTTGAATTGAATACTTAATGAGAATGTTTTCCATCTTTTTGCAGCATGTTAGCATGAATATTAGTGCTAAAGCAAACATTCAGGTGGGGCTGATGGGAATGTTGTTAGTTTGGCAGGTATTTTGTTATCAACGACAAATTTAAATGTTGGATTGCAGGAACCATGTACCAAATATGGCAATTCATCAAATAATTGTTGAGTTATTTCTGTGCAGCACAAAGTGTTGATGCCTGAGAGAAATCCCCATGCAGACATGACGCCTGTGTGATCCATTAAACCATACAGTCCACATTCAGACATGCTTTTTAAAAAATGTCTTGCAGTTAACACAAAACCATGATGCAATATGAGTAACCTTGTAAAATGTCCTCTTACTTGTACTCTTCTGCAGGGTGATCTTGGTGACAACGCTGAAGTCTCCTCTTTCAGCCATACAGTTGGACATGTTGAGGTAGAAGCTCTCGGAGACGGTGATCTCGCTCTCGGCCTCCTCGTCCTCCCTGCGGCTGTAGTCTTCTTCTGGGCTGCCGACTCTCTGCACCCTGATGTTGGTGTGGCCTTTGCCGCACTTGGGTTGGCTGAGGTTGGCAAACATCAGGTGAGCCTCCATCTTCGGGGGGATGGAGACAATCCAGGAAACGGTGGAATAATCCCTCATCCCCACTGGCCAACCAGGACTGGCCAGAAGGACAGGGATGTCTCTCTTTGGAGATACATTGAATATGTATCTTTCTGAATATGAGTCACAAAGAAAATGGCTTTAAAATCTCTAAAAAACATGTACTTTTTTTATTCATCTATATTAATCAATTGAAGCTGCTTGTTACCTGATATCTCCTCTTTTATTCTGGCTTGAAGCACATACTTCATAGACGACCTCAGTGCATCACTCCCCATGTCAGACATGGTAACAGAAACATTAACGTGGAACTGGACCTTCTGTATGGCTCCCTGAGGACAGAAGTGTCCAACAGTGGTGCCGTCCCTTTCGGCCACTTTGATGATGACGCTGTCGTTGCACGGCTGCCAAGGCAGGGACTGTCTGAGGTGCCCGTTGGGAGAGGTCAGCTCCACGGTGCCATGCTGAGGAGGACGGAGAGTCCAGGTAACACTGCTCAGAGGG
This sequence comes from Acanthurus lineatus, assembly GCA_029814665.1. Classification (NCBI taxonomy): domain Eukaryota; kingdom Metazoa; phylum Chordata; class Actinopteri; order Acanthuriformes; family Acanthuridae; genus Acanthurus; species Acanthurus lineatus. The sequence continues at coordinate 15,134,909 of JAPZDV010000025.1, forward strand.
GCCGGGAGGCAGGTGGGCAGCGCAGGCACTGACAGACGGAACAGAGTCTTCGGGCAGTCTCGGAGCTGACTACACCCTGATATGAAAGTACAGGTCATTTAAATCATTTAGGAGACTGTTTTTTTTCAACTGCAGAGCAACAGAGCAATTATAGGTTCAGTTCAACAAAAGTACCCAAGAAAAAGCTTTTTGTCACTTTCACTTCTTAGTAACAACCTCATTTAGCCATTCTAAGCGGTTTATAAACAGGTTATAAATAATTTAGAATATAGTACTGTTTAATGGAGTAATTAAGACACTAATGCATTTATCAACAACTATAACAAATTCTGTGGGCAACTATAAGTTATGGCTGGTGTTTAAACAGACACTGCATTTTAAAATACAGTAAAACAGATGATACAGAATATGTTTTCACAGGAGAAGTTAAAAGTGTTTGTGGCAACCAGTCTTTAAAAAAATACAGTATATAAGCTTAAAAATGCATTTAGTAGCTGTCAAAGGGGAGCGTTACCTTTTGGTAAAAAAAACACAAAGTTTTCAAACCATGGAAATAAAACTTTTTTGAAGTCAGAAGTAACATCTCCTTTCAGAGGCATTGTCTCTAAGAAACTGTCTCAAGGAGAACCATTAAAACTGAAGTATACAGATGAACACAAACACCATTTTCAGAAAGCAATGCTGACTGCCACGAGCACGAATAAATGTCATTCCTTGCCATTGTTTTGGGGTGGAGGCAGAAATCTCAGAGACAGACACTCATCTCAAGACCTGAACAAAGTAAACAAGACTGTCTGGATGCCAGTGAAAAATGTAAGAGAAATATTGCCTTTTATTGCAATTTAGCTAACCTGAACCCTTAAACCTTCAATACTTAATAAAACAAGGTAATTACATATTGAAAGCGATGCTTCCAACATTCACTTTCACATTGAATTCAAAGCCTTACTACAACTTTCAATGTACTTTATGTAAATTTCTTGCATTGTCATGTTTGTGTCATAAAATGTTTGTAATAAGAGATAATATAATAGTCACTTTCAAATGATTACAGAATTGACATTTTGTCAAGTCTGAAATGAGGCCTGAAGCACCTCAGTTGTGCACAAACAGACCATCTATTTTAAAAGTGATTACTGATGCCACATCAGTTTAAGAACATAGAATCTTTGGTGGGATCTGTTACATTTATCAAAGTCTGGACAGTCACAGTAAAGATTCAAAGCTTGTTTTTTCACTCAGATCTGGATTTACCTATGACTCGCATGGCAGTGACTCTTATGTCTTCGGGATGGCAGTCCTGGAAGACCAAGTCGCTGATTGATGTGACTGTGATGCTCTCCTTCTGCGCAGAGTTTACTTTCATCTGGCAGTCAGAGGACGATCTCAGCTTCTCGATGCGAAGAGAAAGGCCTTCCATTTTTCTCACATCCACTTCGCACGACACTGCAGACAAAAACAATAAAGACATCAACCACTTGTCCTTGCTTCTCTCTCGGCCTCGCACACAAATGCAAATGTGTGGGCACGTTCACTCCAGCTGAAATCATCACTCATAACAAACATGTCCAACAGGAATTTGAATATCAGTTGGACTGAAAGAGAAAAACGTGATTTCCTGTTTGAAGAAGGAGGTGCTTTCCTGGAAATGTGCCACTGCTGTCATTCACGTCTTGGCGATGAGGCAATTTCAGAGCTTCCCTTTAACTGACACCTGAGGGCTCAGATAGAGCCCACTCTCCACGTCACTGTGTGTCATTACTCATCCACACTGAAGCTGTGTCAAAGAACAGGATAAACTCTGACTAAACAACCTCAGTCTTTGCTGTAACATGATATAACAAATCAAAGTGCAGATCATTTATATTTAGTAATCGCATGCCTGCTGCAGCATGTAGAGGAGACATTGTTAATCACATAAACCGTTTTCTGAGCAGAGAAAATCTTCATCAAGTCTGAACAATGACTCCTGTGCTGCTGCTGTATGGAAAAACTGCTTTCATTTAAATATTGATCAGTCGAATATTTGACAGACTATAAACTGTATGTCTGGAACACGATGTATTTTTGTGTTAGTTAATAGGTAAGAAATCAAGACTTTAAATCATCACTTGATTTTTTGACCACTTGATAACAGCAAAACAAGCTGCAAACACTCAGATTATCATAAGTTAATATGGCAAATGTTTTGGCTAACAGGTACCCTTACAAACATCCAGCAAACAAGACGCAATAGTGTAGTATCAACTCTTGATTAATTAAGTCCATTATTCACACTCTAATTTTGGTCTCTACTATCGTCAGAGGGAAAAATCAAACTCTTTAGCTACTAAAGGCCCCACTGTGTTCACCAGCTGGTCTGTAACTGTGTCTGTCTGCTGTGTGCTACCGGGGAGGTGATTCACAGTGGGGGCTTTAGAGCTTTTTAGCTAAAAACAGCTGTTGCTGTGGCCAAAAACGACACTGATGAGGGCAGCAACAGAGAACCAAAGTGGCTAAAAACAAAAACAATAACAGAAAAGATGCCAGATGAGAAGTCAGATGGTGAATCATCACGGTGAACATGAAAGCAAAACCTTAAGCCATAACAGCCTTAACTGAAATTAAAAAAAAAACATTTGTGACTCCTAACATCATCTTTACAAATAAGCCTACAATGTAGGTAGTAAAAAAATGTTAATATAAAATCAGCATATTAAGAGACCCAAATCAGCCCTCAAAACCTTTGTCTGGCTTCAGATCTGATCATTTTAATTAAAAAACAAAAAAATAGCAAAACATTGAGATGTATAGCATATCATCTTCAGAGAATTGAACACAACCATTTTGGCAGAGGTTAAAAGTTAAAATTGTGATGCCTCAAAGCCTAATTCAGAATCACAGATGAATTACTAACCTGGTGGACTTTTACTTGATGTAGACACCCTGAGGTTCAAGGACAGTCCTGGAGAACCAGCGCGTCTTCTGTCCATCTCGCAGTTCCTCAGCGTCAGCATGAAGTTTCCTTGACTCTGGTCCGGCTGGGGGTCCTTAAGCCTCAGCACTGATGCCACTCTCTCTCTGGTGTGGTACTCCAATGCTGCGTCCTTCTTTAGACAACGTGGCTCCGAGATCTCGAAAAGTTCAACTGCTGTTCTGTGTTTGTCTGGGACCTGAAAGTACCACTCCATCACGTCATCGTCAGGAAAACTTTGCGGGTAGTTCGGAGAGAACAACTCTAAGGAGGAGGTCCCTTTTGGTATCGTCAGGGTGATCTTAGCAAGAGCTATGGGAAAAAAAGACACAAATAACATACATATGAAGAGGTCTAACACAGAAGACTTGAGACAGAAAAGAAGTTACTCAAACACCAAAAATTAAAACTGACTTACATTTGATTTCCTCGCCCACCAACACATTAAACTGGCCTTTATGCAGCTCCTGCCCTGCTGGGACATCCAGAGAAAAGCTGCCTTGATTCAGTATCTGAGCACTACTTATGGGTCCCGTTCTGCAGTATTTCCCCACAGTCACGTCCCCTGTAGTCTGGAAGGCCTGGAGGGTGTAGCTTTGTCCGTCCGGACATCGCTCAGATGCCTTAATCTGCCTCAGACCCGTGCTGGTGAAGTCTATTTTGAAAGCTTTTGGCCCAGAGGCTTTCAGCTTCCAGGTGAACTTGCGGTTAAATTCCAGCAAAGGAGGCGAGCTGGAGTCCGCCTGGACGATGTGGCCATTGCACGATTTTGTGTTACATTCTGAGAGGAGATATTAAAACATGACTTTTAGAACAAATATAACTCTGTATACTTTACATACACATTTAAAATACATCTTTTTTTACTTAGAGAGACTGCAATCCTCTTACCTATAGTTCGTACAATCTCCACACTGAATACATCCTGAGGTCTGGAGCATTTAAACTCCACTGAGACAGGAGTGTTGTCTCTGAGCACAAGGGAAGTATTACATTGAGATTGGCGTCCTACGTTGGCACACACTTTGCAACCTTTGACCTGACCGCTGCTGAAGCTCAGGGTGGAGCCTCTGTCAGGGGTGATAGTCAGCTTCTGGACCCCTGGAGAAAACACACAGCATGAGAATTCAGAAGAAACCTGGGTAAACAAAACTTATCAGACGTTGAGTCTGGAATAATATCTAGAATCATCACAACAAAATCATCACATAAAGTCTCTGAAAATCCAAATATAAAGAAGCCTTTTTGCTGTTAAGTATAAGCTTTAATACACTGCTGGCAGAGTCATAATGACTAACTGTGTTCAAAGATGAGGCACACTGAGTGGCTTCACTCCTTGTATGACTAACCAGGCCTGTAGTGAGCAAACACAGCCATGTTCAGCACCTAAACTCAGCTCTGCTGTGTCACATGTCTGTTCTTAATTGTATTATTTCTCTCTCTCTATGTGAATATGTTCCTGGAGTGGACAAAACAATCAAAACTTATTATCTGACACGCAACATATCAGATAAACTGCGGGAACTTGTTGGATCAGTTTAGCACAAATATCACACTTACTATCATTTTTGTTCTTAGCCTCACAACTCCATTTACTCTGACAAGTCTAATCAATAAAGGTGTTCAGCAACAATTCATTAAAAGCCATATTAGCAGTAAACATCATACAACAAAAAGCTTTAAAAAAATAAAAAGCATACTTATAATGTCTTATAATTTTAAGAATAATCTATTTGAACAGCAGATCATCAGCTAACCTACATTTTAGGATGAGTGTGTTGGGCAGGTTAATAATTAAGCTGTAATACTTACCAGAAACGGTGAAGACGATGACTGTAAGGAGTAAAATCTGAAGAGTTACTGCTGATAAGGACATGCTGCCCTAACGTGTTCAATAACGTTGATCCTGAGGGAAAACTGGCGGAGATCTGCGCGTATTTCATTGCTTCTCGTCCGGAGTTGCGACCTTCGTGCGCCACATTTTCCTCCCGTTTACGTGAAACTCAACCCGTTGTCTTTAAAACACAACCGCTTCACTTCCGGTACGTGTGAGCCACAAAGGGAGTGTAAAGCTCCAGGTAACGTGAAGGCGTGGCCAGGTCAGATATTGTTTGGCAGCTTCAAGAGTTCATTCAACCCACGATTAAAAAAAAAATAAATAAGAACGGATTAAAGTCTTCACAGCTGACTTGTTTCTGCATCAACATTTATTTTAAAATAACAATTTTAAGAGGGCTCAACAAAGTATATACTGTTTTGTTATATAACACAGGTCATCATGATGTCGTAGGTCAATCGATTCCCAGTTTTTTAAGCACACCTATGTAAAATCTAATGCAGGCCAATGAAACAGCTCTTTAATAAATCATCCCCTCATTAAGGCTGATGCTCAGTTTTTGTTGAAACCATTTCAGGGAGGCAATGATTCGAGGATGAATTTTGTGGGGCTCTGTCTTGGATGTGTTTCTGTTATTCTTTCTGATACATTTCAAATCTCAGCGAAGTGAGGATTTATGGCAGAGCTTATGTGATTGACTGCATTAGTTCTGCTTGGTTGAATCATAATAAACTTGCAAGTAGGGCTACTTTCCTACAGGATTTAATGCTAAAAGGGCCATCTATTTAAAGATTATGTAATTTACAGGTAAACATCCACTCTGGCTGTTTTTTGTCAACAAAAAAAATGTTGACATGAAGGCTCGTTGAGTCAGTCCCAATTTGTCATCATCACAAACTGGTTTTTCAGCTCATCAGGACACTCTCGAATGGGCAGCACAAAACATGCACTGATACTAGTTATGCATCTACGCTGGTATGTCTTACTCTCAGATTTAAACTAGAAGACGGGTTGTTTGAGGTAAACAATTTCTTTGAACCTGGTTTGCAGAGTCCATATGTCTGGAAATATATAAGCTTACTTAAACAACCATCTCCTCATCCTTACCTACTCTCATTACAAAACAGAGACCTGGGGCAGAGGGAGGATCTAACCCTGACAGACTCTGCTAACACAGTTTTTCCACAATTTGTAGTGTGATAAGCTTTTAATAATTGCTGTAAATTTAATCAACCAAGCATAAATAAGTTGCCTGAACCAGCTATGTGATAAAAATGCACAAGTCAACATGAGATTTTTTCCTTTTATCAAAGTACTGGTGGTAATTCCATAAAAATATAATTTTTTTGAAGTAAGTTACACGTTTGATTTTAGGTGTACTGGGTTGTATAACCAGGTATTAATACAACGTACTATGAGATAATAAACAATCAGCGTAAAGTCTCTATTTCCTAAGCAAGCGCAGTCATATGGGGCCCTTGCTGCATTTTGTTATGTTAAGTTACTTAATCATACATAAATGATGTATCCAGAGGAGCCAGATAGTACTAACATATGATCACATCTATGAACATCTTAAAGGCTGCAGTTTATGATCCTGTTCAATTGTACTGCATTATACTATAACTTTGTCCATCCTACTGATATCAACAAGGTTAGACTAAACAATATAAAATCCTCTCTGTAGCTTATAATACAGAGTATTAAGACAGAAACCCAAACTACACCCTCCATTGTCAACATTCACCTCCGTGATGAAACCTTTATTGCGGGATTGTTTATTTAGACTGAATAAGTGTTTGCCAAGTAATAAACTGAGCATGTGTGTATTTTCCGAAGACTGGCAGTGTGGCTCAAAGCCTTTTGGATCACTCGCTGTGTTCATTTGAACTAAGTCTAAATTGATTTAGATTGCGGAGAAGAGGTGAGAGAGAATTGAGTAATAGCCTATAATCAATTTTATTTTCATTTAAACTGTCGGAACATGAATACAAATAATCACGCATATTGAACTTGACATTATAAATCTAACAATATAAATATTGAAACTCTCTCAGTCGGTCTTAAACAACATCTACTTCTTCAGAATGAATTGGGGGAAAAAAACTATTACATTTACTCTAATCATGACTATAGGTTATATATGTGACGACACACCTCAAAGTTCAGTTTTCAGTGCAAAAGTCCTACACATGAGATAAGGCAAAAACTCTCTAGAAAGATTAAAAAGTATACAAACACTGTTTAAAGAGAAAAGTTTGCACAGTTTACGCTGACATAATCTATAGGAAGGCCTAAAAGGGTATACAAAACACATTGGTGTTGGTCCCAGTATAGATTGGCTAGTGTAATCCATCGTACAGTACTTTACCTTGGTTGTCCTAACGAGGAGGAGGTCTAATAATGGTTTAAGAACACCCAGAAAACTAAAGCAATACGTTCTCCAAAGCTCCGCAATCAATAATTCAGGTGAACATTTGAATGGCTACAATTAAAGTATAGGCAGCACAGGCTGATTATAATAAAGATTATTTCAATTATCTCGGTCTCCTCTGCTCCATCCCATTGGGGAGAAATCCTGCAATTATCGGGACCGGCCATATGAGAGCAGCAACACTCCACACAATGATGACCAAAGTCATGAAACAAGCCACAAGTGTCGACTCGATTGGCTTTCTGTTCAGCCTCCAACTTTTGTCCCCCTTCAGCTCGTCGAGGCTGAAATCCACGCAGCAGAAAGTGACTTGATCCCCGGTCTGCTGGCCCCTGGACCTGCCCTGACCGAACCTCCTGTAACGGGACATCCCGCAGCCCACGCACAGCCGCAACTCCTGCTGACCCCCAGTGACCCCAAGGTGCTCAATGACGACAGGCGAGATCGCCCTGTTAAAAGACGCGGAGAAAAAAGCCCTTCCGTGGTTGTTGGTGGTGTAGATGAGCACATCACACTGGAAGCCGAAGCTGCTGTCCCAGCGGGCCACCAGTGAGGTGGGCAAGAGTCTCTGGACGCTCACGTTGCACTGGGACAGACTCTGCAGGGAGGAGACGTCGGGCGAGGCTTCGCTCTCCTCCACAGACCTCTTGGAGAAGCGCACGTCCACCTCCAGGTTGGCCAGGAACCTGTTGGAGGAGTTGATGGGTGGCAGTAGGAGGTCTTCGTCGCTCCAGCCTTGGCATCGCTGGAGAAGTCCGGCCACCGCGGTGAGAGCCAGCAGGAGGGTCGGGGAGTCGTTCAGCATGGCACAGGGCGCGTCTCTCCTGCTCGCATGGTGCTGTGACGATCCGCAGGCGACGGGCGAGGCGAGCTGTGCTGTGTTTGAAAAATGCCACTCACCGGTGATTTTTAAAAACGCAGCTCCCGATGGAGAGATTCAATTCCCTGCCCAGTTGGCATAAATGGAAACGTCCACAGCCTGTCACATGCGCGCATCCCCCCTCCCTCTGGATGCCTCCCTTCTGACTTGATCTCCAAATGTGCCCTGCAGTCGCTTCACAGGAGAAGCAGGCTGAGCAGCTCTGTGCGCTGCCTTCATCACAGCTAGGAGCTCCACTCCCCCTTTGTCACTTCAGGTGAGAGCGCCGAGCACGAAACCTCGGAGGAGTGGTGAGCAGGGAGCCTCCAGTGCGCAGGGACAGAAGCGCCGAGTTCAGCGCACATCTTCCAATCAACAGATCGAACACACACATGCTCAATGAAACTTTCTCACTGAAAAGGGAAATCATGTGAAATCGTGTTGAAAACAAAAGAAAGTCTCTGTCTGGCTTGTCTTTGTTAATCTGCCAGGATGACGTCTGTGCGCGGCGCACTTGCTCTCTCCCAACAAAAATACTGAGGATATGACAAGAAAATAAGTTTCACTGTTAAATTTTCTCCAAATAAATTCGAAAAGATCTAAAAAATCCAAGTCTAAATCCTGGTCTAAAATCTGTCTCTACACTGCTGAGGGCACAGTACCTGTGGGGAAACAGAGAATCTTTCACCCTTCAGCTCTTCAAATTCAAATATTATATAACACAAAATTTTAATCTAAAATAAAAACAAACACCAGCTTTCTTAAACTCCAGTGCTGTAGAAAATTAGTTTTAAGAGAAAATTAGCTCTGCATCCATGTGAGTGTTACAGCTGGGATAGGGGCTCCAAAGACTTTCTCATATATTGTGTATCTTGAAATCTCTGTTAAAATTTAATTAATCCTTGATGTTCTTAAAGGTCACAATAACATGGGAAACATGATGGTATTTCAGGTGACAAATGTCACTGCGGCTTTATCCAAGTGAAGCAGTATGAGAAAGATCAGAAGTAAATTTTCATCACATGCAGGAAAGATTAACTCGTGAACCTTTACGTAACCAGAGTTCTACGTTCAGTGAGCTCAGCATGAATGATGAGAGGCAGCCACACTGGATGAGCAAATGCACAAGTGAGGTGAAGTCCAGTGATACTCTCTCATTTTCCCTCCGAGATTTGTCCTATTCGTCCATCTCCATCCATTCACTGTCCATAAGTAGTGAGGATATGAGGATAGTCTAGATGTAATCCCTCAAAAGAGTAAGTTTCCAAATATGAAAGTGAAAATATGAAGGTGTTTCCGTCAATTCGTTGATGAAATATCAGGATCAGGAACACATAAGAGTCGCACACAGCTTTCTGTGCTCAGTCTGTGAGAATACAAGGACATAGCCTATCTCAAAATGCCAGTAATCACTTGTGTTGTTTTTTTTTATTCAGTCATTAAAATGACTCCTCTGTGTGCTAAATACACGACTAGTTACTATGGTTACCTAAAGTGGGGTGCTGTAGGTAAACAGACGAGCCTGTGTAAGGTTTTTTATTCTGTATAATGAGATGTTAGAGCCCACAATTTAGCACAAACAAAAAGCTTAACTGCCTGTGATCAATTCATGATTGTTAACTCATATCAAATCTTTTCCTCAACACTGCAGAACACCGATCTAAAATTTGACCACATGGGTCAATTAGGCACCAACCGGGTTTACTTTCTCAGGTACAAAAGAGTTAATATGACCTTTTTCACTAATGGGTGGCTGGATTAAAACAACCCAGGGTAAAGTTCACCTATTGTTGTTAATATCTCACTTATACGTTACAATAAATAAAAATCTGAAGCAGAAAATACACTATAAACATATATTTTGCATGCATCTCTAAAAAGCTGATATGTAAATATAAACCCAACAGTCCGTAATCTGTTTGCTTGTTTGTTCATCTGTTCTCTGCTCTGAGAGCTCTCTGTATGTTGGTGTTTGTTTCTCTCAGCCATACTGTGCACTCTGGGGCAGCCAGACACATCAATAAACATGTGCCTCCACTGTGCTGCAGCAGCAGGGGTTTTGTACACAGTGAGTATCACCTGGCTGCTTTATCTGAAGCTGAAGAGGACACATTCACCTCCCCCTCCCTCCCCTCTTTGTGTTTTACATCCAAAACTTCATCCCGAACAGAAAATCTGATTACAATTACAGCTCGCGACACAGCTGCAGTTAATCTCAACTTTGCAAAGTTCTAATAAAAGTTTAAATATGAGGACCAGTGGTTGAACACCTGGTCCATTTTGGCAAGAAGGGGTTTTAATGTGGCAGCCTCTGTGAGCCAGCGTTGGCTCAAATCACAGTGAGCACAGAGTCGACCCAAAAAAAGTTACATTTATGTAACTCAAAGTTGAACCAGACAGAACTTGATGGTAGAAAAATGACTAAGAGGCCATGACTAAACGTCCTGACAGGTTCTGTTTTATAATGTCTTATTTTATACACCTCATGTTGCATTTGATCAACCACACTTGAACATTTTGCTGGAGATGTCACCTCTGAGTATATCTGGGTTTATAATGAATTTTATCTTTGTGTGTAATGGATTTTTCTCTGTTTGATCTGCATCTGATATTTCGTTTTGCTGTAATTTTCAGTGTTTGGCAAATCTGCCATAAATATGCCTTTGATTTTACCTTGTGCAAAATACAAGGTCTGCCTTGTAATAAGGTACAGTTTTACATAAAAAAGATAGAGCACTAGCATATCTATTTATTTAATTTCTGAACAGATGTTTCTCTTACCATATTCACCTTACTGAAGATATTATCCCATCCTCCTGGAGCAGATAAATCCCTCACACTTATCAATCACTTGAGTGCCCATGCAACTTGCTTCCTGTTAACTCTTTTTAAAGGAAGATGCAGTTTTTAATGAGGAACAAATTGTGCCTTTTGCCAGTATACTCTTTCTAATAATGTCTACATAATACATCAGAAAAGATAATAAGCTGTTGACAGAATTGGGTCATTGACCAGAGGCAAAATCGTGATGAATTATTCTCTTTCATCTTCGCCGGCTGGGAAATATGAATGCCACTTGTATGAATTGTTTTCTTCTGTGCTGTTTAAATGGCGTAATCTGCTCTGGAGCCCTGCCTCCGTGTGTTTGATGTGAGGGCCAGCTGAAGTAAAAAGACGCTTTGGCCTCAATTTGCACCTGAAAAGCCTTCGTCCTCTTAGTAATGACAGTTTATCCTCCACTACATGTTTTGCCTTAAAACAATCACGGTTGTTTAGTTCTCTTTCTGCACACTCATACATCTCTCTGGTGCTCACAAACTCCCACACATTTCCAAATGCTGGTCCCTCTGCATCAGATATGCTCCCGACAATGTAGTGGTGAGCAAGAAAATGTAAATGACTCTCTTGTTCATTAATTATGCTATAAAAATGTAAATTACGCTGGTGACAAAAATGCAAATGGGACTAAGATAAAAGTCTCTTGTGCCGAAGGAGAATGTATGAAAGATTTATTTGCTCAAAATGTGGCTCTTTATTCAAGAAAGCAAAAGGAGGACCTGTTAGTGGCTCCTGGCTGGCCTTTAGCAGCTCTGCTCTGGATCAGACACCATTAGTCTGACCCACCGGCTCACACAGACAACCGGCTTAATTAGACGTGGAGGAGTCAGTATATGTGCATGTTCAAGCTCCTCTTTAACATCTGAGCCAGATAAATCTGCTGTCTGTCTCCAGGAGTCCTGTCATACCACCGATCACTGCCAGGACTCATCACTGCCAGGACTCATCACCACGGCAACAAAACGGCGGTTTCCCTAGAAGCGGAGAAGCAGCGGGGTATTAAGGAAATACAGGGTCTTTGATAATAGTTGATGATAACAATTCTGCAATAACATCTCCATTGTTATTATTCTCATGTGGCGTGTTAGAATTTTAGACATTTCGAATATTCACACATCATCACATGTTGTGTTCAGGTCCTGATTTTAAAAGCACAGAGAAGCAAATCTCTCCGTCAGAGTCAAACAGCCACAGCACAGAGTTTCTTTCTCTCTCATTTGTCTCCTAAAGAAACCTGGACACTGCTCACACATGTCTGCTGAGAGCTGCACACAAACTGTAAAATCTGGGCAGCACTGCAGCACAGAGAGAACAGAAGACACTGAAATGGACATGACGATGTCAATTAATTTCAGGCTATGTAGCTAAGTATACAAAACATTTTAAAAAAGGGGCTCATACATTGCATAAATACAGTGGTGAATTCATCCTTTATCCAAAGGAGCAGTCTACCTACTTAATTTTAATTTACTTACATGTCCCCTGTGGCTGTAACAGGTGGTTTCTGAACTGTGAAGGAGGTTATCTTACACGTTTGCAAAGGAACACCTGTGTTACTGACTTTGCACATGCAGTTTGAAAGGTGTGAGAATTTCATGGAGCCCCTTAAGTCCTTTAAGGCAATTTTTTCCCTCAAATGCACACATTTATGGCTTGTAGAGATCAAAAATAGCACTTTTCAGAACTCTAAGGCTCCCTAATAACGGGTCTAACAAAAGATGGGACTAAGTTGCATTATGGGAAATGTGGAATCAAGCCTTTTTGAAGCTTAACCCATAGGGGTAAAATTCAAGAATGTCTTTTTATTTTATCAGGGTGTAATTCTGGTTCCTCCTTTAGGTTAAAAAAGCAAAACTGCACCGATAAACAACTGAAGTAAAACTCCACATTAAAAATGTATTTGAGTGTAAAATATAACCTCATTATCACAGTAAGGTTGAAAAAATGTCTTTGTTAACTTAACTACAAAAATACACCAATGAGCACATGCTGAACTTAAGAACATTATGATAAAATTGCCAACAAAACCTCCCTAACTTTGGTCTGAATGCATCAGAGGATTATAGAGGGTTTTACAGATTTGAGGAGCTGTTCGTTAAAAAATAACACATTAGTCTCATGGAGCTGCTCCGAAATCAGGTGTCGTGGATGGACAGCTCAAGAGAAATGTGTGTTTTTGTAGAACACCATGTCTGAAGTATAAAAGTCATGCAGTGGTGAAAGAAAATCGAAACAGAGAAGATCAGGATGGAGAGTGGTTCTGACAGACTCTTCTTTAACACATTCTTTGAGATCTTGTTCCAGACCTCATCATCTCCTCTGAACCCTCATGTCCCTCGCTGAGGCCTCTGTCTTCCATGAGAACAGATAAGTGAAGGACACATGGTGCTGTCAACGTGAAATAGGCCCTGGAAATAACATCACACTTATCAGGCTCTCTGAGCCCTCAGTCAGAGGCATTCAGAGACCCATCAGCCTGCTCCCCGCCGGTCTCCGCCAGCCGAGATGGTGTGAGATTGCTTCTCTGTGGCACCGTCGGCCTACCCCTCATTGAAGCGGATGGGGATTGTGAATCACACACCCATCTGAGGAAAAGGTCACCTTGGACAGGTGAAGACAAGTCAGCCCCCCTCCCCCTTTCCGCTTTCTACCAAGCGCGTTGCTGCTGCGGCTGCTCTGTGTGGTCGTTTGTCATCTGGTTCTCCGCTGGTGAAATGCAATCGTCCTCCGAAACAGGAAGAGAGGGGGTGATTACCATGGGTTGTTTGTCACGGTGAGAACGGGGAGGCGGATGTGGGTGGAAAAAGGAGGATGATTGGTTGCTTTCAAAAGTGATTTGTTTGAAAAACAACAGAGGCTGCTCGTACCTGGGACTCAGAGGCGACGCAGCCGTCCAAAACTGCACAACTTTAATGCAATGATTAAACACTCTGCCGTTAAACGGAGGAATGGTGCCATGCAGCTATTTTTTACTCTTAATTAGAGAGAAATATAAAGAGGTGGAACAGTGAGACAAAGCTGGCAGCAAGAAAGAGGATGAGACTTTTAACAGAACTGAGTCCATGTTTAATTTCAGTATATTTTTTCCTCCACTGATTTCCAGCTAATAAACTGGCTCTGCTCACTCAAACGCTCTCCGAGGACATGGAGCGTCCATCTGCTCCTGTTACACCATACCCGTCATTTTTCCTTATATGTCATGTTGTTGAGGACCTTTTTTTTTAGTGATGACCTTTAGCAGACCTCACAGCATCTAATGGGGGAAAAAAACTTCATTTTTCAGTTCTTTCACTCAAACTAAAAACACGTTTGAACCGATTTCTTAACAAGGAAGTTAGAACAGTTTTACTTATTTCATTGTATTTGTGTTGTAAACAGACTATATGACATATTTCTGTGCCTAAATAAGAATTTGTTTTTCTGTCATGTTGTTTATCTGACTGCATAGTAGGAAGTGCAGGGGGAGAAAGAGAGAGAAAGGCGCACAACAAAGAGTCCTGGTTGGGATCAAACAGGAATTGTTACCGATGTTATCAATATTTAATCAGTCAAAATCCGATGAGAAGATAATGTGAGGTTGTTTGTTCATATTGTCAGGCTACTCTCCTGTCTACATCTGGTCAAACCACACCCACACAGTCCTGATGAGTCTGAGTCAAAAGTTCAGTGTCATAGCAGCTTGTGAAATAGTCACAAGCTATGTGATTACTAATGTTATCAGTAGGATTTGTGCACATAAACAAGAAATGTCTATTAATTTTGTAACAGTCGATGTGTCTTCAAAATGGAAAATTTGCTTCTTTGTTCATGAATTCTATAGAAAAAATTGTCATGACTACTTTACAAGTACATGATTTTTAAGAAAGTCAGTACATCAAGCTTTTTCTGATCTAAAGCTGAAGTAAATTTGTTGTCTAAACCAAACTAAAGGTGGCCAAAGCACCCTCCTGTCGCTTAAATTCCCAGGATGCTGTCAGTCTCTTTTTTATTTTTCTTTACCAAGCTAATTTGGTACTTATTGAATACCAGACTACATGATCTAAATGATACAATCATAACCTGTAAGGCTCAAACTGTGTTTTTGGTGTCAAATGTGTTATTTTACTTCGGTCCATGTCTTTCATTCTCTACATCTGTTCTGTATTAAACAAAAATAACTGTAAACATGAAAGCATTCCAGGGAACAGTGACCAGAAAAGGTCAAGCTAACCTTCTTTTTCCCTACACCTTGTAAAACATGCTCTGAACATACGTGAGAATGGGTCATCAATATTAAAATTGAGTTTAAATGAGCGCCCTTTCCAGGTTATCTGAACATTTTAGCAGGATTTCAGCAGGAATTTCTTCACTGGGACCTGCAGTCTGCCATGAAATACAGTAACAATGAGAAAGTGAGTATTGGATCCATTCATCAGGGAGCCTCCCTGTGTATCTGTGGACAGATCTCTGGCTGTATATGGAGAGTAAGTGTCTCAACTGTGTCAAAAACCCATTTCCTTCTCTCATTCCTCCTCTTCAGCCACATCCTGTTGTGCTCTAAGCTGAAGCGCCCATTAAATGTTGATGTACAACAGGGCCAGAGCAGAACCGCAGGTTTAGCCCTCTGACGTCACACCGAGGAACGCTCTCAATCTCCCGCTAATGATATCCAACCCTCCTTTTCTTTTCCCTCGCTGGATCTGACTTCTATCCTCCTTCCCTGCTTCTGTCGGCACCTCAGATCAAAGGTGAGAGCCACGGGGAGAACTCACGGAGAAGAAGCTCTGATGAGACACTCCCTCCTCCTGCTCCTCATTGTCCTCCCTGGAGTCTCTGCGCTCTGTGATGAAGATGAGAGTGAGTGGAGGTGCTCTCTCAGTCAGCAATCACTTTACTCTGGAAGTTGGCATCAAAGAAACGGTGCCTCCTCTCAGAAATCCCATATAATCAAAGGCTCTCCTTAGGATACTTGTAATGCTGTGGTATTACATAAGTCATGGAATTGAGTCTTGTTTTATGGCAATTCTCTTTCTGTGGGGCTTTGATTTGATTGAGTTGATTTTCTCTGGTAAATAAAATTGGCATGCAGTTGACCCCAGAGGATAAAGGAAAGTTACACTCTTCTTTCTTGATGAACAAAGAAGTAAGAGTTTAAGGTGAAACAGAAAAACTGCAGTGACCGCATTTACTATCAACCAAACAGCTGCAAAGCATCTGGACCAAAATCCATTTCTTTACCTATTGGAAAATAAAAGGCATATAAATATCCTTAAATAGTATCCTTAAATACTGTGAAAACTTTTAACATTGTTATCTAATGGAAAATACATCTTTAGATGAGGTTTTTCACAACCTGGAAACTCAAATGTAATTATCCTAAAAAGTATTTGGTAGCCTCGATGAATTTATTGTTGAATATTAGAGTTTTTCAGTAGTCAGGTGCATTGCTTGATTTAACATTTTTATTTTATTTTCTTATAATCAGCCTTCGGGATATTTTAGAGGCAACCTCTCCGTGCAACCTTAAGAAGCAACATTTAACAGATTTACAAGTAAACGGGGATTGAATGACAGTTTTTCTGTCAAGTTTACATATTTGGGTTATTTAAGCAGTAGAAAAAAATTAATATATCTAGGGGCAGTAATTTTACTGCAATAAAAACAAACAATAATTGGATTTTTTAATGAAATAATTAATTACACAAGGCGGAGAAAATTGGGTGGTTGCCAAGGTAACAAGCAGAGCCATCGCTCAATAAACTCGAGAAATTAAATTCAGGCGATCACACATTTATAGCCTATTCACACACACACACACACACACACACACACACAATTTTTAGGCTACCGTATGCGGATAATTTGGAAGCATGACAGAATTATTGTTAATTGGTTTTAATAAAATGTTTCCGAATAACTATTTGAAAACGTAGGTACTGTATAGATTACCAGACAGGTTTGTCGGTTCGTCATTGTCGGCGTAAAAGGTGTTGATAAAGTTTATTGAAATCCAAGATGGCGGCGCCTAAGGAGAAGTCATGATCAAGGGAAACCGGTCATTTTAAGCGTCTTCTAAAGCAGGTTTTGACATTTCTAACATGCATAATTGGATTAATGTCAGGACGACCGTAACGCTGAAATAAAGGAGCGGGACATAAAGCTGTAAGTACCTCTAAACTGAAGGTTTTCCACAATGTACCTCCTCTGACAGCTGAGCCATGCTAGCATGAGCAAGTGTAGTTTGGGTTTGTTTAGACTGTTGTATGTAGCGAACAGAGGGTCGATTGCTCTGCTTGGTGCAGGGGTGAGAGAATACCTTTATAATGTGAATTTTATCATGCTTTTCATTAGAGAAAACATGTTATTTTTTAAAAATACGGCTCCCCGTAACGTTATATGAAGAAGGCGTGTTGGACATGTGATGACATGTTCGATTTGCGTTGAGTTGAACTTATACTCTCATGTGTCGCTCACCATGTTCGACTTTTTAAGTCAAGAATTTTTTTCGCTTGAATAAATGACACTTAAATGGGAATAAAACTGACCTGTCATCAGTTTTCCCCTCAGAATTTTGCAAACAACGATTACAGTACTGTTATGTTTGAGAGATAAACTTTGATTCACAGTTAACAAATACATAAACTTAGTGACCATTTCTTATAGTATGTGATGCTTGAAGAGCTGATCAATATATATATGTATATGTATGTATGTGTATATGTATATGTATATATTTTTAGCAAATATTGTAGTTTTTATGTTTTATTGATGACCATTAGTGCTTACATTTCTAATCACGGCTGCAGTCGCTAATCCTTTTTATTATCTGCTGATCAATCACTTTTTTCCGATTATCAAGTCATTTGATCTTTAATATGTAGGAATAATTGTAAAAACCCATGAATAAAATTACAGTAACTTGCAGTTCTCTTAAACAGACAAAAGCAGCGCTCTCATTTAAAAAATATAATGTCTTTTGAATAAATGATCAGCTTATCAAACTTGTGACTGATTCATTTTCTGTCAGTCACTTAATCCACTTATTGTTTCATTTTTATCATAAGATTCATTTATGACTGATTTCAGTCTGCCAGAGCAACTTAAAAATGTAACTCATAAGTCCCCAGGACTAGAATGTGCAACTTGTACCAGGTTCCACATAATTTACAAACCAAAATCCTGGACAATATGTAATCACCTATTATAATACTGATATAGTGTATCACTATACAACCTAACTCCAGGTGACGGTGTGCACATCTGTTCGCATTTGAAACCTTTTGCTACAGGAACAAGTATAACAACAAGGTATTTGTAATGATAACCAATACATGCTTTCTGAAAAATAACTATTTTCATGTTACAAAATACAACTTGTCATAGTGAATTTCTTAAATATAAGATTTCTCATTTTTTGTCTAAAATAAGCCAAATTATATTTTAGTATAATTTAAAGTATTAGTTAGACAACACAGAGAATTTGACCATACATAAATGCAGTGGCCAATAAGTACAGATTTTGGGATAAAGCATTATCCTTCCCCTGTTGTAGCTGCTCTCACAGCAGAGCCAGCTTGTTGTTTCCAGAAGTTTTCAATTACTCTTTGCAGGAGACGCCCAAACGGATGAGCCCAGTCACCATAGAAACATTTTTCTCAGTCTCTCGCCTCAGCCCACTCACTTGCACCTTCAGAGATGCACACAACCTTGAGTGCCTGGCTCTCCCAGCCCCAGCCTGAGGGAGGAGCGTTGGCTGCTGTGATGCTTAGGTTATACTCAAGAGGATTTAGTGAAAAACACATTCCCACAAGCAGGTGGGTGGCAGAGAGGAGAGAAAAGGAGGGAGAACTCTTTACACTGATTTTACACTCATTAGATGGGAAAAGCTGACAGTTATTCCCTAAAGATCTGTCCACCTTGGCCATTTAAATCCTCAGGGTGGTTAGAGTCTCTCACAATGATGTGGAGATTAGAAGTTTCTGATGCTTGAGGGACACTTTCCTTTTGAAAAAAACCCATCTCTATCAAGATGTGTATTTTTATCTGCTGGTAAAAATGTTTTTATCTTTTGTTTGATTTAACTTAAAACAACAATGCAGGACTCCACTAATGATCTCCAATTATTCTCCCACATCTCTGCTGAGCTCTTTCTTCCTTCTCCACTTCCTTTTTTAAAACATCAGAGAATGTAGAATAACATTTTGTTGAGTTTCCTGCAGCTTCAGATAAACAGTCCTACTTTTTAGTTCCTTCATTTACATCTCGATCTCAGTCTGGTGTGTTGGGGCAGACAGATTATCTCTTGTTTCACACAGCAGTGATAAAAGGTCTGTCAGAGATACGACTGCATTGCTGCTGTGAAATTATTCTAACGGCAGGTCAGGTTAGCAGCAGTTGTCCTCTGCTACCAAGGAGGCTGAGACTGTACGGATATCTCAGGTTACCGTGGAAACTGTTTACTTATATGTCTCAGTATTGTTTATGTTGTGTAAGACAAATTTAGGTCAAATTGCTTTTTCTTTGTGCAGTTGACTGTCTGACCCACATTGATTTATAGGGAAGTCTTGACTTACTGCTACATTCATGCAAAAGAGGGTAAAAGAAGTTTTTTTTAAATAGCCCTTAATAAGTAAGTTGTTAGTTGTTAGACTGAATAATTGCTATTTATTATCCAAGAAATCTTCCTGAATTATCTGTTAGTAAGTACTCTGTACTTAGTAAAGCAAAGAAAAATGTGTACAACTGCAGGCCAGGTTGCATGCAAGGAAACGATTAAATAATTGCAAATCAGTTGATTGAAAATGGTCTTCTCACATCTGAGCAGGCAGGTGGTTTAATAAGAACAGCCTGAGCAGAGCCTGACAGAGAGGCAGAGCGTAATCATATCTCTCCGGATAAACCTCTTTATTTCACTAAATCATGCTGTTGTGTGAGTGACGTGGTGCAAAGAGCACAGACTGTTATGACAGCACTGGTAAAAAAAAAAAAAAGAAAAAGAAAAAACAGAGATCACATGGAGAACCGAGCCATCAGTCTCTCTCTTCTCAATGGGTGGACTAACATGTGCTGTTCATGTGTCAGCTGGTCATGTCCAATTTTTAAGGCATCGAATACAGAGCCAGTGTGTGAGTGATCGAGATCGCATGAGGAGGCCTTTCTGTGGGTGAAATGTTGTGACTTGTGTTCAGCTGTTTTCCTGCCTTTTGAAAGCATGAGTGCAGAATGTGTTTTTCTACTCTGGAAAAAAAAAGGAAAAAAAGAAAAACGATTTGGATGCCACTTCAAAAATAAGTACAAAGAATAAATGAATACAGGATTTTTGTTTTTTGCTTGGTATAATAAAATTCCTGCCAATGTAACAGGTGAAAATTCACTCACTTTACTGCAATAGGATGAAAATACATAAAACAAGTCCCTTAATCCTTTATGAAAGGACTGGATGATTTTAGTACTTGATGAATTTGTCTTGTTGAAACTTTAATGAGGTATTTTGACAAAAAATTAGACAAACACTCAGATTTATTTTTTGCATTTCAAATATCTTAGGTGAGGGTGGTAATTTAGTTTTATATAATCCAGTCTTTTATTAATATGATCCAATGTAAAAAAAGTGGATGTCCTGGGTTACACATATAAAATGTGTTTTTCAGTTAATTATCAATTAATCTGCTGAATACTTTTACTACTAATCTTAAGCCTATAAAGTGTTAACACCAACAGCCCAAAATCCAAAGATATTTAATTTTCAGTGATATAAAATAGAGAAAAGCATCTAAGAAGCTAAAAAAACAGCAAATGTTTGTAATTTTTAAATCAATCAACCATTAATTTATTTTATGTCAATTGGTTAATGGACTTGTTTTAGCAGCACATAGTTAGATCATTATGTAATTATGGGAAGTGTGTGTTCTCATATAGCCTATTTCCTTTTCCCCTTAAGATTTTTAAGTTTAAGTGCTCAGTGTAGTTTCTCAGTCTTATCTTATTCTATTCTTATTGTTATTTAATGTCCTTTTTGATGATTTATTTGTTATCTATTTGTATATTTTTATTTTTTCATGCTGCTGCTCCAGATTCCTCCCTTGGTCAAACAAATAAGGATTATCTTATGTTGTCTTATATGTTAGATTTGATTTTCTATATCTTAATATAATCACAGTATCTTCATCTTAACATAATTCTTGGCAATATGGTTGAAGTGGAGTCAATCTATTGGTTCTTTTTTTTTCTATTTTGCTGTATATGACCACAAAAATCAGAAACCTCAGTGATATATCAGCCTACCAACAACACCACCATCCTGCTCATCTGCCTGCCAGCTGACTGACTCTGTCCGTCCCTATTTTAGGTAACAGAACCATGCAGGCGTCGGTGAGAAGGCTGGCACTGTATCCACTTGGCCAGATCAGTGGTGCTCTCCTGTGCCCGGTGCACCGCCTCTTGTCCCCCAGCACCCGCACCCTGCTCAGTGACACAGGTGTATGGGAAAAGGACTATCGAACGGAGACCCGACGCAGGGTGGAAGAATGGTGGCACCCACGAATTATGGCCCAGTGGCAGAAGGACGCCCTGGAGGAGGTGAGA
Organism: Acanthurus lineatus; assembly: GCA_029814665.1. Taxonomy (NCBI): domain Eukaryota; kingdom Metazoa; phylum Chordata; class Actinopteri; order Acanthuriformes; family Acanthuridae; genus Acanthurus; species Acanthurus lineatus. The sequence goes on from JAPZDV010000025.1 coordinate 15,156,393, forward strand.
AGGCCTTCTAAGTTCGATCCACTCTCTTACAGTCTGCTGATGTCCTGATAATCCATCTGACCAATTAAATTTGTGAGTGCACAGGTGCACTAGTATCCTGGTTATATTTTGGATGCGTTAGCATGAAATACTTGTTTCAGAAACCTGGAAAAGCCCTTATCCTGGATTTGTGAAGGTTAACTAATGTGATTATATCTCATGTTATAAAGTTATAAGTCAGGAAAATAAAATACATCTTGTTTGGTTAAAATAACAAAACCAAAAACAAAAGATATTCAGTTAAAATCACATTGAAGCCAACCCCAAGTGGTTGTTTGAGGAACTGCAGTTTTTGGCATTTTCCATTGCCTTCATTTTTCAGCCCTGGAGTTTGACTTAAACACCATGAAACTCTTTACCACATACTCAAGAATAATGTCAGACTTTATGAAGAGAATATAAAAGAATAAATGTTTTCAATTTACCTTTTTCTGTTTTACACATCATATTTAGTTTTTTGTTACATACTTATTTGAAAATGTACACAAATTTTCTAAATCAAAAAGAGAACATAATCATATATCAGAAAGTTGTGGATTATGTAATTCAGGATGAAATAAGAAATAGGTCTTTTGTCATGTGCTCATTTTACATGAACTAGTTTAACAAAAAAAGGGCTATATCGTGATATGTATTGTTATCTGGATATAACATTATTGGGAAAAGATCACAGCTTGACTTCCACATGATTCCCAGCTATTACTGGTCTGGGTAGCTCATCTCAGACCTGAAGCTCTGGCTGATTATACTTCCTAATGGTCTAACCGTCTGGAACAGGCCGGCTGTGATTAAGTGCATTCATGACAGCCCTGGTCCTAATTAATTTATTGAAAAATTCATGACTCAGGTTTCCTGTAATCATGTATGGCTGGTGTAACCAGTACTTAGTGTGTTGCTGTGGTAACAGCATGTGACAGTAAACCATCCATAATCTGTGCTGCCGCAGTTCAGATTCTGACACTGTAATCAGACACAGTTACAGCCTTGTGCGGTGATGTAGAAGTCAGTCAGTGCTCTCGCTCTGTGTATGCGATGAGTTATTATTCCTGTCCCAACCAAATCAGGGTAACGCAGTGTCATTTATGCAAGACTCATCCAAAAGCCAGGCTCATAATAGAGACTTCTGCACTGTTGTTGTAGTCTCACAGCTTAAAAACAAGCTTTGTTTCAGCTCTGTGCGTCAGCTTGATTGTCGTTTTTCTCCCAGGGTTCCAACAAGAAGAAATTTTATGTCCTCTCCATGTTTCCATACCCATCTGGACGCTTACACATGGGTCACGTGCGAGTGTACACCATCAGTGACACAATTGGACACTTCCAGAGAATGAGAGGCCATCAGGTACGCTTTAAGCAACTGCCTTTTTTATCTTTTCCTGCTATCCTCCATGAACATGAAAGATCAACACACTCTGCACTGGAATTAAACATGAAATAAATCTAAAAGCTTGTTTTGACTTAAGTGCTTAGGAAGGAGGTTAAAGGGTCTTTTTCATGAGAAACATAATGACATGTTAGAGAAGGACAAGCACAGGAAAGTAAATTGATAACTAAAACCTGTTTTTTTCTTGTGAATTACTATCAAGGTATCATTGGTCTCCTCTCGTTCGAACAGTTTAAAAGTAATAAGCATTTTTACAATTCACTCACCACTCTTTCCTACATTAGAAAGAGAATAAAACATTGGTTGTTGCCAAAACACTGTAATGCAACATGAATGAACAGTGAATGGTGCAGTTTTCTGCACCAGCGAGATGCTGATTTATGTTCTTGCACCAAAAGAAAGTTCTCATTATAATTGTAAAAACTAATTATCAGGGGTGTAAATCATCAGTTTCATGACAATACGATACTAAATTGATTCTTTGGACAACTGTACGATATTTTCCGATATCACAAAGTCTGCCACGATTCGATTTCGATTCAGGGGCCTTTGATCAATTTAAGACGATATTATGTACACATTTAACACAATCAGTTACATTTCACCTAGAGCAAGAAAAAAATACAAACCAATTTTGATGTTTTGACAATTTTATTGCTGAAACGTTTCAGACATTTAAATGAAAATCATTCTTTTTAACAAAAAGAAAAAAGACCTGTGCTGTATTTCACTGTAAAGTGCCACATTTTTTCATGTTATCAGTTAACAATGAGGGTCACTTGTATGCAGGTTTCACTTAAGTGCCGTCTCGATGGGATTGAATATTTCGGCTCCAAAGAATAGAGTAGCTCTCGAAAACCGTCATTTTCGACAACACTGTAAGGCCTCATGTCTTTACAGATGAAAAATGAAATGACAATTCATCGCTCGTTTGGAGTTGTGGTTCAGCTTTTGTGGAAAGAAGTCGGTCAGAGGTGTTAAGCAGGCAGCGGGATCTCCGGCAATGCTAACGCTAGCATGAAGGTCAATACCGTGTTTCTTACTAAGGTGCCCGGCCAAGTTTGTCGTGTTTCCTGAGTATTATATCTCATAACGACATTTCTTGCATATTGCACGTGTTTGGTCTGTTGACCCGTCTTTCCTGCGAAATCCAAAATATTGCCACACATCTGACTTATTCCCAAGAGGGGAGTAAAACTCATCAACCCCTTTACCTTGGCTGCTTGCCGCCTGCATTGTTTGAAACTTCAGAACGAGGCGCAATTTGGTGGAAACTGTGAAACGGGTATGCGGTCGGAATTTCAAAATAAAGGCTTATTTTAAAGATGACGATGTTGATCGATGGTTTGAGTTTCCATCGATTTGATTGGATCGTTGCTTAACCAGTCGATGGATCGTTACACCCCTACTAATTATATCATTATTTGCATATAAGGGCTCACAGATATGTAATAGATCAATTAAATCAGATTCCTATTTGTTTTCTTTGGAGATAATGAACCAGTCATATCACAATTTAGGTTTATTTTCTAAGTTATGTACAGAGTTCTGAATGTTCACAAGTATTAACTCAGCTGTTCTTAGGCAAAAGAACTCTCCAACACATGTAACTTGTCACAGCAGGTGGTTGCACCTTTTAAGAAATAAGCCTCGAGAAAGCTTTTGATGTACGCCAAGGTTCGCTTTATTGTTCACTATCTGCCTCTCACCACCGAGTCCTTTTCTGTGGCTCAGCTGTCTCTGTTATACAGTCCTGACTTTTCTTCCCAAAAACCACAAAGGATGTGTCATTTTCACTTTGAAGAACATATTTTATTGCAGAGAACTGAGAAACATGAGACATCCCCTTTCCTGTTTTCAGTTAAATGTTTTGAAAATGATTTGCTTTTGACTCTTCCCATAATGCTGCTGGTAAACCACCCATATTGTACTGGGACAGTCTTTTATTTCGAGTTAATGGAGCACTCTGCATTAAGCGAATAGCATTATTGGGTGCTTTGTACTATCGGCTTTCACACTGAATACCTCCTGGCGCCACCATTGTTCAATTACATAAGCAAAGTTTACTCTCTCCTGGGAGCATGTAATTAGATTTCTCTGTGTTGCTGTACTTGTCTTTGACTCCTACTGTGCTGTACTGAGTTCTGTCAATACAGTGTAAATTTAAAAAAGTGTAACATCACTTACATTGCTGTAGTAAAAACAAAGTGTGTAATTTGTGGCTTTATTATTTTACTTATATTTCTGCTAATTTTCATCTTTATTTTTTACAGCTGACCCTCTACAGAGATATTGTCCAGCTTTTTTACTATACCTATTACCTGCTATAGCTTAATAAGCTTCCCTCTGGAAGGATTGTCAGAACAAGTATGGTGGAGACAACTCGGGTGTCTTTATGAATATTTATTTCACTCACACACGTAAAACATTCACACACTAGTTAACGTTAGCCTCACCGCCACTGCTACACTAACCTACCAACACCATAATTAGTTAGGTTGTAAACCGACAAGGTGTACCGGTCCTGACGATCAGTCAAATGAAGTGAAACCTAAGGGATAACCCCCTACCGTAAGTGTGCCTTGTAACAAACTGAGCCTACTCTATACGCACAGTCTTGAAATCAGGAATAATCAGAACAAACTTTAAAGTAAGACAAAGATAATACAGTGACCATCCTTACAGTACTCTGGTTTGATCATAACACATACAAAATACTAACATAAAATATACCTGCTACTTGAGGTATGTTCCATCTATAAAGTAGCCTAACACGTTACGTCTGTAAGAAAACATAACATAATTGACATAACTTAACCCCTGCATGTCCGGACTGTAAACGCTGATACTCCCAAAGCAGGCAAACATACACAAAACAAAGTAGTTATGGGCATTTGGAATGAGGTTTTTATTACAGTAAATGCACATACTTATTGTTTTAAAATACTTATTTCCACTCATTTGCATAGATAACTAATCATGAAATAACCCTAATAACTAAGAAAGTAATCATACGCCTATCACCTGTTAATATATATATGTTAAGGGTAACAACTTCCCTTGCTGGAAAGTTCTACAGACATATTTTTCTGTTTTTCTTTTATTAATATGTATTTCTACTATTTCTACTGCTTGAAATCAAGGATATGTTTTTTCCTGTTCTTATAAATTGATACTTGGAGAAAAGTGAAGGTTTTAAAATCTGCTGGGATAAAGATAAGGTATCAGTAAAATCTGTACTTGACCCCTCTTTCAAATTAAAGGCTTGCAGTCAGTATTCCGTTCTCTGCTTGAGTCCAGCAAACGACTGCTGCTGACGAAGCTGTGATCAGAGTCTGTCAGACAGATCACGCTCCTGCAGTGTTTCACACCTACTGACATGTTGACTACAACTTATGTTCAGTTCTTTGGTTTGTATTCATCCTCACACCATCCATCCCCGTCTTTGTCCTTGCGATGACTTGGTGTATGACAGACCTCTACTTCTTCTTCTCCTTGTGCATCTCCTTCACCTGCAGAGAGAGTCCTTCGGCTTCTGTCTGCTTTCTCCCTGAGCAGAAACACAGTTTCACATGACTGGTAACTACCTCCTGCCCAGGAGTGTACGTTCTCTCAGCATCTGTCAGAAAGCGGACTTTGTTCCGCTGTATGCACACAGTCTTTTCTGCTCACTAGTTAATTAAAGAAAGTACAGGTACCGCACACTCTGTCGATTATCGCACCCTAAAGCTACTTTCTCACTTCTAAAGAGTATTTCATGTGTGAAACCCTGGCTTTTTTTTATCATTAAGTACAGCAATTTTATTTTCTGCCTGTGTGACTCCTCCTGTGCATTTCTCTATTTTTATCATTGTAAAAGAAGAGAGGGACTACTTTTTCTTGAACCAGTAGTCCTAAAAGTTAGCCAGATGCAACAACAGGTGCTGTAAAAGTCTTTTTTTATACTACAGAAGTAGCACTTGATAAAAACTGATGACAGTTTGGTATGTGCCATTATCGTAATCGTTATGGGGATTCAGATTCTGTTGCTGTTGACAAATGATTTTTCACTGTTGTGAAAATGTGAAATTGAATTCTATTGATGGAGGTGGTCTTAAAGAGAACATGTCTGTTTTCTAACAAGTCAAACTATTTTATCCAACCAAATAATAAAACCACTTAATAAAAAGTAATTTAAGTCATGCTCTGTTTTTTCTTCCTCTGCTTTGTAGTTGCTTGTGCACATGGACTCTTATCTTAAATGATGCTTAACAAGTTTTTCATAGACCAAACTGAATTTGTTAAATAAAAAAGACTGAAGAGTCTATTAAAGCAATTGCTACTGTTCAATTTGGTGCAATGAGGAAAAAGACAAATGCTTGAGTTGAATATCAGTGTGTCCTTGGATGTAAAGAGGCTTCTTCATTGGTTTTATCTCTGTAGCTTCATGTAGCTGAGCAGCTCCACCTTCACAAAATCAGCCACCAAACACCCGTCAGCGTGAGGAGCCTGGAGCTGTGGACTGATGTATCTGTGAACAGTGGACAGATTGTCATAAAATGTGCTCACACTGACTCCCACGTCCATCTTCTGCTGCCTCTCGTCACTCTGATGTGCTGAAATATACTGTAAGCCTGTGTGATAACAGGTCAGCAAAGAGCCGGACTGGTGTTCATGCTGCTTTGAATGCAGCCTGTCCATCACTGTAGCATCCCCTTATAAACACCGTCTCACTTTAATTGGGTATTTACATCCAATAAACAGCCTAATGAGGCGCTTGTTTTTTTTTTTTTGATTTGTTGTCTTTATTGGGCTATCTTTGGCTTGTGCATCACTCTCAACATGCCTGTTATCCTCCTGAGCCTCCACAGTGGTTCACTGAGCTCAGCGCTCTTAGCCTAATACCATCCAGCACTCGGCTTTACAAATGAGGCCCATGCAGTTACCAAGGATACCAATTCGTCTGAAACATCAGGCCTGTTAGAGTCCGTAAAATGATCCTCCCCAGTCATCGACTCCTTGTCCCTCTGCTTCTCCTCTTCTTTGCTCAACGCCTTCCACTCCTGTGCCTTCATCCCGTTTCTGTCTGAGCGAGCAGAAAAACACGGCTGGAGAGCTTAAGAGAAAAACAGAGGGAGTAAAACAGACTTAAATGGACAATGATTTCTGTGGATCAGGGTGCATGTGAGATTTAAGCTCTAAAATTGATTGGATATAAAGCACAGAGGGTAAAAGAGAAAAAGCAGACAACAGGGGAGAGTGGTAGTAAATTGTAATGTTTCAGAAAATGTTTTTAAAACAGTTTGCTATGTAATTTGCATCAGTCCAGCTCAAACAAAGCTGTCACATTCTGATCTTCCATTCAGAGCCTCACCTTGCTTTCCACTTGTTTTTACATTATATAAATGCTGCAATTACATGCAAATTGCAGCTAATCTGCATGCATTAACCAGAGTGTGTAATGGAGTTGAGATCAATGTAGGGAACAGCACATTATCATATGAGGGTCAATATGTGCTGCAGTTGGGGGGGACACAACGATGTAATGCTGAATATTTTCCCACCCACAATGAAATATTGTTGATTTTTACTGTTTACACATTCATCTGCTGATGAGGGACTTTTCTCTGTGCTCGCTTTGAATCTGAGGGCAGAATCTGTAGGAATGAGCAAGATTTGTGACACTGCAGTTATTTTGGAAGCCAGTCATGATCCAACATGCAGCTGAAAGCCTCCAGTGTACCTACTTAGAGTTGACTTTTTTGTGAAAAATGAGGCCCTTGTGTTTCCCACAGATAAACATCTTGAAAAATATATTTGCATGTTAATTTATTCTGTGTTGAAAGAAGCAGATGTAATTTAAAGAAACTTAAACAAGATAGGTTATTCTTTTTGAAGGAAACCAATTTTTTTTAAATTGTATTGGTTCAATTAACACTGAGACTGTAATAAGCTAGTTATCCTCACAGGCTAGTATTCATCTGTTGTCCATGGCCAAATGGCTGAAAGGGAAACCTTATAAATTACAGAAATTTAATTGCATGTGTCTGAGGGATTACAGAAATACATGGAAGATTCAAGGGAGACAATAAAACATCAAAACAGATATTTGTTCAAAGTAAAGCATTTTTGTATGTCTTGACACATGACGAGGATATTTAAGAAGACTGTGGTAAACTTAAAATGGACTTGCCACAAAGTCGTGCTGCAACTTGTTTCCCTCATTGATAAATCTGCCAGTCATATTTTGTTTCATTGATTAGAGGATATTATTAAAAATAATGTTGAATGCTTGCCTTTATTTCCTAGAGTTCACTCAAAGTAGTGTATCATGAGCATTTATTTAATTTGTATTGATTAAAGCAAGTCTTTGCATTTTAAAAGTTGGTGTTTGGTATTTTTCTTTGTATTTTTCTGCATGATAAATGACTTGAAACTGTAATAGTGAAACTGTAAAAGCTCCTATCTGCGTCTGCAGGTGTTGAATCCAATGGGCTGGGATGCTTTTGGACTTCCAGCAGAAAACGCAGCAATTGAAAGAGGCCTGGACCCAGAGGAGTGGACGAAACAGTATGTAACATATCACATGTCTCTTATTAGCGCTCATTGTTTTAAGAAACCTTAACATTGCTGCTCTGCTTCTCCTCCTCAGTAACATCCAGTCCATGAGGCAGCAGCTTGACAGCCTCAGCCTTTGTTTCAACTGGGACCGGGTGAGTAGGAAGTGAAGAAGAACTGAGCATCAGACAGAGTTGGGCAGCTTTTAGGTCTGATTTTCTCTCTTTTGTGTGAGCATAACACAACACACACTGCTAAACTGACTCTTGCCTTTCCTGACAGGAAGTGACCACCTGTCTTCCAGACTACTACAGGTGGACGCAGTATCTGTTTATCAAGCTCTTTGAAGCAGGACTGGCGTATCAGAAAGAGGTAGGAATGGCCTTTGCAAGAAAGTACTTATCCTGGTTACCTTTAGAAAGCAAAAATATGATTGGTTCAGATATTTGGTCTCAGACAGTTTCAGAGACGATTGAGGCAGCTCACCTGTTACTTTTGGAAGAAAATGAGGGAATTGAAAAGAGGAGAGCGGGATGAAAGCCCTTTATTTATGCTTAATGAAATGGGACGACCTTGAAATTGGCCTTTGGTCTGTCTGTTAAATCCAACCTTCCTCCTAAGCTCTGCGTTTTTATTTTAAATGTGTGTGTTCTGTGTGTGTTCCTCTGCCACGGTGTGCGTGTGTGCGTGTGTGTGTGTGTGTCTGTCTATGTTTTCCAGGCTGTGGTGAACTGGGACCCTGTTGATCAGACAGTGCTGGCTGATGAGCAGGTGGATGAAAATGGTCGCTCTTGGAGGTCTGGCGCCCTGGTGGAGCAGAAGCTGCTCACACAATGGTTCATCAAGACTACAAACTACGCCAAGGTACGGCTCTTTGGTGTGTGTGTGTGTGTGTGTGTGACAGTTAGCTTCTGAATGGCTGGCCAGAAGCTTCATGCAGGCCAAAACGAGCAGCAGACTCCTCTGATAACAATCATGGCTGACACTTCAGGAGCAGCAGCTGCAGCGCTGCCTCTCTTGCCCTGCAATCAGACCCCTGGACACCGTCGTTTGTAGCCTGGCGTCTCCCGACCAGGAGAGAAAGACCGGCAGAGTCGGGGTAATAACACCAGGCGGCTTGGCCTGCTGATGAGAAGCGCAGACCTGCTGCAGGGCAGAATGACCCCCTCTGGGCTCATATAGGTCACCCACAGGAAAGAGGCTTTGTGTGTTATACATTCAGCACATACGTGTGCATTGTTAGACATTTAGTATGCGTATGCTAACACACACTAAGTGTTCCTCAAGGAAATTTCAGACAATGAACAGAAATCCATTTTTGTTTTCTCGGCTGCAGCTAGAGATTATTTTAATTACCAATTAATCTGTCTTTCATTTTATGATGGGATTGGTCTGTGAACTTACAAAATGTAACAAGAAATGCTAATCACAATTTCCCAAAGCCCAAGGTGACATCTTCAAATTCTCACTGTGTTCACAATTATATAAAACAGAGAAAATCATCATTCCTTTTATATATGAGAAGCTGAAACCAAGGAAAGAAGAAAGATTGACATGTCTGCTTGACAAATGACTCAATGTAATATCAAAATATTTGATGATGTTTTTGAGTCTGATGCTATTACAAGAAATGATAAAGTTTTTTGAGCCTCTGTAAGAAGCAAAGTGTAAAACCAAAGCCTGCATGGGTGGTGTGATATCCATCCAAAAACTTTTCGTACTTAAATAAATAATCGTTGATATATGCCATTACTGATAAACTGACCCAAGTTTGCAAAAACGCTAGTTTATCGGTTAAAGATTTGCTGATTCATTTGGCAATATTGACAATTTTTCTTTAAAAAAAAAAAAAAAAAACTTGTCCACAGCCATGCGTCTTCCAGTTTCAGCCGCAGCACTGAAGTCGCCCATGCTTGTCCGTGTCAGAGGTGTGAGTGGAGGTGGAAGCAGCCTACTGTGACAATGTGTTCCTGCATTTCTAATTTTCTCTGACGAAGAGAGAAGTGGGAAGGAAGGAAGAGGAAGGTGTTAAGGAACAGAAGTGAGAAAGACAGGTGGAGAAAAAGGAGGACCGTGTCAAACTGCAGCGGTCCACAGGAAAAAAAAGCATCATAATTGGACTGTAATTTTCCAGCGTGTGCATTTTTCACCGCCCGTCTGCACTAGCATCCAAACCTGTTAGACAACATTAACTTCAGACAATATTTATTCAGCGGCCATCATTTTCGCTGTCAGGTTCTCTCCACGCTGTACTGAAATTGTTTCCTCATTAATCGTAGCCATATTGATTATTCGGTGACACAGATGACTGCATATTATTACCAAGATGGATTTTTTTTAGGTGGAGCGTACAGGATGCAAAAATGATTACGTAGCGAGTTTTCAATTTCATGCATCACACTTGTTGCACTCAGGCACACATGCCGCCTGCCTATTACACTTCACTGACATCTAAATAATACACTGCGAGCTCAGTGCATTGTTGCGCTATAATGCTCAAATATTAGCACAGCTCAGGGTGTTTTTATGACTTTATGTGGCTAATTTGTGATTTAAAAGTTGCTGATTCAAATCCCTGAACCAGCTTGAGAAAGTCATGGATTTTTGTTGCTTCATTGTGGGATATTTTTGTCACAAGTGAACTCAGTATCTTTCTCACACACAAACCTTGGTAATTGCTATACCATGTTTTTTTTTCTCTTAAGCTATTGTTAGTTCCCATGGAGACTCCTGTTCTTGCTGTTCATCTTTCAGTTACTCCATCGTCTGTGCTGATCTGAATTATCAAATCCAGGAGAGTAAAAACATAAACTTTCCGTCTCTTTGAAGCCTCCGTCAGCTTGCTTGTTTTTTTCCCACCATGTTGGTAACATCTTAGTTTTTGCTGAAACCCCTCTGAGAGTCCCTCCTCCACACTGACACATATTCACTAGGATTTGTGTCACTTTTCTCTCACTCTGGAGAAAACTCAAAGCTGACACACCCCACAGTCATGCTAGTGATGACTGTAGCCAATGTTTACATTTGTGTTGGTTACCCTGCGTTGAGGTACCGCGTGCTGAGCGGCACAGCAGGGGGGATTGTGGGTAGTAGATTGAAAGGGAAATGGAGAGTCATAACATCCCTGGCTTCAGCCCAGCTGTGGCTTTTTGGCCTGAGCCTCGTTGATATGCATAGCCTCCTTAATCATGCAGAATATCTGTTGTTGTGTGTGTGTGTGAGAGGGAGAGTGTGCGCGCTTTATGGGCGATTGCTTTGTGATATCAAGGAAAGTAGGGCAACTGGAGGTCAGGATTTTTTGAAAATCCCTCTTTGTCTGCATAATATGACCTAGTCGGCTCTGCTGCTTTGTCAAAATAAATTGGCTAGGCTTTGAAAGAGGCCGCACTAAGTTGGAGTCATTATACTGCAGTACTCTAGACAGCCACATCCTTATGAGAAACCCGTTGCCCGCTTGCAACATATGAATATCTGTTTTCCAAAGTGAAGGGGGGGACTAGCTTTTTCCTAACTGTTACAAAGTGGTAAACTTGTGTCTTTTTTTCTGTTTGCCTCCCCCAGCCACTCCTGGATGCCTTGGAAGACCTTCCTGAGTGGTACGGGGTCAAAGCTATGCAGGCAAACTGGATTGGAGAGTGCACCGGCTGCTACTTTGATTTCAAACTCAAGGTAAATCTCAGCTCCCTTCCCACTGCTCACTTTTTATTCATTCATCATCCTCACCTTCTTTCAATCTCAACCTTTTCCTACCTAGTGTTTCCCTGCTGCCCCCCTCTTCCCTGCCTGTGATTTTCATCTCTCTTTCTCCCCCAAGCACTGATTGCATGCATCATTTTGGATTACGCTGTTTATTTATATATTTTTATTACAAATCATGTACCCAAACATAAAAATCTTAATTTTGTTGTTCATATTCAGTGATGCATGCATCTGCAAGCAGTAATTAACCCAAACAGATGATGCCTCATTAGTTTCTATTGAGTTTTCTGAGGGCCGTATTTACAGTTCTTCACACGTCTGTCGTTTCAAACCGAACGTTCGCAAAAAGCCCACTCAGAGCCCCTTTGAGCACCCTTATTAAGCCTCTCTCCTTGAAAAAGGATAAGAAAAAATTTTACTCAAGTTAGTCCCTTAATTTGAAAAGTCTACATATTTCTAGACTAAAGAGGGCTGGATGATGTTAGAGTGCTTTTATGAGTTTTTTTTTAGTCTTTTTCATGTGGCAGAATGCATTATTAAGATTCTAACCAGGGGTCTTTACAATTAATTAGATGGCTGCTTGTCTTACATCATCATACATCATCACAAGAACTCTGCAGTGAATTATCTCCCCAGGGTGCTGATGATATGTATTAGTATGTCTGCTGCAACATGACATACACTAATTACTCCAGAACCTCATAGAATGAGTGTGCCATCTATAAATAATTACAGGATTAAGGACATTTTAACCTTATTTTGTATCAAAGAGCTACATACAGCAAATGTTGCATAAGTACTTCAAGTTCAACTGACAGTTTATAACTCTAACAGCATTTGCTTTGTCTGACAAAAACACAGACAAGATATAGAGCTTACAGCCATGCTAACAGCTCTGTGTGACTGTATGTTAATGGCACAATAATACATACAGAATAAGATCACATACAACAGAAAAAACAAGTACAAAGACAATAAAGGATATTTTGAGCTAAATGCTAACCTCAGTACATTAACATGCTTACAAGGACACAATGATAAGGCGTAATGTTAACAGTTGTAACTGTATTAGTTTAATATGTTGGTATGCTAACATTTGCTAATTAGCACCAAGTACAGTGTGCAGCTGTGACCAATGGACCGTTTCGATGGGGTATGATATGAATGAGTGCACAAAAATTTATGACAATCCATCTGAAAATTCAATCAAAATCTTAATATTGTGACCTGTGGAAGGAAAAGATCCCTAAACTCAAGATGCTGGGTTTTAAAAGAAGTATTTAGTTGTAATAAATAAAATAAAAATGTTAGTCAACGTTTTGCCGTCTTTCTGTGAACTAATTGATGATTGGATTGATGTGGCATTGATGGAGAAAAATACAAATAATCAGTGTAACAAAACGATTAAAAATGTAACCTTTTATGTGTTTCCCATTCATGGTAGAAATCACATTTTGAAATAAGCTCTTTGGCAGCCTGAAGAACCAGCAGCTCTTCCTTAGTTCCATTGCAGCTGCTGAAACATCGATGCCAAGAGGTTCCCACATACGTTTTCTTTTCCCCAGGTGAACGGGGTGGAGACGGGGGAGACCCTGTCAGCCTACAGCTCCTCCCCAGAGACAGTGTTTGGAGCAGCTTACCTGGCCATCTTGCCCTCCCACAGACTGCTCCATGGCAGCAGCTCTGTCCGCCGTGCCCTGGAGAAAGCCCTGAAGCCTGGCACAGGTGAGCTTTAGATTTAGATTTTTTTCCAATCAGCAGCATAATTGATTTCTTTTATGTGAATGAGATTTTACATTGGCTTGTCAGCATTTGAAATGGTACTTTGCAAAGGTTTTGATTCATGTACCATGTGTGTGTGTCTTTATTGAACAATGGTTAATTAACAAAAGAGAAGTGAAAAATGAATCCTTACATGAGGAAGGCTCAACATGTTTTTTAGCTTTATGGATTAGTACTGTATTTGTCTAAATATATTCCACATGGTTTGTATGGATTCTTGCTTGTGGAATGTCAAAGTATGGAAGTAGTAGCTGCAGTGCACTGAGTGCATGTTAATTGGGATTCCCTCGAGGTTTCCTGTGTCTCAGTGGTAAATGAGTGCTTATAATGAGCTACCAGGGGAAGCAGCAGTGCCTCTCTCACACCTCCTGCCCTCTGCTCTCCAGACTCCTTAACAGAGGTCACCGCTCGCAACCTGTTCACCGGCCACGAGATTCCCCTGGTCATCTCACACAAGGAGGCATTCGATGGCTATCTTGATACCGTGATTGGTGAGTTATTGATGTGTGCATGTGTGGGTGGGCTTCACAGTCAGCTAGAAAATTAGAGCTGCTTAGTAACAAAGTAGTTTGTTTGCATCTTGTGGCTGAGATTAGAGATTAAAAAACCAGGAACATTTCTTCTTAAGAAACTGTAAATTTTAGTGGATTTGATTGTACCTAAGTATTTCTTGCTTTTTTTAAAATGGACCCTGAACTGTACAAACCAGCAGGTGTTTGTCTCACACAGAGAGCTGGAGGTGGAACCCAAGGGATTGTTAAGGATTACTCACACCACAACACACTTAACATAACCACAGGGGTGTTTTTTTCACTCTCTCAAGAGATCAGTTATGTACATGTCTATGTGTGTTTTTTCTTTCACTTTGTCACATGTTCATGCTTCACATGTGGCTGACAGGTATCCCAGACTGCAGTGAGGAGGATCTCTCTGTGGCCAGAGCTTTAAACCTGCAGTGGACCACCGTGCTGAAACACGATGAAGATGAGACTCAAACTCTGATAAACTCTAATGAGGTCTGGCAGTTTGTTATAAGCACAGTAAATTTCTGTCATTTCCTTGTAAAGAAATAAAAGTTACCATTCTTCTGTCTTTCTGTAGTTCTCAGGCCTCACCAGACAGCAGGCTTTTGACGCCATTACCCAGAAGGCCAGAGAACAGAGGGTTGGCGGCCACCTTACAAGCTCTAAGCTCAGGGACTGGTTGATATCAAGACAGCGGTACTGGGGCACACCCATTCCTGTGGTGCATTGTGGGTCTTGTGGTCCTGTGGCCATCCCCGAGGAGGAGTTACCTGTTACATTACCAAAGCTGCCGTCTCTCACAGGAAAAGGTGCATCGCCACTGGAGGCTGCTCACGACTGGGTCAACTGCACATGCCCCAGGTAAGAACTCTGAGATGTATCACTTCATTACGGTTAATATCTAAAACTGCCTTATTCATATGTTTTTTTTACTGTGGGTTAAATTGTGGTAGCTAATTGCGACTGTAAGTCATATCTCTTGAAGGACTCACAGATAACAGCCCACATTGTCTCTTCTCCAGCAACAGAGGGTTAAAACTGTATTAACTTAACATTGTGTTTTTGTTATATTATCAATTCCATTCTCTTGTGGTGGAGGTGGAATCTCCCTCCAAAGATACAAATACGTGCAGAGATGATGCACATCAAACACCCAAAACACCCACTCATAATGCTGTTTTAAGTGAGGAGGCAAACCATCCAAATGTTGAGATTGCAAACAAGAAATCATTTGTATTTTATGCTGTTTTTTTACAGTGGTGATTCCAAAGTAAAACATGAACAAAACAGAATGTAATGATTTTCAAATCCCTTGCCAACTATATTTAATAAAATACAGTAAAGGACAGGATATTTAATGTTCAAACCAATACACTTTATTGTTTTTGTGTGAATATACACATATTCCTAATTGATGTCTGCAACATGTTACAAAAAAGTTGAGTCATGTTTACCAAAAGCTCTAAAAAGACTAAAAGCACATCTACTTTTTGTTCTTTATTTAGAATTTTTGGAAATACCAATCACAGGCCTCATGGCTCTCTTGTCTATTTTTGAGTGTTTAAATTTGATCAAACAAGATTCTTAACTTCTCTGAAAACTTTTCCAAGTTATCGTGGAAATCTCTTAAATAATCTATTTTGCTCAAAACCAGAGATCCTTGTTCACTTGCATCTTACACCCCTTTCACACACAACAAAACCACCCTACTGAAGTACCCTTGAACAAGTCACCAGCACCTCCTGTAGCACTGCAGCTTTGACACATCAGCCCATTCAGCTGTGTGAAGTTGTAAATCGGATGCAGAACAGGGTGGAGGATGTGTTATTTCTATTTTGCACAACAACAGCGATTGGCATAATGATCCTGTCCATCACAGTGTTTTTGGAGCGAGTGCTGAGTAATGTACTGTCTCCAGTGACGCCTCTCCTCTGCCCGTCCTGTGTTTCTTCAGGACACCAACACCGACAAAATGAACCCGTTGTCAGGCAGGCTGAGATGACTGACAGCTCCACAAGAACACAGAGCACTGAGCACTGAGAGCGAGCTGTGAATTGTGTGATTAATGCTTGAGCTCTGACGGGGTTATGTAATGAGTGGCATCTATGGCAGGAGCAGCATGAGATGGTGATGGAGGTTACATAAGCCAGAAGTGCCTCCAGAGACACACCAGCGAATACTGTACATGCACACTCGCACATTTACCATTTTTACACAAGCGCAGTTTTACACACACACACACACACACCACTCACTTACTCACCAGTTAGGAATGATCTCAGTGAGTGTGTTTTGAGCCGGCATCTCCTGAGTCCCTCGCTGACATGGGAATTCCTCTCAGAATAAGACTAATCACTGTCATGGCAGCATGTTGATTAAAACAAAGGCTCACTCGCTCGCAGATGGCACAAGTCATCAGATTGTGTTCACTCACTTCCACAAAGCCACTATAATTCCTCCCATCAGGGGTGATTGATGGCTATAATCGCCAAGGCGCCGTTATCTCCTCTCCTCCCATCTCTCCTCCGTTGTTAAGTGTCTGTTGAAATTTGTTCTCTTCACTCGGCGACCGTGTCCAATTAAAGTTTGAGAGGAACACAGTGGAGCAGGGTGATGAGAGATGGTTTTATTTGTCCTTCAGGAAGTCATTTCCTGTGCGTTCAGCTCGTCCCCAGACCCTCTGCAGCGCTGTAAATTGACCTGCCAACTGAGCCCCGCCTCAGCTTAGCCTGGCTAGGTAGAGGTATGTGTCTGTGAGTGTGTGTTGCTTCATGAATTCACAGGTAAAGAGAGTGACCACCTAGTTAGCACTGCACACACACACACACACACATACTCAAACATTCACAGGCAGTTGCACAGCAGATGGAGGGCTGATTTCCATGGGAAGAGAGCCCTCGTGGAGTGGGCAGCTGCCTCTCTTGCCTCATCTGTTTGAGAGCCTTTTGGCTCTTCCTTGGCTCATCCTGCAAACACACACTCACTCTTCACACACTTGTGCATACAGGTTGCTTCAGATTGAGTTACCTACTTTTATTGTTAGGCTCCTTTCATGGCTTAGAGAAGTGCCATCTACCAGAGAGCGCTGTCTGAGTCTGTGTGTTGTCTCATCTGATTCTCAGTAATCTGACTGTAGCTGCTACCAGCTGTGTGTCAAATAACCACAATTTGGCCTCTGATTGGCCAGCCTGGTGTGAAAGAGGAGGTAAGAAATCTCAGATTTTTTCCTATCTGCATTTTGTGAAGAGTCTATTTTTGGACTCTTTATGATGGAAGATGCTCGGTTATTCTGCCGGGTTTTTCATCATTTGAAATAACACCTGGCTTCCAAATATTAACCTTGCTACACCTTAGTCTTGTTGCTAGGCAACCTTCAGCTCTTACCTCATCACCATAGCCTTATTATAGACCGGTATGGTTGGTGGTCGGTCGGGGGGTTTTTCGCCTCTTGATGTGTGTGTCTGTGTTGGTGAGTATGAGATAAAAAAATCTAACAGTGAGACAGAAAGAGACAGTTAGACGTCCCACAAGGTCCAGTAAACGATCCGTGCTCTGATGCGCATAGTAATGCTCAAAGCTGTGCTTCTGTTTATCTGTCTGGGACGCGGATTTGAACTCTTTTGAGACTCATTATGAAGTAAAAGTCAGACGCTTTCAGTGTTGCATTAAGTGCTTTATATCAAATCTGAACAAAAAACAGTGGCTAAAAGCTCTCTTTCCTTGTGTCTTTGCGAATGTCCTCTCCTCCTCTGTGAAAGTGATGTTGGCAGATTCACATCACGTACCCAAGAACTGTTTGGCTTGGATAGTGAGGAGCACGAGGTGGCATTTCCAACACAAACACATGATCATGTGTTCGGCCCTGCCAGTTCGCTCCCTGTTAGCACAGCCTGTTAGTCAGGGCACAGGAACACAGCTCTGGTGCCAGTCAGGCCTCAGCTGTACTTCTCTGCAGGGACATGACCCCTGCCGCCAGATGGAGGCTGCTTTACACTCACATACACACACATATAAATCACATAATGTGCCATTTAGCATACAAACAAGGATCGTTCATTTGTTCGCTTTCTAATTTGTCAGCCTAATATTGATTTTTGTGCCGCTTTGCCAACTCTCTTGCTCTCTTCCGTCAGATGTAAAGGCCCAGCGAGGAGGGAGACTGACACCATGGACACATTTGTGGACTCAGCCTGGTATTACTTCAGATACACAGACCCTCATAACACAGAAAGGTATGATCAGCCCTCAGTTTCTGTTTTTTCAACCCTTTTTTGACGCAGTGAAGCCACCAAATGCAAGCTCTGTTATTTTTTTTCTCACACTGTGGCAGATTTTAGCACAAATCGCACAGGTCTTAATTACACTCAAATGAGAGCGAAATGAAGAGAAAGCTGCACAAGTGTCTCCACCAGTGGGCGGACAATCATATCTGTCTGTTTTTAGATATTTAGAAAAAAACATTTATCTCTATCTAATTTGCAGTGTAAATAGAAACTTCATTTTTTTTTGCATCACACATATATTGCACTGTACTTCCACATGCACACTTTGTTCTCTGTGCGCTCTTGAAAGTTACAGTCAAATACATAATTATGCTGACTTTAACATCTCCCATGCACACTGCCAGTCACACTCTCACACACACTTGCCTGGAAGTTGTATTCTCTGCCAATAGAGATTATGGAGCCATGGCTGTCACCTGCTGGGATGGTGGCGATACCTTGAGCTTAACAAAAGAGATTAATTTCCTAGTGCCCTGACCTAGCTGTTAAGCTGCTTTAAAAGGGAGGGGGGACTTCTCTCGCCATCACTTTTCGAAACAGATTATGGCACAACAGAAAAAGCAATTACACTATTTGTGCATTGCAGTTAGCCTGCTGAGCCTCGTGCGCACCAGGGGAAACGATGGAAATAGGAAGCGGGACATGTTGGAACTAGCAAGAAAAAAGGGAGGAAATGGGAAGCGGACGTTATATGGAAGTATGTGTGTGTTATGTGTTGCAGTTCCCTGGCCTACAAATACACAGACTAAAATTTTCAGCCTTGAGGTTCTAACTTTTTTCCCTGGTTCAATTATCTGGAGAAAACATCAGCCAGAGAGGTTTGGAGGAGAGTAATGACCGGTGTGAAAGGTGACACGCAGAGATAGCAGACTGTCCTAAAAAGCATCATTAGGTGGGATCCCTGCCTCTGCTGACCATCATGACAGTCAGGCTGCTCTCCTGTTGAAATCTGAAAGGGACAGCCTGGTCTCAGTTAATCTCAGATGGACTTTTCTCCTTAACTGTTAACATGAAAAGTTGAGTTTAGAGGAAGTTTTCAGAGCTAAATTTGAAACACATATTACTTCAGTAAATCCCTTGAGATAGAGGAGATTCTGGATGCCTCTGTTCACATCATCCCTAGATCTTGTGTATCAGATTCAGTCTGCCCCCTAGAGGAGGAGTGTGTGCACATTTATTAAACACATAACCAGTACTGTGTGACTAGATGTTTTCTAAAAGCTTACTGTGACATTTCCAAGATAGACAAAAGTCTGCTTTGCTACTGTGCCCTAATAATAAAGATGCTAACACCTTTCAAAATGAAGTTACAAATAACTTGGAACCCTCCATTCAGCACCATGAGTGGATAAAGACAGGCAAATAAAAATGTAGGTCATGAAATAAAATACAGTGCACAAAATTAAAAAATAAGACAGAAAAACTGTGAAATTAGAAAAACTGTAAAACTGTAAATGTAGAACTATAAAAATAAAGCTTTATTAATAAAAGACTTAAAGTCTTAATGTCCTAGATCGTAGTTCTTGGTCACTACAGCTCTTACATTTGCTCTTCTTAACATGTCTGAACAGGAAGTCATGCATGTCATATTTGATCATAGTTGCTGACATGAGCACTGGAAGCTGCACAGATAAATTAAAAAGGAGTAAACAACATCTGCATTTACTTTATCAGCGGAAAAACTAAGTATGGAAAAATATTTGACATTTGATCTCGAGGAAATGGAAAACTATTAAAATGCGGAAATGACTGCTTTGACTAAACATTAAAGATCTTCAAACATCTTGCACTTTTCTACGTTAACACTTGATATTAATATATCTCCTAACATCTTATACCTCAAAAAAGACTCACAAATTACACTACAGCTTCTCAATGTTGCTGTTTCTCTGCAGGCCCTTTGAGCGCCACCTAGCAGATCAATGGCTACCTGTGGATGTGTACATCGGTGGGAAGGAGCACGCTGTCATGCACTTGTACTATGCTCGCTTCCTCTGTCACTTCTGCAAAGATCAGGGTTTCGTCGCTCACAGGTACAGCGCACAGTGCTTTATCTGCTTCTGCCTTTCATGCACACGTATGTATGTTAATTAACAGTCTGTCTTTTGCATCTTTCAGGGAGCCTTTTAAAAAGCTGCTGGTTCAGGGTCTGATCAAAGGCCAGACTTTTAAACTAGCAGAAAGCGGCCAGTACCTGAGGAGAGAAGAAATAGACTTCACAGGTAAACTCCAGATGAATCTGCAGGATGCTTGTCAGTGTGACACATCTGTAAGAAATGGGCTTCCCTCCATGTTGCTCTGCCAGAGAAAACCACTACTGAAAAAAAGGAGTTATGACAACAATTTCATGCCTTCATTTTAATTTAATTATGTAGTGACATCAAAGTTCCACCTAATCTACTTGTGTTGCAAATAGCATCCAGTTTGTCTGGTGATTTATAGCAAGTTGAGTGACAAGTTAACTAGCTCCTCTTGACAAAATTCAAATCAAAAGACATAACTTTAAGAGAGTAAGAAGTCTGTCACTATTGGCTTCATGCTGAAAACATTTTAGCTTCTTTATATTGCTTAGGAGCAGGATAAAAAGGAAACCCTGGTGGCTCATTGTTATAGACTTAAAGAAAACAAAAAACACAAATACAAAATGCAGTGAGATTAAAAATTAAGTTTTAGAGTTCTTATCTTTTTGAAAAACCCTAGGAGCTGACCAGTAGAGTTTTCCACTTGGTCCAGTTATCTCTCACTCTGACTCCTTACCTGCCTCTTTTAGATAAGGAGCCTGTGGCACGTGGAGGCGGTCATGTTGAGGTGACGTGGGAGAAGATGAGCAAGTCGAAACACAACGGTCTGGACCCCCAAGAGGTTGTGCAGCAGTACGGCGTGGACACAGTTCGACTCTACATCCTCTATGCAGCACCACCTGAACAGGACATCCTCTGGAATGTCAAGAGTGAGCCAAGACATTAACACCGTCAATGTAGCATTATAAATTCAAAATGATGCCTGAGCCTGTTAGTTTTCAAGCTTACACTGTAGAGAAAAATTCAAAATGTTCTTTTCTACTGTGTCTGCGTGTGTCCACCACCTCAGCGGACGCTCTCCCAGGGGTTCTGCGGTGGCAGTCTCGGCTCTGGCAGTTGGTGACCAAGCTGAGGGGGGCTCGGCAACCTGGAGATTACCCCAACCCCTCCCTGCTGAAGAAGAAAGAGCTGGCAGAGACCAAGAAGATCTGGGAGAACAAGAACTATGCTATTCAAGAGGTAGCAACTTCATAACCTCAGACTGGCTGTCGTCTTAAATAAATGACTAAAAATGTTTCACTTGGGGCATAATTAGGCTGTTGCATATGAAAACAGCCATCACCAGTAGGGGTCAGTATTGTGCCCGAATTAAAAATCCAAATTTTTCTTTAAATTTTCCATCAATAAGATAGATGAATCATCCCATTACATCCCTTACAACGATCTATTTTAATTTTAGCTCTCTATTTGCCTCAATAATTTCATTTGGTCATTTGGTCATTGTTATTAATTTACAGTATTAATCATTTCCTTGAGCCTTTTTACTCTGCAATACAATTTGCAGTTTGAGGGCACAGTAAGATGCCTTTTCACTATTATAAGGTACTTATGATAGCATGATTTATGGTAATATGCCACTTATTACAAGGCCCAACAGTACATAGTCCTGAGTTCCAGCCCTTCCATCCACCGTAACCTGAAACCCCCAGAGTAAAGAGTAAAAGAGGGAGGGGATGGAAATTGATTTTAAATCCACTCCGTCCCCTTTCACACTTTATAAATAGCCTCCTTTGGCTGGCAGGTTTGACTCTCTCTCCACCTCTCAGAGTTGGTGCTTTTAAAGGACCTCAGGCTGTTTGCCATAAGCTCCCAAAGCCAAGGCTGTCCTTTGATCTGTCCCTCAGAAAAGCCTCGCCATCGACCCCCATCCTCCCTAAGGCCTTTTCCAAATGGGTTCTTCTTCCTAGAGGGCTAAGCGGGGGGGAATGTTGACACACTGTGTGCCGTCTGCTTGTACACAAGAGGAGGCTCCACTCTTGGGCCTATCATTGTTTTCTAATACCTCTTCAGAGACAGACTTAAAGCATCCATGACATTGTCAGTCGGTGAAGAAGCATCTGTGTGTCCTGTAAGCAAAACAGACTTTATATATATATATATATATATATATATATATTTTTTTTTAAATTGTCAGGTGACATCTCACTTCACAGAGGACTTCCTTTTCAATGCAGCCATTTCTCGCCTGATGGGACTCACCAATACACTGAGTGTGAGTGTGGCTTTTAGTTCTTTGAAATAGAGATTAAACATTTATGGTAAGCATTTTGAAATAACATTTTTGACCGCCGTGTGTGTCCAGAGTGCCACAGTCAGGGTGGTGCAGCACAGCGTGGAGTTTGAAGAAGCTCTAGCAGCGCTGGTTATGATGACAGCACCCATGGCTCCTCACCTGGCTTCTGAACTTTGGGCAGGTTGGTGACATGCAAATCTTTCGTGATCAGAGTAAAATGGTTGGCAGGAAGAAAACAGTTTACCCATCATGCAGCATTGCCCTGAATGAGCATTATGACTTTAAGTAAGTCTAATTCATTCATCTTATTCTCTGAATATCAAAGGCATCATCTTCTCGTTGTGGATGTCAGTTCAGACTGACACAATGATTGTGTGAGTTTTGTGTTAATGATGTTGTTTCTAATGACCGTTAGAGGAAGTTGCCTCAGATAAACTTAATGTTGACATTGCTGCTCATCTCATACCAGTGAACGCCCAGGACTGATGTAATCAACCGCCATTAAGTCTGTGAAACTGAGACTTTCTCTTTTCATTTGTTATACTGTTATACATACTGTCAACAGTTCATCTAAAATATGCTCATTGTCCATTAAATGAAACTGAAAGCACTGATTAAAGCTTTTGACAAAGTGTAGATTACAAACAAGTGAAGATGTAGCGTCACTTTTCCTGTCTCATGTGAACGTTTGCCCCCTAGCTGCTCTGGAGGACATCCCCTAATTGTCAACAGCACACGTATACAAGCTGCACACAGCTGAGTGAAAAAAAAGGTCTGGAAAAACATATTGTCCAGCTGATAGCAACACTAAGGAAAAGCTGACGGAGGATCACTGAGAGGAAGAGGTGCAAGCGGCGGTGTGCATTTTGTCTGTGCACATGTATGTAGTTTACTTTAAGGGAGCATACGAGCAGGGAACATTTGACCTTTGCTGCACTCAGTCACATTGTGCTTTTCACTCTGGTGTGTTGTTTGTAATTCACACACAGTGCAGGATAGAGGAAGTTCACATCCTTCCCGTGTCAGGACAGGGGGCGGTGGCGTGTTGTTTGAACCTTAATCGACATACTTTTACTCCACATAATTAAAACAAACTTGGAGAAAAGCAACAAAACAGTCATCTCCAGAGATTCCTCTGGCTTGCTTCACCAAAAGAGAACCTATTTGAAGCAACATTATGTACTGAAGTTGGTATTTTGTTTGGTTTGTTGTTATGCCCTAAAAATTTGTTAGTCAAAGTTTGCTCAACATTGCACGCAACTCAAAACAGTGGCAAACAAAGTTAACAAATCCTGAATCAGAAGCAATAAGCTGCTAACACCTGGATATGACATTTACCAGCTAACACTCGAAATAATCAAAAACAAGTCATCTACTTTGCAAACATAGCTAAACACTTAGCAAGTGCAACAAAATAAAACTCAAAACTTTGCATGTCCTTTCTTGTATCTTTGCCTTTGTCATGATATGTACAAATGAAAAAAATCTCCTCCTCATGGAGTTCCAAAGCACCTGTGATAGAGATGTAAAAGCAAACACTTCCTGATGCTCTGGGCAGTCACTTAGTTGCTAACAGTGCTAACTTCAACAACCGTAGCAGAGAGTTCAAAATTAGGGGAGCTGAGGTCAAAACATGACCCATTTTGACAAAATCAGGAATAGTTACTGGTGTGTGAGTCAGAGTGCCACAAGCGTTACACAGGGTTTCATACCCGCTCCAGTGAGTCACTTAGTGCGGTAACTGGCAATCTGAGAGGTGGAGCGCTTGACATGGAGGCACCATTCACCCTTTTAAAAATGTTCTGCGTGCTCTCAGAATTATTTTGAAGCTGTAATATTTAGGTAATTGTTACATAATAATGCTATAAAGCAGGTAGTGTTCAGTGTTTTCTTTTGCTTTTTTCTCCTTGGTCTCTCCCAGGCCTTTGCCAGGTGAAAAACCCCCTCAGCCCCCTCCTCCAGCCAGGTGAAGATGTCCTGCAACAGCCCTGGCCAACTGTTGACCCAGAGTACCTCGATGTCCCTGACTTTGTGGAGTTGTCAGTCCTGGTAGGGTCACACAAACACACGCTTGTGGACATCTTTTTTGCTTTTTCTTTACTTTTTTTGTTTGTGGATTTTCACTGAAGTTCTGCCACAGTTCATGAATCTCTCTCAACCAGAGCGAAAATTCATACTTGTCAAGCCAAAAACCAAGCTCTTACTTTTCTCAATTTTTGCATTTGAACATGAAGGGTTTTCATTCAGTGTCAGCCCTCTACTCATTATTATTAATATGTCTAAGCACACACATTTGCTCCAGCAGTGAGCAGCATTTCTTATTCAGACTCTCTACTCTTAAACCTAACGTCTTATGTCCATGATTACATTCAGAGTCTGTAATTTTCAAGAGAGCCTATGATTACCCTGTGTGTGTGTGCACGTCTGCATGTGTGTGTATGTATGTGTGTGTGTTTATGTGCCTGCATGTCAAGTGGTGTGCCTCATGCTAAATGGACAAGTGGGTCAGTAATTAAAAGCCAGAGACGGAGCACACCGTTTTTATTCCTGACTCACTGTTACTCTCTCACTCTCATTTCATGTGCTTTTTTCTGCCCATGAGCTCAATCACACAAATAGAGAAAGACCTCAGCTTGGCAGTGTGTGTCATCATCAGGAATGACTGTGTGTGTGTGTGTGTGTGTTTGTGTGTGCATGCATCTGTATGCATGTGTGTGCATGTGTTTCAAAAGGCATACAGACAATCAGAAAGAATATCCAACTGTGATTGGGATGTTCAGAAAATCAACTTTGATCAGATCCAAGTATCACACAAACACACACACGCACGAACTGGCACATGAATTAACACATTTATGCATGAACACACACATGTCTTAAATTGACCCAGTTAAAAGATAAAAGCTGAAACTGCTTTAATCTGAGCGTTTTCTTTGTAGAGGGTCGTATCCCAAGAGAGAACCTGCTAATCCCCTGCACACACACACACACCCACACACACACACACACTGTATGATGACAGTAAAGCAGTCAGCTGACTAACAGCACCTGTCTCCCACCAGTTGTACTCTCTCTCTGTTCTCTGACAGAGGGATGAGAAACCACAGGACAGAAATAAAACAAACCTGTAATGTGCTGTGTGTGTGTGTAGGCTTCTTTTGCTGTTAATGTGAGGACCAGTCTTAGTTTTTAACTATTCTATTGAGGACATGTCTCCATTAAGAGGCTGGTCCTCACCACCTCAAAGGACTGTTTGAGGGTAAGGACTTAGGTTTGGTGTTGTGTCAATGAGGGTCTTTGCAAGTATAGAAACGTATGTGTGTGTGTGTGTGTGTGTGTGTGTACATCTCCATTACCTCCACTACCTCTTGTTTTCTTTTGTTCATCACTTATATAACAAAGTCAAGAATCGTCTACTCCCCCCTAACAAATACACGCATACACACACACATACACACACAACGTATATTTTAGCTCCTTGCGCTCGATGATGATGATGATGTTGGTTTTAGAGCTCAGATTGAGTTCTCTGTTGTGGGCTTCCTCAGCCCTGTAGCAGCAACCTCATTCCCTCTGTCCTCTAATCATGTTCTTGGGTTTGTCTCAGAAGGGAGGCTAAAACCGAGTGGCCTCAGACACACACATGCACAAACACACACATGCACAAACACACACACACACACTCCATTAATTTTCAACCACTTCCATAGACGTGATCACATTCACTGTGTGCACACATACACTTGCTTCTAAACATTACAAGAGTCAGTGCCCTTCCCATACCTACCACTAACTATGTGTTTTACGGGTTCTCTGTATATGTGGAAGGAGAGGTGGAGTTTGTTATTTTGGGACTTATATGCCAGGAAAGAATAGTTTGGGCTCAGCCTGACTGGGCAGAGCCTTCCTCAGATGAAGACTTGTTAAATGGGAAGCATTTGACAGAACCGACCAGTAACTTACTTCATATATTTATGTCTTAATTCTTACCTACAGATCAACAATAAGGCCTGTGGAACAGTGACTGTGCCTCTACAGGTGTCCAAAGACACGGAGCGAGTGCAGCAGCTCATCCTGGAGAGCCAGCTTGGACAAAAACTTCTCGCCGAGCGCAACATCAAGAGAGCCATCCTCTCCCCAAGGACCACTCTCATCAACTTCCTCGTCGAAGAGTGATGTTTAGGCATTTACAGCTACTTTTGTAATTACTAGATGACCGTGAATGCCTGTCAATCAGTGACTCAGCAGGGAGATTCAGACAAGAGAGGTGGATTTTTTTATGCCATAAATTAAGACACAAAGGATGAAATTCAGTTTTTATTAACCGTCATAACTTCAATGTAAATATGTCCAGATATTTTATTTATATTTTCCTGTTTTTTTTAATAAAAACTTAATGAAGCAGTTGGTTTCTGGCCTCTTTGAAAATTGTGGGGAGAGATTTAGCACTGTCTTTTTCGGATCATACTCGGTTTAGTCATAGCCTCTTGACAATCACACATGAGCCCAAGCACCACTTTAGATTCCAGTCATTGTCGCCCCTTTTCCCTCTTATCACCACTTTCAGCATTGCACCCAGGACAACACCTTCACACTTCTTCCTCTGCTGTATGCAGGTCTGCTCTGCATCTCAGCTGAGTCACACAGTCATGATCTACCTTATCACTGCTTTTTTTTTTTACAAGCTGCTGCTTTTAGAGCTCTTCTGAGAACCATATAAAGACCTGCTCTTTGGCTTCTGGACATGCTACTGTGCTCTGTAAGCCCTGTTTTATCAGAGGGTCTATTTAAAAGTCACTTAGGAGTAGGGGTGTGTCGTAATATTGATACAGAAATTTAATATATTTCTTTCCCCTGTGATACATTATTTGTTCTGTACTGACAAATGTTAATACTCTTTTTAAGAAGTGCCCATAGATATAAATCCTCATTTTTCTGCCTTTTTGTAGTTCGATCTTTTGCCAGTTTACCACTATTTTACATTGGAATGATGATACACATGTACATGGACGAGTTTCAGTCAGTGTGTGTGTTAAAAAGGTGCCAAGCTAAGAGTTTGGGTATGTTTCTCATATTTTTATCTCTGTGAAACTGACACCACAGTGCAGTCAATAACTAGTTCCTGAATTCTGCCCTTTTAGGGGTATTTTTTTTTCTTTAGTTGCACAGGCATCATGATGTATCATGGAGGATTGTTATACAGTGTATCGAGTATCACAGAGTCACTGTATCACGATACCATCATTATTCTGGGCAGAGTCTAATGTGGTTGGGGCTTTTTTTTTTTAGCTTCCCCACCATATCATGGTTGCCCATTGCTGCACTGTGCCTGTTCATCAGCTCAGCACTGGGTCAACATGAGTCAGCCATTAGCACCATCCAGGCGAAGCACTGAAATGTATCCATGTGTACACCCTATGGCCTGTCTTCAAAGGCATGGTGAGTAAGCAGTTATTATTTGATGTGTGCAAGCACTTTCAGCACCTATGTTGCCTTTAAATAGGATTTTCAGCGGCTGCATAAGAAAAAAGTCATATGTTTTCTGGTTTCATTGTGTGAATTAACAAGAAAGAATGTGACCCGTTCAAAAAGTGAGATACACGTGTCAGTTTTGCAAGGTCAGCTTCTGTCTGAGGAAGTACTTTTTATCCAGCATGTGATGGATGAGATCATTCTGTATGTTGGAATGGAAGAAATTGAATGTGTCTCTTATGTTTAATTATGATGAAAAAAATGTGTGGACAGAGCGTAAAAACAGAACATTCCTTACTGATCCCCCTGACCCCTTATTCCATATTTGTATGCACTATCTCTGACCATCAGGTGAAAGGAAAAGACTAACAGGAGAGACAGAATAACAGGAAGAGAAACCAGGAATAAGAGGAGGGAGGCGAGAGGCCAAATCAGTGTTTGTTATTCTCTGTATTGTCTCAGATTCTTCGAATTTGATGTCAACCAGATGCTTTCAAAGGACAAAACAGAAAGAGGCTTTATGAGAACTAGACAAAAGTATAGGGGCATTTTATCCTGTCTTTACTCAGATTTGTGTCTCATGTTTTCTTTCACACTTTCAAACTGGCTGTGCAAAATGAGAATTACAGTCACTGGACTATATAACCCTTGATCTGTTCCACTTTTTTGTGTTACTGCTGCAGTTATTTTCACACCTCTTGCACTCCCCTTGCTAAGAACACCAGCTAATAAACAGGTCTGAACTTGAACTGGCCTGAACAGTAAGCTCAAGTTGATGTGTCAATGAAAAAGGGCAGCTTTGTTGTAATTTTAGATGGGTTAGAAATGCCAGGGAGCAGTTCCCACACTGAAGTTAGCACATTTTGCAATAAATGAACGCGTTTGATATTTCTGACCAGTGTTTTCAGTAAAATGAGGTCTGAGCTGCACTGATGCATTTCCTCTAATAATTAATTTTGTCACTTATAGCCCCTGGAGTCATTTAACACTCTTCGTCAGCTCTGCAGTTTCCATGACGACTGGGATTATTGAATAGGCAACAGTATTCCTCTGTGACTCAGTTTCTCTTCAGACCACAGTCATAGTCGTTCTTACACATGAGATGTAGCTACATCTATGAATTGTCTCTGATGAGTTAGAGAAAATCAACCCCCTTCCTTTTGAGTAACTGTGCTGGTGGAAAATGAGGGTGGAGTGTGCAGCGGTGCAGTCACAGTCACCCTCCATTGCACCAGCTGAGTCCCTGGACTGGGCAGAGTTTTCTCACAGGGGAACGCAGTAATGCCACAGCTCATTATCTCACTGGCCTCAAGGCTGGTAATCTGGTCATCCGTGGATATTTTTTGGGTGAGCTCATTGTGTAAGCATGTTTTCACAAGTCTTTTTTATTGTTTTGAATACAGCAAAGCAAAACTCTTGGCATCCACGTATGTGAACACACCACACGTGCTAAAGTTATTCATTTATTTACTGTACATCTCCATAGTAACAGTCTTTCAGTCTTTTGGCCATTTGAGAATGTGAAATAGGCTGTGTCCAATGCTGTGCGTGAGGGCACACAGGTGTCACATGTTTTGGACTCTGAAGGATCTAGATATACATTTGCAGACACCGTATATAATCTTTGCCATAAGGTTGCATAAAAGTATCACGTTGGTGTGAGTAATTATTATTTTCTCATCCATTCTTCTTATTTGCCAGAGTTTTATTGCAATTTTTCAAAAGTATCTGTAAAATCCATCTGTTTCCATCCATACAGTACAACTGCTGCTGAGCTCTTAGCACACTCAGTGGTTATTAAGAACTGCAGCTGCTTCAAAGTAAAAGCTGTCAAATAGCTGCTCTTTTTGAAATTGGCTCAAATTTGCATTAGCATATGCTTTTATGCAAATGTATTGACTTACAACATAACAAACTGGCTTCTTATCAGCAGTCAAAGCTAATAGGGTGTATGTAGTGCAGATGTAGTAATAAATAGAACTGGCTTGGCTGCTCTATGACAGAACCAGAAACGCTAATGAAACCATAAGGCTCTGTATGCCTGTAGAAAACAATACTGTAAAAAATGAACTAATGAATTTTGTATATTCATTCTCAAATTTCCTGAGAAGGTTGTTAATGTTTTTGCCCATTTTTCTGACCATCCAAGATTTAAGATAAATGTGTGGAGTTTTTAGACACATAGAAATGAAGTTAAATACATATCATTTTACTTTTTCCTCCTTTGATGAGATGCAAATGGGCCTATTAACATAACTGGTAAAACCAAATGCTCTCAAGTTTTCCAAAACCCTCTTTGTCACCACGCATTTGAATTAATCCCAAAAGGTGAGGTATTTGGGAAAAAACATGAGTATTTTAATAGTGGAGATAACTTAACAGAGTTTTAAAATTTAAATCTGTGTAATATTTCTCGTCATTTAATGTTTGTAGGTAAATGCCAATATATCACATATATCCTGCTCCATTTACTCAAACACTAGCTTGCGCATTTAATAACCTCCTTTGTGAAAACCACCAGTTTGTGTACAAGCTCTCTGGGGTTTTAACTACTGTACCCTCAGCTGTTTTTAATGACTATGTTTGAGATAGAAGTGAAGCAAGTTAAGCCTTAAGCTTAAAGGGGATGCTGTATAATGGAGACTGCTTCCCAGACATACAGATGGCCATGCCTTATAAACCTTCTGTTTTAATTACACCATTAGTAGCAGCATAGGCCCCATTCAACATGCTGGCTCCATCTTTTTTTTCATTGACCAGGGCTGACAGAATAAATGCACAATTAAGTTCATCCAGGACACAAAGCTGACAAAATGTGTGCATGTGTTTGCTGGAAGATTTAGCCTTTTACACAAAATGAATTCATCACATTGCACCTTAACTCTGTACATGACCGCCTGATGACCAGAAATGAGTTAAACATTCAACCCAAAACAAAGGGATCCAGTCAAGTGCCCTCAACAACACTGTGCAGTGGATACAGTGGGGTTTCATGGAAACATTTCACAAGGTTGTTATTAAATATACAAATCTTTCAAACGGTGCGTCAAATAGTGTGTCAAAGTGCAACAGGTTTAAGTAATCTGCTGATAAATCATAAACAGACTAGTGTGTCTCAGTGTTTTTCAAAACAACCCGTGATTGTTTGAGGTGCCAGTTTACAAAACTTTCCCCTCTTTGAAATAAGTTTTTCCCATGATTGATTACCCATCTCCATTTACTTAAGCCTATTCTTTTGTCCTCTCTTACCATAATTAAACCATTAGCTGGTGTTAGTAGAAATATTCAGATTTTCTACCAAAGTAATAATAGGAAAATCACACTGTAAAAACACCCCACTACAAAACATAAAACATATAACAATTTTATATTATAGTGTATGAAAATCTTTATTGTATATTTTATTGAGTTGTGACTTAACATTTTCCCAAATGTTTCCAAAAATTTCTCAAACTCAAAGAGATTTAAGTTTTTTTTTCAACTGTGTCTCAGTGTGTTTTTTGAGTGTAATTCATTTTGTCAAGTGTATCTAACTTCAAGGGTAACACTTATTAGAGAGTGAGGACATGTGACTTAATATAATATGAAAAAAAATCTTAAAAACTCAACTGGTCTTTTAAAATTCTGCCTGAGTCAAACAGATATCATCTACATTAGGCTCCCTGAAATAAACAAATCCCATCATCCCTCTCTACTAAACAACATAATCAAACTACATTTTTTTGTTTTAATTTTCTGATAGGAAGACCTCTAGTGGTCAAAATGTACCTACAATTGATGTAAAAAGTTGTGCATCCATAATTTACAAGTGGATAGAAATTGGTTAGATATTTTAGATATGTATTTTACCTGAACAGTAAACGTTCTCAGTCTACTTTTCCAGTTAACGTAAACCATTTAACGCAAGTGTTGCACTTCTGTAATAGTCCTTGTTATTGATGCATGAAAGTTGATGGAGATGTGTATGTTGAGTTGTTTGATGTTCTGTAAACAGAAAGTTTACAGGGGAATGTGAAATCTTAAAAAGATAAAACATGGCTGGAGCCCAGTAAAATAGTATTTTCTGTTAGTTTTTAATTAAGTTCCTAAAATAGGGATTAGGAAACGTTATTGTGGCATGAAATGAAATCACTCAGATAAAGTGAAATCTGTACCTATGTAGTAAATTACGTAAAAACGTACAGTAGCCTATACATTTCGCCACTTTTTGAGCAAATTGAAAACACGCTTCAGTCTTTTAATGTTATGAGACTAAAAGAGAATTGCTAAAGAGAAGAGGCTGAGTCAACTCTAAAAATGACACAGGATGTATGGGACAGCCTACCGCACAGGCTGACGAATATCTGCTGCCCCCAGTTTCGGCTATTTTCAGACGAGACACGGCTAGTTATGCAAGCTAAGGTTATTGTGTGATTAATGGTACCAGCTCTGATCTCCATTGAACTTTTTCTTGTGTGGAAATTTGAGCACTGTACCTTTAAAAACAAACTGTTCCCTGTTTTCAGTCCCAACTGTAGACCGGTGGCCACGTACGGCTGCGTGCTCCAACGGTTATCCCACGCGCTGGTCGTTAACGGTAGACTACTTTAATCGCTTATCTGTCGCGACAACAACGACAAGATTAGCCTTTTTTTTAAACAACTTGTTTTTTCTTGAAGGAGTTGCGGAGGATAAAGTTTTGAATGAAGGTTCCCTGCTGGGACTGTACAGCGGGAGGAGGGGGCAGTTTGTGGGGTCGTCCAGGCTATCGGATCTGGGATCTGCTCACATTTATAACAAGACAGACGGCGGCTTGTTCCGGGCAGAGCTGAGCTGGACGGACGGCAAGTTTACAACGAGGAGGACGCGGAGTTTTAAACTTTTCATTTCTGTTCTGGAGACGACAAATAAAGAACAGCAAAGTTTGGAATAAGTGAGAAGTTCGTCTCCGGGTCTGGACCCCTGTCTGCTCTGCTGTCAGGACTTCGAGCTGCTGGACTGTAAGCTAGCGTTTCGTTAATAATTCACTCTGGAAGTATCACTCTCATAAACTTGTGATTTACTTTGGCTCTAGCCTTAGAGAAATACTTGTGAAGTATTCAGAACTTAACTTTATTGAAGGAGACGCACAAAGTATCTTCGAAATGGATAAATACGAAGATTTAGGACTTGAGGCAAGTAAGTTTATCGAGGACCTCAACATGTATGAAGCATCAAGGGATGGTTTGTTTCGAACCAGGAGGGATGCAGGAAATAACCCCGACTTTGAAGAGACAAGAAAAGTTTTTGCCTCTAAAATGACTAAAATACACATGCAGAAGCACCAAGAGGAGATGGCGAGAAACAACCAGGCCATAAAAATGAATGGGGGCCATAACAGCACATTTTACACCAAGGACAGACCGCCCATCAATAGTTACAGACAGCCGGGTGAAGCGGCAGCGAAGCCCCCGATACTCTCTGGCCCTGTTCCTGGCACCACGTCTGGGAATCAATACGCACAGTTTGACGGCCAGAAACACCCCACAGGCGTTCAGTCTGAACTTCCAGCCGGCAGGGCATATGGCTACGGAAACAATTACGATAATAAGGAGCGCTTAGAGCCATATTCATACCAGCACACCGCCCCTACTCCTCCCAGCTCAGGAAACGCGTCTCACAGCGCGCCCACACATCACCCACTCATCCAGCCTGCTGCTTGGGCCCCATCCCGTGAGAGTCAGCTTTCCCCATCTTTGTCTGGGCCTGGGAGCAGTAGTGCATCTCAGCAGCAGCGTCAGTCTGCGCCTCCCACCAACAACAGTGTTCCACCTCAGCAGACTCAAGCTGTCAACCCTTCTGTAAACCGGAGTCCACCCTCCTCTGCTGGGCCAGCCAAGGGATGGGTTGGGGACCCCTCTGGCTCAGCAAAACCAGACCTCATCCCTGCTCTGCCTGTGAGTGCTTTCACAGGAGGAACTGACTTCCATACGCAGCAGCCCTCCACACAGTCTGCAGCCCAATATGCCCCACTTTCTCCAACTTCAAGACCCTCTACCAGCCATAATGGTCCTATGTCAGCTTCCGCGCCACTACCAGCACCCTCCGAAGCACCTCAACCCAAAGCCCAGATGGCATCTGCTGCCCTGATCCCTGGCAGTGTGTCCAAAAGCAACTGCCAGATTCAAGGTCAGAGCCAAATACCTGGCTGTGGGAAGGCCGCCAGTGTCGAATCTGAAGTAACATGCTCTCCCAAGCATGTCCAACTACTCAGCCAGTCTCTCCTCACACAGCCGCCTGAACAGGGGCCCTCAGCAGCTGAAATAAAATTAGAGGCCCTTACTAAGCGGCTGGAAAAAGAGATGGATGCCCAACCAAAGGCTGACTACTTTGGTAAGATAGTTTAGACTACCCAGCATCAACAAGGGCTTTCTGTCAGTTGGGCCACTGCTGTAAAACCCGTTCAATGACAAAACTGCCCACCCACAGTTCAGAACATAAATCCACTTGTTTTTGATTTACACTTGTGCAGGCAGTCTCCCTTGATCATGCTTCATCTGTGTTTTTTCTTGTGTGTCTGTTTTTGTAGTTTAATGAGGAGTGTGACTGAATTTGCTTATGTCTTTGTTTGATTCTTGATGTTCTTTACTGATAGTGTATCTGAACTTCTTCAGCAGACACTGTGGGAAGCCTGTCCTCTTTTGTTCTGTGGAATGCAGACAGAATAATAATTCTCATTTGTTTCATGTAGTTTTCATAATGATTCATTGTCTGCCCTCTTGCCAGCTGAAACCATCTCTTTAGCAGTAAAAGGTGGAGCCAGGGCCATAAAGAAGAATGCTGCTCTCATATCTCCTCTCATAGATTGAATGGATTACTATTGAGACAACTTAACTCTTTTAGTCTGATTGTGTTAATGTTCCATTCCACAATGAGTTTGTTTGACTGGCATTCCCCGTTGTGCAAATGATGTCATGGCTGCAGACCTGTGCTTGCACATTTCTCGTGGCTGTTTTGTGAGCATGCCATGCATGCTCGTGCAGTCGATGATTGCACGCTCACAGGAAAATGGTAATGAATAACAGCACCTGTGGCTGTTATTTCTGGCATTCAGTGGCACTGTTTGATAAGACTGCATGCTTGATCTTGGAGATCATTTCTTGCTCATTTAATTGCCTTGATCTGTCCTTGCGTTTGGAATTAGATATATTTTAAATGCATAATATTATTTATACATATGAAGGGGTTAAGTCTTGCAACAAATTATAATCAATTCAGAAGGTCAGGAAAACAGAGGTTGGCATGGTTGAGGAAGAATGGATGAGGAAGAAACAGAATACTCTGGTTTCGATTCCTCTTATGACTGCCTGTAGCACTTCAGCTGCTGAGGACTGTAGGAGAGCTATCAGGAAATTAATGCAACATTCTAAAAACAGTGTGAGGTCAGCTGACAGGCTATTGTCGCAGATGCAGATGCAGTTAATAGACATTGTATGTTGCTGGGAGTGTTTCTTTGGCAGAGAGAGCTGTTTATCATGTGGTGGCCAGGTGTTTGGAGCTAAGGCCATCCGTGAAAATGGGATGTCCTGTGGGACTCTAAGAAAAAGAAAGCTTGACATGGGTGATGTTGTATTTGAAGCCACACAGCTCCCCGTTAAACACACACTCACACACTCACACACACACACACACACACACACACAGAGCCCACCCTTGCTGAAGGAATTTCCCGCTGGAATGTCACAATTGTAATTTACAGCCTTCCTCACCCCTCTGATGTGCTTATATTAGTGTGTAAGGTAAGATGTTCTGGCGTACGTCACTGTCACGACAAGGCTCAGAAATAGCATTAGAGATGTGTGGGAGAGCACAGTGTGTGCAATCAGCAGAAGTGTAGGTATTAAAGTAATACAGTATTTCTTTTTTACACACAAGTTCCCACGTAGCACACGCACAATCCCTGCATGGAGTTTCCCAGTGGACCATGGCTCATCCTCTGAGTCATGATTTTATGCCAGAAAAAAATTCTGCAGGCAAAAATAATGTTTCATCATAAAAGACCTTAAAAGTTAGACTTTTAAGTACCTTTAGTATGTTATAATGTTTGTAGATCCCATCTGTATTTTAAGTTTAATCTGTTGTTTCTTTGATGGGTAGAATATAATGCGCTTTTAATAGTCTCTGCTAGCGTCATGGTAGTGTTAAACAGATCCATTGAACTGTGTCTGTACTCATGGCTGGGATCCATCAGAGTTCCCTAACTGTACAGCAAGTTCTGATTGGCACAACTGAAACTGGAGGGTCTGGGAAAATGAGTCTGGTGCTAAACGGCTGCACCGGGGGAACACTGAGGAATGTCTGAAGGAAGAGAGCAAAGAATTTTGGAAATGAGGTCTTAAGATACAGAGGGGAGGGGAGTCCCAGACGAGTTTAGAGGTCCTGTGGTGCAGCTGAATGGATGAGTAGACAAATGGAGAGATTTAGGGACACGTTCGTGGATGCTTCTTTGTCCTTGACCACAAGAGCCTGAGAGGATGTGAGATTTATGGACAAGTTTATCCGCGAGGGGAAAGGTGGTGGGACATCCTAGTGTTCTGCCTCTCTGCTTCCTCTGACTTTAACACACACATTCACACACACACACATTCAGTTGCAGAGTTGAGTGTTGTGTTAAGATGGAGGATTAATTTATTCCATCTGGCTGTTGAGTGGAAACCTTCGTCTTAACTCTTCCCAGGGTTTCTTGGCTTTTACTCTGGCAGGCTTTTGGATATATGTGTAGATATATATGTGTGTGTGTGTGTGTGTGTGTGTCTATGAATACATGCATCGGCTATTTGACTGAATTTTAAATTCTGTGACACCTCTGGGTGTAGTGTCTGCGCATGCTGTGGTAAAAGTTAGAAAATGATGCCATAGATTACACAACATTCTTTGTCATTCCTCTCTAAAAGTAGGCTAATGAATAATCTTCTGAGCTGATTTTATTGGGTACATCAAACAAAAAAAAGCTTAGCACCAACTATTAAAGGACACAACGCAACTTATCAATGAATAAGATGTTAATGTTCTTACAGTTAATTCACATTTTCTACTTTCAAAAGTCAAGGTTTTATGATACTGTGAATGTGTTCTGGATAAATCTCAGAACTTTCCCTAGCTGTTAAAGTGATAACACACAATAACTGTTACAATGTGCTGCAGGGGTCACATTTTTAGTCAGTGGCATATTGGCCAAGAAGCACGGAGTTTTGACAGCTGGGAAAGGTGGAGGTGGGGTGGGGGGATAGAAGGGATGAAGTTTTGGCTGTATGTTTTGCTTCCCTTCCCCCCACTAGAAGCAAACAGTCAGTCCCCTGAATAATCACACTGTTTTGGAACATGGGACTCTGGCCAGAAGCAGATTTGGAGTGGCCCGACCGGTGAGGAGGTTACTATGAAAATAAGGAGTTTTTGGCCCCTAACATAGAAAAAAAGGAGAACGGATTTTCACTGCATTTGAAATTCTCATGGGGCAAACAAAAAAGAGCTATAAAAAATTTAAGGGTAAAATGTCCTTGGCCCAGTGTCAGATGTTAAAAACGTCCTAAAAAGCATTTTGTACTTACTGTATGTGCACAAGATTTCGTGGTATCTTATAAATGTTGTTTTGTTTTTTTGCAACAATCATCTGTTGTCAGCAGTCAGGGAAGAAAAGTGAAAATTTTAAAAGGCTTTCACTCAGTCATTTCTGTAGTTTGCGGGCATGACCACTTATTGTGTCTCATGTAAACAAAATAGCTTACATAAGAGCAACATTCCTCTGCTTTCTAATAATATCCCTCTATTATCTTTAAATCTTCTCTCCAGCCGTTAAGGCCCCTGATGATGTGTCCTCTGTTGTGGCATTACAAGAGGCTTTGGTTGAATTATATATAGCCTATTTGTATGTTGTATTGCTGAGAGTCTGTGAAGAGAAACATTTCAGGAAGGTTATTAAATAACAGTGTGTTTTTGGAGGAGATCGGTCGCCTCGTGATGTGTGTTGGTTATAGTGGAAACAGAAGTTTCTTTGTCAGTGTTCAAGGAGGACCACGCCTGAGCAGGGCTGGGCTGAGCTACACTCTTCTTCTGAGCTCAATTTTTTCTGTTTCCAGGGAGTTTTGCTATAAAAGTATAAACACACAATTAACCTCATGCACAAATCCTCACACTGAAAGAGGAGCACAGGGTCTTTCATCTTCCATTAATGACATCGCCCCCACAGTTAATGTTGCTTTAACTCAATACTTCATGAGTGGAAGGTCATATCTTACCGTATATGATTGATTAAGCAGCTAGCTGACTGCCCATTAGGGTCTGTCGTGATGGGTGTTGTCACTTGTCATAGTCCATATGTCAGTTGTCATATGCTGTCATACAGTGCAGACTCAGAGAGAGAGATGGAGATTGGTAGGGAACAGACAAGCAATAAAAGATTGTTTCAGGAAACTAGTGTTGCATCCTATGCAGCTCCAGATAAAGATATGATCATATATTGATTACACAGAAACCACATGTTATTCATGGGCTGTCCAAAGTCAAAGGGAGATCATGTAATATTGCCTTACATACTCTCATGTGATTTGCTTTTGAAATGCTTTAACTGATATTCTTCACTCAGCGCAGAAGAGAAAACTCTTGTTTTTATATGTCTTGGGTTTTCATTTCTATTTCTTTTTTGGCATTCTCATTTCCTCTGCAAATCTGGTAGAAAGTGGATTAATATTATTAAATAGATTGCAGTGTCTTGATATCCAGCTGCATCAACTGCATGTTGTAAGGGTGAGGGCTTTTTGATTTTTATAAAGGACTTCATTAACAGACTTCTCAGTCTCTGAGCCAAGTCAAATAAGCAAAAAGGGATATATTTCCCTTTCACTGATAAAGCCTGCCGACTAGTTTCCGGACTTTTGTAAAGTAATTTTTTCTCTGTCTCAATTTTTTTCTGGTTTGATCAGGATCATATCCTCTTTACTCCCTTTTGTCCTCCCTTTTATACCTCAGATTTAGTATTTGAGTTATGGAGTGTGTAACTGCATGATTACACAAGTGACTTAAACATTTGTCCTTCTGTGACTTCTCTGACTTTCTCATATGCTGTGTTGTCTTGCAGGAGTGTGTGTTAAGTGCAACAAGGCGGTATATGGAGCCAACCAGGCCTGCCAAGCTATGGGTAGCCTCTACCATGACAGCTGCTTCACCTGCAGCGCCTGCAGTGAGTACATACCCATATACAGTATGCCTTCACAAAGTCTTTTGCTTCCATTCAAGCATATTAACCCTTTCTTTTCTGTCAATTGTCATGTAGAGCTTATGTGACCTCCGGACTAATAGGTTTCCAAAGTCTCTGTCTCTTGAGTTAAAAGGATACCACCCCCCTGGTTTGTTCACTTGTTTGAGTAAAGGCACATATTATAGGACCACTGTCCTATCCTGTTGGTGTTTGGTTTCTAGGTGTGCCAGACACTCCTCCAGCATACACAAAGGTACACAGAGCTAGACTTTTTGCCGCCCCTTGTTCATTTTATAATTTATAGTAAGGATTATAAATCAGAGTGTATCTAAAACTTGTGCAAACTTAAAGACTGAAAATCAGTGACTGTTAAAACCACAAACAACATTAAGGAAAAACAAGGCTTATAAGTGTCAGCGTATACCTCATGGCATTTGCAATACAACAATAAAGGCTTTTTATAACCAGCTCTAGTTATTCACAGAGTTTATTTGCTTAAAAATACTTTTTAACTGCTTCAAAGGTAGTATGTGCTCTTTGATTGTGGCTTGTTTTAATTATATAAGACAGAGGCAGTTTTAAGTTTCACGACACCATAGGTTTAAAGAAACTATGCATGTTTTGGAGCAAATGTAGAACTTCCTAAAAGTAAACTTCCTAAAGGTGATCTATCATTTGTTTGTCAGCAACTCAGTAGCCAAGTTTTTTGCATTAAGTTGTCAGTTTAGACAGTATACCTGACCAAATAGAAACAGCCAGTATCAGTTGAGGTTCATCACTAGGCAGCACTGTGTAACTTATAGCTCTCAGGCTGGACCAGAGCACGCTTCCCTTGCTGAGGAGCAACCTGGCACTCTGCTACAACCAATTTAAGTCTCAATTTTAATTATCAGATGGTGGGTATAAGGAGTATTTGTGGCACTGTAGTGATCACTTATCAGGCCCATTATTTGCACCACTTTTGACATTGCTGGTTTCCCCCTTTAATGTATAAACAGTGTACTTCAGTTTTCTTTTACCCTCCATCCTATATGCATTTATATATATATATATGTGTGTATGTGTGTGTGTGTGTATGTGAGCAAGAGCAAGGAGATGAAAAGATGAGACACATTGTGGCTGAGAGTAAAGCTGATGTCTGAAGTGGGGGGGTGAGAGGAGTTTACACACCACATACCTCTCATAGCTCACCCCATGTGAGGGCATAAGGGTTGTGCTTGCTGTGAGTGGCCCCAGAGAAAAGCATCTCAGCTGGGGAGGAATGCAGGCACAGGGGCCCTCTGTAGGTCCTGCTTTAGGAGGACACAGGGTGCTGTTATGTCAGCTGGGCACAACGAGATGGGAGTTCAGTGGGGGATAAGGAGACCTTTCAGTGGGAGCACACCACCCACCTCATGCAGCCAACATGTGGGGGCTCACTAATACATGCACTTGCATATTTATTCATGCATCTGCCTACACACTGAACAACACAGTAGAGTCATAATATGAAGTATCTCTTCTCATATTACTTCAGGATTTGTAAGTCAACACTAACTGTCTTGTTGTGTTGTGTAACAAGTCTTAATGGCTGTGGTCTTCCTTCCATGCCCTCTCTCCACCAGTTCCTCCAAGGTGACTGAGAAGTAGGAGAACATTCCTTGTGGCTAGCAGAGCTCAGACTGTGTGTCTGGGATACAGCATTTTGCTGTAGGGGGGCTTCCCTCTAGGCTAATCATTGGCTGTTAGCAAACAGTGTATGGTACTAACTAATTCCAGATGAAGATTAAGCTTAAGTTTATAATCAGGAGAACTTGTTTATACTGTAGCTAACTCAGATTATCTGTGCATTTGCTTAAAAAATACTCAGAAAAGTGGGAATAAAAGTTGAATCACGTTATATGAGATTCTCTCATATTTTTAACAATATGAAATGATGAATAATGAAAAATAAAGTGCAAGTGGAATTGACTTAACATTTATGTGCCTTCTTCATTCTTTCTAAAGTATATTTTGTTTGGATATGTTATGGTCCTGAGAGGACAGCAGTGCAAGGTGTGATTAGAGTTTGCAAGGAGTAGTGGTACACAGACCCCCTCTAAGAATCTGCTTTCATAATATCAGCTACTTTATACCAGCCCGTCGGCAGGCTTTTGAGAATACAAACATGCATCAGATTGGTCCTAAATCCACTGGTATGTGAACATCTGGTGGGTAGATTGTCAGAACCTTGACCAAATGTTCCAGGTGCTGTTTACAGTCAGAGAAATGCCCTCAGATGACCAGGAACATCTTTTAGATACAAGGACATCTTTCTTTGTCAGTTAAACATACATAAATATCTTTGGCAGATGGGAAATGATTTTAGATGAGAGCGAATCTCAATGGAAACCGCCTTAAATGTGAAATGGGGATGAAGAGACATGGCTCTCTAGCTGTGATGTCTCACTTGAGTAATTTATTCACAGGACAGAGCAGGGTTAAGGCTTGATTAAGAAGTTATGGGAGGGTCATTGTGAATTTCTTATTTTCTGAATGGGATTACATAAGGGAATTCAGTGAATGTTTTAATTAGAAAATGGCCTTGTGTTTTGTTCTGCCCCTCAGGTATTTTACATTTTTATGAAAGCGCAATAGTCACTGTTCTTTCTGGTGCTATTCAAACAGTCAGCTCTGACTCCTGACTTTAATTAAAGCACTTATCTTTCCGCAAAGCTCAGAGCCTTCGCTCTCTGACTCACTGGGAAAAAAAGACAGGAATGTGTAGAAGAGGAATGGCCCATATCTCATATTTATCCTGTTCATCCTTCCCTTCTTCCTTCTGGGGCACAGTTCAAGACTGTCTGTCAGGCCAGTTCCACCCTTGCCCCCCTTTGAAATGACTGGTCTCCTTTAAGTTTGTGTGAGCCTTGGTCTGACCTGGGATGCTCCGTGATAGTTATTATTCTACAAAAGTTAGATAATATAACGGTGAATAACTGGTGGAATTTCATGTGCCATTGATATAACATGATGAATCATGAGGTTTGAATTTAATACTTCTTTTTTTGGTTAGTGTTATCCAAGCTCATTGGAGGACAACAGAGTTCA
The DNA here is from genome assembly GCA_029814665.1 of Acanthurus lineatus. Lineage (NCBI taxonomy): Eukaryota > Metazoa > Chordata > Actinopteri > Acanthuriformes > Acanthuridae > Acanthurus > Acanthurus lineatus. The sequence goes on from JAPZDV010000025.1 coordinate 15,198,705, forward strand.
TTGCTTTTTTTTTATATCTTACAGTATAGCATATCTGTTTCTAGCCAATACAGCAATTGAAATACTTGATCAATCATAGTACTACATCCTGGAAATGCAAAACATATTATTTTTCAGTGCTGACTATTTGTTGATTTGTTGTCCAGGTTCTGCAGAAATGATTCCCTGTGACTCAAAGATTACATTTTTTCCACATCTTAAGAATAAACTCGTGCAATTGTAAGGGGCTAAATGGCCATGTGAGACTATCTGGATACATGTAATCAGGTTAACTAAAGGTTGAGATGCAGCATGGGAGATAAAGAAGGCTCCTGTTCACCAAGGTGAGCCCCCCCTCTCCCCAGCTGTCCCCTCCCTCACCTTCCCACTCGGAAAATGTGAGGAATGTTCCTACTTCCTGTGGGACCTGGACAGGAATAGCAATGTGAAGTGTGTAAAAAGGTTTTGGTGTGTGTGTGTGTGTGTTTTTTTTGAGTGAACCGCAGAATTCAGCCCATAGAACTATTAAAGTGCACAGACAGGAAGCACATGGAGCATGTGGAGAGACACCAGAAGGGAACAAAGAAGAAGAATAGCAGGTCGTTGTGGGTCTTGGCGTGTGATTGCCATGAAATCCAATAGAGCAGAGTGTTTAATCTGTTGCACCTGTCCAGTAATTGGATTTAAACAGCATTTTCCCCACATGTGTTTGATCCAGATGTGTTCCATGTCATACTGAAGCCTGCTTTAGGTCCCGGCAATATTATATTAAGACACCAGCACACCATAGATCCATTTGATTTATCTGCTGAGGACTCAGCAGGATATAATGAATATTGCAAGAGGGTCCATTACCTTTGAATGGGCGTAATTAATCACCACGGTCTTTATGCATTAGTGCTGTAACTATTTTCTGAGACTTGGCTCATGGCTTTGCAAGATTTTCCACTAACACCTTTTAAGATTTTATCAGTGACTAACCTTTTTCTCGTCTGCTTTAATCTACTTAATGTTATTTAGTAACAAAAAGCCTTTGTTTTTCTTCTAAGAGGTAGATTTTTAGAGTCCCTGGTACAGGTCCTGCTGTGTGTTGCTTGATTGAGATGATAAAAACGGGCCTTTCTGTCTGTCCATTTCTGCAGGTCGAAGACTGAGAGGAAAGGCATTCTACTATGTCGGAGGAAAGGTTTTCTGTGAAGAGGACTTTCTGGTGAGCAGTCAATACATGATCAATACCTAGTATACCTCAACTGAGGTTTTGTTGTCCTGTAACCTTTGCTGTGACTTCAAAATTGCATTTGATTTAGGGAGCACACAGTATCTTTCACGTACAGAGCTGCATTCACTTTCATCCAGTTCACATTTTCAAATTTTTTCTGTAATAATGATAGGCAAGAAGTAATTACTTTTTCCTTAAACCTGCATTCCTCATGTGTACCCTAAATACTTGAATACATCCCATAATCCGTCAGCCTTTAACTTAAATAAATATCTGTTGTAGACTTTGACCTTGTGACCCAGTTTTTAGCATCTAATGTAGCTGATTCATATCAGTTTCCTCCCTCGGGTGGGACTGGAAGGAGGTCAGTAACCGGAGAAGCTGCTTTGCTGTGGTTATTAAGGTGGAAGGCGTTCAGACTATTCACACTGCTGCAAAGCAACTGTGTGGTGAAGACTTTCAGTTTGCATAATCGTAGCATGTACAGTAAACATAATTGAAACTACCTTAAAGTTTGTCATAACATATATATTTCAAGTCAGTCCGCATGTTGCCTTTTTTTAAGATATCCACCCTTTTTTGTTTGCTTAAGTACTATTTTCCCACTCATCCTTGTGTTCACACTGTTAATATCTGTGTGTTGAAACCCCAAGAGCAATGTCTGTATAAAACCTCATCTAATTGCCTTTCCACTAAAACCTCTTAGTTGCTCAATTAAAATCAAAATTCATACTGAAATGCACTGGCTTTGTGTGCTCATTAATTCTGCTTCTCTACCAGGCTTGCTAGTGTGTCCCCACCTTACTGACAATGTTCAGACTTTACAACACATAATGGAGCTGAGCTTACTGCTTCAAATACTGTATAAGTTCAGTGTCCGTCTCAGAAACCACACTATATCGATTTTAATCAAGACTTTTAAATACCACTTTTAACTGTGCCTAGGAGACACTGTGGAGTTCCTTCTTGCTGGGTCTGAAACAGCGAGTTAGAGAGCTCAGTCATCCATTAAATAACCAAATTCCAGTGACATCACTGTCTTTTCTCTGTCTGTTTAAGTACTCCGGTTTCCAGCAGTCTGCAGACAAGTGCAACGCGTGTGGACATCTGATCATGGACATGGTAGGTGTCTGTTACATCTCTTCAGTTGTGTGTACTTTTGTGTGCTTGATTGTGTGGTTCTGAGCCAGATGATCTCAGCAGAAACTTAGTTACTTCACCCTAAATGAGCTTGCTTTGGGCACATCTGGATAAAGGCTCAGGAGGAAGTATTTGCTCTATGTTGGCGCCTCTCTCTCTCTCTCTCTCTCTCTCTCTCTCTCTCTCTCTCTCACACACACACACACACACACAC
>JAPZDV010000025.1:15214416-15263186 GCA_029814665.1 Acanthurus lineatus
GTGCGTGTGACATAGTACTGCAAACTATATAGTTAAAAAAAGAACCATTACACAACTGGTAACTTTATCTATGTCCATCAAGCAAGGAACAAGTAAGGACATGTTCAATATGTTAGATTGAGTCAGCCAGGGGTCGGACCCTCAACCGTCGGATCCGAAGTTGGATTAGCATGATTCATTCTTAGTTTATCTGAACTGACAACAATGACAACAACCATGCTGGATTTAATTGTGAGTAAAAAGTTAAGCAACTGTAGTTGTTTCCTTAAAAATCATATGTTAAAACTATAACTTACTGGTTTAGTTCTTGGCCGTTGCTGGTGAGTTTGTGGTTAGCAGTCGAAAAACTTGATTTGTAGCAATCAAGAATCATTATCACGATGCGTTGGGTTACCGGGTCAGGGCAAAAAATAAAATACATTTAAATGTTTAAGTATGAAAAACGGATCGTATTTCGGTACTCTGGCCTTAAAAGAGCCCCTTTGCCACTTGTAAGTTCCCCAAAATAATTTAGGGCTATATTTGTTCCGAATGCATTTTTAATATAGCATCTAGTACACAAGCTAGTATGGAGAGTACGTCCTCTTCCTGAGTAGAATCATGAAAAGTCCCACTGGCAAATAACTGGTAAATATCGATACTATAATTACAAATTGCAGAAGCATTGTACTGTATGGAATACACGTGTCGCCCTCAAATTTACAGTAGTACTTTAATTCAACTTTAACTTTAATTCAACATACAGATAAGAATATTGTCCTCAGGGCAGATCGATGGAAATGACTGACTAGTTGTATATAGCTGAGAAGAAAACGAGCCAGTCAAGAAAGACGAAGAGCATTACAAGAAGCTTTACATCGCCAATCGACAAAAATATCAGCTAGGCAAAAATTCCGAAGTTGATGAAAAAAGACGAGCCAGCCAGGAGTCGAACCTAGAATCTTCTGATCCGTAGTCAGACGCGTTATCCATTGCGCCACTGGCCCGATGAAAAACTATGGTGCCAAATAAAGTAATAAACTTTTACAAATCGTGAAGCATGACGATTTTTCAGCCCAGTTTTTTTGTAAAACATCCGTGATTTCATTTTTGACAGTAAAACGTTGTTTGGTATATGTTTAGACTCTGTGGCATTATCGAAAATAATGATAGAACTAAAAAAGTAAAACACTCAATTTGCAATATACTTACTAACCATCAGATGTCGCCTTCGGAACGTTGATATCCACCGTTTGTTGTTACCGACTGGAGTTACAGTCATTGATGTAAACAAATACATTAACTATTGTGTATGTTTATATTATAAGAGAATAAGAGGACTGATACGCTGCTTCCCTTTACACGGTCAAGACTTACACCACAATAAGAGAACTGGCTTTCAGGTGCATTTTGATGATAGCAATGCAAGGAGGTTTAAAAATCCTGTCATATACAGCTTATATAAACGTAAACAGCTCATTGGCCGCTGCATCATGGGCTACGTCAATGCCCCCGCCATATTGGAGAGTAAGAGATCGGCCTGTAAGAACATTCAAGTATAAAAGAATGGTCAAAATAAAAAGAGAGAAAACTCACACTGTCCTAAAATTTGGTAGTGATCCACATTTTACTTTTTACTGTATATTTTTCAGTAAATCGCGATAAAGTTTGTTTCTGAGTGGCTTTTATATGAATTTATTTAATATTAATCACACGAAATCATTGAACCATGCATAACTCCCTTTAATGGACTGGGTGACGAAATGGACCAGGATCAGGATTATGCAATAAATGCACTATACATACCTTCCCCATAGTCAGTGATGTCCTAGTTTACACAGAGAAGTCCACCGACAGCATTATGCTATTTGTCTTGTTATGTTTATCGTATCTAGATTAATGTAGGGAGGAGCGTTAGTCTGCCTGTGTGACAGCGTGAACCAAAATAGAAGTCTAGTTTTATTTGGTTACTTACTAATATCTAGTAGGCTATATGCAACTGATGATTCTTTGAGTATCTTTAACAGGTTTGAAGATTTTGAGTGATGAAGTAATCTATGATCTGTGTTTCAGCAGGCCCTTTTAAGAGATTCTAGCGAATACAAATGCTTAAATATGTGCTCTCATTAAAAATGGATATTTCATTCGTTTTTGTTTGTTTTTTACTATTACATTTTTTGTAGATTACACTGAATTATCTTTGTTTTACACAAAATGAGCGCTTTTGAAGATGAGAGGAACAGACCACCTCTCCGCACTTCTAAAGTTATGTCCAGTCTCAAACCATCCTACCTTTATAAATCTCTTCCGGGACCAGGCGGTGCTTGAATCGAGCGCACTCTGCCTATAACCCCGCCCCCCCGGTTAACTCCCCCAGTGACGATAGCAGAAGCCTCCCAATTGCGTGGGCTCTGAGGATGGGTACTGGCTGCACCGTGGAGAAAAACGTGCACTCACACCGTGTGGAGTGTTAGTTTCAGAGGGAAACAAACAGACTGAAGGGACAGGAAACTATTGTTTTTTGTTTTTTTTTTGAGGACCGTGCATATGTAACAGCAACGGATTAAGTGGTCAATAAAGCAGATTTGGCAAGTTCGTATGCATTGATGTGTGCTTGCAGATATATTGAAGGTTTTCGAGGAATAAAAAGTGGAGCACTGCTGATGGAGCTGCTGGCACGCTGAGACTGGGCTGTGACTTTGGACTGGCTGCAGTGTTGCATTTGTTTCTCAGGATGGAATAATTCTACTCCTCATTCATCAAAGGAATAATTGAGAAACACTTCTTTTCGCTCTCCATGGTGCTTGAGGGGTAAGCAAAAACCGAATTGTCAGTGTAATTCTCTGAAATCATCACCGCGTGGATGTTTGCATGCCGTTGTTTTTCAATCCATTCGTTCCCCTTTCTATATGTTTGTCAGCTAGAAGAAAACTAGTGCACACTTTGCTGCACAGCATTTTTACTCATTGACAGAAAATGCAAGACTGGTGCATTTTCCCCCGGTGTAGAGTGATGTTTGCTGTGTGACTGTTCGGCAACAAAAACACCCCGGTTTTTTGCCTCATGTGTTAGCAGAGAGATGGACGGGATCGGGAACACCATGCAGAAGAAGGCTGCAGAGCTGGAGCGGCTCGCCGAGGTGCTCGTCACCGGAGAGCAGCTGAGGTAGGTCGGCCGGTCCTTATCAGAAATTCCCGCTGGTCCAGAAGGCACTGTCATTTTTTCCAGGGTCACATGCAAACTGACAAACAAATTTGCCGTCACGAATGAATACACATGATAATTAGTAAATGTGCCATATAAATATTATTCAGTTTGGGAAGTTTTCATGCTTAGTTTTACACGCCTTTTGGGACTCGGATCATGATGAATGACGACATGACAAGACATGATACATTAAATGAGAAAAGTGGGTGTTGCAGGCATGACGGCAGATTAATGATCATGCATGCAGCTCTCCCCCTCTGCAGGCTGGCAGTACAGGCAGCTTCAGCTCTACTGCAGCAGCATACATAGCCAAACAAAGGCGTCCACACATGCACAGCCCTCCCTGCACACGCTGCTGCAGGATGTTGTGCTGCTTTTATGCACTGCTTTCAGGATTGAAGACAGAGTTATTTTCGTTGCTCCAGTAATACAGTGCCCTTTGAGCTGCGCAGGGAACGATCAACTCATTAACCCCTGTATCATTATCATGCCTTGCCCATTCATCCTATAAGGCAATTGTGCTGCTAACCCTGACGGTGTTGTTGACATGCTGTACCCTCTGACCTACTGTACGTAAAGAAAGGCCCGTAACCCCGGTGGCGTGCCATGGCTCATGCTCCCAGCAATGAATAGAGGCTCAGTAGGTAAAGCATGGCATAAATGCCTGGAATTTCAGTCCCCCCCACTGAACTATGAGGAAAATATGTCACTGAAATTTGTTTTGCATGTGGGCATTGTAAACAGATTTAGATCTTTTGTTATTTGTTCTGAAGAACCATAAACAGTTATCACCTCAAGAGATTAATATTTTGAGTCCAGACATACTCTTCTGTGTTGCCTTGCACAGAACAGTGTGTCTTCCTGTTTGTCATTGTATACTGTGTGTGTCTGTGTGTCAGTGTCCCTGGCACAGCTGTACACTGAGGCTGCCAGCTGGCGGTGTGACTGGTGTCAGTAAACCAAGGGTTGGTTGGGGTGGCTGTCCTACAGTACTCTGCCTTTGGGATGCTGCTGTTCTGGGGAGGGAAGAACTTGAAGTTGTGACGTACAAGGTCACCCTCTGAAACTAAGTTACTGTCTGTCGATTTCACAGACAGATCACAGTCAGCCTAAGAGCTTTTTAAGCTATAGAAAAAGTGTGAATGTAAGGACAGAAGTGTTGTTCTGTTGGTCCTTGCTTATCTTTAATACAGTCTAAAATATATCGCTAACTTTTGTATGTATTACCATGACATTTTGTTCAGATATTCATGATCTGCAGAGGATGAGTCCCTGACTTTGGTGATCCCCTGACTTCTTCTCTAGCGCCAACATTAGGCAAACTTTTTTTTGGTTTTGAAGGAAACATGTAAATAACTAACACATGGATCGGCATTAAACTTGGCACAGAAGCTCCTAAGAATGAACTTCATCTGTCTCAGTCATCTTATTTATCTAGAACTTTAGCTAATGACCAAATAATCCATCTGCAAAGCCAATGACACTCTCATCAGCCTCATCTGTACTTTGGGGGTAGTAGTAATTGGCAAAAGATAGCATGCTACCATGCTAAACTAGCATGAAACAACAGGGTAAACACATCTGTTTAGTATCAGTGCTGCTTGTGAGAATGTTAGCATTTAGCTCAAAGCTGTGCTGCGCCCAAATACAGAGTCACATAGCTGCTCTCATGCTGTAAGCTGTTAGTCACACCAAGCAGAAAGAACAAACTCTGGAAAGTTTAATGATTGATGCTCTGCCTTTTTGTTTTACCTTGACTCCCTGCCTTAGCCTTGTCCTTTGATCTGAATTGATTGTTCAGAGGAAGGGAGACACACTCAGTTTCATTTTGTGAACAGAAGTATTCACAAAATAAATTTAGACCTGCTAGGAGTGGACCTGATATTCAGAGTCAAGCTCACGGAATAAGGGTGATATCTTTCCTAACACTGATAACAGCTCGCTGGTGGTTTTTAAATAGCTTATCAGACATTTGTGTCCCATCAAGTTATCTGCTCATATATCAGAGAGGGTATGCTTCAGGCACACTATATAACAGACAGACAGATACCATGTCGCACAGACACATGCGGCTGCTGTAATAAGTCCTGTGACTAGTTTATAGTTGTGAATAGGCCATTTGTTGCTGTATGGCAGACTGTGATTCAGCCTTGGTGAATGTCCTCATCATTCTTGTCATACTGGGGCCTGTAACTCTTTCAGAAACACTTGCACCTGTCATTGTTTGATTAGCAACATCACAGGGAAATGATATTACAGAGAGAAGAGCAGACAGCGTTAGTACACAAGTAGATGATCCACAAGATGGATCATTTTTCTTCCAGCTCCATTGGAGATGTTTATGGTTAGATTAGCCAGAAATGATGTGAAGCTCAACAGAGAAAGAGGAGGAGGAAGAGAGGAAGATGCTGGACTTGGTTGGACCTGAGGTCTGTATCTTATTTGCCAGTTCTAGGTCCTGGCAGATTAGTGTGTGGGTACTGTACTTACTGGCGCAGGCTTGGAACAGGCTGTCATTGCTAATCCAGAGTGATGCTAGCCAGCTGCACACAGACTCAGCATGGAGTGGAACGTGCTAGCTGCAGAGAGTTGGCTGTGGTGGGCTGTTTCACGATACGCAGGTTCATGGGAAGGTCACCTGATGATGTGAAACCAGCATCTAGACCAACTATAGAAGCAGGAGGGGGGTTGTCTTGTAATTATGTCATGTATTGTCATGTTTTAAATCCCTGCAGATGGTGTTTGAATTGCAGAGGACAGACGTTCTGTCTAATGTTAGGAACATAGATTTGATCTTGTATAAATGTTTTTTTTAATATAAAATCATCTAAAATTATGTTTTCTACTACAAGCTTTTTTTTCAGTCTTTCACTTATTTCTGTTCTGAAGCTCACATGACAAAACTGCCACCTTTATAGAGGTTGAAATATTCATTGAGCCATTTTCAGGCTTTTAGTGATAAAATTTAGCAAATTTTTAAGTAATGATATCAAACAATCCTCCTTATTTTTTTCTGTTATGCGGCTTGTTTATCTAATTTTTTTTTCTTATAATCCCATAAGTAATGGGTAGCAAGACAAGACACATAAATAAACATTTATTCATTCATTCATTCATTCAATGAATCATTGTTTACTGCCCTGCAGGCTGCGACTCCATGAGGCGAAGGTGATCAAGGATCGACGGCACCACCTGCGAACTTACCCAAACTGCTTCGTGGCCAAGGAGCTTATCGATTGGCTGATTGAACACAAGGAGGCCTCAGACCGAGACACGGCCATCAAGATCATGCAGAAACTTCTAGACCAGAGCATCATTCACCATGGTAAGGCCGAGCTGTGTGTGTGTGTGTTATTCTTATATCCAGTACATTTTTTCATTTACACCTAAAGCAATGATCTTTCTTTCTTGACACTTTCTGGGAACAATCTGTGCCTCTTAACAGATGATTCTTCTGCCAATTTGGCTGCAGCAGAGCATCTCACTACCTGTTTCACATTTGACTGGACACTGAAGACTAAGACAGAAAGAGTGGCATGCCTCTGTTTAGTTGAAGTTTAGCCAGGAGATACACAATAGTTATACATTAATGTTTTAATGATGATGATCATTAATTTCACCCCAGCAACTACAAATGGGTTCTGTAGCAGACAGTCAAATTGCACTTATGATGCATTTTATGCACCAGAACAGGCTTGTATGTACTTTTGGTCTCACTGTTTTAGTCCCTGCATGTTGGTTGAAATACCAAAGTAAGACCTAAAGAAAGCACAGAGGTTGCACGTACCTTTGTGTCCATCTGTGTCCGTCTTTGTAGTGCTTGCCTGCGGAAACCTCTGTGCCTCTGGTAGGTTTGTCAGCCTCATCACTGCCCAGTCTGTTCTTTTTCTTTCTCATTGATTATCAATATCTACCTCCTGTGTTTGCATTTCCTGCAAGTTATCACCTTTGAAACTAACCTCTATGCGTGTGTGTGCACTTTCAGTGTGTGACGAGCACCGGGAGTTCAAAGACATGAAGCTGTTTTACCGCTTCCGGAAAGATGACGGCACTTTCCCATTGGACAGCGAAGCTAAAGTCTTTATGCGGGGCCAAAGGATCTATGAAAAGTATGAACGCACACAAACACACCATGTATGTAACACATCACAAACACTCATTCATGTTATTGAAAGTGGAGCAGTAAGCAGAAAGCAAACTGCTGTTCATACACTCATGTAATGGAAACAGAAACCCCTGAGGCAATGATTGATCTCAATTTTTGAATGTTTTTTTTCTGTCAGCCTTTCAGTGTGTAGGATTAAAGAAAAAGTTCAAATAGTTTTCTTGTCAGGGTATAGATGAAAAGATTGATATCACTCTTTCATGTGTAAAATAAAAAAAGAATTACAGCCCCTAGTTGGATAGCTTAGCTTAGCATTAAGATGGGAAGAAACCAGGGCTGCCAACTTTTTTACCTCAGCTTTGAGTGAGGTTCTTCAATGGAGGAGGTGACACACCAAACCCAGAGTAACGCCCAACAAATTCATAAAACTAGAGGCCTGTAAAAACTAAATGCCTGGTGACTGTGTTACTCTCTTGCACAGTGTCTGTGGAAAAAGTACAACCTTATTGGGCTGTGCACCTCAACCTGTCAGAACTTGAACAAAGAAAAAAAATACACTGGAGGATATGAACTGAAGGATAACTTAGTGTGAGAAGAAAAAAACGTGTGGCATGAGAGCGTGAGATCTGTGTCAGTTGCACAAGTTTCAAGCACAATGTATCAGAGTTGGTATCCCTACTGAAAACAGGAGGAAACAGCTAGCCTGGCAACAGCATCTCCCTACCTTACTTGCAACTCTAACGCTCACTGATTAACATGTCATTTCTTATTTTGTTTAATCAAAAAGGAATGTAAAGTGTAAGAACTGCAAATCCTTGTCAAGCCATTTTTTTTTACTTTACAAATCTTTTTGCTCAGCGTAGCTAACAAGCTAAGGGCTAAAGTTAAATGTTTACCTAACAGACATTAAAAAGGTATCGATTTTCTAAACTGCCTCCAGACAGGCAAGCAAACACCTTTCTAAAATCTTGAACTTTTAAAGTGATGCATAAACTTTGCAATGTGCTGATGTTATTGGTAGGAGTTAGTACATAGTTATGGCCTACTTACAATCATGACACACAAACTCTTTTATCAGCACAGTTGCATGATGTTTTTCATAGCAATATGTATGCAAACTTATATTTTGTATCAAATTTAGCTCCTTTACCCCATTACATTACTCTTCTGTCTGTGTATACTATGATGCATGGATAAAAATACTGATTGTTATCCAGATATAAGGCTTAACTCCTCAGAGATGCTACCTGTGGAGCTTGGTGATCCAAATAACACTTAACTTTTTGATGCCGTTTTGCCATTTGTGTATTTTCTGTGTTCTTCTCTACGGGAGTTACTGGCATTCTGAGAACTTTTTTTGCTAGCAAATCTGATTCCATCAGATTAGAGAGCAAAGTATTAAAAATAACCGGCTTTTAACCTTTATAAAGACTTGCAGGCATATGAAAATCTGAAGATATTGGATGCATCTTCATTAAAGCTGGCTCATAGCATGTGTCCAGGGAAAGGATGGATTTAGAGGAAGGCAGAGGACTCCACTAATGCCTCTGTTTTTGTTTGTCATCAGCTTTGTACCCATGATGCTGTTGTTCCAGTACTGATGAGGCTAATTATTACTATAGTAACCCCAAAGTGTCCACTGTGTGTGTGTGTGTGTTCATGTCAGTTTTGTCCTTTTTTAGTTTTTTAGTTGTTTAGTTATCAGTAGCACCTCCAAAGTTTCGGTTTCGCACACATACTCTTTCTTTCCATTTGAAACCAAATAAATGCAGACACACACACACACACACACACACATATACACACTTCATGTCCTTTTCTGTACAAAACACACACAGCTTGACTCCTCTTCCCTGTCTCACATCCTGCCACCTCTTTGTCATATGAGTAAGCTGTATTTCTGGGCCTCTTTTAACACATACACAGTGACACTTTTCTTAACTAAGACCTATTTTTCATGTCTGTTTCTAAGACAACCCACACTCACACGCACACACACACACACTCCCACACACAACCACACACACACACACACACTGCAGTTGCATAAGAGGAAGAAATAGTCCAAGGGGAGACATCTGTCGTCTCAGCTCTCAAAGCTATGTGTTTATGTAATCACCATGGTGCAGCTCAGGACACACACTAACACACACTAACACACACACACACACAAACACTAACACACACTCACATGCATGCGCACACACAAACACACATCCCTCTGGCTCACTCTGTTAGCTTCTTGCTTGTGAACTAGTGTTGCTTCATGATCACACTTTCAGCACAAGTAACAGTCCTGCAACTTAAAAAAACAACTGCCTCCTTGTCCTTTGTGACTGAGTACAAAGTGCAAATATCTCCCACCCAAGGAATATCATCGTCCCTCCTGCTTGATTTCACTGTTGTAAACCACAATTGCTTATGCTCTTTGCTCAGAGGTTTGCAAATATTCAATTCATTCAAAAATGAATGAATGAAATGTTTGGGTTTCTGGGTAGGGAGACCAATAACCACCCATATTAAACTTTGGAAATATGAAAAAGTATAAAAGCCAATGCAGTTTGTTAGATGTCTGCTACAGCATACTGATTCAGCAGATTATATCCACATCCCACTTTGCTCCTTTATTTTTTCTGTCTTTTGGAATACAGAGGGTTTTTTAAAATTACTTAAACTCTGATGTCACATCGCTTATCCCTGAAACTCCCTAAAGGTAGACACTTTTATGGCACTTAATGTATCTTGGTGCAAATCTTAAAGCAGATTTAGTCTTGTAACTTGAAGGATTACAATGAAGGTTAATCCACCACTTTAGTTCCCAACTGGAATTTTTTCAACAACAATAAGATAAATTGTCTTAACTTTATCTCCTTGTCTTTGCAGACACACTGGACTGTGCTTCTATAGTACAGATATTTGTACATGCAAAAATAAACTCCATGACCATATAGTACGTTACTGCAGGTGCACTTTTCCTGCAGCAGTTGACACATTGAGTTTTTTCATTGGAAAAACAAATAGCCCTCCTCACACATTGATCTCATATGCTGTCAAGTGTCAAATCAACATACACAAGCTCCTGCAAACGAACTAAAGAAAAGGCAGGTCAAACAGTTATGGTAACATGTCCAAGGCAACAGGGTTAGTCAGAGACAGCTTTTCAGACATTCATCGGGTTGTTTACCAAGTAAATGCTTTTCATTCCTGTATGTGTACAATGGATTGTGGTTGATTTGCTTCATTAAGATTGATTTAACCATGCTGATATGGAACTACCAACAGAAAAAAATGACGAGGGTTGAATGAATGAATGGAAAGGGTTTGATCTAGCCTTTATTTATCTAAAGGAAAACAGCCAGCTTAGTGCTCACACACAGGCACGCCTACAGAAAGTGGTTCAATAGAGCTAGTTGGTTGGTTTGAATTGGTTGATTTGGTCTTTCCAGGGCAGCAGTGATTTTTCACCTCAGTAGAAGCAATGGCTCAATCTTTGCTTTTTTTACTTTGATGCCCAGATTTTTTCCCGACAGTGTAGGTAATAAATCACCAAACTTGTGATCAAAAAAAGCTACTTTGCGAGTCCACTTTAGTTGAATTTGAATGGATTGATTTGATGTGGTTAATAAAAAAGTCAAACCATAAGTACATAAACACAACTTTCATCATTTTTTCTTTCGTTGATATTAAAGCCTTATGTGGTACAAAACATCAAGATTCAGGTACAGTCTGCCCCGTGCACACGTCTTTATTTCATGTTTGTGCAACAACACTTGCTGTACCAATGTGAACTTTTAGCTAGTGTTACAGAGTGACAGAGACAGTCTGTAGAAAACAGTTCAGTTTAAAACAACAAAGACTCTGTCGTAACACAGGCAGCTCCCTCCTTGAGGGACGCACTGATGGAATTAGTGTTTCAGCCCATAAACTGCAAGCAGCAGCCACATAATAGTAACGGTGACCTTTCTTCTGCATTCTTGATATCAGTCACGAACAACATCTGTTATTTTTTTATCAGATGTGTAAAACATACTCATACATGCTGCTAAGTTATGAGGAAACAATGCAACCTTTCATTCCAAACAAAGCGTTGCTTTGTTGTGTGTTCTATAAATGTAAACTAAAAAAGATGTCTGTGTAACAGCATGGCCTGCTAATTGCATTAACCTCTGTCTTTGCATGAGATTAGATTCTAATGTTTTCCACATGACTACCTTATTACTGAAAAATGTCTTTGTTTATTACAGTAGATAGTCAAATATACAAATTATAAAGGCATTTAAACTTTCAAAGTTTTAACTAGGCCAGATTATCCTTAATCTGATAAGTTAGTCATGTTGCCATTTTTTGTTCCTTAAGATTACTCCAACTGAGATAACTTACAGAAAAGGTAAGGTCTGTAAAATTAAACAGATTTGAAACAGGAAAGATTTTTGTCATTTAAGGTTAAGATCACACTTTGCTTACAGGATATGTAATATATATGTCTCAACTGAAGAATTGTTTAGCTGGGAAGTGTACACATGGCAGCTGAAAGGGGTCTTGAAGAAGGAGAACATGTTTGTATAATAATATAAATAGACATTACTCACTTAGGGAACAGCAAAAAATTCTTTAATTCTAAATAAAGATTTTTGAATACTGTATAGTTTATCTCTCTATTTTATCTCTCTATTTTAAACATTTTCTTACCAAAGACTTCAGTAAGTACAGAGATGAAACCTGCAGACTCATTAAACTGAATAAGAAAAATATACGGTAACAATTATACAAATATACTGTCATTTGGACTCATAGCATTGCTGCTCTTATTTTGAAAAGTATATTTAAATAAACAGTGACCATATAAACACACAGTATTGCAGATAAGTAATGCTTGGTGTTGCTCAACTGTTGGCCTGTGTTGGCAGATGCTTTTTGCATCATTTACATTTCAAACTTGGTTCTTAATGTGCCTTTCCAGTGACATATTACAGTAATCAAGATGGAGGCCATTGCAACTTGTTTCTTCTTCTTCAGCTCTTTATAGAAATCAGCTATATTTAGAAATCATATAGGTTCTGAGTTAAATATTTAAAGGTAAGGCCTAGGAAAAAAAGCATAAAGCCTGCATATCTACCTCAGGACAGATGATTCTATGTCTGACATTTTCTTTCTAAGGTTTGTTTGTTTATTAGCTTTTATTCTGCACATATCTTTTTATTATGTTGTAGGTTATTAATCGTATCTCCTTTGCCTTCTCAGTGACACTGTTACACATCTAGTGCTCCCACGTGTCCCATAAAAATACCCTCAAAGAAGGTATATGGTTTTTAAAAGCTATTGTTTTGGGCCTAGAATTAGCTCTTTTCCCCACCTTTCGGTAGGTAGGTAAAAGCCTTGTGGTCCTACAACCACGTATCTGTGGACACAATTCCAGCTCAGTACATATCCAGGTCATGGCAGCTTGCCTTGCCCCACTTTTAGTTATCATGATCCATTTAGATATCGTCTTACGTCATACATATTATAATGTACTACTCATTTAATCCTCTGCTATGCTATCACTCCAAGTACTTTGCTTTTCTTTGAGCACTTTTTTGAGAGTCAGTCCCTTTGAGCAAATGTAGCATGATATGTTGACTTAACATGGGAACATAGATTAAATAGTATTGTGTGTGTACACAGCCAAGCCTCATGGACATAATGTCCAGTTCTTTCGGTATTTGTGTTAACATGTTAGCTTATGTGGGCCATAGCACTTGTCTTACCAAAGCTCCAAATCCATCAAAAGTTGACATCTGACCAAGTCATGTTTACTGTACTGAGTTGATTTTACTTGAGTGAGGGACTCTGTCAGTCCTGGATGTGGACCTCAAGCCAAGGTTCAACACTGATGAGTGTCACTAATGGAACAAGTTTAATGAACACAATTGTTATCTTGTAACAATTATAGTGTGCTATAAGTTTTCATATTGGGCATACAGGTATGGATTATCAGACAAAGTTAGATGAGTCACTTTATTTCCAAGAATTATGAGATCGTGATCATGAGTCATGGTGAGAAGATCAATACCACTAACTCAAGCCCCTACAGTAAATAGCAAAACTTCTAGCAGATTATCTTAGCTTAGCTTACAGGCTTGAAATTGCTAGGCTGCCTCTGTCCAAAGGAAGAAGCTAAACTGACTCACTGGAGATACATACCCAGTACACCCAGCAGCATGACATGCCCCTGCTCTGCCTCTGATCGGCTACACCCTTTCAGCTGTCGACTGTAATACTAACTGTACTCTACACAATAAAGGACTGAGAGAAGAGCTACTCATGCACAACACTATACATTTTTGTTTGTTTTGAGAAGCTTCACAAACTGGTGTGACTTGCACTGCAGAGGTTGCTAGCTTGTCAGCTAACCACTCACGCTCACAGACTGTAGCTAAGAAAATAACACATTAAGTAACAGTTACTAAAAACAGCCAGCAGAGACTCCAAGAAATTAGGTAACCTCATAGGTGCTGATGGTCGGATTTCGTCCCCTTCACACTGAGCAAAGCAAGCTGTTAGCCCCTGATTCAAGACTTTATGCTAAGCTAGGCTAACCATGTCCTGGATGTAGCTTCACATTTAGCGTATGAACATGAAAGTTTTAATCAGTTTTCTCATCAGTCTCAGCATGAAAGTGAACAAGCATATTTCCCGTGTCTAGCTGTTGCTGTAATCATGCATAATATGGTACATAATTACGTAACATTTTACTGAACAGCATATTTAATCTCCTAACTGAGTGGCTCATCTGGTATGAACTTTTGAAAACTTATTAAGCCATTACAGATTAAAAGATGATCAGTTTTCTGAAAGACAGGCAGACAGCACGGTTTCTTCTAACCAGTTTAAACCGGTTTCCTAACCTGAAGCCTAAATGCTTTGGCTAAAGGACATTATCTGTTGGGAAAACATTCAGTGTCTTTATCTGACAACTTTCCATAATTTGTGTTCCCACAAATCTCCAAGCTGCTATTACATCCATAAAAGATATCTGTTTGTCTGTGTTACACTGTTTGGCGAGTTAACAGTTTCATGAATGATTGATGGCCAATAAAACAGAACATGTCAGCAACAGTGATGTGGAAAATGTCTTTCTGTGATGGTGCAGTTTGTTGAGAGCATGTGTTTTGACATGTACAATTGTAGCAGATAGGAAACCTTTTTGTTTCTTATGAACGCTGCCTGGTTGTTTTACATTGTTTAAATGTTCAAGCGTCAGTGTTTGGGTGAGAGTAACTGGTGTGAATGTGTGAGTGCGTGTGTGTCTGTGTGTGTGTGTTTTTTTTTTAAAGAGCAGCTTTGGGTGAGAGTCAGCAATTCTCTTCTGTGCATGTGTGCACTTGTCTGTTTTTGTTTTTTGAGTGTGTGTCCTCATCTGGTGTCATCCAGAAGAGATCACACCACCCACTTTGTGTAATCCTTTAGTGTAGACTCTTCATAGAGAAGTTATGTATTATTCAGTCCACACTTTGTGAAATTTTATCTAGTGTGAAACCATTTTCTTGTTTGAGTTGAGCCAACAAAGTCAACCACCACTGACTGTTGATGACGCAGATCTCAAAGGCTTGTCTTGTTGTAATTACCTTGTCATCTAGTAAATCTGCCCTTTAGTTTTGATGTATGAATTTCTAGGAATAACACTTAGTTTTAAGATTCCTCTTAATGCCTCTACTTATGTGGCTAAAGTGCTGATCCGGAGACAGTTACATCGCCTTGTGTCACCGTGTTTGACAGATTACGGAGTGGAGAAATGGGCAGAGCGGCTGGTTTGGGAGATTTTCCCTGCTGGAAATTCCCACCGAAAAAAAGTTAACTTTTCACAATGAACCCAGTTTTACTGAACACTGAACAAGTCTTGGAGATTGCACCCTACTATAAGTTCATATTAAGGCTGTCAATCATAAAGGTTGCAGCATTTCTAAGAAGTCACATTTTTCTCATCTCATTTCCCATGAGTGATCTCGCATATTCACATTTCTTGATGTAGTCAAGAATGCTGCACTGTACTGCTATACCTATGCATGTTTAAATCCAACTTTATTCTAATGGCTGAATTTGTTGCTGAATTTTCTCTCAGTTCCAGTAGAGATGAAAATCTAACTGGAAACTGCCTTTAGCTGAGTGGCTCATGTAATTTTAGGCTTAGTGTGTTGATTAGCTCTCTTTTTTAATGCAGTGCCTTTGTACACATCTCAAATGGTTGCTATTGAAGTAACAAAAGGTCGCCTTTTTCCCTCCACAGGTTGATGAACACAGAAAACAATCTTTTACAAACCAGGGAGGAGGAGGGCGGGAGCTTTGAGCGGACGCTGGTGGCCTCTGAATTCATCGATTGGGTGCTGCAGGAGGGGGAGATGGCAACAAGGGACGAGGCTGAGCAGCTGGGGCGGAGGCTTCTTGAACATGGCATCATCCAGCACGGTGAGGAGGATTTGAGTGGCTGTTCTTAATGTGTGCACACTACAAAATACTGGCATCAATCAGGTAGTGCATACAACATTGTGCTCTCTGTTTAAGCACTTAAAAATTTTATTACCTTTGGCTGGATCTGCTTAAGCCAGCTTCAGCTGAGGCGGACATGGTCAGACAGGAGGTCATGCTTTTGACAGATTCATGATCTGTGAATGACATTTGGTGACAGTTTAGCTCATAGCTTGGTCACACAGCTACATGATCCGCTGGTAGGTCATGGTGACATGGTTGAGGTATTAGGTTCTTCCATGAGTCGAATTCAAGCTAAAATCAGACTCCTTCACAGCTTCCCTGTTAACCTAGAGACCATGCCATTTATAACACCAAGTTACCTTTGGTCTTTTGGGTCATGCAGTCTGATAACTGTTGTGTACTTATAGATTACAGGCCTATGCACACTCTAACACTCCCTTTGACTCAGTTTTAAAGGCCTTGTCAAAGTTATGTGCAGCAGTTTTGAGCACAGAGGAGACCCAGCTGACCCCAAAAACATCATATGTGTCCAGATAGATTGGACTGCGCTTACATTTACACTTCTCTCTAAAACAAAAAAGTATAATAAAAATGTTTAGCTCTTTCACTGTGAAACAAGAAAAAGATCATCAAGGTCTCAAAGGGGGGAAAAAATGGAAATTGTGAATTTAGCAGTCATTCTCATCCACTTATAAAACTTGTTGCAGCTTTTTTGGGCTCCCAGATGTTTTTTACTGACCCACATTACATATTTTCTGTGTCTTCTGTGTCTGACATGACCTGGCTATGTTCAAGAGTAAGTAGAGTTACAGAATGCTACACAGTGATAAACATGAAGGGAACATGAGGATAACAGGAGGTCAACAAGTTCCCCTGGAGCCTCGAACCAGGGCTATCATGTTATCTGTGAAAATGTGATAAATATACATGTGTACACACACACACACACACACACACACACACACACACACACACACAGACACACACACAGAGACACACACACACTCAGACTGTCTCCATTTGCCTTATTCCATTGGTTTAGATGCAAGTGTTAGCAGTGGTGGAAAAGATACTCTGAACTTTTTCCTAAATAAAAGCACCAAAACTACCACGGGCAAATGATCTTGAATTAAAAAAATTACTTAGGTAAAAGTACAGCAGTCCTTTTTATGTATGTTCAAATATTGGTTTATCAAAAATGTATTGTACAACACATTGGCAGCATTTTGACGTTGCAATTTTACCTATATTATATACAGTTTGGTACCCTATATGATATAACATATGATCATATTTTATAAGTTGACAGGATGTTTTGTGCATGACATTGCAGAAATACACTTTCTAGACACACTTGTAGAGCAGTTTTTTAGTTCAGAGTTTTGCTCAAAGGCATTTTTCACATGCAAACAAGACAGTTGAGAACAAAACTAACTCTACAATTATTGAAAAACCTGCTCTTCAGCTTCAGCAGCAATTAACATGTACATTTTTAAAGTTAGCAGTAATTCCAGCTCTAGATAAATGTAGTGCAGCCACTTTAAAGTATAATAGAGTAGAAATATAAAGCAGCATAAAATAGAAATGCTTGAGTAAAGGGCCTGATATTTGTAGGCTACTTTTGTAAAAATACTGTGGTAAGTATACTTACCTATCTTTACAACTGTGTTACAGTTTCTTATAAAAATAACCATCAGAAAACTGGTAGGAAGTGACTGTATCTTGAGAAGATAATCTTCATAATCTTGTCCCATGTTTCATTGCTCTAATATTTTAATTGAGTTGGACAGAAACCGAAATCCAGTGTTTTCCCTAATTTATTTCATGAGAGTATTTATGCTTCTG
This sequence comes from Acanthurus lineatus, assembly GCA_029814665.1. NCBI lineage: Eukaryota > Metazoa > Chordata > Actinopteri > Acanthuriformes > Acanthuridae > Acanthurus > Acanthurus lineatus. The sequence continues at coordinate 15,232,022 of JAPZDV010000025.1, forward strand.
TTTTGTGTGCAGCATGACAAAACATGTGACTCCCAGGTGTGTGTGTGTGTGTGTGTTTGCAAATCAAGCCAATTAAAGCCATAATTAGTGACGGCTGCAGGGAGAGGCCATATGGTTGTCAATGTGTGCCTGCCTCAAAGGTTTCATAGATATATTATAAGCATTTGGAAAATCTTAGAACAAACCTGACCCACACAAGGTTATTATTTGTATACATTTGTACCTTCCTTTGTTTAATGTGTCCATGACAGTTTACACTAGAGATGTGTTTCAACAATAGACGTACATCCTGCATAAATTTTTGTTGTGTCACTATATGACATGAAAGGTGATTTGACGTAGATGTCTGTTGCTCACACCCATGTTAGGATGTTTACTACTGACAGTCACATGACAGTGTTATTGCTTGAGGGCTTCATTTTATTTCAACACACAGTGTTATGGAGATTTTACCACATGAGCAGCGGCAGATAACATCAGACATACACACAGCACTTGGCTGTATTTTATTTAAAATTGTGGCATGACAATGTGCAATAAAACAATCAACACAGCTCATATTTGGCATGTGAAAACACTTTGGTGTTGATTATAGACAGTATATGGCCCTAAGGAACAATACATCATAAAAATAAATTCCTATGCCACTTTACTGAGTAAATGTAACACAGAGGCTGATCTGCCTCCTGCTGGCCTCACTGAGACTCCACAGTATCATCCTCCCTGTGGAAATATGTCCACTAGCATTACACAGATGACATATGGACTTTGCACTATATTTATATCATCATACACCCTTTAGCTGCATTAAGGAGAGTGTTTTCGACTAATTTAGTCTGTAGATATTTGCAGGCCTTGTGTTTCCATCAGAATGACATTACAAACAAGAGAAGGAGACATAGCTAGCTAATCTGCATTGACGTCACGCTCACACATTCATACATGGTGTGTAAGCAGCAAGTCTGGATGGATCCACATTGTGTCTGGTTGTCATTGTTCACTTTGGGACAATATGATAGCTGTTACATCTAACCCACTGAGGTTAGGGAGCTCACACAAAGAGGAAGCTTCAAAACAGACCTAAAAGTGAAAGTTACAGTTAAGAAGACAAATCAGTGTGGTGGCCAGAGTATTCTCAGCAAAGTACTTGCCAGTAAAATGGATGGTTGAATAGTTGCAGTAAACCCCAAATGTGTTAAATTAAACCATAGAGGAAGAGAAAGAAGGAAGAACTTACTAATGCAACATGATCTTACAATTACAGTTTTTCAAGAAAATGACGTGAAGTGAATGATGTGAAGTAGGAAATGATTTTATTTTTCGGCAGAGTCATGGGTGGTCTTTGGATCCTTGTGAAGGAAGTTGAAATGGGTGTTATTTTTGGAAGGAAGAGTGTTGATGTAATTAGACTTCTTATCTTGTTTAAATGGCCCAGATGAATGATTAGGAAAAGATACTATAGCACTAATAGACCCTGTGAAAATAAACCAGATAATTAAGAAAAAGCTCTCTTGCTTAGCAAACTTACGTTTTAGACACAAACAGTGGGGCGTCCGTTTCTAAGCAGGTTTCTGATGTTTGTCGCTGGATAGTTCCTGGGCTTGCTTGTGCATTTCCTGTGATTTACTGTGAGTTTCAGCATTTAATCTGCCAATTAGCCAAACTTCTGCTTGAATGTAGTTTAAAATCTCTGATCATGGGAAGTACCTCCTAAATTGAAAACTGAACTTTAAAATAACAGCAGGGCTTCTCTCACTTTGATTTTTTTTCTAATTTAAAAAAAAAATTGAGTGAAGTTCAGTGGGTCTTCTCTGTTCTTCTGACATGGCTGAGCTTGACACATTCTGAGGTCAGTAAAGTTTGTCAGGTGATCAAAGTTTGCTCAGAGTTTCAGGCTCTGAGCCTGTGTAGAGGTACATTCAGCATGCCAATCAATCTTTTTAAATGTGCTTTACATCTCTGCCTTTTTCAAACTTAATTCTACAGAGGAGATATCAAGGAAACATGGTATGAATTAGAACCACAGCCAAGACTTTGTTTATTTAGAGCAGCACAGTGAACATCCATCATGACGTATGGTGATGCATGTATCCCTCATCTTACATCACACTATATTTATTGTCTCCATGGACATTTTTTGTTGTCTCCAGTCACCAACAAGCATCATTTTGTGGACGGGCCCCTCCTCTACCAGTTCAGGATGAACTTCCGGCGACGGAGGCGATTGATTGAACTCCTACACGAGCGCGGCCGCAGCATCCCCGAGAGTCACGACAGCCCCTTCTGCCTCCGCAAACAGAACTCAGATGGAGGAAACACCAGCTTCCTCTCAGGTAGAAACTGTTGCACACACATGCAAATAACTCCACAGACAGTGATCATGAGCAGATTTATATAACATAGTATTACAGCTTTCGATACCAGTCACACTACAGAGAAGCTGAGGTTACCTGCCCTTTAAGTTAAACCTGACGGAAAACTTTAAATGTGTTTCTTTGTTCTTAATGTAAAATTTACATATTTACTTTGGTTACTGACTTATGTCCCCCAGTAGGAAGACACAGTGACACATTAACCCCTTTTTGCATTATCCTCTGTTGACACACAGACACATATACAAACAGATACACACACGCAAACACGCACAAACCCACTCAGATAAGAGGTGTCCTTGGTGTTGTCTGCCACTTAAAGATAATAGAGCAGAGTTATTTGTGTTGCCAGGCAGAAAAACGAGGTAAAAAGCACAGAGTCCAGCTGAGTTTTTGAGATTTGCAGCTGCAGCTCAGCTTCATGTTTGATTCACCTTATTCAGCTCAGATCACTCTCATTAAACTGTGGCACTAGAAAAATGACAGATATCGCAGACATTTTTCCCAGAAATGCAGTAAATAACACTCAAGAGTCTATACAAGAAAAATGTGAATATAAAATTTTGGGCCAAGTACTACAATTTAGATGCTCCACTATAATATAAAAGAAAGACCATCTTCTAGCTGCTTTTATTATATTTTACTGCTAAAGAAACGGATTTTCTTTAAAAAACAATTTAAAATGATTATCTGGTTTACTAGAGGAAAAAGGGGGCTATAACTGCATTTTATTCTACAACCTTGTGTTGTAAAATGACAGTCAACAATCTTAAATGTTGAATCTCGAATCATCCATTCAAATAAGGTTCCTCTGAGCTTAAAATGCTTGTAGAGAGAGAGAGAAAGAGAGAGAGGTCCCAGTGGGCAACCAAATCAGGAAAACAGGAAGTAATGAAAAAGTGTTTACATAACTAATACTCTCCTTTTTGTGTGTTTGTATGTGTGTGTTCGTGTGTGTTTGTGTGTGTTCGTGTGTGTTTGTGTGTGTGAGTGTGTGTTTGTGTGTGTGAGTGTGTATAGGTGGGGGGATTGTAAACATTTTATCGACTCTTTTTCAAGTTTTTTTTTTGGTTTATTTTTTAGAATGAGCTGTAATTCCTTATTTTTATGAGGTTAAGGGCTTCCTGCAAACTGAGCTGTTTTCAGTACATTTCATTCTGTTGATTGATCTGCAGGTATAAATGCCAGGCTAATAAACTGCCTCTTTAATTCCAGTCCTGCTTTACTGTTTTCTCTCCTTGCTCTTCGTCTTTCTCCCATCTCTGGTCTAATGTCTCTGTTTGTCTCTCTCTGTCTCAGTGAGTCCCACTAAAGAGATAAAGGTGGTGGTCGGGGCTCGGCGGAGCAGCATGAGCAGCAGCTGTGGCAGCAGCGGTTACTACAGCAGCAGTCCAACGCTCAGCAGCAGCCCACCTGTCCTTTGCAACCCCAAGTCTGGTAAGATCATGTGCCAACACACACACACACACACGCACACACACACAATCTAGTTTGAGGAGAGCAGCCCTTAAAACAAAATGAAGAGGATTTAAGAGTTTCGCTTTGATTCAAGGCACTCTGTCGGGTCTGTCGATTATCCATCTCAAATAAACTAAATAATTAATTGATGTGCAAGAACTTTTATGTGCTGACTGGCATGTAATGTCACTAGGTTGATGTCTACTAATGTTTTTTTTTTTGTCAATATTTTATCACAACTCAAAACATGTTCTTTTGCACACTAATGTGACTTTCTATTTTAAATTTCAAAAATTACAGTTAGTTGTAATTAATAAGCCTCCTCCTGACAGTCATTTCATCGCTCAAACTCAAAATTGCTTCAGCTTATTTGGAGTTTAAGGGTTAAATGGCCCCATGTGAACTGCAGAGGAGATATGGGAGACATGTGCTGCTTATAAGCAAGTGATAATCATGTAAATCATTGGGGGATGAACTGCTTTAACTTCTGAGTAGAGATTTAAATAAAGAAGTGATGCCTTTGTGTGTGTGTGCATGTGTGTGTTTCCGACTTTGTGTGTCGTTACTACTGTGATCTCCCCTTTGATGTGTCTAATTCAAGCAGAGTCCTTGACAAAGTCTCTTTGTTGCAGCAGAGTCGCCTCAACACAAGCACTCACACACACCATACACAATGAACAGGAAAAGGAAGGCAAACACACGCAATTACACACACACACAGAGTTCCCCTCTGCCTCATATTATTAACTGTGGTAATTGTGCAGGGAGATAATGAGTCTAAAAATATTAAACATTCATATATGGTACAAAAGTTGCTCAGTAAAGAAGCGGAGCTCTGTGTTTTGTGGAGTTTCTGGGTGGCTTTTCTGAAGCCATACAGTTTAAATAAAAGCTGCTGTCCCCTGATATGAAGCAAACATGGCAGACGATGAGGAATTAAAGAGTCGTCGTTCTGTAGACCTGATCAGATCAGGATTTCCAGGGAGAGATTATGGAAATGTCCAGATCAAGAGGATAAACTGTCTCACTCTCCTGACTTCCTCTCACTTATCAGATTAGAACGAAGCACCACCACAGACCACAGGTCAAGAAAACACACACACACACACACTGTTCAATGCACACAGGCCAACAGGCTTGGGATTTTTTTTCGAAGGAGCAAATGAAGTTCAAGTCATTTTTGCTCTTTAAAGTTTATTCAACATACTTTTGCATCCATTTTTTTGTTAGACAACACTGTCATAGTATACAAAAAACAGCTGTTTGAGAACATATGCATCCCATCTGTTTCAGATTCATAAAGCAGTGCATATGATTGACTCAGAGGAGCACAATGAATAACAAGAATAAAGAGTCTGTAGATAGGTGTGTGGATAGCAGAAGTGAATGCATTTAATTGGTTAAAAAAACTTAAGAAAAACATTAAAGCATTTAATGAGATTCCATTCATCGTCTCATTTTTCATTTCACAGCCACTTACTTTGATTTGAAGCATGTGAGATTTGTCTCTGCAAACATTCTTCTGTGATATTATCACTTAATGTGTGGGAATCGTTGTATGCATGGTATGTGTTTACATCATTCCCCTGCATGTACACAAGTGGACTATATCCTCCCTGCTCCCTGTTATGTCAAATACTTCATCGTTTGCTCTAATGGAATGAATTTAAAATGAAGTTAAAATCTTTTTCCAAGACACAAAAGTCCATTTAAATCCTGTTCAGAGTCATGTGTGAGTGTGAGTAATGGTTATGGGAAGTTGGAGGAGGGGAAAGAGAACTATACTGTTTCAGGAAGCAGCGAGCCTTCAGGCCTTGTTAGCATGTGACTGACATTAGGGCTTTCGACCCTTCACATACATGCACACTTTCACACTGTTCAACAAACAATGTAATGTCTGTGTATTTCAGTGTGTGTGTGTGTGTGTGTGCATGTGTTGTCTTCTGACTTCTTCACATGTGTGTGTAAGATGTTGTGCCTGATTATCGGCATGAAACAACATCAGATTACTATCAAGTAACAATTTGTGTGTGTGTGTGTGTGTCTCAACAGTTCTGAAAAGACAAGTGAGTCCAGAGGAGCTGCAGACACCAGGGGGACCTTTTCTAAAGAAGACATTCACTGTATGTGACACACACACACATATATTCTCTCACACACACAAACACACCCACAACTTAGCTCTAAGGCCCCTTTCAGACCAAGTGAGCCACTGTGTCTCTTTGCTGTCTTTTTTGACTCCGGTCAGATATTAATTGTGTGTGTTATAAAAACAGTGAGATTTCATGTCTCATCGACATGTATTTGTGTTCTTCCTCAGATTGTTGGTGATGCTGTAGGCTGGGGCTTTGTGGTGCGAGGCAGCAAACCCTGTCACATCCAGGCTGTGGACCCTGGTGGACCTGCAGCTGCTGCTGGCATGAAGGTTAGTACAGGAAAGATGTATGGAGGGCTTCCTCCATCTCTTTAGTGGCAATTTATTGTAATTTGTTGTGGAAATGAACCCATATAGATTTAAGGTTCAAAATGAACTCAACATTTTACAGCATACCAGATTTTTTGGAATTGGGGTTTTATACATTGAATGAGTCTTGTTATTGAGTCTCGTTATTTAAGTCTTGTTATTGAACTGCAAGATTAAAATTAAACCTTGATGGATGTCTTTGATATTTTGAGAGAACAGCTCCTGTGATTGGTCTCTAAGCTGTTTACAGACATGCAAAGTACCTTGTAAACAGTTCTCAGGTTTTAGCATCTGCACTTAAAAAGTTTAGTGTTATATGTAAATGCAAACTTCAAGAGAATTGGAAGACAAGAATGAAAGAGAGAAATAGGGAAGAAATGGGAAAACGAATATAGAAGTTGTCCTGTAACTTCAGTTTGCATGCGAAGGATGTGTGAGGGCAGGAGGGAGGCAGCAGATGAAGGAAAAGCAGCTAAAAAGCAGGATAAGTGTTGAGGGAAGAAAAAGATACAAAGAAGACAAACAGGGGTAATGGTGGCTTTGCAGCCACAGCTGGCATGAAGGTATGTAAGCAGAGTGGCAGCAAGGAATCCTGGGAATGCACAGCATAGCCACTTACACCACAACATGGAAAGAGGAGGAGAAGTGAGGACTGAGTGGAAACAGCAGCAGGAGGCAGAAAGAGGAGCAGAGAAACATGGAACTTAAGGAGGAGAAAAATGGAGGAGGGAGCATGAAGTTATTATGAAATCCATAAACTTTTTGCTAGTTTTTGCATGATTACTAAATCTTTGCAAAAGTTCAGTACACGCTCTTAGGCTCTGGAAAAATACTGCAGTTTTCACCCTGCTGCGATGGCAGCAAAACTGAACTTTAAAGGACAGGATGTTAGAGTGCTGTCAGAGAGAAGACACATGAGCTGAGGAGTGAAGAGGAGGATGAGGAGGGAGGAGAAGTAGAATAAAGATTTTTGCTGTAAGAGGAAACAGTCAGTGGAAATAATATCCCATCTGCTTTGGTTGCAGTCAACTATTTTGTTTTTATTACCACTGAAACAGAAATCATGGTTCACACTGGGTTATAAAGGCGACCTCATAAAAGTGTGTTTAGTTTTGTTGACCTGAGTGTGGCCTACATGCAAACTATAAGGACTTTAACTCCAAACTGTTTTTTTTTACCTTTGATTTTTGTATAATTTGAAAGGTAGGATCCTGATTATAAGCTGAGGACAAAAACATAATCAAAACAAATATTTGTTAATAAATATTAGATGTTCGCTCAGTATCTTTTCTGTAGATAAAATTCCTTTTATACAGCAGTGTTATTTATGAGGCGTTCATCACACTCCCTGCGGTTCCCTGGAAGGTCAGCCCTCTTCCACTTCACCTGAGTAGTTTTATTGACGTGTAATTAAGCAGTAACAGTGCAGGAGAGGTAACGCCATGCTGTGAGGTGTTGGCACCGCGGTCCAGGCAAAAGGCCAAAAGAGAAACATACACCCATCAACCTCAGGGCAGAAAGTAGTAAAAAGCATTAGGAGGCTCTTGCCATTTCTGGTCATACTAACTCATACTTTAAAAACACACACTCTGTTTGTTTGTATCTTTTTCCGCACACAAAGACATGCACTTCAGCACCGGCCTGACCATAATGCATCTGAGCACTTAGGTTACGGTTAGAGACACTTCTAATGCACTTCTTTAAGGAAGAGGGTAGAGCAGGATGTGTTTGTCTCACTTTGTGTCCATTTGTGTATCCTGCACTCTTCTGTATATGTGTGTGTACTAAGCAATATGTTATTTGTTTCACACAGATATAATAGATGAGTTCCTACCCTCCATTTGAAAGATGTGGAACCCTAAAATTTGCAAAATAGAACTTTTTGAAGTTCATAAATCCTTAATACTAGTTTATTGATAGAATGTGTGCAATTATTTAAATGCAGAATATTGATTTCTATATTGGAGTGTAACGATTATGTTCAGGACACATGGTTATGATCAGTTGAGACCAGCCTAAAGATCCAAAGGGAGAGTTTGACAGTCTGGGAAGTAGTCTTATTTGCTTTTTCTCTTTCTTGCTGAGACTCTCCTGGAGTCTTATTGTTGCTGTGAGGCTTCCAGGAGACCAGCAGACTCCAGGAAGTTACTGCTTTGGCCAAGAAATAGTCCAACACGTAACTCTTCATAAAAGCTCAACTCGTTGTCTTATTTTGGGGATGAATTGAACTGGATAATATTATAAACAAATGAGCCAAAAAGCATTGTTCAATCGAGCCAAATTTCTGCCAGATCACCTTTGGTTTGATGGTCAGTTGGCCATGATGCCTGGTTGTTTTCCCTGACCTGGTTTTCCTGGTTAATGATTTCTCTCTTGAATTACTGATGGATTTCAGGCATTATGATCAGCTGTCTCTAGTTTAAGCAGAGAGGGTTGAATTTCTCACATGGCTGCTGTGAAAAAACAATTAACTGTTGTAAGCTTGGTTTATTGTAAGTGGAGTAATGTTAAAATTGTGTGGCTGCTCCGGCCTTGAATGAGACTGTTGTGATTTAAAACTGAAAATCCCTGCAGAACTGGCAGACCATAGAGTGTGCATCTTTCCAGCCATCTGTGGCTCCATATTTATTCCTTTTTTCCTTCTTTCTTTCCATAAACAATTAAAATGCTCAAAGTAAAGCTGCTTCTGTCTTGTGGTCAACTTTGCTGAAAGCAATCTTACCCTGTTTCCAATTAACTGAATTAAAAATGTAAATGAGCAGAATTGATCATATTTATGTGTTTGCATTTAATGAATGGGACAACATTGTAATTTGTTTCATTGATTCATATATCTGCAAGTACAAAGGCTTCATGTTTTGACAGTAAAATAAGACAGATTAAAACCTATAGTGATAGAATATTCAAGTTTCTGTCAAGCATATTTTTTTCTATCTTCTGGATAGAAGCAGGCTAGCTCTTCCTCCCAGTTTCCAGTCTCTAAGCTCGGCTAAGCTGACAGTCTTCTGACTCTAGCATCATTGTCAGTGGACATGAGAGTGGTAACGATCTTCTTATTTCATTCTTAGCAAGAAATAAGCATATTTTCCAGAATTTTGAACTATTTCTTAAAACAAAAGACCAACCAGGGAACCCACTGTCTGCGCTTTCATTTTAATCTGTTATGTTTCTTCTGGTTCTTCTAATTATGTTCTTCAAGGAACATAAATGCTGACATGGCCTCATGTGACCCATAAATCAACTCAGTGTTTTTGCGAAGAACAAACACTCTCTACATTGCATACAGAGTTTATGGTTGTTGTTGCATGCAAGTTGAATATCCCGACATGGCCTCTTAACAATGTTTTTTTCCTCTCTACTTCTTCTCTTTTTGCCTGTTTCTGTCTCTTCTCTTTCTCTCCCTGCGAGAGTGATTTTAACCCTCTGAGTGCAAGGAGCCTTTCAGTCCAGCTGGGCCCCAGCCAAGACTAACAACCCCACAGCCTGAAAGGAGAGAAGCATCAGAGGGAGAGAAAAGAGGGGGAGGTGTTGGGAGAGAGCAAAAGAGCTTTAGAGGAAAGGTGGAACAGAAAGAGAAATGAAGAAAAAGAGAGAGTGTCCAGAAGTTCTTTGACTTTGCGAGTAGTGGGATATAAACTGCAGGGGTTTAGATGTGATTACAGTGAAAGTCTGAAATTCCTGTGCAGCCCAGGATTAACAGCCTGGGCTTTTTTCTTTTCCTCTATCACTCTTAATCTCCTTTTTCTTCTTAGCCCCTCTGCTTATTTTGATCTCTCCTTTCCTGAAATATTTAGGAAAACCGGAAAGACATTAAGCAGCAATTGCTGTGAAAATAACCAAAAATAGTGCCGTCTGTCTGCATGTATTCATGTATACATCAGCTTCTGTGAGGAACAAGCAGGGTTTATTTAGCTGCTCCAGGCAAGATGTTTCCTGAGTCAAGAGCCTATGAAACACATCTGTAAAAGTTTTTCTGCCGTCCTCGCTCAGCAGTCTACGTCTTCACTCTGCTGATTTACAGGCAATATAAATATCTGAATGATCATGTGTTTTTGTTCTCCTTTGACATGCATCAGATTTTTTTGCATCTCTTTTCAGTTCGCCAATGAAAAGTGAGTCTGCTTGCGTGTGTGAGGTCACGCCAGTAATAGCTTGCAAAAACTTAAACCAAACCACAGCAGCAACAGCGGCTGCAGCATCATGTTGCAGGAGCTGCAGCCAGAAGGCAGCTCCAACAACAGGCACTTATGGCTATCAGACCCGCAGAGCAGGAGCAGTGGTTAAATTGATAAGAGAGGTGGGGTCCAGGCGTGCAGGGTAGTGATTCCAGTGTGGCTGTCGTGTTGAACCTGGTGCACTTTATATCAGACAACACTTGCATGTTTCTCTCCAGTGCTGCTGCCTTGAGTGCACTGTAATTTCTGTGCTATCCAACAGAAGCGTTGTCTGGTTGCTACATCTTCTGACTCAGTCAGCTGCTCTGTAAGAAGACTTTTTTTTAGTAGTCTGGTGAAAATTAAATTTTCGGAATAACAGCAAAGACATATTAACCTGTTTGAGGACCTCAGGGCAAAAATAATACTTGGTCCTTAAAACCCTCCTACTTCAGCAAACTCTGTGCATTATGCTCAGTTTTTCTGTGCAACTGTACTGCCTGACTGAAGTCTAGTTGTGAAATAAAACACAGTAACACGACATGCAACCAAAATACTGAAGTATTAAAGTTCTTTTTTACATATGTTTTGACATTCAGGAAATATGCTTATTTGCATGAGAGGAGCTGGATGATATTAATACCATTGTCTTTAAAAGGAGACTCTGCTTGGAGCAGAATCACAAACCAAATGAACAAGAAATTATGTGTATTAGTGAGCTTAGAGGTGCTGTTGAGTGGATTTTGTTAGTGGTGACTGAGCACTTCCCAGGCTAGGTAGTTTCCCCATGCTTTAAGTCTTTAAGCTACAGTAGGTTAATCGTTTACTCAGTCCAGTCACATTTTTAACTTATAAACATGAAAGTGTCTGTGAGGCATACAGACTATTTACAGGCCCTCATCAGCTATGTGCTTTGGCTCAGAATATTCCCAGCCAGAGTTTTAACTGAATTAGCAGAAACCAGTTGAGACACAGTAAGCCTTTTTACAGAGTTATATCCCTACTGATTTACTGCTGTTGTAATAGATTCAAATAGATTGAGAATCATATCCAAAAAGCATCAAAATGACAATAGAAACTCCACTGCAACATAATCCACTGATCCAAATGTCATGTTATCCTCCTTTTTTTGCTTCCAAGTGAAGCAGTGATTGATATTTCAAAGCCAACAGGCACAGAGCATCTTAATTACCCAGAAGTTCTTATTTCTCTCTTCCTCTCATGTCTCTCAGTGATCTCCTCATCACTTTCAGCTCTGTTTGACTTCATTGTTACTTGTTTGATTGGTTTGCAAGTTGAAAGCATCAACGGAAAAGCATCAATCATGTCTCCTCCTTTTCCTCAGGTTTGTCAGTTCGTGGTGTCTGTGAATGGACTGAACGTCCTCTCTCAGGACTACCGGACCGTCAGCAACCTGATCCTAACCGGACCCCGGACAATCGTCATGGAGGTGATGGAGGAGATATAAGTTTGAAGAGAGCTGTGACAGAGTCTCTTATACATTGAAGAGCTGTGCAGTAAAAAAAAGGGGACTAGAAGGTTTTAGTACCTGACCTCAAAACCAGAGCTACAGAGCAGCGTGGACGACTTCAAACACAACTCACACACTCTCTCTCTCTGCTCCAACATTGTTTGGACAAGGTGGATGAATGGGAGACATTTAAGAATGTGGGTATTCAAATGATTCAGCCTGCAGACAAAAACACTCAGGTTGTACTTGTTTTTTGTTTGTTCTTTTTCAATCAAGAGGCACACAAATAAAGGAGGGAAAGTACGAGAACCGCTTCTACAGATGGTGATCCAACCGCTTCAGTGTGCCCGCAAAGACTCGCAGCTTTAATGCAGAGTTCACAAATTTTATGTGTGGAACAGGGTGACCCATATTCCCTGTTTTTGTTTGAGTTTTGAACCAGAACTGTATCATGAATCTGTTGCTGAGCATGATGAGTGTTTCAAGGGTGTCAAAGGATAAGAGATTGTCTTAAGAACCGGGAGACAAACAAGTCAAAGCTAAAATTTTAACAAGGAGGAAGATTATTTTATGTTGACACATTCGGTGACCTCTCCCCCAGTTAGTTAAAAACCATAGACTGAAACTCCTGGTGGCTCAACACTGCCCTCTGCTGGGAGAGAAAGGAACAAACACAGGAGGGAGCATACATACAGTTTCACACTGTAAATCATGCATCCTAAGTTTTAAGATGTTTAGTTGTTTTTTGCTTGCTCGGGGGAACCACTGTAAATAACGTCATAGTGGGAAAGAAATTAATAACTAAATTGATGCCCAGGTAGACTTATGTGTAGCTGCTAGAAATTTTCCATTAAAAAATGCAGTGATAAACTGTATGTGACATTAACAGGCACAATGTGTAAAGACAATTTAGGAAATTAAGATTTAACGCACAAATAAACTGAAGTCCTGCTTTGAAAAAAATGCTGTTTATCAGATTGAGGAAAGTGACAGCACTGAGAACATCTCAGAGAGTTTTATGAATAATGACTTCTAAAAAGGTTATTTGCAGATTACTTACTCTCTATTACTATCTTTTTAGTTTGTTTTTTTAACATGAAATGTGACAAACAGACCAGAAACTTTCGCAGTGACAATATTTGTCATATATTTTAAAGTTAAAGAATTCAGAGAGTAAATCTTTACCTTTTCTGTTATACTCAATATTGTGATGTTCTCAGCTCTTAAATGCCATAAGGATTTTTATTAAAGAAGTTCTGAAATTATTTTTTAAAAACCAAAACATTATTTCTAAAACAAGTGGCAATGAAAAAAAGGTTCTTTAATTATGATTGGAATTATGTGATGCCAACCACATTTATTTTGGAAACAGTGGACCTTAAAAGTCCAGTGTGTAGGATTTAGTGACATCTAGTGGTTTTGCACCCGAATGAAGACCCCTCCACCTACTCTCCTGTTCCAAGCTTGTAGGAGAGTGCAACTTGCAAAAAACACAAAAACCCCTCTGTAAAGCCAGTGTTTGGTTTGTCCTCTCTGGGCTACTGTAGACACATGGCTGTGCAACATGGCAGACCTCATGGAAAAGGACCCGCTCCTTCTTCCCTTTTAAAAGGCTAATTTTAAGGTAACGAACACATAACAGTCTTAATTTAAAGGTGATTATACACCAGTGAAAACATTCTTATTAATAGTATTTTGGTTGCTGTCATGTTCTACAAATAGATCCTCCTAAATCCTACAAACTGGACCTTAAAATATATATAGTTAGTATCTATATGTTCTTTTGATGTTGAAGAATATTAAAAGGTTAAAATAAATGTGACCGTATAAGCACTCGACATTTCTTTAAATTAACAAGGACACTTCAGTGACGAAAGCGTTCTTTTTGAAATATAAATATATATGACATCAGAATTACCTGTATGTTTATAAACTGTGCCATCCTGTGTTTAGCCATAGCATAAGCAGATCACATTTAAAATTACAACTATATGATTAAAAAAAGAAGAGCATGGTTAGGTGATGCTCGTGTTGCTCATACAGTGAGTGTCTGTAATCCACGGTGGACTCATGAGTAAACACTTATTTGTTTCTAGACAAATTAACTCTGCCTGGTTCATTGGATGTTTAACTAGTGTAGTCTAGAAGTGAAGTTTTGTCCAAAAAACTACATGCAGATGCAGTAAAGTAAATATTTTCTTTTCTAGGTGAACTTTTATTCTGGAGATCTTTATTGCCAAACCACAGGGTTAACATACACTGTATGTCACAGTAAACTGCCTCCAAGTGTCTGAAGTGGGTATTTCAGTGCACATCTCATTGGTTTTTCTCACTGTGCTTCGATGTTGTAAGCGGTGAAATGCATGATTCATGTAAATCTGTGCTTATGTAGAATTATCTTCTGATCTGAAGCCTGAAGTCTGCTAAACAGTCATGACTTTTGTCCCTGTTGCTGATCTCTCAGCTGTCCTCCCATGTTTTTGGATGATGCCATACAATCGACAAAGCATTTGAGCACTGTTCATGTAAAGGTCATGGATATTTTGTTAATTCACTTTGCCATGTTTGGAGAAAATATAATAGGGACATAGATTTTTTAATATTCTTTGATACTTCTTCCAGATTGTTTCTGTTGGATTTTTTCTCCCAGACTTTCAGCAGGTAACAGGACAAAAATAACTTCTTACCACAAACTGCAGACATTAGTGAATCAGTACAGATAATAGAGTTTATATCAATACTTAGCATGGGTCCAGTTTTTCTTTAATTAAAAACTCACCTACCTGCAGTTTTAAACCCAGCATTTGATCTTTAAACTGTGTCTGACTGAAGGATTTTGTGATTCTGTTAAAGAAGGTGGAAAATGTCATTTTTTTTTTTGAAGGCAGTTATGAAAGAGCACAAAAGAGTTTTGGGAAGTAGAAATATGCAGAAGTGAGACAGAGAGCATTTCATGTGTTGTCGGAGGTCTTTGTGGTCGTAACTGGCTGAAACGGGTTCACTGACTTTTCAACAATAAGCCTGAAAGCATTTGCCTTAAGACTTTATTTTGCTGCTAATCACAGTTTGTGGTCATCTAATCTCTTGTCCTGTTCCCACCTCTGTTATCTCCCTCCTCTGTACTAAAGCTCGCTGTGCCAGGCGATCATACGTCAGTTCTGTTGACAATCAGTGTTTAATGGACACCACCTTTAAATAACACAGCCGTGGCTTTAAAAGCAGAGATCTGACAGAATGTATTCCATTGCCATCTTCTACATTGCGCAGTTAATACTGACAGTATAGTACTTCAACTTTCATAACTGGTTTAC
The DNA here is from genome assembly GCA_029814665.1 of Acanthurus lineatus. Lineage (NCBI taxonomy): Eukaryota > Metazoa > Chordata > Actinopteri > Acanthuriformes > Acanthuridae > Acanthurus > Acanthurus lineatus. Next base: position 15,247,252 of record JAPZDV010000025.1, read on the forward strand.
CGGTTTAATTAAAGGGATTCTTTGTTTGACCTCATGAGACACCAACATTTCCAGCAGGTTACAGCTGTGTGTTGTTTTTTTTTCTCCGCTACCAGAGATTTGTATGTCAGGTTTTATGACAATATAAGCTCACAGTGCCACAGTCTGTTTTTGACAAGCAGCTAAAGCTCGTTCTAATGTTCAGATGTATTCAAAAGTTGATTAAGTGTTTAATAAACAAACTGATCATACTCTGAGCTTGTAGGTTTTTTTTCCTTACGGCACTTTTTATCTAATAATTAAACTGAGTCAGATTCTCAGTTTAACATCTGGAGTTGATTTGGAGTTACTTAAGTCTGTGAGTGTGAAATTACACAACAGCAGGTATAAATAGTATAAAGATAATGATACAGATAGTAATATAATAATCCTAATGTGAGAGAGTAGTAAAAACAGATTATAAGCTTAAAAAAAGGATAGTCTTTTTTCTTATATTTATTTAGTTGCTGTTGTATATTTATGATTTACTGTACCTATAGTCTTTTAGTAGAGATAAACCATTTTCACTTTCCATCCTCCAAACATTAAGATCCATCATGTTCTGTTTCTTTAGACTGTCAATTTAACGGTCGACTTTAACTTCAGAGGCAAATTAAAAAAATAAAATAAAATTGTTCCCCCTCAAACTTAATGTCTTTATAAAGGTATATTCTGGTATTTTTAAACCTTTTGCCCAATATACTTGTTTTGGTGTCCAAATGACTGATACTTAACAAGAAATTTTGTAATTGTATGGCACTGAGAATAAAAATGACAGTCTTTGAGTGGCACTTATTCAGTTTGAGTGAATGTAGTAAAGATGGTCGTTGGTGCTCCTACAGATTTTATTGTAGCCAGTACAGGCATGAAGGCTCCACCCTAAAATGATCTACTGAGAAAAAACAAACGAACAAACATTTATACATACACTTTTGGTCAGTTTCAGTCATTTTCCCACCAAAGCTTGTAAAATCAGGCCCAAGTTTAAAAAAAAAACTGTGAAGCTGTCAGCTGATGTCAACTCAAGTCCCTCAAGTCCCTGCAAACGATAAGCAGCCATAGATGATGGATGGATGGACTTTTTTCCTTTATCACAAGGTTACAGCAACATTTAGTTTAATCTTTAAGCACCTTGTCTGGCTTTCCTCCTTTCTCAGATTGACTAAAAGTAAAATGCAGACCACCTTTCACCTGAACTGACAGTCCTAATCTTTCTCACACACACACACAGCTGATACAATCAGGCAGGTAGCAGTTCCCAAGTCTGGGAGGTCAGCATCAAGACATAAAAAAGAACTGATTTAATTCAAAGCAGGGTGAGTTTATTTATACAGCAACACTGAGGCACAAGGCCGATTAAAAGCACTATACACTGGCATAGAAATACATTCAGAATAAGACAGTTAAGACACATTTAAAGTGTACAAGACAATGAAAAAAACGGAGACAAATAGATAAGCAAAGATTTTGTTAAAAAATGCATGTAAAAGTCAATTAAGAAAGGAAGTAAAAAATAAAAAACCTAAATAGTATCAGGATTAAAAAAATATATGTGAGCTATAATTTAATTAAAAGTCACAGTAAAAAGTTATTTTGGACCTTGAATTAAATGAGCTGACACTTGAATTAAATGAGCTGACACTGACCTTGAATTAAATGAGCTGACACTTTTAGCAGATCTCACATATTCCAGTTAAAAAAAACAAAACAAAACAAAACAAAAAACAGGACACAGTAAACCTGTCCTATATGACCCAAGGAGTCTGGATGCTCTGCAATGTACAGATAAATCTGAGTTTCATTGTGAAAGATTGCATTCTTTTAACCATTTATGCCTTTAAAAATTAATTTAAAACAAATTGTACAAGGGGAAACAGCTTAGTTGAGCTGCTCACAGCTCATGTCCTCAGTAAGGCCATAACCTCTGATGAAGGCTCTTAATTAGACATTGCCAAAAGCGAAACAGATCAAGAATCACCATTTTTACAGAATTTTGATGTTAAGAGCAAATGTCTTCATGTTGTCACTGATGACATGATTAACACAGCTGACCATGTAAATGCCTCACCTGCCCTGGTTCTCAGCTTCTCTTTGATTGGCCAAAAGTCAATCATGATGCCTCTCTTTTTTCAGATGCACTACCAAAAAGCTACCAGCAGGGGGTACTGCTATACTGTAGCACATAGTGTGTATTATCTGTATTTTTTTTCCCCTCCTGATTTTTTTTCATAAGTACCTCGGTAACTCAGCCAAGGTTGTCTTCTTAGGACAATTTTATGGATTTCAGGAAGGGGACAATCGATTTTTAACAACATGTTTTCCAACTTCTGTTATGTGAAGAATCTTTGTGTAAATACAATCCATAGGAATGAATCACATCTGTGGAAGTTGTAACACTGAAGTTGTAACACTGAAGTTGTGATTGTAGATGTCTGGACTTGGTTCTCTTATTTACCTGCTCTGACCCTTCACAGCTGGAGGATCCAAACAGTCTGACTCCTCGACAAGTTTCCTCTGACATTACTGATCTCACACACATTGCTATCCAGTAAGGCATTGTTATATAAATATCTATGGTGAATATGAGCGTCTGAATTTGGAACAAAAATGTAACAAATTTCATTAATTTCTGTCGTCCCTTATCTGATACTGCAGATAAACCTTAGGTGAGTTAAAAAAAAAAACAAACAATAATTTTCACCTCCACTGCAGTTTTGTCATTTTGTAATACCACGTTGCTCCTTTCCTCACAGGCATCCAGGTTCCTTTTCTCTCCCTCTCTCCCTCTTTCTTTCTCTCTTGCCCCCTCTCTCTTTCTCTCTCTCTCTCCCTCTTTCTCTCTCTCTCCGCTTTTCTTCTCTTGTCTTCATCCTTTTGTCCTCCAGGCAGAGACTGACAGAAACAGTTACTAGAATGGACCTTATCAGATAAGACCATCGCCACCTTTCCTCCACCTGTCCGTCCATTAATTTATCAGTCTTTGCAGTCACACATCCAACGATCAGCTCAACAACCAGCCTTCACTCTACGACTGCGTGTTTTTCAGGTGAGAGAGATAAACTCACAAACACACACAGAAACCTGAGAGCGACAGCCTCACCATAAACGTTTTAGCTTGAGAGCCAGATTAAGAGATTAGCATATAAAACTTAAGTGATTCCACTGATGATGAAGGTGTTAATTTAACAGAATAAGTTCAAAAAGGCAAACAAAACTGAAAAATCTAATCTTTAAATCAACTTTTTGTAGTCAACTGTACTCACACAAATGTATGGCAAACAGTAATGATGTTTTACTAGAAAATTTCGTTGTATTTATGAGCCCTCAGAGAGTTTTGTGTTGATAGGTGTTGTACTGTAGCTTGGTGCATTAGAGTACAGTCATGCTGCAAAAGTTATAGGGTCCATTTCAGACTGGGGCCAACACAGTAAAAATGTATGCGCTAAGGGAAGCCTGGGATGAAAGCATTCACCAAGTAGCATATTTTATAAGATCATATTAAGGTTTGAAAAGCCCAGTTGGTCCAATTAAAGCAACACCAATGCAGGCAGCACAAGCCAAGATCAAGTAATTAATACACATGAAATATTCCTCTCATGACAGCGACAGAAGCCAAAATAAGAGAGTTCAGGAGAAATATGAGGTTCATTGAAAACAGGTGAGTTTTGGCTTCATTCAGAGTGCTGGACAGGCAAAACTAAAACACAATATCTCATTAAATACTACCCTGAACTTAACATTAGTGTTTTTCTTTATTCTGATTAAATGTGATGGAAATGTTTATCAGGGGACAAACTAGATTTGCATTTGTGAATGCTATCAACTCTTAAAACTTTCTCTCAAGTTTCAAAAACTCTAAAAAAAAATAAGGTGTTTTATATCCCCTGTGTTGGCATTAAAGATTTGATTGATGTGGACATAATATTCTTCTATACTGGAGGAGTGAAAAGCACTTAACAGAGTCCTTGTCCATTATTTTCTCACTTGCAGAATACTCAAAGGTTATTACTTACCAATTTCTCAGGTTTTAAAAATCTGCTGGGGAAAAAAATCTGTCAAAACACCTCATATTTAGTCTCAGTGCTGGGTAATATTGAAGATTTGGTTTCAGACTATTATTAGATTTTTTTTATATCCTTTTTTAATCATGTTATACATTACATTGTGAAAGAGCAAATAATGTTATACTAGAAAAATGAAATGAGTTTCAGTGGAACACAATATTCTTTAGAGTTTAATTAGCTTTTTGACACAGAGTGCAAATAAGTGTGACTACTGCTTTAATTAAATAAAGGTTATCAGTGTTATGACATGTGAGAGATGAGGAGGTTTTTGAATATTACTGAGGAAAGACAAGAAAAGAAGACAAAAGGAAAGAAAGGAACGAGAAAAGAAAATACTTGCGTAGCTAAAGAAAAGAAATGTTTCAGTGCCCACTCAGGCTGATGGACTGGGTGCCCTCAAGGCATGATTACAGTGTTTTCAAGTGAATTGTCTCCTGTCCTCCACTTCCCTCCCTACAGGCGAGGAGCTCAGGACAAGTCACAGCAGGCTGAACTGTTAGCCACCTGCCAAATGCTGCTTAGACCGAGGCTGTCAGCTCTGTGAGTTTGGCCAGCTACGTTGGCAGGATGTCACCTTTTGTTCAAAAAGCGTTTCCTTTTAAAAAACTTACTTCACTGTTTAAAATGATCTTGAAATCACAAATTCATTTATCATTGTGTGGGAAAGGGAGCGCTTTTATTTCTGATTATGATTCAAGTAACTAGTGAGAAAACTCTAATGTTTGGATAAAATGCTTCACTGAGATACTTCTAATGATCATTTTCACGTTAAAAGTAACTTCATTACTGGATGCAATAGTTTCACTCATTATCATACACTTGCTGTCTTCCATACTGCTTGTTGGACCTTGGTCACATTGTGGAGATTCACAGCCTTTGCAGCCCCTCTCTTAACACAGGACACCTCAGTCACAGGGCTATGTTTTTAATGTATGCTTTATTTTATCTGATCAAATAATTTTTTCAGTCAAACTCACATAACTGTGCATTAGACAATACCAATATATAGATAATGGATATATAGAAATATAAATTCACCCAAGGTGCTACTCTCTTAAGTTATTTACAAAGCATTTCTGGCTATTTAAAAGGCTGCAAACTTATTTCCATCTCTTTGATGGTGCTCAGTAGTCCAGACCAGTTTTCCTCATGTATGACACAGTTACTAGAAACTGCTTTCTAATTTTAAATGGATCTCCTTTTTCAAATTATTGGCTTTGATTTGGCTTTGGTGCCCTCTATGAAATCTCTGTGTTTCTTTATAAAATGTATAGTGTATTCTTATGACATTTATAAATGGCATGTACTTTTATATGTAATATGCTGAATAGTGTAGCAGCCTATGAGTTGTATCCCATAATTCTAGCATAGCTTCTTTTTCCCTTGTCTGCTTTCTCTGCAGGACTAATTTTGGTAAAGTATCTGACTCTATAGAACAAGAGAACTTTTAGATGCACCTTTTTGTCTCAAGGGAGTCCTCAGACACAAAAACATGGAAATAAACAGGAATAGAAGCTGACATTTTGATCTTATAATGGCGCTACAAGAAACGTTAAAGAATCACCATTATATTAGAATTCATCCTGAGGGAAACTCGAACGTCTGTAGAAAATTTCATGGCTGTCTATCCAATCATGGTTAAGATATTTCACTCAAAACCACACATGTAAACCTCATTGTGAAGCCAGAGAAAAAGTCAGGGGAACAACAAAGTTACTAGAACTCATCTTGTGGGGACCATGAAAGTCTGAACCAAATTTCATGGCAATCTATCCAGTAGTTGTTGAGATATTTCAGTCTGAGGAGTGGAGGATTGACCGATTGAACCCACAAACCAGCACTGCCATCCCTGGAGCCATGAGGCTAATATGGCTAAAACTGGCAAATGAAAAATCCACAGTGTGTGTAACCTAGATGGCTCAACATTGAATGCACCATGCATGTTAAAAATACTTTTTGTTATTTGTAGTGTGGCCTTGAATGAGCTCTTAAATAAAAAAAAACAGTATTTTCTTAAATAAATTCTCCCCATCTGTGCATCCCACCATGAAAACTTGCATAATGCAGCATGACCTTAGGAGCTGTCAGGTTAGCAGCAGTCTGGGAACGCCAGGCCTGGTACCAGATGACACGCTGGCTAATAACTGGGACTAGTTGGACTAATCATTAGGCGGTGGTCACTTCAATCAGCTGCTACCCTAATATTAACCTGTTGCTTGTTATTAACATGGTCCTCAAGTGCAGTCGAGAAGAAAAAAGATCAAATTTCACACTGTGAGGTTTTTAAATATATGGGTGTGTATGCAACTGAGTGTAGAGTGTGTCAACTTCATTTGAACTTGTCCAGGTCTTTCGCTTGAACTTACAATACAAACAAACCATATTTCTTCTGCTAGTTTAAATGCAGCTCCTTGTGTGTGTGTGCATGTAAGTGTGAATGACACAGTGATCTCGACTGTCTGTGACTGTGGCACAGCGCTAATCCTCACACCCCGGGTTATAGCTGTGTCTTCAAAATGTAAGGCAAGGGGCCTCGGGTGTGTGAACGTGTGTTTGTGTTAATGTGTGAGAGGGAAACAGAGGGAGAAGGCATCAGAAATTTTTGTTAAAAGGTAACAGAAAATGTGTTTGTAGACTGCAGACTTTCGTTTCAATGTGCGTGTAAGTTTTTGACAAGACAGAATCAAATAAATCAGTAAAAAAACCATTATTGAATTATTTAAGCTGCAGCTTCTGAACTGCAAGAAGCTGCAACTTAAAAGATACACACCTTTAACTGTGGTATGACAGCATTTACTGCTCTCTTAGTCTTGCTGATTGATACTGTGCAATAAACATTTATCTTTCACCCAGTTTAAACTTAAACATGTGCTTGTTTAAACACAATGAGAGGGTACCTGTTTCCTGGAAGAAATCCTCTGCTGCACAGTAAATGATGCTGTCTGTGTTTGTTAAAGCAACAATAGTAGCTTGTTTTCTAATAATTATAGGAAGGTAGAGGAAATATGAGAGACTGTGGCAGTGTTCATTTTTATTATTACAATTCGTTGGTCCAGTGCAAACACCAGTCCTGCTTATCACAGACGACGTCACCAAAATTAAGGAAACAGCTGTTACAGCTGTTGGATTATCAATTTAAAGGTTGCTGACTGAGACTCGGCTCTCCAAATAGTTGCATCATGGAGGAAAAAATATGTGTGAATAATTATGAGCATGAAGTTTTATTATATATATATATATATATAAAAATTACATTTTGTGTGCCGAACACTTCCCTAAACCTTCTCAGTGTCAGACTGAGTATAATTGGCTGTCAAAGTTTTAACTTTTTATCCCCACTCTCATCACAAAGTCCCTGGATGCTGAACCACCCAGGTTTTACAAATGTGAGCTGTGTCAAATATCACCTGAAAATGCGTACAGAAAGACAGCTGATCTAAACTGCACACATTTTTCCAATTCCCAAGGTGTGTTACATACACAGTCGTTTAAGGTGAAAACTAAGATCCCACTACTTCATGTCACATACTTGTGTGCAAATCTGTATGGGAGGAATAAGGATGTCTAGGCCCGTAGATTTTTTCAGGGAGATTTGATTTATCTTCTTTAGTATTCAAACAGTTCTTGTTTGTGTTGCAGTAATGCTCAGATCTCACAGTCTAGTCTGACCTTTTGGAAGGAATGGTACCTGTATTAAACAGATATTTGTTGCATTGCAGGGACTTTAAAAACTTCATGAAGCTTCACAGTTGGACCATATGGCGCCGAGCTAAATGACCTGTGGATCAACTCTACCATGTGACTGATGCATTTATTCAACAGAGCCACAGTTGGGATAGACAGCGATGGCAGAGAGGAAGACAGAAGGAGGATGAACAGATTAGGAGTAGGGTGAGAAAGAGATGGAGAGAGAACAAGAAAAAATGGAATAATAAAAGAGGGCGTATAAAGACCAGAACAGAGGGAAGACATCAAGAGAAGTGAATAGATGACAAAGGGGACATGCAGGGAGGACAGCAGCATGGTTCATCCGTCGGACAGGTCTATAGGTCTGTTGGCCTGTGTGTCCGTAGAGAGAAGCTGTCAATCAAAAAACACCTGGGACTGTAGCAACTCAGAATATAAAGTAAAAGCAAAAAAAGTATTACATGTTATCTCTCAGAAAAGTTGCAGTATCAGCTAGGCCCGTTTTGACATTACTGTGTCTCACAGAGCACAACTTTCTTTAAAAGCTAACACTGCTGTTTTAAAGTCTGCAGACTCAATGACTCAGTGAGCCTGTACTTAGGTACAAAAGCCTGTATCTGCATGGGGAATTGTGCAAAAAGACAACGCAAACATTAAGCAAGTAAAACAAGCAAGCAAGATACTAAGCAAGTATCATGTTTCCTATGTTTACCATCTTGATTTAGCATGGTAGCATCATGTTTGCTAATTAGCAGTAAACTTAAAGTACAGGTGAAACAGAAACTGATGTGGACTTTGTAGCTTTTTTGTTATTTGTTGTTGCACTAATTTCATGACAATCTAAAAGCCAGGGGATCAAGTCATTGGTATCGTCCTGAGAACCATGGTCCTCTGTGCACATTTTTGTGTAAATCCATCATGTATATTGATATTGAACAGAATAATTGAAAACTTTCTTGTGGCACAGGAGGAAAAGTCAGTCTCTCACCAAAGTCACTAAGATTTATCCCATGTTATCCCATGCACTAACACCAAAATTTTTTAAATAAAATATAAACTGACAGTGTCTGCGAAATCAATTACCAGTCAGATTAAGCAGGGTAAACATATCAGAAGAGAGGCCAATTAAGTAATGATATACATGATCTGGTGTTATCAAATATAGTTATATTATGATATTTACTGTTATCAAGGCAAATCTAATAATTTACACAGATATAGATTTTGGGTCCTAACGTCTGGCCCTAATTGCAGACACACAGGGGCACAGTGTCTGCATCTGCTCTGTTTATTTGGTGTGTGTGGTCTGCTGTGAACGGGCAACAGACGAATGGAGGACAGACGGACAGGAAGGGAGGACGAGGCTGGAGGAAGAAAGAGGGGGTAGGAGGGCGGGGGACAGAATCCTTATCCACTTGATTATAGTGTTTATGACATCTGGACAGTTGTTTGGCTAAGCCGTGTGTGTGTGTGTGTGTGTTCAGAGCATTTGTATGTGTGTGTATCGCCCAAGGGACACACCTGGAGTGCAGCTATACAGCATTTTGACTCGGCCAGCCGCTGGCACAATTCACCAGTCTCTGTTTCCCATGACTCCCATTCTTTCCCCCTCAGGGCAAGTCACAAAGTCTCTTCAGCAGCAGAGGAGCTGATTGTATAAAAGGAGTTGTAAAGTACACTCAGGTCTTTTTTTTAGCCTCATGGAAGAAAGAAATGGTGTTGGCTGATCCACTGTGGGCTAATGTTAACTTTTTCCAAGATTAGAGGAAATAATCTTGTAAAACTGTGCTTATTTGTTTGTTAACTGAACTTAAGCATTAGCTTAGCTGAGCATTAACACTGGGAAACATTGAGCTAGCCCATCTAATTTAACCAAACATAAAACTGTGACTTGTTATTTTCTGCACCTTAGATGTGCAAGTAGGCAGAGCTTTTTAGCTTGGACTGAGCTGTGCTAGCTTTCCCTACCTGTTTTCAGTGTTAATGCTAATTTAAGCTAAATGTCTCCTGGCTGTAGAAAAGAGTCTTCTTCTTTAGCTTTTAGCAAGAAAACAAATAAAAATATTTTCCAAAATATCAAACTGTAGTGATTTAAAAGAGCCAATCAATAGATTTCTCTTTTTATAAGAGTCACTTATGAAAATGTTTTTTAGCTTTATAGATGCCACTGTCAAAGCCCTTTTTTCAGCCATATCAATCTTAAAAAACATTAAACAAATTAAGAGTAGCATATTGCTGAAAAACACTCCCAAAGGTGAGCCAGTGATCTGCACTGAAACTCTGTTTTTTCCCCAATTTTAATGATCAAACATCAAGGAATAAACTGGTATTTAACTAAGCAATTAAAAAGGAAATGCACCCACTATCATACAGCTAAAACATTTCTAATGTAGGTTTTCGTTCACTTGAAAGATAAAGATCCCCTGTGGCTTGACAGCTATGCCACGGTCACATTTTTTCCCTCTGTAAATCCCGGTGTCAGTCCAGGTACAAACTTGTGTCAATGTGCCTTTAACCTCAGAGCTCGCGGAGCAGAGGGCACGGGCGAGCACCTGCCCCTCGCGCACTGAACCATTCTCAGACAGACTTTTTTTTTTTTTTTTTTTGCAGAAGTCCAATACTTAAAAATACGTGTTTCAACAATGACTATGTGGCTCCTATAAAGCCGCTGATTCCGGATGTGTCCCCAAGACAAGTCCCGTCCCGTTGTGTCCGCGGAGGCGCACGTAAGGAGTCCTTAGGGGCTGAAGCGGGATTGAAACCTGCAGGTTGGCAGCGGAGATTTTGCGCAGCAGCACTGGGTCGCTTATCTCTCTCTCTCTCTCTCTCTCTCTCTCTCTCTCTCTCTCTCTCTCTCTCTCTCTCTCTCTCTCTCTTTGAGATGAGTCGGGGCGAAGGAAAGGGTTGGGACAGGGAGGAATAGCTGGAGGGAGGGATGGCTGAATAACGAGGAGAGAAACACCCACTCCGGACTGACCGAATTGTATCTGGAGAGACGGAGTGAGAGAAAGAAAGAGAAGGAGTGAAAGAGTAACAAGAAAGAGGAGCCCATTGGGAGGCAGCAGCTCTTGGTATTCAGAGGATTTTTTTTTCCTTTGGGGATAAAAGGACGCTTTGAATTGATGACTGGAGAGGTATGAAAGGCGATTTCATTCATTAAGCGTGTGCGTGAGTTCCCAGGTGTGCGGCGACGGAGCGTTTTAACGCAGCGACTTAATTTGAATAAATGGGATAGTTTGACCCAAATCTGGCTGAGAAACTTCATTTCAATCAGTCAGCAGCACTTTGAAATTATCGCTGACGACAAATCTTGGTTATAAGTTGTGTGGTTCTATTTTTTTAAATGTTAATTTTATATGGCAAATACATTTTCCCTCAGAATAAATGTCTCTTCTTTAAACTCTGCATTTAAAAATGTTTGCTATTACAGAACACAGTATTTCTTCATTCGTGCGCGCGAGGGGCGTCTGGTCCTTTATTGTAATAAATTGCGTTTTAATTGGCTGTGTGTGCAAAATGTACTTATTTCACATTTCTTAAAGGCGTGCGCTCTGACTATATAAACAGCTCATTTAAATGAAGGCGGTGCTTTTACCCTTTTTAATGGTTTTCATTAACCAATTAGTCGAACAAGTTGCAAAGTTGCCCCTTGGATGGGGGAGATTTTACGCGACCCGAGGACAACAGAAACTTTTTGCTAAAACGCGCGTTTCATTATTAGAATCGTATGAGTAAAGAGAGAGACATCGTAATTGAACCTCGCTCTCAGATGGTCTAATCACAATTTAGGGTGATTAACTCATTTGTGTGCGCGTGTGTACTTGCTTTAATTATTTGCGTGTGTGTGTTTGAGAGAGACTAACAAGAATAATCTCCCTTGCCTCTCATTTCCCTCTCCGTGTCCTGAGGATAATCTGTGAAAAGAAAAATCAATCAAATTTTCTTTTGCGCTTGTTAATATGCGTTGTCATTATTCTGGCCTTTTGACACTGTCTGAATTGAAGGAGCTGGCTGTTCTCTCAGTGCCACGGGATTCAGTCTGTCTCCACATCAGAGAATGGCTCAATCATGAAACAACTTTTGTTGCTTGTGCTGTTTTATTCATATGAGTGTGTGTTTTCCCCCAAACGATAAGATGTGTCTCTGTTATCACCTTCAGTGTGTAATAATCAGTGTCAGACTGGAGAGGAGGTGGAGTGGAGATGGAGCAGAGGAGAGATGGGGGGGTTGGGGCTGGGGGGGTGGAGAAGAAGGTGCAGAGAACAAAAAGTGAGGGGTGAGAAGGGGGAGATGAGATAAGGAGAGGAGGAGAGGAGCTGCTGTGTTTGCTCTTGTGGTCGGACAATGGCTCTCATGATATGTTCCTTCTCTGGACTGTCAATCACGCTGCTCTCACCCTGTCCGTCTGTCTATCACTCCGTCTGTCCTCCATCCCCCTTTTCTGCCAGCTCTTTTGTTCAGTTCTTCTCTTCTCCTCTCTTCCCTCAAACAAAGTCCTCCACTGTTTCGCACTCAGCTTGCACTATGTAGGCGGGAGGCTCGACCGCTGCTCTGCGGTCAGTCTAGACTGTAAGGCTGCTCCTTTATAATTGTATCAAAGTGGATGTTAGACCTTAGTAACTGATTTCAGATCAGCGCATCGGGGCCTTGTGAGCAAGGTGGGTCTTCTTGACCCACAGGGCCTCTCCACAGCTGAATGGTATTCATGGAGCTTCTGTCACTGAAATCCCCTTTTCTTTCTGGCTCTAACTTCCTTTCTCTTTTGCTTTTTCTCTTCCTCAAAAAAATGTTTCTTCTCCTTTTGCAGGTCTAAAAACTGCTGATTGTGAGGATGTTGTCAACAGGTCAGATTGGGTGGTGTTTGTGGGCTCCACTGGTGCTACTGGCTCTAGTTTCCCATGTTCCCAGTAATGCACAGGGTCAAGGTAAGTACTTTTTTACCTCTCCTCCAATCATCTCTCTCTCTGCTTCATACCCTCCCACCCCATCCAACTTTTCTTTGCTTTTAAGTCTTCCTCCACTTCCCACCTTGGCCACCTAACCTCTTTCCATCTGTTCCCTCTATCACTCATCTCTCATTCCTTCCCTCAACCCTCCCCTTCACCTCTCTGCCCTCCTCTATCTTTCTGTTTCTTCTCATCCCGTTTCCACATGATTTCTCCCTTTGCTGTCTCTCTGTTTGATGTGCAGGCTCAGTCCAATCAGATTACATCACACTCATGATTATATCGCCTCCATATCATCATTCCATTTCACTCCGGCAGCAAGGCAATGCTTGCAACCCCTGCTGCCGATGCCGCCACGCTTCACAGGGGTTTTAATAAATGTGTTGTAACGGTGAGCTTCAAGCTGTGATGATTTGCTGCGCAATGTGCCGCACAGTGTACAACGCTTCGGTGTGCTGCACAATCAACCCCACCTCAGCAAACCTGATTCAGGCTGAGTCACATCAGCACGTGGGCTGTTGCATGTTCTGTGCCATTTATTTTGCTCATGGATGTAAAAAATTCTGGATGCACTTTTAACAAGAAACACAAGTTTAATATCCAGCTGGACACGCTGTATGTTAACATGTCATAATGCGGTTAAAGCGTAACAGATGTGTGTTCTTCTGAATGACACTCAGATATTCTATGATCTGCTAATTTACAGTAATATTATTGGCTGTAAAGCTGAAGTTAATCTACCCTGTTATCTTGTCTTATCATGTTTTCAAAACAAGGAAGTTGGATGATTTGCTGATAGATTGTAGATGTTTTTGTTTCAACTACAGCTGTAAAATACAGAAATTCAGCTTCTTCCAAAAAACAGATCCAAGACCTTTTTCCTGAACCTTTTGTGTATGTGTGTGTGTGTGTGTAACCACGTGTGTGAGTGTGTGTTGTACATGGGTTTATGAGACTCTGTATTTTCAGTTGGCAGCCTATGAAGTGCGGAGTGTCAGACCTACTGTAGTTAACTGGATAGAGATCATATGAAAACGACCCCACGGGACATTTAAACATTTAGCTGACCCTGCTTTGCCTGTGTATGTATGTGTGTGTGTGTGTGTGTGTGGCTCACATTCCTTCCAGGATGTGGAGTTGGAGGAGCAGGGAAGCAGCAGCTCTTGTTTACAGGAGCACCATACACAGAAATCAAATAAAAGATTTATTTTTCTCTCACTGTTGTTTAGGATCAATAATCCACATATGACATACACCTTTTATTGATCTGTCTAAATTAAAAAAAGAAATTCCACCCTAAAGAGAATTTATTTTATTTAAGTTGTCTGTTAGAGGTTAGTTTTTGTTTGAGGTCCATTTTTGCTCTAAAACCTGCCTGGGTGAGTGTGGGGCTATTTTGTTTTAATGTACCAGTAGAAGTCCTCACTGATAAGTGATTGCTTTGAAATAAAGTAGCTGTTTCCTATTATCTTCTTTCTTCCTCCAACCTTTATTGGGTTCTTACTCTTTCCATTTCGTTCTTTTATGTTCTCTCCCTCCATCCTTCTGGCTCTCTTTCTCCTCACTTCTTTTTCTCATCTCTGTTTTCTTCCTCATTTTGTTCCAGTTTTCATCAATAGCTCTATGGGTCATGTTCTTTTTTTTGCAGGCAGACAGAAAGGAGAGGTGAGACAGAAGTGTGACTGCATAAATTAGGCTGGGATTTGATCCCAGTGAATTACAGCAGAACATGGACGACCTCCCAAACACTATGGGAGCGTGCCCTGCTCAATCCCTTCATTAGGGAGCATGTGATAGCCATTAATTTTTGCCTGGTCTGTCCCCTGTAAGCTGCAACATCTGGTCAAAGGGGATTTGAGCTTGAGGATTAGTGTGTGTTCTGCCTGTGGAGGATGTTTGTATATACAGCACAAAGGTCTGGATATCATCAACAACTCCCACTACCAAACAGTGGGTCCCCCCAGATGGGTTTTTTCCTCTCCAAGATATTACTAATGTAGCAAATCATCTGGCATTCACACCCAAGTAGTTCTATTTAAAACACTTGAAGCCCTAGGATATCTCCTAATTGTTTTTTAATGTCTCCCTAATCTCAAAAAAATCAAAAATTTTACAAATGCACATCCCTGTTTTTATTGAAAAATAGTGAAACAATTGCTTTGACATGCAGTTGTATTAGAAGTGGCAAGATCAAATTTGAATTGATTTCTTTTTTCATAAAACCACAAAATGGAAATAATGGTAAATTAAGAGTAAAAAAAAGCAACAGATCCTTTTTGATAAATCCTCACAGCAGTGTGCTAATATCCTTGTGACAAGGTGACAAAGTGACAGTGCAGACCGATGTTTGGAAGGTAATATGTAACCATTTCACAAGCGTAGGTCATTTGACTTTTTTTACCTGATGGTACTAGGGTTAGTTATTAGAATATATATATAGGAAACATGAATATCTGCAAGAAATTTCATGGCAATCCATTAAACAATTGTTGAGATATTTTACTTAAAACCAGAAAGTCAACCTTGAGGTGGCAATAAAGCAAAAGTCATGAAATCAACAAAAACAAGAGGATGAATTCTCTGTTGACAATTAATGTCTGCATGAAATTTTCTTGACATTCATTGAATAGCTGTTGAAACAGTTCACATTATGTGAAAATTAGAACCTCCTGTGATGCTGAATGAAAAGTCAAGGGATCACCAAATTATCTAGAATTATTGCTGTTGGAAACTTGAATGTCTGTACAATTTTTTTGCAATCCATTTGTTTTTTAAATCAGTCTGGACCAAAGGCCAATCAACTAACCAACAGACAGACAGACAGACAGACAGACATACAGACAGACATCGCTCTTAATGGGGCCTTTTTTGCTTGTGTGCCAATAACAAAACCTATTCTCAGCAGCATTTTATTTCCTTAAGCTGATCTTTGCTGCAAATATTTGTTTTACTGTATCAGAACTGACTTTTAAGGAGACAAACTTGGACACAAAATCCCTGTTTGTGCTGCATATGAGACCTTAGCTACACTAGAGCTTTGCTCCTCCGTCGTACCTGTGGGAACAACTCTGATGTCGTTACTGGAGAAATTGCGCAGTGAGCAACTTTGTTGATTGTTGTCGTTTTTTTTCTTTTTTTTGTGTTGTTTTTTTTAAATGCTGGATATAACATTGGCCATGAAAAATATTGAAAAATGAAATTTAAAATTTATTATTTTATA
>JAPZDV010000025.1:15270234-15282844 GCA_029814665.1 Acanthurus lineatus
GGGGGGAATTAAAGCTGTGTGGTCATGGTTTCTACAATAATTACACAAAACATCTTATTGTCAGATCAATGAGAGGATGTCTAATGCATCTCACAACAGCGTCTTAGCACTCAGATTCAGAGAGATGTGAAATGTTGTGCTCTCGGACGGTATTTACGGCTGCACGGTGAAAAACAAGAGCAGAAGTGGCGGCTCATGAAGGGTAATTTATATCAGAGACCCTCATGTTCTGTCAGCATCCACAGCTATCGGAGCCTTTACGTCCATATTCATTAATCACAGTTGCTGTCTCTGAAATAGCCTCCAATTTGTAGACTTTACATGCATTCACAGGAGAGGGTCAAAGCTGCTCATTTGGTTTTTTTTTTAACACAACTTTACTGTTACAATTCAATAGATGTGTGTATATGTGTGATTGTGTGTGTGTATGTTCATTAACATGCAAAGCAAAGATCAAGGCATTCAAGGTAATTTTCACCCGGTTATTAGTACCCTGTCTGCCAACTCAATTCACCTACTATCAAACACATGCAATGATACCAGAGTAATAATCTACAAGCTCTGTCAGAGACTTAAATTATTCATAGATTCTTATTGTGTGGTTTAATTATACCGTTTCATCCTATGCATTTTGAGTATCTGATAGGTGGCGTTGCGGCGTGACTGAGCAAAATGTGAAACTGCAAAGTGCTGCAATGTGTCTCTGTTGAACGATCAAACAGCATAATAAGTTCTGGTTCAAGAAGTTGTCTTTGCTTGACAAGTTGAGACTGGATTCTGCCATTGTGGCTTTTGGACTTGACTTTAATTAATGAGGTAATACCGTGGCTAAAACTTTAAGGGTGTTCGCCAGAGTAGCCTGGATAAAATTATTGTGCTTTATCTTCACTTTGAGAGTTGATTTAAGAGGAGAAAAAGTATTTTATTTTTTTCGATTTTAAATTAAATATGTTGTAGATCATAAATATACCACCCTATTTATTGTACTAAGATTAAATGATATATAGTTAAATACAATTTTTGACTGACGTTAAGCTGATTCGTTTCACTTTTTCCTGCGTTTTTTTGAAAAGTTCAAAGGACAAACTTTAACAGTCATCTCTAAATTTTGTGTTTACAACCTAACTCACGATAATGTAATGTGGAAACTACATTGCTCTCTTATATTTGGCCTGAATGGGATTTTCCAATTGAGAAAGATGGAGGTCTGTTCTCATCACCGAGTGAAAATCCTGCACAGTTCCCCCTCAAGGTTTGTCCACATCATATCACTCATTTTTGCTCTACACAGTTTCTCCATGAAGGCTGATGTACAGCTTTACATGTCAGCACTCAGTTAATTCATCATTATTCATCACCTGACATTAATTGACAGATTTGCATCAATTTTTGTTTGTCAGAATTCTAATCAGGGTCAGAAGTTGAGGTGAGGGGTCCTTTAGAGTTTATTTAGCTTAAACAGATTATTTGGCATTTTAAAGCTGTGGCTCATTAGCATTATTTTATAGATACCTCCAGGCACGGCTGGAGATTATACTCTGATTTCTTTATTTATACAGACTGCTGTAAAGCTGGCTGCCAGACTGATGTGCACGGAGAAGAAACTTCTGTTTCTGAGATTTAATCAATTACAGAACTGTCACATTGTTATGTAAATTAATGTCAGAAATACTTAGATTTTGAAGGCCATGGATAAATTTCTAAATGATTACAAACACATTTTGATTTACTTCAAGTCTATTCAGTCTATGTTTTATGAACAGAGCACTAAAAAAGACTGATAAATCTCACAACACCTCATCTACTTATATTATTATGACTTCAAAGTCAGTTTACTGGTTTATTGTGAGTGAGAAGTAGTTTGTGTTGAAGAATATTTTATACAACATGCAGTTTTCATCATCTCAGTGCTGACAGGTAAAGTGACTTCACCTTTGTCCACAGATTTATGGACGACAGTGTCTGCTCATTTGTAGAAACTCTGTAGAAGCATATTAAAAAGCAGGGTTTTTGGTGAATGCTAATGTTTGAAATGGTGATATGTGTCGCAGGCATAAAGGTTATGTCCGCGACTTTTGTTTTCATCTGAGGTGATTCTGTAGTATTCCATAATACTACATTTCCGTGTCACTACTGTCTGTTTATCGCTTTTGTTATATGTCTCTGTTTCTGTGGATTGAAACCAGTCAAATTCTCTTCACCTTCTTCCTTTTTTGATTGTACAAAATACATGGACATGCAGAAGAATGACAGCTGTCCACATGTTTAACAGGCTGCTGCACTTTTCATTGACAAACTGGTTATTACTTCATATCTTATAGATCATAAATACACAAATGAGATGACAGAAGCAAAGAAATCTGCTTTCTTTTGCTTTTCTTAATTGGTTTCCAGCAGAAAGTTAAATCATCCCTCCCCCAAACCCGTGGAATGTATCCTATGAAGAGAATTTGACTGGAAGTAGAGTAGTTTCTTCCTCTGTGTCTTCCTAAACCTTTTTCATGCTGTTTTGAGCTGCAGCAAACTGAAGCTGAGCTGAATGCCACACTGACCTGCTTTATGTGTTGCTCTCATGGATACAGGGGCTTCAAAATTGAAATTCACTCAGCCCTCTCTTTGCACCTCTGTCCATCCATTTATTCATTTCCTCTTGGAGTTCTTGTCATTTGTAGCTTTTTTGGGGGCAGATTTTGTGGTGTTTCGGGTAAAAACCGCTGACTTGTTATCATGTTGACACATATAGACTGGTGGCTGGGAACTTTTTAAATCAACATAATATGAACTCCTCAACATGCTTTGAAAATGTGTTCTAATGTTTTTTGTTTTTTCAGTTCCAACTCCGAGGAGGCTGCGTTTCAAAGTGCTGAGCTCGAGCAAACTTCTTGTTACATGGAAGGAACCCAAAGGAGACTTTGACAGCTATCTATTCCTCTACAAGAGTATACCAGGTAGGAGTATTTGGCTGCATAGACACACACACATACAACACACACACATAGAGAAATAGTTCTCTAATAACTGGGACCTAACTTTGAAATTTGGGAGGAAGGATCCCATTATGACTTGGATTTTCTGTGTCAGGAAGGATTATGTAATTTACTTCTTATCGACATTCCTTTGAAGAGATCACACTCTTGAGAGATGTGGAGGACTCAAAGTTTGTCCTGCACCTCTGCCAAGTTTGAGACAAAGGAGTGTTTTTGCAAGAGCCTGTCAGCAGATTTGAAAATGGGACTGATAAGAACAGGAGACAGTAAGACCTACAACGACTCACGGTGGAGTTCAGTCCAGGACAGGAGGAAGACAACGGCAGCCACAGTAGTCATTCATTCAGCATTAAACTGCATTATCCCTGAGTGGGTGTGTGGGCATGATGGATGCCTGACATCCCGCTTTTATCTTGTATGTCAGTAGTCCATCATTGCACAGACATGCGGCATGACTTTCTGTGGTTTTTGGCACGGAAAGTGTAGCCTAGTCAGTCGTCACACTATTTCACACTGAGGTCTCCTTGTAATCACGCTGCACCCACCTTCCTACACCTCCTTCACATTAGTTCCTTAACTGTTTCTGCACCATTGCCTGCATTTGTTCCATATTAATGCTGCGCTGAACATTTCAGACAATTCTTTCACAGTTATTGTAAAATGAACAGGATTTAATGAGCACTCTGCAACATTAAACCTGTTTCTTGCAAACAACCCTTAGAGAGACACACCTAGTCTGATAATTTCTTGCTATCTTTTGACACCTGAAAACAGAACAAAGCCTAAAATTTACGGTCACTTCAGTGGAGGAGCTCACAGGATAAATTGTAAAAAACTGGAGTTTTTACAGTTTTTATAACTGCATCCATGCACTATGTGGTTAATAAGACCTTCTTTGATGAAATAACACAAGAACACAAACACCTGTCCTGTTTCCTGATGTCCAGCTTGAGTCAGTTGAGGTGAACAGCACCAATGGTGAAGCTTGTTAACACTGGCAGGGTCCTTTTGCTGAGAATAAAACACCATTCTAGATCACAAAAGGGGCTGTCATTGTGGCAGCTAACCTTTCGTCTCAACAAAATATCCTTTTTTTCCCTGAGAGCTTTTCTAAAAAGGAGCAACTAACTTGTAGAGTGCAACTGGATCAGGAGGTTTAAGGTCAAAGCAGAGGACTGACAAAAATGATTAGCTGGGTTTTTATCTTAATACTTATATTTTTTTCAAACATTGCTCCCCATCCAGTTTTAACCCATTATCAGCTTTAATCCCTGTGGATAGTCTGTGTCTTCTTGCATCAAATATGCTCAACTTGAGCCTGTTTAGTCTTCTTTGTCCAGTGTCTTTATTCCCTCTTCTATGACAGTGCATGAATTATACTAAAATAAACACCAATGGAAGTCTGTTCAATAGCCTGCCAACAATTCTGCATTTCAAATAGTGTGGGTTGTGTCTGTGTGTGCTTGCATATCTACGTGTTATTTATCAGTGCCAGATGTCTATATTTACTCCCTCAAAACCCAGAGAGGAAGCCAAAGGATGCAGAAAAAAAAACTGCCGTTCCTACTGTATGCGACTGCAACTTTTATTGTTACTCTGCTGCTGCAGCCAATTAGAGAATAATTTGGGTATTGGAAAGTGTGTTCACTTTTCAAGCATTGGTAGGCACAAGAAGTGATGTAGAAACCAGTCGAGGTTACAAATAGGGTGTAGTATTTATGGCAGCAGTGCAGGCATATATGCATATTTACTATGGAGCTGCCAAACATGGTGAAAGCACATTGCTGTACAAGATGGTTTGAAAAACTTTTTAAGCATATGTATTGTTGTACAGAACAATTTTTTACAAGATATTTACAACATATTTACAAGAGTAAAGGCTCAAAGTACAAAGGTAGCTCTGGTTTACGGCCCTGCCTCCATTAAAGAGCAGCACAACAGGTGCATTGAGGGTCATTACCTGCTGCTTGAGCTACCTTTAAACCAATGCTACAAAAATGCTAATGCTCATTATAAATCGACCCCAAGAATGAAAGAGCATTAGTGAACTACTGGAAGGATATTTTAGAAGAACTTATAAATCAAACTAATGAAGAATATCACAGTTTGAAATTTTTCATGGGTGCGAAGCTAATGTCATTAAATATAATTAAAGTTTGCCTCTGTGTAGAGTGAAAGAAAAACAGGGAGAATGAGCAGTGTAACTAAAACAATGATATTTTAGAGACATTTTCAGCAGCAAGAAAAAAAGGTGGAGTTTTACAAATCAATCTAGGAGGACCCAAGCGCAGAACACAGACACACAAAAAGGGTGGCAAAAATGGGGTTTATTCTAAGGTGGATGAATGTGGATGAAGGGGAAAATCCAGGAGATGAGGACAGAGGGGAGTGGGTAGATGGCAGGGAGGCAAGCAGGGTAGGACAGGTTAACTGTGAGCATGGCAGAGGTACAGGAAGGCAGGCAGACAGGCAGGAAAGGAATGATCCTAAGATACAGAAATATTAGGATTAGTTCCAATCGACAAAGCACGAGCAAATCTTCACTTAAACACACAGTTTAAGGTTGCCTGATGGGTTGGTCTGTACCAAGTAAACTGACACAACGATCTGGCGAAGACTGGAGAGGAGAGCCGGTGTTTTAAACTGCATGGTTGATTACTGGGTGGATTGCAGGTGAGCAGCAGGGAGCAGGTGAATAGAATGAGAGTGATCAGGAACCTAGGAGAGTGAGAAAGGACAAGGAAAACAGGTTGTGATATACAGGTCTTTATCATTACACTTTCTATCTTTTTTATTATTTTACCACAGACTAGCACAGCCACATTGATCATGTGTAAGCATAATATTTATGTTATGTTTTCTCTTAAATTGTGGTATTTTTTCACGTTACATTTTATTTTTTCATTTTTTGCTGCTACCCTGTGTTTTTTAGTCCACTACAGAGAAAAACATCATGACTGTATTTATTTTTTGATAATTGCATCAGGCCTGTTTTGCATTTGTGATGGAAAATCTAGTCAACCCTTTATGTTTTTTGACAAGTCAAGTATCAGTTGTTTGCTGTCATTTTCCAAAATATTTTTAATTAAACTCAGTGTGGGTTGAGAATTTTTTACTTTGTCATTTTACAGTTGAGTCATCTCGCAAACTATGAACTCTTCTGAATGTCATAAAAACTTTGAATACATTCACAATTCAACATTTTGGGAAATGCACTTATTTACTTACTCATATTTCCCAGTTGAGAGTTAGATGACAAGATCAATACCATCCATGTGTTTGCACCTAGCATGAAGCCAGGGCCTGGAGCTGATAAACTTGACTTAAAAAGTGAAAATGGGGGAACAGCAAGCTAAACTCTTTCCAAAGATGACATCTGAAGCCTGTTGTATCTCATTTATTTAATTGGTACACAACCAGAAATGTGAAAAAAAAATTTCTTTCTTTTTTTTTGAAGAGTTTCATACAACAATAACAACCCCTTGGCCCTGGTACTGTTACTTCCCAGCATTTTGTCATCACTGCAAGCTTGCCAAGCAACCAGTGGAGATGCTGTGTGTGTGAAGTGCTGAATGAATGACAAAACTGCTGTTTGCCATTAAATATCTATTAGAAAGTCTTTCTAAAATCACAAATAGTCATTTCTACATTTCTATCAGTGTGTACTAACCAAAAAAGATACAACTTTCATTCTTGAGTTGTCTTTTTGATCTTAGAAATGTTTCCCTTTTTGTCCAATCTCATTGCTAAGCTAAGTAAATTTCCTGCTTGTTGTTGCTTTATATCTTATGTACATCCATCAGAGTGAAATTAAACTACTTATCAACCCTTGGCAAGAAAGTGACTAAGCCTGTTCCCAAAAATTTCAAACTATTTCTTTAAGGCTGAACACTTCACACACTAAGTGTTTGTCAACGCTTTCAGCCTGAGTTAGAAATTAGAGAAGACGATTCATTCAAGTGTAGAAAATAATGAGACACAGTACTTTTCTATAAGTAGACTAAACAAGTGATTGCAATTGAACTCTTAAGTCCTTTGCTGTTGTCATCTAATAAATTCACTCAAGTCAAGTGGGAGACATCAATGCAAGTAGTGAGAAGCTGTAAAAAATTAAAAGAAGGGTGTCGTTCAGCTCTGAGAAACTGAGGCTCTCAATGCAACAGTTGTCATACAGTGTCCCAGTGAATGCCTCCCCTTCACTTTAAGGCCCAGATATGTTTTTGATTGACAGCGATTTGGTTCCACTGCACAGACTGAGGTTCCAGTTCGTGGTGTGAACACTGATTCATACAGTTACCTCACCTGACTTCCTGTCCCCCTCAGCAGGATTTATCTTCCTTCCCCTAAAGGCGTCATTAGTCATCGCTCTGCAGGCACAGGTGACAGAAGAGCTGAGGAAGCACACACACACACAACACACACACACGCAGACACACACACACATGCCTTTTATTGATGGCAGAATTGATTGCTGGGTCAAAATTGAAATGGGGTGATAATGCGACCTGTTGGCCTGATGGGGATTAACTGCTAAGGAGAGGACACAAGCACACACACGCTTGTTCCTTGGTGAGGATTCGACAAATTTATTTTAAAGACAAATTCTCTTCACTTCCTTAGTTGAAAACTTAAAAATAACTTCAATCTTTATACTCTCTCTAAGCTTCACCCATGAGCCCTGGAAGTAGCAACAACAACATCAAAAGCAGGATAACTGTGGACTCACTAAATGCCTCGCTTTTGGAAGTTTTCTCTCTTCATTTCAGTATTTTTGTGAAGATATATGCTTTATTAACGACTCCTCTCTGAAATATAATATTTCGACCTTGAACATAATGTTTGCCAGTCTTCAGAACTGAGAATGTTAATCAGCTCCTGCTGAATGAACTTCGTATTGACTCTGTCATTAGAATACTAATATTTTGCTTCCCAGCAGCTGAATATTGCAAAAAAAAAAGACACACTGAATCAAAACATCACAGAGTCTAACCTTTGTCCTCTGCCTCTTCTTTTTCTCTCCGTCCATCAGGTGGGCAGCAGAGGGAGATCATAATATCTAAATCTGACACTAAGGTGTTGATAACAGACTACAACCCCTCGAAGGACTACGTTGTCAGTGTGATTGCTGTCAGCGGCACAGAGCAGAGCAGACCACTTCACGGCCGACATAAAGGTGTGTTCGTGTTACACTTCTGCTTCTGTAGCTTCTTCATGCTCTTTTCCAGCTCACTACACTCTACTTCTTTACAGAGGTATGCTTTACGCTATCTTTACTACCCTCTCTGCTCATTTTACTCTTTCACTTGACACTTCACTACTATACTCATGTCTTTTGTGTCTACTTCGATGTTTTCTTTTCTTCCCTTCCGTTTCCTTTTCCTTTCCTTCCTATTTTGTCCCTTCCCTTAACTTCCTTTTCTTTGCTTTCCCTTCTCCTCCTATCATGTCTCTTCCTTTCCTTTCCTTTACTCTCCACCTGTTTCCTTTTCTATTTCCCCTTCTTTTTTCTTCTCTCACCTGTTCAGTTTATTGATACCTGTACAGAACATTTATCCTCCAATCATTGGCATATGAACGCCATGATAGTGAAGGGACTCTAAAGTGGCATTTCTGTCTGCTAACGTGTGATTAATCTGTTTCTTGTGCTGCAGCTGAAAGAGGTGAGATTGATGGAGGAGACAAAGCTGAGCCCCAGAGGCTGACTGAGTCAGTTGTACCTCCTGAGGATGCCAACGAGATCTCTGGAGGTAGGACAGACGTGCACAAACACTGTGTCCAGGAGAGGAGGCCATAATCAAATCCCGAGTTTGCTTTAATGCGTAACTAAAAGGAATTGTGCTGAGTTGGAGTCTGCTAAAAGAGTCCTCCAGTCAGTTACTATAGTGATGTTCAGAGGTGGGGAAAACAGCCTTTGGTGTGGTCTTTTACTCCAAAGATCCAAAAGCCAAAACTTTATTAGTCCAGGTCCAGTTGGATTGACTTGTGAAATTTTTGCATGCAGAGTTTATGTGCAACTGGTTCACAACAAAAGCAGACAAACAGACAGACAGACAGACAGAGAGACACCGGCCCAGTGCTGTGCTTACCTCCCAAGTGACAGTGAAGATGCCAAACCGTCCATGCTTCAACGGTGAATCATTCACAGTGGTGCTTTGTGCTTTGCTTCTGTAGAATGTGCAATGCTGACTGATATTAGGTGACTGTGACTTCTGATATGAAGCGATGAGTGACCCACAATGTTTCACTTGTGTTTGTGTGGTTTCCTGTTAATTCGAGCTCTCCTCCTCAACAAGACCGTCTGGCTCTCTGTCTGTTTGTTATTGTAACCAAGACGTTCTTTCAGTTGGCAGCATTTAGTGTCCTCATATTTAAATGCTCAATATTTCAACCTCTGCTGAAATGTGAGAGGAGAAAAGAACACGTTCATTTGCATCTTTAGTGTATGTTTCTGCTTACATATAAACTCTCCTCTGTTGATTTCTTTACCATAAAGCGTGAGCCCAGTGGAAAATCTTTGGCTATAGAATAATTGATCGTTTGAAATATGGTTTGGTGTGTGTGCTTGCATGTGTATTAGAGAAAGATGAAGCTGGTAATTTTCAGACTCAGACATGAATGATGCTTGTGGCTGAATTTGAGACAGTCAAACAGACGCTTATGTGTGAATGTGATTGGTTTTAAAAGACTTAAAATTCACTTTCTGTGACATTTTCATCATTGCTTTCAAGGCTGAAGTCCTTAAAAAGCAGAATCTCATTACTTGCTGGTCATTTTCTGCTTATTTAAGCAAACTATCTTGCAACTGCCCTTTTTCTGTTTTTTTTGTGTTTAGGTGATTATTTCTTACATTGCACTGGAAGAAAGATATTCAGGGAATTATAATTATTCAGTATGGTTTAAAGAAAACCAGCCTCCAATTAAGTGTATTCTATGTGTCATCATTTTAATGGAATCTATATCATAAATAGTATTTGCACATTATAATTTTCACTCAGGAATGCTATATGTGCACTTAATATTTGCTGATGGAGCAGGAGAGGGATGCACACACTAACAGAGGAAGAGATGGAGAGAGACAGCAATTAACCATGTTATAAAGCTTATTTATAGACACTTAGCATCTGTGAATACATAATACATTTGCTCTTAAGTAGTGAAACACATTGATAGTAAATCTGAAAATTTCATTTGACTGTGATCACTGGTTACAACTTAGATTCAGTTCCTACAAAAGAAATGTTTGGGAAATGTTTTTCATATCACAAACTTTAAGCAACATACTGTGTTGTCACTATGCACTTTGCCATCTTCACAAAAAGCAGTTGACCAAAACTGAAACCCAGTAAATCTAGTTCCTGGTGCATGCCAGAACATTTTGAAAATCACAAAATAGTTAAACAATGTAATTAACTACAGATCTAATGTCAGATTTGATGGGTTTTTTTAAAAAAAAAAAATACTTTTGCCCACACTTAGTATTTGTATTAAATGAGAGTTGTGAATCAAGGGCTGTGGGAACTCACAAAAACTTACAACTCACTAATCAAAAGCCAATCAGAAAAACAAACATGGAGGCTGTGTGTCATCATCAGCCAGTTGCACTTTTGTGCACAATGTTTTGCAACAGGCAAAAAAAGAGACCTGATGTAGACAATTACAATGACATTAGTGTGGCTTAGATGTTTTGCAGCATAAGTTTGTGGCGAGTTGGAAATCAAGTTATATTTGGTGTCAAACTTCGTTAATGGAAGCTCATGCTACAGACTAACAAATGTGCTACTTCCAGTTTCTGACACCTCCTGGAGAGCTTGATCAATGAGTTTTGCACTTCAGGGTTTCAAATAGTACAAATATAAAAGACATGTTTGATATTTTTTATTTCTAAATTGGGAGACTCAAATACTGTTGTAAACACTTACAGTAAAGAACATCTTTAAACCCTTTATACCACAGGATTATTTAAGCAGATAATCTGTTTTTACCAGTTTTGAATCTGAGATGCCTCTGCAAGTGTAATAAGAGGAGAAGCGGACTTAAAATCTGCCTGATTAGCCTCTAGTGAGTATTATAATAACATTCAAAGGGAAAAATAAAAAATTTTTGGGATTTGTTTTCAGCTCCCACAGACTGATTTTGTGGCTCATCGTGACAATTAAAATTAGGTGCAGCAGATTATAATATTTGTTTTTCATTTTTTGGGAAGTTACATTTAGCTTTCATTTGCAATTTTAATTAGTTTCATTTGCTGCTACTCAACCATGGAAAACAGTACGGTGCAGAATTGAGGTTTTTATTGTTTTGGTTAAATTTGCAGCTGTTTGTCTGGTCCAACACGTCTGGTAACAAATTCCTAATTTATGTGAGCTTGTGTGGTGAACCTGCCTGAAGTGAACTTATTCTCAGCAAAGAAACTAGCAGTGAACCCAAACTAAGTCTAAAACTTCACAGAAATACAAACCAACGAAAAACCATCCAACTCTAATGACTCTTGCTCAAACACACACACACGCAATTTTCTAGATCTTTGATGTTTTTTTACACCTTTTTTGTCTCTCTGTTGCTCTCCTCCTTCCCATCTTCCTGTCAGTAGGTAGATTAAAAGCTGGATTTCCTTCAGTCTGCCTTATCAGGAGCACTCACCATTCACTGCAGCAGAGGTGACCTTGATTGGTGCTCTGCCTCGTACCTGTTGGGGATTATGATAATATCCTGCTGTGCTTCAATAGAATTTGTGAATTTACTCAGAGTGTGTGTGTGTGTGTGTATGTGTGTGTTCCTGCGTGTGTATTCATGTACGCAGCCTTGTGAACTGAAGTGATGCTCTTTTTTATTTTGTACTGTAATGTGTGACTCCATCTCTTTCCCCCCCTCAGTATCATGTTCTGTGTTTGTGTATATTTATGTTGAGTAGTGATAACACCAATGTCCCACAGCGCTCCAAAGAGGCATTGTTGTATGAAACTTCTGTGTGTTTGTATGTGTGTGTGTGTGTGGGAACATTTGTGTGTGTATTATCAATGCTAACCCAGTCCCTCGCCGCTTTGTTCCAGAGTAGTAATCAGCTTTCTTTTATGTCAGGGTGGGTTGTTTACAAAACCTTTCATTAACAGCTGGCTCATACTCTCATCCCCTCTCTGATGTGCATGTGTGTGTGTGTGTGTGTGGGTGTGTGTGTGTGTGTGTGCATGTGCATGTGTGTGTGTAACAGACATCAGACAAGTCAGTTATCTTTCTGCACCGTAGCCAGCCTTGTGCACACTTCCTTTAATATGTGTAGGTCACACCTCAGTCATAAAGCATTTGCAAAGAAATTGCAGTGTTTTTCACTCTCTGGAGCAGTTTCATTATAATGACAAACTGGTGTGGATGGATTGTAAATGCAATATGATAATAAAACTGTAATAATATGAATCTCGCCTGCATGAAATACATTCAACACTTTTTTGCATCTCAACTTGGGAAGTCAAGGTAAAAGAACATGCAGAAAATTATGCAGAAAATATGCAGAAAACTTAAGCTTATTATCTTTGGCTGCCTATATAAAAAGCATCCTGGCTTGTGTGTGTGTGTGTGGGGGGGGGGGGGGGGGGGGGGGGGGGGGCCCAGGGGGGGGTGTTTAAAAA